>JAVJGJ010000060.1:13142850-13196180 GCA_035590215.1 Microhierax caerulescens
CTAGGGGGGACATTTGGCATTATAGCGTTTGTCTTCCCCAGTAACCGTTATGTGTGATGGAGCCGGGCTTTCCTGGGGATGGCTGAATGCCTGCCTGCCCATGGGCAGCAGTGAATGAATTCCTTGCTTTGCTTTGCTTCTGTGCACAGCTTTTACTTTACCTGTTAACCTGTCTTTATCACAGCCCACAAGTCTTCTCACTTCTACTCTTCTGATTCTCTCCCCCATCCCAATGTGGGGGGAGCAAGCAAGCGGCTGCGTGGGGCATGGTTACTGGCGGGGGTTAAACCACAGCAGCCACCAGTGATGCCAAACATTTTGACTGAAACAATAATATATTTGTCAGCATTATATTAATATTATCTTCTCTTAAAATAGAATTAATTCATGTTGTTTAATTTTGTGTTGTTCTTTTCTTTTTTAAAAAAATAAACAAACAAAGAAACAACAGCCTATACTCGGAAGTTTATGTAATGAATTCCTCTTCCAGGTGAGGCTGACTAATATTTCTCACTGTCACTGCAAATGAGAAATAGCAACTCAAATCAAAACTGAGTCTCTAGAAAGATGAAATGGCCAAGACAGAAGTACTACAAGTCTGGAGCTGAAAAATAAGTGGCAGGATAATTTCTCAGCTGCATACAAAATATACTGAAAGAGTTAAATGATGGACGAAATTCTAGTTACTGTAATAACACACAACCATCATGACACATTTTCAAATCCAAAAAGTGTTTTCTTTGATGGGATTATGAACAGCTATTATGGTTTTCTTACTTCCTATCCTTAGACTACTGGACATATTACAATACACTAACATATCTACATTTTATTATACATTACAAACCCCCAAGATTTTGTTGGAACCAGCTAAGAAAAGACAAGAAAGAACAAAGAGAAATGGAAACAGATGCCACTCTTGCTCCAATTAGCAAACATTCTGTGAGCCAAGTACATCATTCATGAGGAGGCAGACCATGCTTCTCTCACCTAAAAACTTGCCGTGTTGGTGGTGATTTAATACTTCTAGCCTTGACAGAGCTAGCCTAGCTCAGCAACGTGCTTCTTTAAAAGAAAACCACAGCCCAGACTGAAGATGTTTCATGGAAGTCTCATGGAACCCACACAGCAGCCAAGACTCCAGGAAGGCTTCCTTCACTGCTGCCCTTGCGGGACTACTCGTGTGGGCTTGAAGGCTTGGGTAGGTGGGGACGCTGCGTCTTAACCTTTACAATCTGGGAAGGAGGTTAAAAAAAGAAAGATCGTCTAAACATCAAGATTCACGAGGTGGAAAAGCAACAACTCAATGTTCCTCAAACATCAGCACAAAAGTCTTGACTTCAGGTGTGGGAATAGTTGCATTGAAGGCACAAAGAAGGAGCACTAAGAGGTGCAATTGAAGCTACGATAATAGTAGCTAAATGTCACTACTGTCATTTCCTAAGATGTTAGTTGTCAGACATATTTTTCTTCTAAGATCATGCATACCTTACCTATATTTTTTTTTACTCTGTATCCTTCCCAATATATAAGAAAAGACTCAAGGCTTAGTATATTTTTGTATTAAACGTTCTGATGTTTTGAGCCTGCAGTCAATAGCCTACATGATGAATACTAGCAATGAAAAGACTTTGATTTATTAGTGTTTTATCATTAAATGAAAAGAAGCTCTGAGGGGTTTCTTAAAAAATAACAATTAATAAAGCAGTGGCAAAGAAAAATTGAGCATCAACATACTACTGAATTTGTAAAGTCTAAAAAAGTTAGTAAATATCCTTATTCCTGTACTTGCTGCTAAGGGTCATTCCAGACATTTGTCCCTTGTGGAGAAAAGGCCCTCTTTCAGTGTGTCAGCGCTCACTGACTTCCAACACACTCTTCCAAATCCTTTATCACTCTTCTCACATCTTCATATTTTCTTTCACTGACTCGGAAAGCGCAGCCACAGTCCACCCTGAAAGATGGAGAAAACAAAGGGACCCTGTTCACACACCATGTCTCAGGAACTCCCATGGCCGCTGTGGTTTGGGCTTCCACGGTGAAACCAGGAACATTGTGTGGGCAGAGTTTGATATCCTGTTTGTATATTGAAAAAATTTTGCTCTTTTCTGCCACAACAAACAGGACTGGCAGATTTTTAACATGAACAAGCAACCCTAGGAACCTCAGACAACCTGGGAAGCCTAGTAACATCTCTGTGAAATCCTATGATGTAAAAATTAAATCCAGCAGCCTCTACAGTGAAGAGACAGGAGGGAAACTAAGTAATAAAGCCCTAACCTTTTCCTTTACTGCCAATGTCTTAAGGGGCATTTTGTCCACCTGCTTGAAGAAAAATTCTCCAATATCAACGGATGTGTTACAGTTCAAGAATAGTTATTGTTCAGTTAAAGTCTCATTAATATTGCATATAATTACAGCGTAATCCTCTGATTCCCATTGCCTTCACAAAAAGGACAGTAAAAAGTATGCAGCAAGGTAATAAAACAAACATCTTGCAGAGGAAGTAGAGATTCACATGTTTAATACTATTATTTCCTCCTTGGAAATGACTGTCCTCTGCCTTTTCAATAAAAAGCAGAAGTGTTATGAAACATAGATGAAAAAAAAATCAGCACTGCCAGATGAAAAGGATTCCGGGTAAGTAGCACTCCCAGATTTGCAAGTTATAAAGGCATAGAGCTGTTTCAAGTTGGAGACCCGTGCAGATGATGAGCTGCCTTCAAGTGCCGGTATTAGCCCATCTCCTCACTCCCTGGCTGCCCTTTTTGGGACTATTTCTATAAATGTGACAACATATTAGCTTACCAAGATCACAGATGAGAACACTTTGGGTCCTGCCATCCACTAGGAGAATCATTTGGCCACAAAGTTTCATCGGTTTAGATGTTTTCATCATAAAGTCATGGGTAGCATCACCCTGGGATCCTGTTTATAGCTTTTATGCTTTATTGTCAGGTCTCAAAATTAAAGGTAAAAGATTACTTCTGTTCTTTTATACACAGAAGAAAGCTTACTGAAATAAAGTCACTTCAGCTGAATTTTTAGAGCAAAAGGAAATCAAGCATTCACAGTGCTGCCTTTGAACAGTGAAAGGAGCTTCTATTCTTTTTATAAATATCATATTTTATATGAGGTTTATAAATACACTTGGCAAAGAAGTTTCATCCAAATGTTAGCAATTTCACATCTTTCATTTACAGGATATTGACCCAGTTGATTTGTAATTAATTGCAGACCTTTTTCTCATTAGCTTATCGATTGAGGAGTCTGCAATGCATTCCTGACTGTATTATAAATTGCAGCCTTCGTTCCAGGGTACATTTGGTCACAGTTAATTCTGGTTGTCTACATTTTTCACATTGTAAGAGTTACTAAGAGTTACCTGCTGTACATCTTGCCAAACTATATCCTTTACTGTGGAGAACTACAGGTCCTTTGTTATTGTAGATCCACTTCTGAGTAATAAATTCAATTTTTCACTTATTCAGATTTAAGAAATCAACAGTGAAAACCAAAAAAGCTTCATTCTCATGCTCTCAAAAAAGACCTTAGCCAAAGCTCATGAAACCTGCTGGAGGTCTTCCATTGATTTCAGAGAGTTTTGGATCAGTCTCCCAAGTGAGTAGGTTGCAAAAGGAGGCTGGAAGATCATACTTCTTTAAAAATAACTAAAACTATAATGTAAGGGAAAAAAAAACCCAACACACCTTCAAATCAGTACTTTAAAAAAATCCTTTCCTGTAAGCCCAGTAAACCTAGCAACATTGTAAACCTTAAAACCTTAGGTAAAATAAAAGAAAAAAAATGTCCAGGAAAGGGGTGAATTCTAGATTCATTTAAGTAGATGCAGGCATTAAACAACAGCATTTGTAAATGCTTGTTTTTCAGTAGAGCTAAGCTCTCTTGTTAAAAATCCCAAATAAACAAAACCTGTGCTTAAAGAGCACTTATTTTTATTTTTTTTAATTTTTTTTCCCCCACAATAGTGGAGTTCAGCAATATCCATTAAAGTCAGCATCTAATCAATATTCTGAACCATCCTTAGTACCTATACAAGAAAAAAAAGCAGCACAGTAAGAAATTAATTTTAAAGAAAACTAATTTAGCCTAGACTGTGGCAGAGAAGAACAGTGTTGCACCCTAAATTTCATTTAAAATAAGCAGGCCTAGAGCAGCTCTCACTGCCCAAATCAGAACCATCTCATTCTCTGTTCCAGGGTGCAGTTCGGGATGTCAGCTCCAGCAGGAGATGTGCACCCGGGTCAGCACCGCTGCCCGGTACCGACTCAGCCCTATTCCTCTTCCAGTGGTGGAGGGTCTAGGCTGGAGGCTGCTTTCCCCCAGATGCGTCTCCTTGGCACTACAAACACAACATCCTGAAAATGAAGGGAATCCTCCATTTCTTAAGTGCCTAAATGACGTGCTGAAGTCATTACTAAGAAGAAATGTTCCTTAGGATAGTGGGATTATGAACTGTTCTGGCAAACACTGAAGCGCTGCATTTCCACCAAAAATGGGGAGGCCTCCGAGGCCAGTGATATTTTAGAGGTCCATCTCTTCCTGATCTTCACTGCAGGCTTTCTACTGACTGAAAACCCAACTACAGGGGAGAAACCAACGTCTTGCTTTTCTATAAAGGTTTTTCATCAAGTGAGATAGAATTAAACTATAGAGGATAAACCCATTCTGGCTAAAAACCAAGCCTGCCTCAGCAAGAGGTTCTGCGCCAGTACAGGCTAAAGCAGTTGCCAAACCTGAAGACCGTTCAACACCAGGGTTATTTTACCACATTTCTTTCAGGGTCTTTGCCAACAGACTACACCAGCCTTTGCCCCAGCTGCTGGCCTCCTGTGCAGCACAGCTGCAGCGGTGGGAACCTCCGAGCAGGGGCTGGGGTCACACTGGCACTGCTGCAGGCAGGTGGCTCAAGGTCTCCTGGGGCAAACGCCTTTTAAACTGACCAAACTGCACTTGCACCACTACGGATACTCCGGCCCATTTATTGCTCACTCCCAGCAAGCAAGTGCATGCAGCGTAGCCAGAAAAACTGCGCCTGCTCTGAGGGCTTCTCCTTACGCAGATCTGCCGGACTGGGATCAAAGTCCTTCTCAAACTTGGCTTGGCACAGCCCTGCCAGCACACATCTGCAGCAGAGGCATGTCCTGAAAACTGCTGCTTTAGAAGGAAAGGCCACCAGCTGAGCCTTACTTTCTCTTTGATCTCTTTGAATGTTTTTATCAAAGTAATCCAAAGGGCCTCTGCTGAGGTGGTTGTTGCTGGACTGACAAGCCAAAAAATGGAGACACAAGAAGAGGAGAGAGATGCTGTACACACAAAAACCCCAAAGCCTAAAACCAACAACAGGCTTTCAAAGTGGGGCCTTGGCAATATTAACTTTATTGCAGAGGCCTGTAACTGGGTATCTAAAGACCTACTATACTGCTTATATAAAAAAAAAACAACCAACCAAATCATGTCTGAACGCATCTGGCTACAGATTACATGTCCATATGTGCAACCAAATCATTTATTAACTAACTTCTCTTCTGCCACTCATCAAATTTCTTTCAGAACAGTATCAGTTATAATGTTTGCGCAGATGGAGGCTTCCAGCAGCAAAGACTAAATATCACATACTCAAGACATGCAACCTAAAACTACCATGGAAGCACATTACTTTAATCAATGCACCTAATTTTTTCAAGCTCTTGAAAAAGATTGCTGTTTAAACCGTAATTTATGGATAGTCTCAGAGTAATCAGTGACTGCAGCCAGCATGAAGCCATTGATCAGCCCCAACCCATTTGCCCGGTTTTGACAGAGGCTAACGTTTTGCCTGATGGGCTGGTGGGCAGCTTCTTCTCCCCAGGTGGAAATTCCAGACCTGCTCAAGTGTCTGTTCCCTTTCTAGCGTACTAGCTGAGATCGAAAAAAGATACATTCAGGCATGTTCTCACAGAGCCGAAAGCAACCTGAAGTATGGCCTCTGAATATGTGCAAATGCAAGCTCACTATCACACAGGGATTTTTGGTTACTTAAGAGAACTTCACCCCTTTCTGCAAGGCAAGCCAGCCAGCTAGCCCAAGGGATGGTGACCTTAACCCACATTAATTTGACAGAAGAGCTACTGTCCCTGCTGTATCCCCTGGAGGAACCAGATAGTACTGTCTACAGTTCCTCAGGGGATGGTGGGTGTCTCAGTAGTGCCCTTGGAAAGTAAAAGATTGCAACTGCCAAAATAGCGGGGGGAAAAAAGCTCTTGAGAAAGCCAAAAAGCGGACTGGTTGGATAATTTCCACAACACACTGGAGAACAAGGCAAACTCCAACTGTCTCACTCGGGGAGGGTAGAAATTCATAATCCTTTAAAGCAAATAGTTAGAAAAACAGAAATCCCCAAAGGAGCCCTCTTGTGCACATTTATTAGCAAGACTAATCCTGGCCTCTTAGCTCTCTGATTGTGCTTTTGAAGGCTGAAGAAGAGGGGTTTAGCTTTCCTGGCAGCCCCACTGAAAACTGCCAAGATGAGGAACGACTAAGAAAGGCCATTTTAATACCTAAAGTGGATGACAGAGGCAGACCTTTGAAAAGACAGAGATCTCATCACGGAATCATGGGATGGTCAGGGTTGGAAGGGACCTCTGGAGATCATCTAGTCCAACTCCCTGCTAGAGCAGGTTGCACAGAGTTGTGTCCAGGTGGGTTTTGAATGTCTCCAGAGGAGACTGCAAAACGTCCCTGGGCAGCCTGTTCCAGTGCTCTGTCACCCTCAAGGTAAAGTTGTTCTTCCTCATGTTCAGAAGGGACTTCATATAATATGAAATGTGCTGGAGAGAGTTCATTCCCTCAGTAAATGACAAAAGAAGGCTGGTCCAGACCCAGCTCTGAGTCTGTTTGCTTCAGACCCACCCCATGCTGCCTTCCATCTTTATTCCTCACCGGTCTGGTATTGCCTCTGTCTCTGCTCTTGGCCATTCCCATTGAGCCACACCTGCCTCTGCAGCCTGGATACACACATCCCTATGCACACACACGGACGCCTCTCAGAAAAGAGCTGGAGATCTCTGCACTGCCACCACCCACCTTGCTCTGATCTGGTGACTCTGGCATGCCCTCCGGACCACTCCCTTCAAATTGCCTTTGTAACGTGGACTTGTGCACATCGCAGAAACCAAAGCAGGCTCACACAGTCCTAGACATCCTAGCTTCGACGGAGCACTGGAGGCTAGCTTAACTCATGCTCGAGAATGGAATGCCCCTAGATACCTCATGAATGGTTAGTTTTGTAACGAGCTTTTTATTTACAGTATGGCTACTGAAATTCTTTATGTTGCACTCCTGTGTGCAAACAGTGGATTATTTTTCTTTGCTCATTTTTTCTATGCAGACGAACTGGCTACCGATTAGCAACATTAAGCCAGGCTTCTCAGTGGTGTCATACCTATTAAGATGAAACACAGTTGCATGGGTTTTGATTTACAATTATCCTCCACTGGGTGAGGGGAAGGAGGAATTAGACTTCAAGTGGCATTAATTGAAAGGATTGCAAATGTAGTGCATCAGGTCAAATACACAAGTACTAAGAAGAAAGCAAGTGCTTATACTTTGTGTGTGCTCACAAAATCAGTCTAATGGACTGCTTCAGTGGCACACAGTGCACTGTAAAGGACACTGTTATACTGCCTGGTTTTGATGGAAGAGACACTCAGAAAAGATTGGATATGCAGACTGTTTACAGACAGCTTACAGTGATGTAGCTTGTGCTGGTCGATCACAAAAGCATAAACTATAATAAAACTTCCTTCAGCAATTTACCTTAATCTAGTATCTGCATGAGTTGTCCTAAAATATTTATCAGCTGGGTTTACTGCATCTACAAGAGCAAAGATTTGAACAGTTTACCTTGGTTTAACTGAATGGATTTTATGCAAAATTTTAGTGAAATTCACACCTCCGGACAGGATGTTTCTATTTGCAACTGTGACCCCAAGACAGTACAATTCAGTGTTCCCTAATAAAGTGATTTAACTGGCCCCCATTCTAATTTCTCATTTTATCAGACAGATAAATCAAACAACAGGGCAGAAAGGAAGAAAAAGGGAAGGAGTGGGGGAAAAAGGAAGCCTCTTTCAGACCATAGAGCACAATTTATGTTTTGGTTCTATTAGCCAGACGTATGATTAAGCTACAGCCAGTAGAGCTGGAAAGTCAACGCACAGCATTTGTATCACCAGCGATACGTGCCTCACTTCTCCAATGGGTGATCAAACGGGTGTAAATATCCACTGGGCAATTTTTCACTGTGACGTTTCTGCCATGACTTTATCCATGAGTATCAGCTATCAGGAAACACGCCACTTTCTAAGACAAAGGCTTCAAAAAGACTCTGTGGCATTCCAGATAGAGCAGGAGTTTCAGCGACAGTCTGACCATGTAGCTTGCTCCACAGGGTTTTCATTCCCTAGAACCGTATCATCAGAGAACGGTGTCAAACTTGAACATGCTGCAAAAGATAGAGCCAGTCTGCAAATATAGGCTGATTTCAGCTTTTCCTTGCACATGCCCCACACAGCTAGTATATTAGATCAGAGGAAAATATAAGTGACTGAATGCAGACAGATCCTTCTCACTGCAGAAGGGGGGGGGGGGGAAATATTAGCAAAGCAGCTGAAGCTGAGGGATTTGAGTTCATTAGATCTCTATTATTGTATTTTTAAATTATTCCCCGAGAAGTGGAAAACTGGGCAAAATTATGACAAGCAAAGCCTGACTGCCATGCACAGAAATCTAAAAGCCAGTTTAACCACATCTGACCTATTTGGCATGGGTTTTTTTGTAGCAACAGGTATCAATAATTCATCTTAATGCCAGGAGTGGGTGTCTTTTTCAGATGAGTGGATTAATTGCTTGAATCAGATTATGCTTCTGTTAAGAAAACCGATAGTCTATAAAAAGATTAATTAACGTGACTAATGTCAACAAGCTTGAGAGCCTATGTGTCAAAGGCAAGCTGATCATGCCTTCCTTTGCCCTATAACATATTTATGGTCTTGTGCAGAGGAGGAAAATATTCAGTAAAGGAGAAAACTATAAATACTCATGAGCAAGCAACCATAGCAATTTCTTTTTTACCATGGCAAAAGAAGAGGTTTTGCTGTTAATACTGGAATTAGCCCATATGCCTTGAAAGAAAGAAAAAAAAATAAAAAGGAAAAAGAGGAGAGAGAAAAAAAAAAAAAAGGCGCTTCTCGACCCCCACTTTATCATGAGCAAATCTGACCTCTTGGGAGAAAATGCTGGTTCTCTTAGAAGGGAACCAGCCCAGAATCTTACCAAACCATTGGTGTTGGTGTTTTTTTCGTATGGTAAACCACACAACAGCCCTTCTTAGACAGATATTTTAAAAACTATTTTTTTGCATTAGAAGACCTCGCTGATAAATGGTGTAAGAATGATCACGATTTGCTGTGCTAACAATTTCAGTCTTATTGGGATCAGACCGCAGCATGCTTTGCAAACATACTTCTGCAGCAAAATAATCTAACAGTGTAAAATTGATACCCCAAGCACATATTTTGACCCTCCTTGCAAAGCAAAATGGTGCTGTCATTTCTTAATGGCAGACCTTTGCCCAAGTCCTGTAAGAACACAGGACATGGCAAGAGCTCGAACCCAGCAGTGTTTGAATTTTTAAAGGATTAGAACCTGATGTTGGCTGTGTAGCGACAACCTGTTAGTCGTGCAATGCTCTTTTTGCAATCCGTGCCTCGGTGCACTGTATATTCCTGAAAAAAAAGAAAACAGCACAAGAATTTGGACACTAGAATAAAAAACACTACAGCAAAACATTCACACATACTGTTCAGTCAGGAACAGTGCAGAAAATTTAAATAAGCAGTGTTTTGGTAGGGTGGTGACTGCAGCTATAAACCTTATTAAAACTCAGCAAAGAAGAGTTTTGTGCACTGCTCAGAGCTAAAAGTCCCTAAGGGTGTCTACCTCTAGAGCAGAACATTTCCACAAAGATATCTGAAAATACTGTCCCCAAAAAGGCTCTTTTCTGAGTCCTGACATCTCAGAAATCTCAATTTGTAGCTGGAAGGACCATGCCTCTACAAGAAGACATTAAACAAAGAGCTTTTATATCAGCCTCACAGAAGCATATGACATGTTCTCATCATGCACATGAACAAACAGGAAAGAACGGATTTCTTGTGAACTGGGATTTTTTGCTATAAATTAAAAGGCTATTCCCTTTTATATGTCATGTGTATTTAATTTCACTCCATAGGGTAAATCCACTGAGAATTCAGAGAGTGCCAAGATCTACTTTCCCCATTCCTTTTATTTCCTTAGGCAAATATCTAGAATTAGAGACAGAGAAAAGATGAAAAAAAGGGAAGGCCAAGGGAAATACAGAGGTCCAAGTAAGAAAGTAAGACCAGTCTAAACAAGGATTTTTCCTGGTCTGTGCAAGCAGCACTGATTATTTATAACAGGCAAAAACATCTGTCTTTGATTATGATTTCATGTATACTGTGGATGGTGGTGAGCTTACTGTGTGCCAGAGAAGGCTGTCATCCTGCAGGATGAAATTCCAGTGAGAAAAACTAATCTCTCTCTGAGGGAGAGACTTCTACCTTTTACTAACTGAAGGACAGATGAAAAGAGCTTTCATTCCAGAAAAAATAAAACCGCAAGCTATTACAGAACGTAAGGAAATCAGATTTAATTTACCAACAAAAGAGTCAAAGCAGATATATTTTAAGTATACTTGAAACTGTTCAAAGGCATTTCAACCACTTTAAATTTTGCAATACTTAAGATTTCATATGATGGAAAAGATCAACTCACTTTTCTACAAACCTTTAGCTGGTAGGTTACAATCAGCCTTTAGTTTTGTGTTATTTGAGATGCATATGCATGGTGACCTGGGGGAATAAAAGCAGTTTATGGGCCCAGAAAGGCACCGGGCAAGAGCAGCACCGGGATGCGCACAAGGCACATGTAAATCTGCACAGCTAACTGAGGAAGGCACTCTACTGTCTCTCAATTCATGATATGATCCTTCGGCCTTAACGATCCATTAAGCTGGCATGTAAAACATTAAACGTGCAGAATCTGTGCCTTATAGTCTCTTTCAATGGCAACTAGAAGCAGCTGAACCTCTCCAGCCAAGCCAACCCAGAGAAGCGGAGATAACAGCAAGCAGCAGTACCTTGCAAGCAGAGGATTCTCTCAGACTGGGAAATGGGAGCTATTTCACTGCTGTCCCTCTGGAAATGGTAGAAAACTACAGACGACAATGACAGCAGTAAGAATCATCACGACATGTGACGCCTCACAGCTGGAACAAGCGCTCTAAGCGTTTGTTTCCATTTCTAGGGCTGAGGGAAGCAGGCTCCAATTAGCCATTCTTATCATTCAGGGCACCCCAGCCCTGTCTGAAATCAAATGAGCAAAGCACGAAAGTCTTCAGGGCTTTCTGCTTCTCATTGCCAGATACGTCAGAAAGAAGCTTCGGTTGCTCATGTCTACTCAATTAAGACCAGCTCTTAGACCTCAGCTACAATCAGAATCTCTTTCCTGCCTTTTTAAAAAAGCCACAAACCAACCTAACTGCACTACCAATAGTGCCAGAAAGGATATCTGCTGATTTGATGGACAAGCTCTGGTTCAGAGCAGTCTGAAATCTGTACAGCTTGTCAAGAGGCAAGGAGCTGACAGCATTTTGTTGACACATTTCCTCAAAGTAATGTGCAGACTTACAGATTTGATTTTGAAATATTCTGCATTTGAACGTTGCCAAGTGATAACAACATGTCACAGGCACTAAAACTCTGTCTTATCAGTTTTTCATCAGCTTGAACAAACTAGAAGGAGGAAGTGTAGATATTTTTTTTAATTGTGGTGGCAGGATAATTATGGAAGTTTATCCACTGGAGTGGAATGCTGTCCAAGAAAAGCTGTTTTTCTGATTGAGTGGCTACATCTGGTAACGTATCAAAACTCTAAAATCACATTAAATTATTTTTCTCATAGTAGTTACGATTTTACAGGTCCTCATTTAACACACTCCATTAAAAACCAGAACATAAATCCCAGGTACAATAAGAGAACTACAGTCACTAATCACCACTGGATTTCTTAAAATAATGGAGCTTCAGACCTAAGCCTATACTGTTGATGTGACTGGGATTTTTCCCATTTCAGTGCCACTGGAGTGGGATCGGACTTGGTTAGTTGTAATAACAATAATGAAAATTAATGATAATTTCTAGCAGGCAGCCTGGGTTAGGAGGCAAGGCTGTCACATTTCTTCATGTACCTGACATTGTGCTGAGAAATTACTATCACTGCACTAGCTGACGGAGGGCAAGCATTATAAAAGAAAATGTCAAACTGAATCCAAACTGTTTTCTTATTTTCCTACTTCACCTCCCGCTTTAAAAGCGTACTTAAGCCCCCTGGTTTTATTTTCAGACCGCAGCATTTCCTAGCCGAAACAACCCTGCCATTTTCCAAACCACTCCCAATAGTTCTGTCAGTTCTGCAAGCGGAGAAGGAAACTGCTTAGAGGACTCATAAAGGACGGGGCGTAAATACTGGAGCTGGTATTTATTTCTTGATTATTACCAGTGATTTCTGCGAAGGATGTGACACACCCAGAACCCCCAGTTTGTCAAGAAAGGCTGTTCAGCATTTTAAGACTGTTGAGTCCCTCTCAAAGTGCCCTAAATAGGGCACACCAAGACTAAGGCCAAAAAATTGCTAATGGCCTTCAAGTAATTTAAAGAATGCCCAGTGTAAGTGCATGAGTTTGCTCTGCACATTTTCAAAATCTTGACTTGATATTACTACTTCATTGATTTCTGTGTGATAAGAGAAACCAAATGAAGCATCTGTTCCCTTCTTCAGTACAAGGTCCCAGCAGGAGGAATACAGCATTCATTTTTGGAAGACCTTAGCTGAAAGGTTTTTATCCCTTTGGGTATATAAAAAGATCCTTTCTCAGAGGACACAGGCAAAATTTCAAAAGCAGCAGCATTGCCTTCTCAGACAATAACGAACAACCCCATCTATCCCAGGAATTCACAACCTGCTACAGACTTGCTGTGCGTGGCAAAGCCAAGTACTAACACAGCGTCCAGATCTAAAACCTGTGGCTGAACAACTCAGAGGATAAACGTTGGTTTCTAGAGACAGCAAAAGGCTTAACAGTGGTGGAGTACCTTACACTATGCCAGTGCACAAATATAAGGCTGCTGAGAAAAGGAGAAATACTGAGCAACACCATCAAGTGCACCTCCATTTAACGAAGAGCAGGCAGAGGAAGTTTCTCACACTTGTTATTTTACCTTGCTAATTCCTTTATTTAGTTGTTCCTTCGTAATCTCTGGTACTCAAAATGTTTAAGACTCAACAACGTGGTGAAGCAAACATGACAAAACCTGGGAAGTTCAAACCTGATGTTTGGGAAGATGGGTTAAATACCTTTAACTTTTCAGCCAAGTCCAAGAATCAGCCCTGGCTTAGGTCTCTAGGGAAAACGTATTTGCAGTGTCTAAGGGTACAAATGCATGTTTGAGTCCTGTGCCACAGGACAATGGTAGTAGTCCTGGGGAGACAAGAGCTCAGGGAACAGAGTACCAAGAGCATCGTGGGTCAGGATGGTGGCAAGAGCAAAGAAAACACGTTGAGAGCTGTAGAGGACATCCCCAGGCACAGGCTCAGCTAGCTGCTGCTGCACAGACACCATGAACAAAGGCTTTTCTGGTACTCAGACTCCACTGCTCTGCTTTCCCGTAACTGCAACCCCTTCAGTGACATACCGAGCAATTTGTTACCTGGTGTGGCTATAAAAGCCAGCAACTGGTCCCCAGAGCAGCTGCAGCTCACTGCCTGCTCACCCTGCCTATGCAGTTCCCTGGGGAGGACCCGGACCCCCAGTCTCTGCTCCCATTCTGCCACTGCCTCCAGGCTACACCTGTGGACGTCGGTGCTCATCACCAGTGAGCATGAGGCAAATTCCATGACCAGGAATAAAAACCAGAGCAAAACCCAACCTCAGAGACCATGTGAGGAGACAAAAGTGTTTCCAGTCACCACCAGTCTAATCTGGATCAGAAGCTGTGACCCCACACTTGCTTTCTTCGCCAGCCTGTTCCTGCAGGTTCCTCTGTACTATGCTACATTAGTGACGGGTCTGGTGCACCTTCACTTTTATGGCTGGTGATCCCACTCATGAAAATTTGAGCCTGGCAAGAGAGTTATGGATGTCACTCAATAAATTAGATGCTCCCCCAGGTTTTTCTCTCAGGTAGAGTTACTTAATGCAAAAGTTTGGAGATATTTTGTGGGCAAATGTGAAATAAATATGAACTCTAGTTCAAAATTAATATTCATTTTTACTCATAAGAACTTAAAAAATCTACATCTTTTTCTACCATTTTCTTTTTTTATACCTATATTTACATGAGCAGAAATGTCACCAGACTCAACTAGAGTTAACTAGTTGATATGAATTGATGCTTTTGATCACTGTAGCTTTAAAGAGTGTGTTTGCATTCCAGCTCAACTGAATACTTAAGAAAAACTATTTTTTAAAAATGTTGGTTGCTATGCCAGTCTCACTAGAATGGGAGCTACAGAGATAAAATTTCCATTATGCTTAGAGTCATCTGCAATCAGTCAACAGGACAGAAGAACTTGGAACGTCAGTTTTAAGGAACATATCTTAGTTATTTCTCGTTGTCTTTAATGCAGACTTTGTGTGAGAGAAGTAACAGGGGATACGTGGTTTCAGCATCACAGACAAGCTTGGATTTACAGAAATACAGAATAAACATCTAGTCAGTCAATCATTTTTAAACTATGTAACCTGTCTTTTAAAAATTGCTAATTGCGTTTAGCAAAATACCATTCCAGTTTGAATCTACTAGAATGTTCAAAATTGGGTGATTTTTTTTCTAAAATTGGGTGAGTATTTATGCATGAAAGATAAAGCCCTGCAAAATCAAAGCTTGCTGCAGAAACAGTGACATCACTACACCAGCATTTCAGTTTTGCCACTACCATAACGAGAGCTTTAATTATGTAATTATTTCACACTTCAGCTGACTTGCACGTTGTTCACAATCCTAACAGAAGTAACATATGAGGAATGATAAGGCTCCATCCTCAAAGCTAGACCTCTGCAAGTAGGAGGAACAACAGAAAATCCTTAGGAATCTTGTCAGAGTTGAAACATCATTTTCCTGTAAGATCATAACAACTCTTACCAGGTTCAATTTTGCAGTTTCTGGATATTCTCTTTGAACAGGATGCATCCCTGCTGAGGCCTAAGCTAGATTAGTTTTTCCACACTAAGATTTACTGAACTGTTAGGATTAAAATTGGTGTTACTGAAAGCTGGAGGCGCACAGACAGCAGAACACAATTTGAGGTTTAAGAATGAATAGAAAACAAGGAGGAGATGCTTTTCATTGCATTAGGCATAGTGAAGACTGAAGATTTACTGCATACACATCCTCTCTGGAAATGATCAGTTATTCTACTTAGGTTTAAAAAATTGCAATTGTCTTTGCAAAACAAATCATTAGATTTGCATACAATCATACTGTGTAGCCACATGAAAATAAATTACATTTTCTGCTTGCATTTCTGTTGCAGATTTAATTGATGTAACAGTGCAGAAAACTGAGACAAAATTTTATTTCTTCTGCCTTTTAATTACCATCTGCTAACATAAGATTACATTTCTTAAAGTGACTGGGTCTACCTGCCAGCTGAATTTTTCGCCTGATTTCCTCAAGCTCTGGCAGCTGCCTTCATTATTGGTGAAAATGGCATGGCAAAGCTAGCATGAAAAATGAGGCTAAGCACCTGTCACTTCATTTTTCTGCAAAGAAACAAAGAAAACACATGAAACGATGCTCTGCACCATCTATACTCAGCAACAATTTGCTGCAAAGAGAATAAAGCATCAGTTTGTTCTTGCATAGCGTAAGACGCATGACATATAAAAGCACTTATAGCAACCTACATATTTATGATAATCAGAAAAGATAAATCTCCAAATAAGCAATACAAGGAAATAAAACAAAGAAAGTGTGCATAAAAGCTTCCCCCATCATCATCAAGTTTCTTCTATAAATAGAATCATCCCCTAAATATGGGCTATTTGGGGATAAGAGTGTTATCACTGAACTTCCCCTAACGAGCGACAGTCAAGCCTCTTACTAATTTCCACTGCAGCACAAAGAGCCTCCTAGTAAAGCATGAATCAGCCAGGTACTAAGCTAGTTAAACCCATGAGTAATCTCACTGCAGTCGCAAGTATTTGGATGCCTTGATGTTTTCTAGATTTGAGCCCTTGATCCCTGTGGAAGATAGCTAAGATTTGGTGCGTTTCAAGCCAATGCCCGCTGGAAAAAGTAACCACCTTATCAGAACCAGCTACATGAGCATCCTTTGAAACCTATCAGCTTTCACGAGTGGAAGAACTCACCTGAAGGGAACCCAAGAATGGAAGCTACGTAGGAGGACAAAGAAAAAGGCATAAAAAGCACATTATAACAGATTGTTTCCACCAAATCTATTTCATCACAACATAAAAATGGTTATGTCAGCTGCTGTTTTCCCAAAGCAAAAGAACCAGTTCAGGACACCTGAAGCAGTGCTGATGTAGTTAAGCTAAAACCAGGACAAGACTAGAACCTAAGTCCCCATCTACCTGGACCCCCACACTTAGGGTGAACATTTTGCCTAATTTCACCAGGGTCTCCTGTGCCCTCTCCTCAAACTACAGAACTACAGCAGCAGCTCTGAGTGCCTGGGAGGAACAAGAGTGGATCCATGAGATAATCCCTTTAAATGAGTGCAAAAATAAGGTGAAGAAACATGGGTAGATCCCGTTATGGCTGGGTCATAACCTGCATTGTCCGACGTGTGGAATATCTAGAACCACCTGCCACCGAGAATAACTTTCAATTCTACTTCAAGTACACCAATTGCAAACTGTGATGGCTCTTAAAAAATACACTGCACAATAAAAAGAAACATATAACTACTGAAGCACTGCACATTTTCTGGGCAAGAGTTCCCAGTATTGCTAGACCACAGACGTAGCCAAAATACGACACAAGATCTTGCTGATTTTGCTTGGAGATAATTTTCTGTCAGGCTCATGCATAGAGCAGCACTGCCTACTTCACACAGCAACAGTTAAATTCTGCCAATGTAAAAAATAAAATAAAATAGCAGAACATCGCTTTGCTGCTTCTGCAGCTGTTTTCTCTACGTGTTCTTCTCCCATCCCCTTTCATGCCTGTTATCTTATTTTCAGCCAGTTTTGAGGGAGTGTCTGCAGAAGATTTGCTGAAGTGTGACAGGAACTATGAACAAACTTCATTTTACAAATGGTCCAGCAGCTGCCTAAAGGAAAAACCTCAAGTTGTCAGATGCAGAAGTTTGCTTATACAAGGTCACAGAAGGACTGTGATGCAAGTCTAAGGAAATACTTTTCAAGAATTCACAAAATATTTTTTTCTGATCAGAGAGACCCTAATTGCTCCTATTTTAATCTTTATTTCAGCATCTCTCTTTTTTTTTTTTTCCTAACAGAGCATATAAAACATAAAGCGTTATATTTTGGAGATACTTGGGTTAGTTCCATGAAGTTACTACAGTCATCCTCTAATCCAAATGATCCATGAGAAGCCGAATTACTAACTTGAACAAAAGTTTAAAGTTCTATCTGAAAGGCATCCAATATACTAATTCTGTGAGATTTAGTTTTTGTACAAAACTGAAGCTGTCCCATTTTCCTTTGGAAATGAACATGCACATGTCCAAAGATGGACTTTTTTCCTCCTGTACTATGCCAAAAGAAAGATTTTTAGAAGGGAAAGCCGTAGAGAGATCTGCAATTTCAGTCATGCTGGAGTGAGTAGAAGACTTTATGGGATAAATATATACTTTATTTCATCCATATTTATGGAAGGATAATTGAATTTTTTTTGCATGAGAGACTTTGATGAAATGCACTTGAGCATCTAGTTGGAAGCATGAAGTGTTATTGGCTTAATTCTATTTAAAGACATTTCTAATTTTTATGAGACTAAGACTAAAATATAACATCAATTATTAGTGTATATCCAAAGAAACCATTAGCAGTATATTTTAGCAGTTATAGCAGCAAGGAGTTCAGTTCAGGGTCAGATAATAGTAATGCTATGTGGGCTGTTGTTAACTTCACTTTTATTGCAGTCTCTTATAATTAGCATGTGAAGATACAAGTTCCAATGCCACAATGGGGGGGGGGGGGGAAATCTGTTAGCAAGTGCCACTCCGCATTAATCTCATCCAGATTTGCAACATGATATATGTCCGTGTCATGCAGAGGGCTTGATCCTCGTACATTTCGTATAATAAGCAAGACAGGATTTAGTCACTATTTTGGGTGAAAATCTGGCAAATACAGATGTTGCAGGAAACAAAATTGGTAGTTCAGTAGGTGGCACTCTTCCCTTGGAGTTGGTACTGGACCAAAGCATCAGCACGCTATTAAGCACCAGAGATGTTAGACGAAGTATATGCTAACGAGAGACCTTTAATCGCACAAGGTCAAAGACCCCAAGGTATCTTTTCCAGAATGTTATGGCAATCACAGCACCCTGTTCAAGCTTCCCTCTGGTAGTCACAGCCCGGTAGGTTTCCTCTTGATCCTTCAGTAGGGCAAGGAATTGTGTGGTTTGTGCGGCCCAGTGCTGCAAATAGCGGAAAGGTTGAGTTTCCCGAGCAGGAGACACCTGCCCCCTGGAGTATGTAACCCCTTCCAAGGCTTGAAGGTTTACTAGATGTAACCCTTCGTGAAAAGAAACCTTTTGTCACAACTATTCCCTATGAGTGAATACATCCCTGCATGGATTCGTTACCTTATCCCTTACGGCATGACTTATATTAAGTTTTTAATTATAAAAGGAAAATAAAATCGATATAGTTTTTTTAAAAAAACACCATTCTAACCTCTGAAAAGACAGTCCAGAATATTTTAAGAGTGTAGTAATAACTCACTTTTCAGAAAGAAATATGAAAACGTTGAAGCTTCTGTCACCACACGTAAGATAGAAGCACGCGGTTAAACATGCGTGTGGTTGTTTATCCTGATACACAAGGTGGTTGTACACGTCCGAGGAGTTACACACCATGGACCAAGTCACCAGTACAGGCTTCTGCCAATATTTAAACCAATTTCAATACGGCAGCTTTTTATCATATTCATTATATTATTATCTGAATACGATATGTATTATCATATCCAGAAAATCTCAATCTTCATGTATAAAACACAAACAAGCACCAGTTATTTAAGCCCTGAGTCTTTAAGAAGTTAGTAAAAGAGATGTAGTATGTATACTTAATTTGATTTGGAGGAAAAATAATCAAGTTCTCTTTATGCTAGCTAATTTACAAGCAAGTAAATGCCTCCTGTTTCTTGTAGGTAAGGTTCAGCAAAGCTCTGATACATATAAATATTATGTGGAGGCTCTACTACATCTGGGTTTGGGCAAGAAAACCCAAATTACTTTGTGCATTGCAGATCTATGATAAATATACAGTCAATACAACACCAGTGAAAAAAAAAAAAGTAGTCAGATGAGGTTACTACTGACAAAAAGAAGTCAGATGAGGAACATTAGCAACGAAAACTGTGGTTCCAGTAGAGTGATTTTCTGGAAATATAGGGGGGGTGTTATTTAATTTTTTATTTTTTTTTTCTACAGTGGCTTTCCAACCAAGAAAAAAAGGCCTAGTTTGTTTTGTTTCATTTTTAGGTGTTTTGATTTGGCATTTTGCAAACATTTTTCAGGTTTTTTAAGAATTTTATGTCAGAAGACTCTAAATGTGGCTATCTAAAAAGACAAAGAAAAAAAAACGGAGTTCTTCAGCTTATGAAGCAGCTCCTTTGAGAAATGAATAGCCATGTTTTTTGAAGCCAGAAGGGACAATTCCTATCATCTAGTCTCACTATTATACAGCACAAGACAAATATTCTTTTTCAAATATTTCTGAATCAGGCCCATAGTTCCAGACTGAGCTGTGGTAGCTTCCTCATAAGGATGCTCAGGTTTTATTGAAGGAAGATATTCAGCCCAGTATTTACAAAATTCTATTGCTACCCCTGACGCCCATGCTCATTCCAGTCTTAACTACAGCCCTTTATATCCCACATGCCACAGAGCAGATCTCCAGCCTCTTGCTTTTACTTCCATCCTGTTACTACTGCTAGGCTTTCATTACCACGGGTAAACCATTCCTTTTATATGACCACTTCACCCCAATACTGGCTGAGGCTTACTGCAAAACTACAAGGCTCCAAAAATAGGAGAAACTAGACTTTTCTCAGTTACACAGACCTTTAATGCCGTACAGCATACTTAAAATCCCAATAAAGAGAGAATATTAACCAAGGTGAAATAGCATTAAGAAAAGCAAACTTGTTTATAGTTGGTCATTTGACCAGTTCTCTGGTTTAATACACAGAAGACCTTAAAATAAGTTCAGTATCAATGGCCACTGAAGGACTGAACCACCACGCTCTAGTAGTTAACATCGCTCTTGTGACCTCTTTTTCCCAACCCTAACATTAACCAAAGCTTTGGGATTCCCTGACACTTCCCTGACTATGTTCATGTTTTTGCAGAGGTATAGCCCAGATTCTGGCCTAGCGATGCAAAGGAACAGAAAGTCAACATTGTGCTTTCCCCAGAGGATGGCCCAATTCGTTAACTCTTTCTGGGATAACAAAGCTGAGACTTGGTTATTTTGAGGTATATTAGAGGGCTTAATTGTTGGAATATCATAGACTATATCACCACTTTCTCTAACCAAGCCCCTAAATTGCAAAAACTGACCTAAAGCATTTCACTGACACACCACGAGAAAGCTGACAAACTGCCTGACAAGTATCAAGTGCAGTCATTTTGATTAGGTGGGAAATGTTCAGATACATTTTAGAAAAGCTGAGGAGGTATTTGAAGTTATTCACTGTCCATATGCAACATCATTATCTATTGTCAATCCAGTCTTTCCCAGAGAAATCAATATCAGACTGTGTGCTAAGTTCATATTTTATTAAGTACCCCATAGAGCAGAAAGTGTATGTGTTCAGCTAAGCTCAACCATTTAATGTCATTTTGAGGTGATGAGATCTTTTAGATCCAAAACATCTCTCAGCATGCTACAATTTTACATCAGCTATGAGAAAGTTATTGATAAAAAGGATAGAGGGAAGCTGCAAGATAACCCAGGTGATCTGAGAGGATACTATATCAAACATATTTTCTGCTTTTATACCATGTGGTATCATGAAAAGAAGCAGAAAACAGGACTTATTTACACAGTTATGCTGGTAATCTACATTACAGTGTGTGATATACGTACTGTATGTAAAAGAATAGTCTGTCTCAAGCAACACAGTGCTCAAACTTTGAGTGGCAAACTGCATTTAGTAGACTGCTGGGAGGTCTGTGTAAACAATAATAATTTATGTCAGGACTTATGTTAAGGGTCATTGTGGTTTCTTAGCATAATTATGTTAAGCCGTTTGACTTATTTATTAGTAGATAATATATTAGCAATATGTAATAACTAGTTACATTGTAGTCCTATGACAAATTCAACACTCGGAAAAAGCCCCCCACAATTGTCTAAGATTTCCAGCCAGCTAATTTATATAAAAGGTACTTTGGGAATAAAACAACTTCTGTGGTAATTCAATTTTATAGCATACTACACTGCATGTTAAGGTGTATATCAAAAATTTGCAGAAAGCTGTACACAGATGTTCATGTCTCAGCAAATCAGAGACAAGTTACCTTCTAAAACGAAGTTTTTCAGAAGCTGAGTGAAGCCCAGCAAAGACCAACCAACCAGGTGGTATTTTTTGGAGCAGGACTTCTCTTCAACAACAAGATCCATTTACTCTTTCTTGATACCTTCCTTATAATGTATTCTCCTACTGTGATAACTTCATCTTTCTGCCATGTCTTTTTTTGTCCCCCAAACACTTCTAACCATGAACCGCATGATAATATGTCATTTGACATCATCTTTTTATCTAAAATCAGTTATTGACACAGTCTTATGGAGCACAAGCAGCAGAAACACCACAAACTGCAATCTATGTAGCCAACAGAAGATAGCAACCACCAGAGCAGCACCAGGAGCATGCCTGATGTCACACAAGTCTGACAGGATCAGTGCAAGATCCTTGTCAAATTTCATGTTGCGGCTTTGCATCAGATCCATATCAAACAGTATCATTGTTATCCTGGATCTTCATATTTTCACTTGATAGAGGAAATAAAAATGAGACAATGCACTTTTCCATAAAAATAAAAATACACAGTCCATTAATGTAGCTATACTGTATTTGCACTTCTCTCATCCAAACCAATTTAAGGTAATGCACACTGCAAATAAAAAAAGAAAAAGGTGGCAGAATCCTAAAGTTCACCATCAGCTTTTGAAGACACAACACATTTTTAAAGTATTGAACTGTTAGAATTGCTCACAATAAATGCATTGTGTTTTGTCAGAAGTTTCAGTGTGCTTCTGAAAACACTATTGATTGCAGAGGGAAGACTTTAGTTTTTGCTTGCAGATTGAGCACAATGGTGGCCAAAAAGCATGAAGTGGAGATACAATTAATTTTGAACATATTTCTTTTCCATCCAATCTGCTATTGCAGATCTCCTCTCCATTTTACCATCCTGCTCATCCCATTTTTTCCCATCCCTAATTTCTTTCCCCATTTCCTTGTTCTTTCTCCTCAAAACATGCTCTTCTGGGCTATAGTTAATCACCATTCCATTTCTCAATGACTATTTCTCTGAACATTCAATGGAGTTGATATTGTCTTCCCAAATCTTTCCCCCGCAGCTTTGAGCTACTTCCATTTTTCTAATTGTTTTTAAAAAAATATTATTATTCTTCAATACTGGGTTTCTCCTAAGCTATATTCATGGCAGCACTGATCATTTAGTCTGTCCTTCCCAAACCTTTCCACAATCAGACTTTGATGTTGTCCTCAAAGAGCAGATTCTGTATTTGAAGCTTATTTGTACTTTCAGGCTTTATATCTTGTCTATTCTTCACTGCTTGAGATTCTGTGCTCTCAACTACGTGGGTTTTTTTTGGTGAACATCTATGCTTGTTTCATCCTGGCCTATCAATTTTATGCAATTAATTTAAATATATTTACAGCCCTCAGCTCAAATTTGGCAGACATTATAAGTTGTGTACATGCAACTCAGGCAGCTGAGGCCCGTGGGGAAACGAAGCTATAGTATATTGTATTGTGCAATAGAGCAATTCAAAGGTAGAATATTCTCCCTGATTCTGCCACTACTCTCTTCAAATAAGAACTCAGTTTTACTACCTCACTAAAGATGACAAGACTCAGACTTTACCAGGAAAGACCACATTTTAACAGAGCAAAACCAGGATAAAATCCCATGATGGGAAACTCTCCTTTTGCAGTGCTGAATGCTGCAGGTTGGGAGAAGTGGGAAAAGTCCCATATCCTGGATGAAAGACATGTGAAATGGTCTGGGAGTGAACACCCAGCCCAAGGTACCTAGTCATCCGTACCGGACTCCTGTATTTTATTCCCACCGCTTCCCTGCCAGAAGGCTTACTGCTATTTCCATATTGTCACTATGACTTGCTCAGTCCAGAGTTAATTTTATCTAAAACGACCCTTAAAGCTGCCTGCCTTGATTTTTTGCTTCTTTCACACAGTTTAATCATGCAATCCCTTCAAAGCCCCTCAGTAGGAACTCTGTTAGTCATCAAGCAGATACCGTTGTAAGATTTTCACCCTTCTATCCTTACATTATTTCTCCCATAAGTAACAAATTTAGAAGCACGCTGTTCAATCCCAATAATACAAATTCCTGTAGTGCAAAATATTATTTAGCACAGTTTCATCACCATATCTATAGGGAGATTTATTCTTCTACTGTTGACTCTTACTGGAAGTTAACATTAACACAAACCTTTCCCATACACCCTTCAAGCCCCATCTATCAGAATTGCTCTGGATATTGCTTTTAATTTACAGCTGTCTTTGCTCATCAAAGTCCAGTCTCCGACTTGCTTGCTATCTATATGCAAGTCACTTTAAACACTTCTGTAAAGCATTATCTCACTATTCAGCCTCTTACTGTTGAGCATTTTCAGACCCTCCGTGTGAAAGATGAGGTATAAAAATAAATTGAATTGGAAGACATGATACTAAGTCCTGAACTCAAACAGACTACGGTCACAGCACATATGCAGTTTGACAGTTACAGGTCATACTTCCACGACATACATCAAAAGGATTAAAGTTCTAGCCATTTGGGGTAGTCTGACCCAGACATTAGACTCATGGCCATGTAATCCTGGGTTGTTATTAACCAATCTGACAAAGAAAAACTGGGGTGATTATGACAATGATTACTAGCTTGACTGTATGCCAGAGCCAGCCTTCAACCCTCAATTCTGTAAGTGTTCCTGTCTTCTGTCCACCGTATCCAGGTAGCATCCAGGCAGCTGTCTTAGCTGCCTTCATCAATACAACACGAGAAAACATTTCTAAACATACAGATTTCTGTTGGACAAAAAGAAAAAAAACAACCAAAAACCCCAACCCCCACAAAAAAATCACCATAACAGGACGTCTTGGAGCATTTCTGAACAGGAGGGCTATGCAGGAGGGAGCTCTGGGTGTCAGCTTTGATAAACCTGGGCTGAGTATGGGAGAAACTGTTAGCTGAAATTTTCATTCTAAGGAGAAACAGGGAAGATGGAAAGACTGAAGATGTAATTTGACATAAGGAAAAGGGAAAGTTTCGTCTGACTGCATGGGTCTTAAAAAATCCACAGAATTTTCTCTTCTGCTTTTTTTCCATTGGTATTTCAACTCACATAAAATAGGGAAGACAGACGTATAAGAAACGTCATGTATCAAATCCTGTAAATACGGTTGCTTGAACATCAGAATAACAGAAAGTAGTACATCCCATATAAATTCTTACAAATTTAAGATTTATAGTTGTTTCACTTTGAGGCAAAGCAATAAAAGAATATGTCATTGAATCAAGAGAAGTCATTCCAATAGCTCTAACTTTAGTTAACTCTCTGTGCAAAAACCGTGGCTTTGAAACTATGTTCCTCCCTGAGGTCTTTAATCACAAAAAAAACCCCAACTCAGTACTAAACTGATATGAAGAATAAATAGTGACTATGTAATTTTAAAAGTTATAAATATATAAATAATTACGATTGAACCCATCTAATCAAAATTAAATCTAAAATGGCTAGTATAGCTTAGTTTGTTAATAAAAAAATCAAAACCTGATCAATTTTAAATTGTGGACATACAAGACTCCTAGATTCTAAGGCCTTTGTGTTCAGTTTCACAGTACACCTTTTTCCTTCACTGACTGTAATAAGATTTAAATTTGCCTGACCTCTTATTAGGTTGCTAAAAATTCAAGCCCTAAGATCTACATTAATTCTTGAGTATAGTGAAAATTATTTTTGACTTCAGTGAAGCTCAAAAATGTAAGTATTTATTTTCAAACTCTGTGAAAAAAAACAAACAAAAGTGTATTAAGAAAGCCTTTGCATGTTTCTTAGTAGTGCTGAGGCTTGCATTGTGTTTCTCAGAACCAAGCAGCTGCATAAGTCCAATGACATGATGCACGCGATCTGCTCCGTCACTTCATGTAGACCAAAAAGTATAGTTGGGAGTTATTTAATTTCAGGATTTCAGATGTAACATATCAATATTTTTATGCAGAAAAAACACCTGTTTCCACTTTTTTCTTACTCAATGCAGCATCAGAAAATTGTGGTTTGTTTTTGTTTTTTTTTTCCCCTCTAAACTCCTGTAACATAAGATTGGTAAAGCTGTCTAATAACATAGGAGGAATTTAGCTAAGAGCAACAAGCATTTTGAAGTGGATTCAATTCTTTCACCGAATCTCCTCTAAAAATAATTTAGCTCAGGTAAAACTTGACATTTTGTCTCAAGCCTTCATTTAGAAGTTAGTTACCCACAAGCACACAGATTTGAACAACTTGAAAGAGAATAAATGTTTTTAAAGAGAAACAAAGGAAGATTATGTACAATCTGGAAAGTAGAAGTATTCTAAGTATATTTCTTGTAATTATCAGCCAATTTTATATTTTAATGATCTAGGTTTAATTTAGAGAGGAGCATAAAACACATGCTATAAAGAAGCAATTCCATTTATTCCACTAATAAGTTGCAACCTGTTTCCCTTTTACGAGCATGCACATAAATGTATTCAGTTAACATGAATTATGTATGCATGCCTGAATGTTCATGAACCATTCCTAATGGCTTCAGGTTATTGCAAATCTGATACCCCAAAAGTAAGTTATCCATAAGTACGTACAGAAGCAGCAAACTCAGCCCTGTGCAACATTTGTCTGTTTCTGCTTGAGAGTGCCAAGGAAAAGCAATCTGAAACTTCAGTTCTGGCGTTGCAGATGGGTGGCCTTTTACTTTGCCCAGGGGTTGCTCTAAGCAAGATGGGATCCTGTCTTCAGAGTCGTGAGCGCCACTGAAAAACTTGTCCTGGCTGCTGCATTTCCATAACCACCTGCCTGACAGCTTCCCAGAGAGAGGTGAAAGGCTCTGGGGACGTTTAGATAAAAAGGAAAGATGGGCTGGGGAAGGAGCATGATAAAAGAGCACTCTGCTGCTTGGACACATTATGTTAAAATATGCTTGGGATTTGTAAATAATGAAACACAAGCAAAACTAGATAGTTTCTGAATACCATCTAGTATTATTATAAGCATGTCCCTTTCAAAAATTCTGGCTCGTTTATTTTGTAATCTGAGCACCAACAAGAGTATGTTTAAGAAATTAATCTCTGAAATGAGCATTCATTATCATATTCATCATCATACATAACCAGTCCTCTGCAGTGACTTGGCAGATAATCTAGCCTCAGGTTTGCTTTATGCTGCGCACACCTCGCTCTCGTTACCAAAGCTGCACTATCCTCCAAGCAGCGGACTGACAAGACGTGTTCAGAGGTAGTTTGGACCGGAGGAATACTATTTAATATGACTGACACAAGGCAAATAGGCCTAGACGGCATGTAGAAGCTATATCTGAATGAAGAGAGCAACGACACTAAAAAAATGACCTGGATTTACACCCAATTTGTGGTCAAGCCATCCCTTCCCAGGAGTAACGTCCCACCTTCTGGCAGCTCCCTGATGCAGGAGGCGGTGGGTGAGCCTCAGCTCCCCATCTCTCCTCACAGCCCAGACACTCGCTGGTACCGGTCAGACATCAATTACTGCTCCCCTGAGCAAGGCTGAAGGAGAGGAACACTTCTGTCGGAGGCATTTCCCTGGCTGTAGGTATTTCTGGACCTTGACCTGAAGTCATTACCTCCTGCTTTCAGTTTATGATTTCACACTCTGACGGGATGAATACTGGAGCGTTTGCTCGAAGCTAAGAAACGCCCACTCCCTCTCAGACAATGATGAATACAGATGTTAAACTCAAAACTTACCAAAGTACTCCCATTGCAATCTTCCTTGCACTCGACAAAACCCACAGGCATTAGGAGTGTCTCGCTTCTGGAACTTTTCTGCACAAAAGATCAGTTTTCTCAGATCTTGTCCACATATTAACAAACAGCTTTATCACTGTGAAAGAAAAGGAATAACAGTACAAAATAGACTACTGGAGATGCTATTGTAACCAATATCCTTCCCTTAGAACACTAAACTCCTTTATATATATATATTAAAAAAAAAAAAAAAAAAAAAAGGGAAAAAAGAGCCTTGATCCTAATATACAGCTTGTCACAGGCCAAAACAGGAAAATAAAAGAACAATCAGGAATTTAAATTATGCAGATTTTTTTTTGTTTGACTGGTGTGTGGGCATGAGAAAAAGGACAACAGAAACACCACAGACAGGCAGAATTTTGGAAAGAAAATCCAGATGCAGGCTGGGCAAATATGGGATGCAGCACTGAGAAAATCCTAGACAGAGCTTTTGAGTCTGAGTACCAGCTGAAAACAATCTGCTGTTGTTTGATCCTCCTATGCTCAAGGAAAAGGTATTGGCACATCTTATTAAATAAACAGGATTACATGAAAGACATTTGTCTCCAACATTGAATTCTCCTTCTGACTGGAACAAACTTGTGAGACTGAATCCTTGACTAACTCAAAAACAGTTACAATGTCTTTTTGGAAAGCCTTCCAGCATTCTCGTTAACAACATATGCGCCCTGGCAGTTAGGTGGTCACTGTGTTTTAGCAGTTCAAAAAATAAAATTTCAAATTACAGGTTTACCAGGAAGCTGCAAGAACACCCATTCTGAAAGTAACAATAAAGTTTGATAACTCATTATGCTAAATAACATTTCTGGGGGCTAATCCATGCTGAGGACTCAAGACATGCAATCTCTTTCCTAAAAACCTGCTTTCTGGCACTGGAAATAACTGCACAGCTGTGGGATACGCTGACTCCAGTATTAAATACCAACAACTTTGAACACAAGAGTTCCATTCTAATCAAGCAGCTATATATGTTTAATGTAATTCTATTCACTCTAAAGTATAATCTTTCCTTTCGTTGAGGAACGTGGACAAAGGATCAATCCAGAGCTATATTCTAAGGAACAACCTGTGATACTTCTGTGTGACATGACCAATGATACAAAATTCTGAATTTATTCATCACATAACATGAAAGATGAAAGCATTTTTAAGGTCATGGAGTTTTCCCATGAGGTCAACTAACTAGCAGAATATATTGGCAGGTGTGTTTTACTACATAGAGAATTTCTCCAACCGACCAGCTGTTATTTTTAATCACCGCAATGCATATGGGAAACCTACGTATGAACAAAGTATAAGAATCAATATCAACAATGCCTATGCCTGGGAGAAGACTTGGCTCTATGCATTTTCTGACAAAACACATGACTAAGTCAGCAGCAACAATGCCAAACATTATCAACTTATGAGGGTAAGACAGGAACTGCCTGGCTGAATAATACCAAAGGTCTACAAAATTTGTTCCCAGTCTCCAACTAGGCCCATGACCAGATGCTCTGGAGGAAAGGACGAGTATCCTAGCTAATTTACTTTCATGTTAAATCTCATCAGTGTGTCAATTAATAGCCAAGAGGAGTGGCAGTGCCCACACCTTATGTACCTTCCCTGGTGGGCAGCTCAGGTCCTCGTTAGACTTCCCACTGGCTGAGCTGGACTGTTCTCCATGCAGCTGCACACATTCCTTCCTTTCCTCAGCTTCATATTTCTGTTTGATTTTGTTGACTCTGTGGAAATGGAGCCAACTTTTCTGCCAGTTTTAATGGATTTCACCCTGAAATCAATAGAAAAATGCCTATCTATAATAGCTGCTAATTTAGTTCCTAAACCATATCATGCCAGACAGGAAGTTTCGTTGGCTCTCTCACTTTGAGGGAAGCAGTCAGAAACACAGAAATGAAAAAGGGCAAGATTTATCTAGGAGGTGGCAGCAGCTAAACTCTTCAGCTAATGCAGCTGCTGACATTTCCAGCCATTCAGTGCATTCCTCCCTAGGGAGAATAAAGCTGAAAGAAACTACTTAGTATGAAACTACTGGATGTCCATTAAAAATCATTCTAGTGGTGAAGATGAAGAGGCTCATTGGCAAAATACTCCTTGTATAAATCTAAAAACAACATTAAAAGCCATCCAAAAAGCAGACAGTTAAATAGATTCTTTCACACTGAGAACCAGCAGTATGAGAGACTAAAATGGATTCTAGGAAAAAAATTTACTTTTGATTCAAACCACTGATAAAGAGATTTCCCAGTCAATGTCTGCGTAATGCTGAAGAGAATGATTTTTTTTTGCACAAACCCCCAAGAGATGCTAGAATATATGATTCAAAGAAGAGTTTTAGAAGCAGAGTTCAAAGAATTTGTGGGGATGGCAGATCACTTTCTTATATTAACACCTGTTATACAGAATAAAAGAAAGAAAAAAAAAAACCACCAAAACCCTGAGTTTTATTCTATTCAAGAATGGGATTTACGGGTTCTCTATTCAAACAGCATGGGATCTGGGATGGTAGCAACATCTGATGCAGATGAGCTTATTAAGAAATTAATGGAACCATGGTGATTTAAACTAATCCAGAATGACATTTCCTCAAAATATTTTGAAAAAAACCCTAACCTATGAAACACGATAAGGGGTTTTAAGAAAGGAAGCTTTGTGAGGTAGCTGCCAATGATTGTATCTTACTCTTACTGTAATGAATGGAAATACAGCAGCCATCTCTCTGGGCATGACACTCCCTGGGAGCACTGAGGAGTAATTCCATAATCCTTTTCCTTTATGCGCATGATACTTCTAAACAGTAACCCCTCAGGAATCAAATCAAGGCCAATACTTCAGAGCCCTAGGTTCTTCTCAAAACAATGACAATTCCTGCTTCCAGAACTCCAAACTTGCAAGTGTACCTATATATCAGTCTTGTTTCCAGTTTAACTCTGGGAACGGGCAAAGATTGCATGAAATAGGAATGGACAAATGCTCCACAGAAATCAAATTTTACCTTCAAAGCAGATATCTCAGTGAAGCATATGGTTTTTGTGTCTTATGCCCTCTAGATACTGCAGACACAAGCAAGACAACGCATTCCCCAATTTAACTGGATTTTTTAAGGGCATGGTTTTGTGTGGTACTCACCAACCTGCCCCTTCATTTGAGTTCACTGCATGTAGTAAGGTTATGTGGACTTCACTGTTAGATTTACACTTTTGTTTCAGATTCATCTCCTCTGTTCACCACCTCTGTAGCCAGACAGAAAGTCAAGACTTGTACCTCATTGCAAAAGCTGGAAAGAAAGATATGTCTTTTGCCTTGTTATATAAGCCTGAAGTGAAAAGCCAGGAGAGACATAAAAGCTAAGTGGGAATCTTTGTCAACTTCTGTGAATGCTATTTAAGAAAACCAAACAGAAAATAGATGTACATGGGGAAGAATGCTAAGGAAAACATTTCAATTCATTTTCAGCAAATCTGGTTTTATACTTTTCTGTTGAAATGAAAGCACAAGTGGCAACAACTCCATGCCTACGCTTGTTATTGCCTACTCAAGAATCAAGTGCTCTTTCAGTCAAGGCTTGATTGTTGGAAAGAAAATAAACTGTCAACTGGTGAAGCTTGTTATCAACTGGAAAGCGAGAAAGAGTTTCTTGCTGCTGCTACTTTTGGGATTTCATCAAAATGGCTTTTAGAAGCAAATTCTTTTGCTGTAATCCTTGAAGTACTCCTCTTAGAGGAATAGCATGCAATGAGGCTGAAGTCAAAGAGCACCCCAGGCTCGGTTTTCTTAGTGTTATCACCCCTGTAATTGAGACAACATGGTCCAACAGGGAAGAAAAAAAAAAAAAAAAAAGAAAAAAAAAAAAAAAGAGATGTGATTCCAGAAGCTTTATTTCTTCTCTTAGCTCTGTCATTGCCCTGGTTTTACACCATAAGAAAGTCACTTAATCTTTTTGTTCTTCAGTTTTCCTATCTGTAAGACATAACTGATATTACTCTTTTAATGACACGCTAGGAGGTCTCAGATGAAGTCTATTTACACGAGCTAACTTACAACAAATTAATTTGGCATTGCAAATAGTCGCCCCTGAGCTGTAACCCACTTCCATTCTCTGGGCAGCAGTTGCTCTTTGTCTATCACCGCACCTATGTCTTGAATAGGATAAATTAAAGGGGGGTAGGGTTTTTTACATATCTCAGCTTTCCACATATCACCATATTTGTAGCATTATGCAATCATTATGAATGTCCCTGATTTTTCTGACACTTTGCAGCTTGAAAGACTCTGTGAGGTTTCCCTACACGTTCAGAAAAGATTGTACAAGAAGTGTTTGCTTTGGCTTGGCAGCTTTCCAAGTTTTGCAAAAGCAAATGCTAAATCTGGGTGTTAATTTATATCTAGGCAAGCCCCTTCCATGACTCCAGAGATGATGGCGGGAGGACGACACACCCAGAAACAAAAAAATGCAGAAAATCCCAGACTCCGCACCTACAGCAGAACCTTGGTCTTGCAAGGTGGGCTTGTTTGAGTGGCTGTCCCCACCTTACCAGAATGAAAGGAGTAAGAGAGAAAACACAAGTACAGGCAGTTCCTCCAGTCACTCATGAAACTACATAATGAGTAATTTCAGTCTCTGTAATCATCTGAGTTACATTTTTAAAACCGAATGCTTTCCATCACTGCAATTTCTTCTGTAACAACACAGATCAAAGCAGCACACGAAAGACATTGTAACCAGTCCCCTCTTGTAGCATCACTTCAAACATCTACTTTTAGAGGAAATAAGTTAGAAAGAAAAGGAAATGGAGGAAAAGGGAGAAAGGAATGAAATGGAAATAATCCCAGAATGAAGAAATATATTCACCCTCTTTGATGTCTGAATTACATCTGGTTAGGGAATTCTAACAGGACATGTTTTTGTTGGGAAGTGCCAATTTGTTGAAATAAGAGCATGTCATGGAAATATTCGTTTCAAGAAATCTCTGCTGAACAACAAGCAGACACAGTGGACAAGTGCGATTTCCTGCCAGGCTGCCTTTCGAAGTGCTGAAAAACCTTGGGTTTCTGTGGCCTTAAACTCTGGGATTACCCTGTTCTGCAAACTGTACTGTGCTTATAGATCCTATAACTTGTGGGCCAAACACCAGGCTACCATGCGAGTTTCAACTCAATATAGGATTTACTCCTGGCAAACAATGATGGACTATTACCTTGATTCCTCAAGGATTCTCATGCTTTCTGGACTCCAGGGGCATAGGTTGTCCAAGAATTCAGGATACCTAATTGTTACAATGAAAGAAGAAAATATTTTACTACTTGTGGGTTTGAGTCATTAGAATCCCCATTTCCCTCAACAGGAATGTAAACTTCTGTATATTTTCAGTTGCTTGAAAACAGCCCATTAAATGCTGCTAATGCAGCGAATAAAGTTGTGTGATTCCAGGTTTATATGAGCAATTCTCCAAAAAGATTCACGTTAGAAATAAAAATTCAAATGTTTACGGACAGGGCTAATTTACTTTGCACCAGTGAGACTGGTAACCCATATGTACTGAACATAAATAAGGAAGGGCAGGTGTTCCCCAGTCAAAAACATTCAGAGGGAATAACACCCAAATTTCAAGCTAAAGACAGTTTGCATGCTCAACGTTAAACAAAAGCTTTTTGGCCTGCTAGTGTCAAGCCTAAAAATCTTCTGGGGATAAACCCTAGAAAAATGTACAGAATGCATACAGCATCCCGCTGTGCTTGCCACTTACTTCTGGCGCCCTCAGCAGTACTTCACCAGGAGACTACAAGGATTGCTAATCTTAAGAAGGTGGAGCAACGTGGACTGGAGCAGAAACTGTTCTGAGCGATGCGACTAATAACTCCAAAAAGATGGCAGGCAGTTCCATTATATTCCACTTATTAGTTGCTTGTGGAACAGCCTTCAACAAGACCTGTACCCAAGGGTCTACATATTAGTTAATAATTTCCCAAGGTTATACCAATACTAAAAAGAAACCTTTTAGGTAATTAAAGGTATTTGACCTAGGTCAGTATTCTTATTAAACAGCTACAGCGAAATACCGAAAGATGATTTGCATAGACCAGATTAAAATATACATAATAAGGGCCAGTAGCAATATAAGATGATATACAGAACACAGTGGAGGACAACACACTGGGAGCAGACAGTCGTAATTGTAACCACTAGATTTAACCCAATAGACTGTTTTTTTATGCACGTGATTAAATAATACAGTAAGTGGAAGAATAACATATGCAGAAGTTAGAATTCTCAGAGCTAAATCTCATTTTTATTTTTATATTGTGTGGTTTAACAAGAAAAAAGCCACACGGTAGGTTACACCGATTCGTTTAGCCTGGTATCCTGCCTCTGATAACAGCCAAAATGGACGCGTAAGAGAAGGGTACGGACGCAGGACAAGTACAGGGTATGCCTTGCCAATTCCCAGCAAACCTGCAGTTCAGAAACTTCCTGAGCTGGAGGCTGGCCCTATATCAGTGTCTTTAATGGCTCCTTATGAGCTATTTTTCCATGAGTTTATCTAATCACTTTAGGGAACCATTTGTATTTTGGCATCTCCAACATCCTGTAGCAATAGCTTCCACAATTTAATTATGTGTTGCCTGATCATTCCACTGTTTTTTTATCAAGTGAGAAATAGCAAATAATCACTATCTTTTCACCTTCTTCACATCACTCCCAACTTTATGTAGCTCCAATATATCTTGCTTTCCTCTTAATTAGCCGCTTTTTCTCAAAACTGGAGAGACCAGGTTACCAAATCCTCCCTTGCACCGAAACCATCATCTCTCTCTGACCACATCGCTTTCTTTTGTACCTCTGCACCTTCCATCATATTCTTGAGATGGGACAGCTGGAATTGTGCAAAGTATTCCAAATTAGGTTGCACCATTTATTTTAGTCTAAATGTGGAAAACATCAAGAACATCATTTATAGCCCTTAATGCGTTTTATAGCATGCCCCAATTCCCCCTATTCAACTGTCACAGTACGTCTGTTCTTTCTGTGTTTTGTCCTCAGCACAGCTCTATGCTTCCTATCATCCCTTCACCTATGATCTGCCAGCACCACATCTTTCTCTTTCTCCCCAATTTCTTCTGACTTCAAACACTAGACTGAAAGCTCCTTGACCCCTACCTCTGCATAACTGGAGGATTTACGGTGTCTCCCCCTATATCCAAGCTTCTTGCACTTTGCAGACTTACATGCTGCATAGTATCTGTTGCTGTTTTCCTTTATCCTGCCTCTCTGCCTTAGCTTAGCAGCTGAAGCCAGAATTTTAGCTTCAGAAAGGTTCTCTGCGTACTTTTCAGACATTTTAAGACAAGTTTTTATATCTCAAAATACCACAAGGCATTTTGCCTGCAGTAAAGCTAAGTAAGATGTACTTGCTCAGGTACAACCCTAGACACAGCTACAAAAATTAAGCATGCAAATTGTTAGCCTAGTCACTTTTCACAACTATATGGACAAAAAAAAAGTTTCCTTCGGGGCAGGCTCAGCTCATGCAGGGGTCAAATTACTCTTCAGAGATGCCTATAGCTCACTGACTATATCGAGAATCTAGGACACACATGATCCTAAATTTAACATCTCAGTTAAGTGAGATGACTCTGGGATTTTGCCTTTCTAGGACAAAACAACCTGGGGTTATATGAAAACAGAACAGCAGTTCAGAATCCAAGCCAGACTCTCTCCACCCCCATAACTTAAACCCTACAAGCTAAAGTTTTAAAACCACTTCTTCCTAAGTAGATTGTGCAGAGCTAAAGTCAGGCCATACAAAAATTGTAGTGGACTGTGCCAAGCAAAATTCCCAGGGTATTGGTTTCTGTTAGGAATAATTGCCAAATGGGACAATTTATTGAAAATTCAGCTATTAGGTTTCCTGCTTTTCCTATAAACTTTTAAATGGGCATTTCAGAATGGTCTAGTTCATGTCTAAGATGCTTCTTCATGGCAAGTATTTCTTTTCAGCAGCACACATTTGGAGCTCCAGGAATAAGCAGCAAAGCCACAGCGTCTGCAAACCCTCTCCTCCTTTTTTCTGAATGTTGTGCAGTCCTTACATTTGAATTTCATTTCTTTCCTTGGTTTCTCAGCCTTCTAGTGTTACTTTAATGCAATTGCCTAGTTGTTAAGCAGAACATTTATTGCCAACCATTTCCTTGAACCAGCCTCATGCTTCAGATTGACACAATAAAACCAAACCTCAGGACTCTCTCTCACACACAAATGGTGCACAGACCAATTGGCTCTGGTTAGTTCTTGTTTCATTTTTATTTTCATTTCATTTTTTCATCATGACTGTAAACCAAAATAAACCAAACAAAGGGAGTGAAACCACAAACAGCAATGTACATGTAAGACTTCAGCTGAAGTCTCCAAGAAGCACAAGCACTCAGCTTCTCAGGGGAGCCTGATCTTTCACCCACATCTCTATAATCCCACGATAGCAGAGAATGCATTTGCTTGCAGAATTTTATCTATGAATCTACAGAATCAGTTCTTGTATAAGGGTGAGACTCCGTAGGAAAATTAAGACAAACTGTTTATATCTCCTCTGTAAACAGGGGATGACAGGAAAAGGATGGAAAAAACCCCACAAACTTAAACAGGTCAAAGCAGGAGTTGAAGAGCTCAGCACTGCCATACTCTATTTTGGAGCACAACAGTGTTCAACAAAACTTAAAATCATAGTAATTCAAAACTCAAATTGCGTTGATCATCCAAAATGCTTCCAGGCAAGTGCTACATGAAAATATTTATTTTTCCTGTATTTTGGATAAGAATGGACAATTAATTCTTTTCCCTAGCTACTCTGAGACTACCCTTACCCATCTGGTACTTGTTTACATCGTAGGTCTTGCCATTATCATGTACTACACATGATTTACTCAAAGAGCTACCATACGTCCCAAAACTTAATTCAGAAAAACACCCTTGATGTTTATACATATTCCTCTCCCAAATGGATTTAGTTAATTTTTTATTCTACTATTGCTTTTTGCCAAAGGGAATTTGTACTAGAAATGCGTATAAAAAAGAGGTTGAATTATTCAGTTTATGCATAGAGTGAGCAACGGCAACGCAAGCTTACCCACTACAATGACTCTACGAACACGCTTCCTTCAGCGCTTCGACTGCCCTGATTGCTGTGGCAACAAATCGTGGTTCTTGTGACAGGTGCAAGTGTTTACTAGAATTTAGTTCAAACACATCACATCATGTTGCATATTAAAGAGCAAGAAAAGCAACATTGGCAGAAAGCACTACCCCAAACTATTATATATTTATTAATGTTGCCGTGTCGTCAGACATAAAAGAAGATAAGTTTTTCACTCATTTGAAAAGACATTATTTGCTTTGCTAACTAAAACACTGCCATGGTGGAGTTTATCTTGGAATAACAAATATGATCAGAAGAGAGACGTGAAAGTGTGACTCCAGATTTTCTCTGCCTTAGAATGGCAAACGCAGAGACCAGATGCCAGAGAAACAAAACGCTAGACTCACAATAAAGGCCAGCTATAGGACGCCTCTGAATACACGGTCAGCGCGTTGTTGTAGGGCTCGTGAGGCAATCAAATCTGTGAGTTTTATTATCAAGCCAGAATTGCCTCAATCTGTTGGACAGGTAGCCCTGTGCTCTGTACTCAGAGGTGCAGGCAGTGGGAAGAACTTGTTCTGGACATTGAGGAGATGCATGATCCTGGTAAGCAAGAGCAGAGAAGCCAAATTTTCTCTAGACAAAAAGTATTGCCTGAAGTGGCTCTTCTTTTAACAGTTGAAAAATAACCCCTTCACACAACTATTGTCAGCACATATTCTTCCCAAGTATTATCTGTTTACGATCTCACCTCTTGGAGTCTTGCCTTCACACTAAACAAGAGGGCACTGGGACCACAAAGCAAACAAGGAATGGTTTGGGGTTTTGGTTTGTTTGGTTTTTTTTTTTTTTGTTTGTTGTTGTTGTTGTTGGTTTGGTTTTTTTTTCCCCTTTGATAAGTAAATAAATAATAATAATAGAGGCAAAACCATAATCTTTTTCATTCTAGTTTGGACAATTCAAAGACTTGGCAGAGCTATCCTAAGTTGCAAAACTGCTATTTTATGAGGCTTTCTTCCTGCCCTATGCCATCACTGATAGCCTCTCGATCTTAAGGGATTCTTTCTCACTCAGTTTTTCAAAGCCAAAAGATCACTTCTCCTTCTATTCCTTGAGTTCCCTGATCCTATTATACCAAAACCTTGGGAAGACACTTCCTTTTTCTTCAACTTCTCTTGACAGGTTGGCAACATTTTAGTAAGTTTAGCTTTTGACAAACACAACATATTCTTCCTGTTTGCCACTTTGGAAAGGGTGTTTATTTGAAGGAATAGAGCCAGAGATGGGATTTTATGAAATGGCTGCTCATGTGGCTGTGGTATAAACGGTTCCTTCCTTTATTTATGGAGTTCCCCCCACAGTGTAACTGGCTAAATGGATTTGGACATGGCTTGACAGGTCTCTGCGTTAGTGCTGCTCAGCATTACGTAAGTCTCACTCCTCCCAACACAAGCCGAGCAAACTCACTCCTCTTTACTCTGAGCCCCTTCTTGGAGACGAATAAAGGTCTAGGCTGAAAACAAACACTAACATTCAGTTTGATGTGCTGCTCTTGCAAACTGAGTCCTCTCCCATCACCAAATAAAAGCTGGACTCTTGACTGAAAACACAGACATGCTTTCAACTCCCTTTCCCATCTGCACTAACTATATAAATGTGGATTTGAAAAAGCGTCTCAAAAAACCTGTTGAAAATTATGTGACTTTTTACACAATCTATTAATTTGCTCTCTTTTTATTAAGAGGCTGTTTCAAAAATGGCTAGGGCTACATTCCAAGTAGCATAAAATCTTACACTAGAAGATACTCAAGGAGAGCACAAGACATCTTCTATAAAAAGATTTATAAGTGGGAAGGTAAATGTGTCCATTTACCAAACAGACTAAGCTTGCAGATGAAAGGGACTTACTAAAATAATTGAAAATGTGAGCAGCGTGATAGAGTTTGGAGCAGGGCTTTGGACACACACTCTTTGCAATGATTACAGCCATGGAACTGTGCCCATCATAACAATAACTGAAGTCAGATGAGGGATGCATGTAGACAGGGCTGCCCATACAGTCTGGCTCTCGCTCACTGCACTGGATATTCATTCTGATCTCAGCGGGAAAGCATGTGTTTGCAGAGCTGGCTTGGGCTGCACAAACTTAAACTCTTTATTAAATTTTCTAGTTGGCAGTAGTCAGCAACAACTTTCAAGCATGCTAGAAAAGTTTATTTTTGAAATCCAGATTTATACAGTGGAGTGCAGCACATGTTTTCTGAATCAGTGTTTCCCCCTCCTCCTTCCCTGTGGAGATCAGGGCTGCAATTTTTCCAGAGCTGTTTAAGATTAAGACTCTAGCCCCCCTTTTAGAAATTCCAATTTTTAACTGGCTATGATTCCTGCAGCGTAACCATTTACTACTACTGGCACTGTTCTTAATCTAAGGTTTTGGTTTAGATCAGTTCATGGTCAAGTGACACTTGTATTTCTGAATGAGGAGGTGCTACTTCAGAAAGGAAAGATACAAGCAAACATTTGAGGCTAAAGCGACATAAGTGCAGGCTGCCATGGTAATTACATCTACAGAAACATTAAGTGCTTCACATCTCAAGTCATTTTACATCAGAAAAATATCTAACTGAATCTCATTATAGGAGGGCATTGGCATGAAGTTGCCATGCTGGGCGCCCATTTTTTTTTGAAACAGCCACGCTGAGTGAGGGCAAGCAGCCTTTGGGAAAGCAGCAGGGCTGCTCTGTGTAGGCATTAGCTCCCCCCAGTACTGATTTTTCTCTCTTCAGTATCAATGCAATACAGCTAAGAGAAGATCTGGCTCGTAACATATTACTGCAGCTATTTGCTTTACCAACATTATGCTTGGAAAAAAAAAAAAAAGTTATCGCTCCACATGCAACAGAAAGCCCTGATACTCCAAAACAAAATGAGCTGCTAGAGTGAGGGGAGGCTCTGAATATACTCCTTCCCTCACCCTCCCCCGAGGACCTGCAGGGCAGTAAAGCCACCACGGTTATAGTCTATGTGGCCTGAAAGCATGGGAACATCACAGCCTTCACAGGTTAGGCTCTTTAGTTCAGGCTTAAATAAATATTTTTTGTAATCTCTTCTTAAAACAGGTAAATTTGATCTTATTTTGAAAAAAGAAAAAAAAAAAAAAAAGAACCTTTACAATCACTTGCCTACCTTGAAAACAGTTTGGTTTTTTTTCAAATACATGAAAACAACACATTTTTAAACTGTCATCAAATACAAAAAAATACAAAATAAGTGCTTACTTTACTATCTTGGTTAATCAGTAAAAGCACAAGCTAGCTCTTGTGACATATAAAAACCACAGAATGCATAACTTCATAAAATATGGTGGTGATCAACGTTTTGAAAGCTCAGCTTTAAGTAGCTATTGTCTAACTGTAACACACTCTGCATTAATAAAGCCAACTTCTGTCACAGAAGTGATGGCATACACATAAAAGTTAACTTGAAAATCTTTGGCAACAGTGTACTTTAAAGAACACTGCCATGCAACTTTTAAACAAGCTGAATTAAAAATAAATCTCAGAAAACTTGTTAGTGCCGATAAACAGACAAACTGACCTCTCCACCGCCCCCTGCACACATTCTTGCCAAAAGAAAATTACATACAAAAATGAAACAACTTTCAAACCTATGTGCCAAACCCACAAGGGGAATTCAGATCACTATTTCTATCTATAAATGCCCATTTCAGCCACTAAAGCAGGAGCTCCAAATATAGAACATTTAATGCCAGTGTCAACTTTTTAAATCAGCTTCATAATTTAAAAGCTCTCTCACTCCACTGCTCAACTATATATTGCAAACCAAATCAATTTTCAGCTGAAACCTGTGCATCACACTGACTCATGTTTGTAGGTTGGGGCACCGAGACATTCCGACTAAAGGAAAAGGGAGGACCGTTGCTGGAGCAGAACGAAGCACCTATAGCAAGTGGCAAATTCTGCTTCCTCGCTACGATTTTGTAAGACAAAAGTGTTGTCTTAAAACACACAGCTTATGTTTGCAGTTTGATCAATCATGAAATGACAAAATATATTGACAAGAATTTCAAGTAATCACTTTTCATAGCTGTGACCTACTGGGTTACACAACACAGTGACACAGTGTGAAGAGCTATAAACTTTACAACCTTTTAGGGTGAATGCTTTCTGCCAAACACAACAGCGGCAACACCAATATACCAGCGAACAGAAAGAATTATCCGTGCTGCTTGTATAATGCTAGTGTCTCTTTCTGGAACGCTGAATCTCCTCTCTCTCTCCCCTTTTTTTCCCATCACAAGGAGTGCGATTATATTAGTATTACATGCAATCATATACCTGACAACTTAAATCTCCCATTCATTGCACTCCATGCCCCTTAGGGTGAGTTTATAGCTAACCTATATAAGTGAACGCTCTTCTCTTGTGTGGAAATTACCTTATGCAATACACAGAATTTACCGATGCACTGAGAAACAACTGAAGAGTGAGACCCTCGAGAGGATACTTCATTGCCCTCCTGAACATCATGGAAAGAACAATTTACTGGTTTCTTGGACAGTAATACATTTCCTGCTCAGAATAAATCAAACCAAGGGCCCAGTCCCTTACTTTTCATCAGAACATCTTTTAGTTTCCATTAAGAACAAAAAAAAGGTCATGTACAAACAATGAGCTGTATTAAATCTGTTCATAGCTGAAATTTGTTTATGGTTACATAATCAGTGCAAATGGGGGAAACTACCAAGCTGCTGAGAGAGCAACTCAAGAACCTTCGTTTGCAGAAAAAATTGACAACTTGGAAACCTCCTCCAAATTATTTCAACTGTACACATTTTAACATTATGGGGGGGTGGGGGAGTAATCAAACAACAATTCTAAAGGAATTCTTCCCAAAGGAAACAAATGAAAAATAAAGTATAATTAAATCTATACTGAATCAAGTATAATTGTAGCAATGAATCATGAAAAAGAAGAGCAATATGTTTTATATCATAAAATTTGCTTGATTTGAAACGATGTTACATTCATATAGCTACAATGGAATGCTATTCCCACTGGATTTCCATTGCACTTCTGCAAACTCACACGTGTAGATATACAAAATAGGAAGCATCCTCAGATGGAAAGTACAGCTTTTCAGTTAAAGGAACTGTGGCTGTCCATAAAACAAAACTAAAGAGTTTATATTTAAACAGGTTTATGTAGCACAGCAACATGCAGCTGAATTTACCATGTTCCAAGGACCATCCGTGAAGTTCACACACACACACACAAAGGAGATCAAAGTAATTGAGGACATTTTCATGCAAAGAGAAGGACCTGTGATAAGTACAGGGACTAACATTCGGAATTAGCCTAAACATGCCAAAGTGTCAATGACAGTTGAGTCAGTCTCAGAAAATCTCTTTTGCTTATGAAGGAATATAAGGGGCTTCACCTCATATTTCAGGGCCGATTTCAGGGCATTCCACTTTAACTTATGACAAATGACCCATTATGAGAAACGTACTATGTTAAAATTTAGCCTTCCCTTTTGTGTCTTTATCACTTCCTAAGCATGAATAAAGGTTGCATAAAACTTATTCGAAGAATGAACATGATGAAACTGATGGGATGGGAACCCCTGCTACGCTAACAGCGCTTGGCAGCATTTTTATGTGCAAAACATCCTTAAAATGAAAGAAAGAGGACCTGGGAAGTTTATACATCTACAAAGTGGTCCTTTCATGACACAAAGTTATTGCATCACTAGGATACATGACTTGTTCCCAATACTTGCATGACTAGGCATCCCAGTATTCTCACTGCCACCGGGTCCTTACTGGTCCTGGAGCAGAGACACCAACTTGAATAAATCCAGATCCTCCCTCTTGCTCCAACCCTCTGAACAGGATCAAACCTACAGAGACATTCAGATGCCAAAAAAAAGCAAGGGAGGTCTACCAGAAGTCTTGTACATTTAACATGTATTTTCTGATTAAAACTAGCTAATTTATATTACAGGTAAGATTCACATCCTCACCCAGGACAGTCAGTGCTTGAAATCAGCATGGATCATTATCTGGCAAACAACACATTGAATACACAAGAAGGAAAAGAAGGACAAAATAGAAAAAAACTTTTTCTTAAAGTCTTTTCTTTGTGGGAGATGACTATGGACTGGACTTCGAGGAACACCCTAGGATTCACAGCTCATTCATCCTTTGTTGCCTTACATCGTACTTGAGAACCAGGAATGTTTTATTTGCAATGTCTTCACTTGAGATCATCTGTCTGCCCATACCCCTGCAATGCAGCTCTTCCCAGGAGCTGCCAGCAATGTCCACAGCCAACTCTTTTCAGACTAAGTAGATTTTCCCATGTAGTACACCTCCTCTTTACAAACAATTTGTCAAAATCTGTGGGGAAAAAAAAAGCAGCATGCAATCTGTCTGCGCAGTATGTGGTGCAAGCAAGCCAGTGGGTGCAGATAAGGGCAACAAGCAATTAATGACACAAAGTATCCAGGCACCAGGTTCCATATTTCCCCCTAAAAGAAGGAAGGGGAGAGTCTGAAAAGAAAACGCAAACAAACCATTACTCAAGTACACATTATGCCTGCCCATTTATCCTAGGATGAGTAACTGTTCAAGGAGATACAAATACTGTAATATTTAGGCGTTTTCTTCCTTGGCACAGGTGGCTGATGGAAACTAATCAAGTAATGAAATGTTCCAAGTTCTGCTGCCATTCTGGTGGTTTAATTCTTTAATTTCTCCCTTGCCCTTAATAAATAAATAAAACAATAATAATAACAGTCATAATCATCCAACTATTTTGAACTAACACACATCCTATAAAGCAAACTCTAGAGCTGGCTCATAAGTAAACTGCTCCAGTTATCCCTGTGAAATAAGTTGTTGAATTTCTCTAGCCATCTTTGAAATATAATAAAAAGATTTTTCTCTAAGAACATGCAGCTCCCTACTTTCTTGAAAGAGAGGAAGGCGGTTCTTGGAAACTCTGATTTTTGTTGGTTAGACATGGGCAGATCCAACAGAAGCCAAAGACACTCCTAAACACGGTGATTTATCTGCTTCTTACAGCAGAACTTTCAGGATGAGGGCAAAGAGTGGGAAAGAAAGATGGCAGAAGTATAACATATCAGCAGAGGCATAGCTGATCACAGGCACACACCAAACTATCAGACTGTCACTCTTGTCATAAGTAAATCAATATGACCTGAACATTTCAGGATCAGAGGCAGGATGACACCATTCTCAAAGCTCACAACTACTTCCGAGTAGGGAAACATGGAGTTCAGGTCCAGGTACAGAGCTATTGCTTGGAAAACAAGCTGTAAAATTCCTTTAAACAATTCAGGTTTCTTCCAGTTGCAAAATTCTACTGGAAGTTTTACAAGGAAAGACCTTCCAATGTCATTGCTGTCAGAGACCAACTTCTTTAATGTTCAAATAAGGTGGTGATGAGCCGGCTATAAAACCTGAGAAAGGATTAGATAGGCCAGTCTTGCGTGACTAAGAACAAAACTTCCTTTAATTCAGTGCCAAACCCCAGAGAATCTGAGGACCAATGCAGTCAAAGAGTATCATAAGAAACATTTCCAGACATCTTGCTACTTCTCATTAAAAACTAACATATACAAAAAAGGTATTATGGTGTTATTTCCTAAAAGAACACTTAAGACTGCAGACTGTTGCTTGCTTTTAAATGGTTTTATCTCTTTGGTCCTCTGGGACTTCCAGACATATTGATAAACAAAACTGGTCTGACTACTCTGGCATCTTAGTATGTAGTCATTTAAAACAGAGACACTTCCTAACTTGTACAGAATTGAAACATTTGTTTGAGAATAATTAGTGCCTTAGCCCAACAATGCTTGGCAGACTTTTCTAATTAGTTGAGAAGAGTGATTGAGGCAGGCAGGCAAGCAAGCAGACTTTGTCAGGCATTCTGTGAAAATAATTTGGACCACACACTTGGCTGCAGAGCCAGATAACGTATGTTGTTCTTTGCTATCTTAACAGGTAGGATTAAAAAAAAAAAAATACAACAGGAACAAGAAACAACCATCTGGCACATGAAAATTGAATTGAGAGGACTTTTCACATCTCCTAGTGCAGCTCTTCTGTGTTTTCTTTGAATGCCATCGTGATCAAGTCATACTGTATTAGGTCCCAGCAAATTCCTTATTTTCTTTTGTATTTCCTATTGTACAGTCAGAACCAGAGCTGAAAATATTCATTGTGAGTCACAGGCTGTACAGGTCCCAGAACAATATTTGCAGAGCATTCATGCTGAGATAGCCAACTGTGCTTTCCTTCTCCAGGGATGTTTTGACGTGCAGAGCATGTTCAAGGCAAACTGGGATCGGACAATATCGAATCCCCACATGCTTTAGTAGGCTGTACAACTTCCAGACATGTTTCCTTTCTGAGGGCCCTTCCAGAAATTAGCCTACTAGAAAATGAAGGCAAAACTCAAGGTGCCACATAACTATACCAAACCAAATCTCACAGAATTAATTCATTAAATATGACAATGTAACTAATTTGCTGTTTGAAGTTGAGCAATCATACATCAGTGCAGCTAAATTAGGCACATGATATAGTTAAAAGCCTCCTGACATCCAGGCATATAAAGAACTTCTCATATCTGTGTTTTACATTATTTCAGTTTAGGGAGCAATCAGGAGAAAGCAAATTTCAAGTTTAAACATGAATCTATAAAACAAATCAGCTGGTCAAACCATTAGATGTAAATGTATATGGTGCAATTTATAAACTTAAATTTATGAAATAATTACATTTGCCAGCAACATTTACATATTTCCCATGTCTGCAGCCTTTAAGTGTAGCCATTTGGCCTATTATGCTTAGATAAGCACCTGGAACTCTTTCCTGGGAAAGTTCCCAAGTCTAGACACTAAAAATCACATATGTTTCCAATTATAAGAAACTACGGCTATAAGGCCAACATAAATCTCCTACAGCAACAATCAGTTGCCAATTATATCACATTCCATAATAATCCTTCTTACTCTTAACTAATTTATGGAATACTTGGCTTAGAAAATCAATAAAATTAAGAGAAAGGGAGAGGCAAAAACGTCAGACCTTGACAACAGAGTGAACATTTGAACCCAGCTATTAGTTTGGTGAGGCAAGAAAGCTGCAATGAGCTGGATCAACAGAACTAAAGACTGTACAATATAAAAAGCTTCATTGTGCAAACAACGATGGCTGCATTATCCACAGCGTTCATCACGCTCATTCCTGCATCATGTCTACAAGATGCTGTGAAAAAGATTTAAGATAGATATTAGTAACCAATTTCTTCTCTTGCTATGCTACACATCCAGTACACAAGGGGCCAAAACTGCAGTAAGGCTTTTTGAACAATACAACAAAATGCAGTGGAATGTTTTCCACTTTCTGTCAATCATTCATAGATGTTTTTACCATATGATTGTAAACAGCAACTATCTAGAAATCCACTTTCAGATAATTCTAGAAAACAGATGACTCAAACTGAGATTAGTGGGAAAACAGCCTTTACAAAACCCAATGCATATAGGAAAAAAATTCCATTTTATACATACATACAGAGGGAGAGATGACACTTAAATGGACTAGTGAAAACACCCAAAAGTCACTTAAAGTAGGAGAGCATTTTTCCTTTGCATTTCCCACAGAGTGGATTGGTTGTATTCATCTGCTTTCTATAACCAAGCAATATTAGTTTAATGTTTATGAATATCACTATATTAATTTAAGAACAATAAAATTATCTATGGTAAATTGTTCAGTGTTTAAGTAGAAACACTATAACTTGCAGTTTAATATTGTGAATTTGATCTGAATATTATAATTTCCCCCAGTTTACAAATGGGGAAAATTATCTGACAATACAAGGATTAAAATCTTTGTTTCCAGGACTAGCAATTTGTGAAGACTGCAGGCCCCCTTCCAAGGCAAATCCATCAACCTTTTCAGGTTATCAGTTTTCGAGCATGTTGAACTGTTCTGTTGGCAATATCTCATAAAGAAAGCATTACATGCAAGCAAGATGAAACACTTTTTCTTCTACTTGTCATTTCACAGTATGTTTTGTTCTAAGTAAAGTCAATCAAGAATTTTTGTGTAGTCTATCAAATCTGAAAGGAAATTCCCAGATCCAGCCCAGACATTTTCATGACAATATTAATATGAGCACAAAGCCCAGTAGAGATTTGTTGTAAACAGGAACAAGAGCTTCAAGTCCCTTTGCTGGATTCAGATTCTTTTGGTTGAGACCTTGTGCAATGTTTTCTACTGGAACGTTCCCCTTTGCACAAATAACCAATATTCGTTAATGGAAAAATAGGTCTGACTACAGAAACCAGGGAGCTAGTGCAGTCACCTTGGACATTGGAATATGTTATTCCCATTCCAAGGCTAAACTACTGACAGAGTCGATACTTCCAGAGTGGAGCATCCTAGCAGAACTGCAGAAAGAGAGGCTCAGACCCCAGCAGCCAGCAGGTAGGGTGCTTAGGCCACTTAGCTGTACAGTGGCAGTCCAAGTCCCTAGTCTGACAATGGAAGAGATCTCAAAGCCACGTGGAAGCCCTGGTCAACAGGGCACTGGCTAACCAAAAAACATCCCTCCATCTTTCACCTGAACCATTTTCCCAAGACTTTTATCCTACTGAAGTTTGGAGCAAATTAATTTTTGATGTTTAGAAACCTGCAGAACACAAACAGAATTCCTCTCTGAGCTTTCTTAATGTTAGAAACACACACATTTTGGCATATACCAAGCTCAGTAATTTGTGATTTATAACATTATTTTGCTATAAAGGACAGCATTTTAGAATCACCTCCACAGTGCAATTACAAAGATATAGATGACAGCATCTAGACCTGTAATTGAAGGGAAAACATGACAAAGGTTAAAAACTTGAACAGTATTTGAAATCTAAATGAGACTATTCCTGTGTGTTCCTCTAGACCCCTGCTGCTGTAGTACCCCAGCATCCGCTGTTGTCATCGCTTGTGTAAAAATAAAAGAACAAGGAGAGCAAAACTTTTAAAGCAGTCTCCTAAAATTACCAGAGATAAGTTTAATACATGATTACATTTAAGTTCAAATTCCTGGCATTCCTATGACTGTACATCAGTCGAGGAAAACATTTGTACTTGCTAAATCGCTGAATGTTTTTTTCCCTAAATACCATGAATTGAAGTGAAAGTTGGTCAGAATTTTAATCCCAGCAACAGTTAAGCAGCAGATGAAAAATAGAACATTAAGACTGAAGTTTTTCTTCCTCCCACTTGTTAGAATTTGTTCCTTGGAACGAAGGAGTCACCATAATAACACCTTGGCTAGCAATTACCTGCACAAGGCTAAGTCATAGTAACACAAGGAATATTATCTTTCATTATAGGATTGTCCACAAGTTAATATATGCAGCAAAGCACACTAGTGAGAGAAAAGGGGAGTTTTGGCACACGAGACCCAAACTCAGCCTCTAATTCTCCATATTTGTTGTGCTGGTTTTGGCTGGGGTAGAGTTAATTTTCTCCATAGTAGCTAGCGTGGGCCATGTTTTGGATTTGAGCTGAAAACAGTGCTGATAACACAGGGCTGTTCCAGTTCCTGCTGAGCAGTGCTTGCACAGAGTCAAAGCCTCTTCTGCTCCTCACCCCACCCCCCAGCGAGGATGCTGGGGGGCACAAGAAGCTGGGAAGGGACACGGCGGGGACAGTGGACCCCAACTGACCCAAGGGATATTCCACACTGTATGACTTAAAGCACAACATATAGAGGTGGGGGTAGGAGGGGGAAGGAGGAGGGAGGTGGCGGGGATGGGACAGGGGATGGACACATTTGGAATGATGGCATTTTGTCCTCCCAAGTAACCATTACACATGATGGAGCCGGGCTTTCCTGGGGATGGCTGAACACATGCCCGCCCATGGGAAGCGGTGAAAAAATTCCATGTTTTGCTTTGCTTGTGTGTGCAGCTTCTGCTTTACCTATTAAAGTGCCTTTATCTCAACCCATGAATTTTCTCAGTTTTACTCTTCTGATTCTCTCCCCATCTCAGCGGCCGGGGGGAGGGAGGGAGTGAGCAGCGTTGCGGTGCTTAGTTGCCAGTTGGTGTTAAACCACGACATCTTCGAAGCACGGAGGCACCAGTCAGCACATACATTTCATTTGAATGGTCTATCAATGGTAAAATGTGGAAAGCAGTTATCCCCTTTCATACCTCAGAACTGACCTACATTCCAAAGAATTCTGAACAGCTCAAATGTTGCTGAGACTAAAATAATACAGTTAAATACATTGTGCAACCATTAACTTTGGAACTTGGTCCCTCATTCTTCCTTTAGAAAGGGAGTACATTATTGTCCATGTTGATGTATCTAGTGGCACAAGTCAGTGGCTCATTCAAAGTTTAGCAAAAAACCCCTAGAAAGGCATAGATAGAAATCAATCATGTCAAACAAATTAGAGCTCTCCCAAACAAATTATGGTTTAAAAAGCCATACCTTCTCAGTATTACTGTCAGATTAATCTAGACATAATTACAACGCAAATAATTATCAGAATAATAATTTCATGGACAGCACGTTAGTCTCACTTCCCATTTCTTAATTACTCACCTTATAACACCAAGTTATGTAACTGTTTACCTTTAAGCAACTTCTGAAAATAACATTGTGGGAGGCAGAGGTGTTCTGAGGTGGTTTTAATGACATCTTCAAAGAGTAAAGACTTGGCTTGGGACTGAAAGAGGAGGGAAATTCATGCTTACCCTGGGGAAAAAAAAAATAATCAGGATTTAGATTAATCATTCAAAAGCAAAAAACACCTGGGTTTTATGTTCTTAAGAACTTTGTCTGCATCACTTCTATGAAGAACTTACAACTTCATATATTTTGAGTCATTCCAACTAAGTTTTCTCAGATTTGGGTTCTAGAGAAAATCATTTCAATATCTAAATAAAACCCACTTTTCTGACAAGTGTCCTAGTACTTCAGAATAATATTTTTAAATATATAGTGCTTAATACTAGTATAAAATCACTAATGGCTAAAACCCCATTGACTCCCAGTTAAATACAAGCTTCCCACCTACCATAATTACTTTTGAAAGTATACAGAAATCCAAAAGTACAGATCAGTATCTGACTGGATTTCCAAAAGTACATAATGGTTTAAGCCCTAATTTTGATAAATTTCAACAGAAGCTAGACACTTTACCTGGTTAGGCACTTCTGAAAATCCTAGGGGATGCCTGCCTGCATGTAGGAATTTTAATGCTGATGCTTCCTAACCACGAGTGCTTGACTTGACGTGATTAGTCTTTAAGCACTGTTACACATTTCTGAGCATTTAACTTTGTAAGTCTACAGTAAACATTTACACACACTGTACTACTACTGTACTATCTACCTGCAGCTCATTCTTTTTTTTTTAAATGTACATAAAGAATTAGGTCACGACATACAAGTAAAACAGCAAAGTCTCAAAAGCTTTCATTGACTTGACAGTAAGAACTGTTGAAGTCAATCAGACCAACAATCCTTAAATTAAAATTCACCAACAGGCCACAACATAATACATGCTATCAACTGAGTAAGGCAATCCATTCACCTGGGTCAGATAGTCTATGTGTTAGGATCCCTAGACACCGCACATTATAATGACAGGCAGAAACAATGCGTAACACAGCTATCAATGCAGCAGCATCTAACACATGACGGTATCCCAACTTCTTCCCCACCCCCCAAGATGTCAGACACAGGTTTAATTATAAAGCTATAGTGAAATCAACAAAAAAACGATGAAGACAGACTAGACTATCTAAAATTAATATAACCATATTAGCTAGGATTTGATATCCTTGTATATTACACGTGGCCTGTACTGCAGCTGGTAACCTAATTGAGATCAGATTGATACATTGAAGAATTACAACCAATCCCATATTTTTGTCTTTTTGATGCAGCATGGCAAGCACTACTGTTATGGTGCAAATGCAGGCCTCTGAGAATGATGAGAGCTAGTGACCTAAACACTTTAGATTCATACAAATTCCATGAGTTCTCATTTGTGGATGAAAACAATAGGAAAGAAAATCTGAGAATAAAAGATCATGGCAACCTGGTCACTGCAACGTGTTCCTGAAGGAACAGGGAGCTCTTCATTACACAGTGAAATCATGCAAAGTGGTAGGATATTTACTGTGAAATGGAGGATAATTTTTCTTTTCCTGAAGTAGGTTCCATCCCTGTTACATCTGTTATTGAACAGTTTTATTTCTTTGTTCTCAAGAGTAAATACCATAATCTTATTGAAAAGCAAATACAATAAAAGAGAGCTAAAACAAATCGGGAAAGCAATTAATGAGAATTGTTTTACCTTCTTGGCCTTCAGAGTAGCAAGGGCAAGCAGTAACCTTGGCAGCATGTCAAATTTTTAAACTAATATTGATACAGAACAGCATAAGTAATGGACAACAGCCAAGGCAGGGCACAGAAATACATAATGGAGGAAAGCTCTCACACCATTTCATGGTCATTCAAACAGCACAACACTGCCACCAAAATCTTTTCCAGATATCTTTGAGTGACAATAGTAATAGTTTATCTTCTCCTTTAGGCCACAACTATGAAAAACTCAAAGAGATACTTGAAAACTCCTCTCTCAAGTTTAGAAGGATAGAAGGCCATGCAAAGCTGAGGGATCATATAGGGGTAGAACTTTTTGGCCAGATACTTTTCAGGTTTCCATAAACAATCAGACCCTTCAAGCTGCTGGCAACCAGCTCAAGTTTGAGGTCACAGGGCCACTCAGCTTATTCCCATTATCTTCCCTCTTCTTGCTTCCAGTATCTCCCCTATTTTCTAGCATCCTTGGACTTCAGCTAAACAAACGTTCCCACAATTTGTCTCCTCTTTCCTGTTTACTCACCCATCAGGAGCTGTGATGATCCCAGAATAAAAGCCATATCCATGTCCCATGAGCATACACAATAGGAAAGGTATGGTTTTGTGCAGCTTGTCAGATGAGGAGGCAAAAGCAGTTGGAAGGGGAAGGGAAAAACACAGGGAAAGGCATTTGGGCTCAACAGCATTTATCTTAGAAACTAAATCTGTCCTCTTGTTTAAGAGGGTTACTTTGTTCACTGCATCTTGAGAAACTGACACAAACCTGTAGCGAAGGAGCAGGAAGAAAAGTTTTGTAAATCCAGTAGACCTTGCCTCCTTCCCTTTATCAGGCAGTTATCAGCTAATAGCAGCTCCAAACTGACACTTGAAGGCAAGTAAGATTTGAACGTTACTGAAAAAATTGTTATATTCAAGACACAAAATTACGTTTTTTGTGTTAGCTATATTCTGTGACCCCAAATATGCTACCAAAACGAGCACAAAACCCAACAGCAGACTGTCATATTTTAAAATGTTGGCCACATCCTTCACTCATTCAACAATATTATAAAATATCAGTAACCTTGTTCAACACATTAATCACCACCTACCATAAGTTAGAACAGAATTTTTCACTTAACTTTTTAATAAAAAGAACAAAGCATTTACTCACTGTAGTATTCACAGAACAGTTCTCACCATATTACAAACATAAAGCATACCTTAACAAGCTACCACAGAGGTTTGTTTGCCTGATTACCAAGTTGAATAGTGAAATACATAGAAACTGGGAAGCCATTTAAGAGGTTGAAATTTGTAAGAACACACAGATATGGTAAAGGATAAAAAAATAATAATTCTACAAGTAAAAATTACAATTTTACACTTTTTGTACAAGAAAAATGCATTGTGGAACTCTTCGCAGACTTGAACTACTTTTACTCTCATTGTATTTTTACACTATGCCTTAAAAAGGAGGCATTGATGTGACTTCTATATCTAACTCATATTGAGAGGCTGGGGGAAGGTGGTGGTTTTGATTTTCTGAACCCACAGAAATGCAATATTTAGTAACAGCATGTGACAATTGCCTTGGCAGTATTTCCAGAAACTGCAAACATGCCCATAGCCCACCTGTTGTGTCATACAACACACATGGTCCTCCATCCCTAAGTGGGGAAAAAGGGCCTCAGCGAGAACGGTAAGGATTGTTCCCAAACCCAGTGGGGCAGTGAGGATTCTGTCACTGAATTGCATGTAACGGAACCTTTAATTGGGTTACCTGCAAGAGGGAGGATCAGAGCTGCTAAAAAGAAAGGTGGAATGAAATAAAAACCACAGCACCGATGCAACAGTAACCATGATATGATCAGGGATAATTTGTGACCTAAATGAGAGGCAGTGGCATAAATTTTCAAAGAGCTGTATGAAATATTAGATGTGCACCTTATTAAAGATGATGATATTTGTGTCTCTAATTTGGCCTGAGACTTCCTATCCTCAAAACTTCCTATCCTCAAATATTTCTGCAAGTACACTTCTCAAGTTCTCAGCAAGGGAAGAAGAAGAGTACTAATTA
>JAVJGJ010000060.1:13196280-13218023 GCA_035590215.1 Microhierax caerulescens
GAAGAAGAAGAGTACTAATTATGTGGCCTGGGGTGAAATGAACATTAATCAATAAACAGCAGCAGCAAAAGTGATAAAGTTAGACAGAACAGTGCATAACTAGCGAGTAAGAGATAGAAAAAGGCAGAAAAGGGGATGGTAGGAAGTGCCATTCGACAGCAGTGACACACTAACACACATTTCCAGGATGGGTGGACTCAGGGACCGTGTGATGCTCAAGGAGCAGCTGCATGTGTGTTACTGACAAAACAGACAGACTTTATAGAGATGTTAAATGAATATTACATCCCAATATCAACAGGGATGGACAGATGACTGGTTTCTAAAATAGGACTGTATCTTCCAGGAGGAGGAGAAGCTGAAATGCTGCAGGAACTTCAACTCATATAATTGCATACACTTAAGGGAAGGGCAAAGGAGAAAACTAAAGGCAGCATCAGACCATCCATATCAAACCATGCTGACAGACAGTAACAAAAGGTGAACTCCAGACATGGATCAATTTTCACCTGCCTTCCTTAAAAAGCAGTTTTGCAGTTGAAAAGAAAAGGAGCTCTCTGAACAAAAGAGAAGCACCGAAGTGGGTGTCACTCGGTAAAAGAGAAGCTAAGGAACAAGTATGTCTGACCTTTGTTGACAAGTGAGGTCAGACAGTTTAATAAAAGATGAGATCACAAACCTGCTGGAGAAATGGCCTGATAAAAATAACTTCGTATGTTTTAAGAAAGCAGATGTTCTCACAAACATGAGATTATTTTTTTTTTTTTTTATCCAGACAATTGTATGAACAGGCAAAACCAAAGCCACAAGCATTATGCTCTCTTTCAAAGGTATATGAATTTACTGTAAAGATAATAAAGACTTGGAAGACAAGATGGATGCTGCCTTTGGTTGGAGTTGTTGGAATGAAATAAAGCTGTTTCTGATTGCTAAATTTACTAGACAGTTCAAAGAGAAATTAAATGTGTATTCAGTAAGAAAGCACCAAAAGGACCACATCAGAGAGCTCGGAGAATAAAATCCTCCTGTTCCTGAGGAAGTTTGAGGTGGGGCCCCATACCCAAACACAGCTAATTCCTCCTGGGCACCAGCCTCTCCGCTTCCCCAGGCATTCAGCTGGAACCATTGCCCCAGTTCCTGACAGCCAAGACCGAGCTTCAGCAATAGATGCAAAAGTCCCCCCAAAGCTCCTCTAGCCACTCAGCCCCCAGGTAAGTTTCTGAAAAGGAAGGGAAATACATACAGCTATATGAAAAGCAGAAGGTTGTGAGTATTTTTAGGACACCATAACGAGCATTGAAAAGGAAGAAGGGAAAAGCATGGGGAGAAGATTGGCACTTTTTAGGCTTAACTTTGATATCAAAATACAGGCATACATCTAAATCACCAATGAGATGTACAAATTTGAGAGAAAATGCAAGCAAATGGTTTTTACAGCATAGTGGATCTTACAGTGCCCTTTTCAATTGCTTTCATTGTAACACAGAAAATTCCACAGGCGTTGATGGAGAACAGGTTCACCTCTCAGGTTACTCTAAACAGAAAATAAATCACCCTGTTTCAAGTGCCCTATAGACTAAGAATGATGACAAACAGGCAAACGATAGGATTCCAGAGAGGTACACCAAGCAGAATAACTTCCACAGAGTAATACAGCAGGTTGCACCTCTCCCCTTCTAAAGGTAAAGCCTAAGAAGTCCTAACTTCCAGCTGAGGATCCTGCCACTTCCACTAGATCAAACAGATTATTGACATGATCCATATTATTCATAATAGTCAGATTAGAAAACTTCTGGGAAGAGATATCCTTCTCATAACCTTTGTCTGAGAGATCCCTCAGAGACTTGGGCATTGGCACATAAGCTGGCAGACTAAATTGGGTGGGAAAGCAAATGACATGAACCAAAAAGACCCCACTCAAATGTTCTTTGTGAGGTTAAAGCTCAGATGTGAATTCATGCTGTTCTGAGGCAGGAGTGCAAACCTCTGTTAGACACAACGGGCTCGACTTATTGATGGGAGGCAGCTTCCTTAAACTGTTCCAACAGTGCAAAACAGTTTTCAGACAAGCTTCAGCTCTTCCAGAAGAATTCCCCAAGGATGGAGAGACCATCATATGACACGTCATGGTATTAGACCAACAACTCGCTAGTCTTCATCTAGCTATTGGTACAGGAGGGTGTGGCAAGGGCCGACACTTCAGTACATGAGCAATATCTCAAAGAGCTAGAAATACTTTAAAACAGCCTTTAATCAGCTCTCTTATATCAGGGTGAGACTTGGTCTGTATTTAGTTGAGTATTAAATGGCTTACAGCATTTTTTTGTCCTCCTAAGCTTGTATGTGCTAGGGAGTCTGGACTGGAGATAGCATAGATATGAAATCATTACGTGCAGGCATGTTCTATAGACAGGGCGTACCTACTACTCACAGGAATTTGTGAGCGTTTCAAAGCTCAGGATGAGCCCTGTAAGGGTTCTTGACATTCGGATATGTCTGAGAGTCCTAACATCACTGAGGTCTCAGCCACTGGGATTTTCACAAAGCAGCTGCAAAATATTGTCTGGCTGCCCTACAGCTACTGAGACTCTGAGGACTGTGTCTGGCAGGACAGAAGATGCGATACGTCTTCACAAAAATGTGCTGTAATTATGAGAAATCACTCAACAAGGTAGCAATATAAGAGAAACAGGGGGAGACATGCAGGGTGACAGGGAGTTTCAGGATCACATGAAGACATTCATCAGCACAAGGAATGAGCTTCAGAGTTAGTACAGACAAAAACCCCAAAGTAGTTGGATCATAGCAGGAAAAAGAGTCATTTCAGCTGCTATAATGAACTTATTTACAGCTCTCAGGTTAGAATCATTGAGGCTAGGTGAACAGTTTTTGATATCAGCCATAGCACATCTCTCCAAAGGAAGAGTTCCTCATCTCACATTCCTGTTTTAGGGATACATGCCAAAAAATTGTGGCAAACATTTCCATAATCCTTCTTGCTTTTAAGCACACTTGAAAATTGTAAAGCTTGGTAATTGTAAAGCTACAATTACCAGTGAAGAATATAGAAACAGTTATTCTTATTTAAAATTTTACCTGCCAAATCTGTATCTAAAGTTAAGGTCCTACCAACATCTGTTTAATGTTCAGCATTACAAACACTTCTGCAATTTTAATTACTGACATTTCAAAAATCAGTGACAGGGAACCAGTCTTTAATTTGCCCATGAATGCAAGTAAAGGGCAACAACATGAAGTAATTTATTTAAAGCTTAATCCTAGGAAAACCTTTATGTAGGAAAGAACAAAACCCATAAATCTAAAATTACTGATATTTACTAGTGAAGCAATACATTCTTTAAATAGTTAAAAAAAACCAGACTGAAAGATATCTTGCCTACTATGAGGAATTCAAAACATTTTTTTAAAGACACACAAACTCAACTATAACTTCCAATAAAAAAGAAATTGGCTGAACAAGCACACTGGTAAAATATATAAAAGATAAATCACCTTGTCAGCCATGCTCTAAAACTAAAGCATGAAGGTGGCTCCTAGCTTCATTGAAGGGGGAAGGCGGTCTGTGGGAGAGTATTTTTTTTGAAAATGCAGTTAACAGTATTTGCTATTAGGATCAGAAATTAAATATAAAATGAAGTTGGTGTTGCCCAGTCATATTTGCTTTAAAAATCACTAATAGTGACCCACAGCAAGAGCAGGTTTGCAAACTTAGCTCCATTTAATTTCATGTTTCCATACCTGTTCTTTTCTTTTATCACTGTAACTAATTACATCCTTGAGCATATTCTTGCGAGGATAAAGTTTTTGTCTTATTTCTCATCTTCTTTTGGCCAGGGAATGTTGCAGTAAATTCTTAATACTCAGCTGGTGCTGTTATGGCCTTTCTTGGGACATCTCTTCATTATCAACAGAATTCTGCTGTTCCTCAGCCTGAGCAGACTTCCATGCAGATCTTGGGAGGAAAAGACAAAGCAGAATAGTGAAGAGAAACAGCACATTTTGCAACAAGAGCAGCAGAAGAAAACTTCTTGTCAAGATGAACCGATGTCCTTTTATTTGGAGCCGGGGGGGGCGGGCGTGGACAGATGCTCCTAACAAAACAAGCAAACCAATTTCTGCTTAAATGAGCCTTAGCAAATTGGCAACATGAGATATGTTTTAGAAACACCGACCATCTGAAAGGTAAGCATTTAAGTCACCAGGGCTATTGATTTCTTGCCAGAGCCTCAGTTCTGCAGGTGTAATGGAACGGTAGTAACCTACATTCCCTCAGAAGACCAACGCTCAAACATGGATCCTTTTGTGAAGGAGCTGGACTTGGCCCACCCCTGCTACACCTGGCATGGCTGAAATACTTAATGTTTATTGTTTTGTTGGATTTTTGCCAATAAGATGCAATGCAAGCATTTTCTAAGCATATCTAATGTGTGTTATTTCCAAAAGACCCTTTGTTTCAATTAAAATACAAAATGCATCAAAATAAAGCAGAAGAATATTTTTCTATGATCCTAGCTATTCACCGCAAGTTAGGACAGATATTCCAATTGTCAGGGGTGTGTGGACACACACTTTGGGGGGGGTGATTGGGGGATAGTGGAGGGGGTATGTTTTGTGTGAGGTTTTAGGTTTTGAGGGTTTTGCTTCTTTGTTTTTAAATTTTTTTTTCCTTAAAAGCTGGTCTGGTTAGTTCCCTGTGCCAGAAAGATACAGCACAAGATAGCACCAACTCTGTTAATCACATGGTACTACTGCAGTTTAATCACGTTTTACAATACATACAAGAAATGTCATAACAATTCTCAGAGTCAGTTTATCAAAGTACCATTTAATCTAACATACGTTAAACACCAGCTACTGAACATAAGTTCATGCTAATTTCAACTTAATTGGGATCACAATGCAAATGCCAGCTCCTCTACCTTGCTACAGGCCTCCTAGCTGCAAAATGAAAGCTGCAGATACGTGTTTGATTAAATACATACACAGGAGAGCAACAGCTACAAATGGGTCCTACTCTGCCCAGAGCCCTGCGTGGGTAACTCCCTGCTGAAGAAAACAAGGGCCATAATTACCTGGCAGACAACAAAATTTGTTTTGTTTTTTGTTTTTCAAACAAAGTTTGACCAGCCCTCCATGGTTTTAGGTACAACTGAACAGGCAGTTCCCAGGTCACTGAAGTCAGGAGTAAAGCAGGCTGGAACACCGTCCTCTGACGTGGTCACATTGCAGTTTTCTCTATTTCTGATTTAGTCTGGTGCTCATGTAGCGCATCGAGGCCAATTCACACAACTGGAATTCAAAGGAACATATTCTAATGCACGCTAGTGGTAATAAAAAATGAACACTGATTTATAATTAATGTAAGTAAACATTAGTTTAGCAATAAAAAACATTTAACAGCACAATCTAATTACAAAGTCAATGAATTAAATGTATGAAGTATGTTTGGAATTTCTAAATTTTAATAATATATTTCTCAGACTCTATGTGAACACTCACCCAGCAAAGCTGAAAATACTGCATTTAACATGAGAATAACAGGTTAAAAGAGGTTGAAAATCAGAGTCAAATATTAATTTAGTACCAACTGTAATATCACAGAGTAACATCAAATTTGAATTACCGTCTATGTAAATAAGCCTACAGGAAAAGACACTAAAACTGCATCACTGAACAAAGGGATTTGAATATATTGCATAAATTAGAGTAGGCAATAAAATCAGACCTATACTGATTAATAATAAATCAATAACATGTGAATACTGTGAACTGTCCTGCAGACACAGCGAACTGCAACAGAACTGACCTCATGCCACCCACCACAACTGACTAAAACCCATTGGAAGAGAAAACTCAAACAATTCTGAGGACCTTCCAGTCGCACTTTCAAAAGCTTCTGTGATGAGGCCTTCGGCCTGCTGGCAGTGGTAATTTGTGATTTTAATGTCTGAGAGTTATTGCAAATCATTGCGTTTGTGACCTGGCACGATTGCTTATTTATGACCAATTCCAAATCGGTGACAATCTTAGGGGTTACACTGAGTGTTGTCTGAAAGGGTAGGAATGTAAATGTAAAATGAAGTTCATTTTATGGTGCATTAATAACCATGATCCAGTAGTTAATCCCTTAAAACATAGTCATATGCGTTAGCTGCTGCTTGCCGATGTACTTGCCAAAGAAATGAAGTGTTAATAATAGGGTATTTCACTACTGCCTCTGGTTTAAACCATTGCTGGGAGGCAGAAGGAAGCTTCTATTTTTTTTTTTTTTCCTTTTCATGAATTATAAAATCTGAAAATTATTAGAGTGCAAATTAACAAGCTTCTACTATGTCTAGCTTATGTACATTTAAATCCTACTTTATTGGCTCTTAATTAAATACATATAAGGAACCTCAGTCTGAAACACTACCACACTCTTGTAATCCCTTCATTATTTTCTCTTCATAGTTCTTTTCTGATTTCCCATTTCAAATTGCTTCCTTTTTAAGCATTTTAAAACTAGATTTTACTACTCCTACTTAAAACTAGTAAAAGGCTTTTATTATTGCAAGCACTTTAAGATATTAATTTTTCCTAATAATGTTCTTTCTTTGCAAGTATTGTTTTTAAGTACACGTTTTTAAGGTGGAAGGCACACACAGCTTGTTATAAACCATTAAAGAAATTTTCATCAAGAAGCAAAAAAGAGCTCAGATGGGAAGGGAGTTAATGGACATTTTTTTGTTTGTTTGGAGAAGGAAACAAACAAACAAAAAAAAAGAGTAACTTTCAAATCAGTCATAAATTAAGGATGTAATTTCGTTCAAATTCAACAGATACTCTTGGGTGAAGAAAAACAATTAAGATAAAGGCTCAGAAATGTCATAATCATTATTTCTGAAACACCTGCACTCTTTCAGGTTAGATTGACAAACAGATGTTAGTGTCACTCATATAATATAAAGCCTTCTACAAGCTGCCCTGATTGCCCAGGCACTCCAAGGGCATCCCTAAGCAAGGCTATAGTGTACTCCAGGATGCACATCCTGCCATTTCGGCTCTTACTGGTGATTTACTTGGCATGAACTTAATTTACGCAATGGGCCAGAGACAGAACAACATCATGGACACCCATCATTTTCTTTCTCCAGCCATAACTGTCCCTTCAGATCAGCTAGTGAAATTGCTCATGCACATAAGCTCCTAAACAATTTAAATGACATGTTTTTGCCAATCTGTTCACTTTGTCAGAAACAGATTGAGGAGTGGCTGCATGAGGAGCTACTCCAGCAGCTCTAAAAGGGGTGTAATGTCCAGGCAGGGGAAAGGGATAAGCAGCTGGAAGCAATAAAGTTTTGAACCAGCAGAGCTGCAACTGGAGGAAGGTCTTCAAGGATGTTCACTTACAGCTTAGGTACCACAGCTAAAGTAGTGCACTCAGAAATACATACTCTATTTGCAGGCCTTGTCTTAATAGATGCATATGTTATTTTCTAAAAGAGCGATGGCTGAGTTTGGCAACTCTGTACATAATTTTTTTTTTCTTGCATTTCAAGGAATTATTTTTTAAGCTGGAGAAGATAAGTTCTTTCATGAATTAAAGCATTCTTCTATTCCTAAATTATCTATAAACAGACTTATTTTTATAAACTCATGGATTATTCATGCATAAAAATCCTGTATTCAAATATATTACTGCCTACAGTCTGTTTACTACATGCTGCTCTTACAGCTTCAACTATTGATGTCATACACAATTGTAACTCACATGGTATTGTTTCTGATCCAGGGCTGAACGAATGAAAATGTTATAAAGTAGAAGAAAAATGAGAGACTGTACAATGAAGATGAAGCATTTTCAGATCCCACCTTCAGATATACACTTAGTCTCATATATGTAAATATAACTCAAGAGAAAGACTAAGGCAGGTTAAGAAATCCTCAATCATTCAGACAGCATAATATTTAGATTTTTGCAACATTAACTCCACCTATGCTGCTTCTTTCTAGTGGGGAACACATATGTGGAAGAAAGCATAGCAAAACTTAGGCCCCTAAAGCTCAAATTTAAGTCCTTTACAAACAACAAAAATAAAATGGAGACTGAAATGAAAAAACTGCAATCTGTTCTTGGTTTGCAGAAGCTTCTGTTCAATTCATTTACTGAACAGTGACTATTCTGCACTACAGCATTAATGAGAACAGCTACAAAAAGCTTTCAAACTTAAACAAAGAAATGGCTGCTACTTTAGAGTATTTTCAAACATTTTTGCAGAGATTAACGTATGAGGCAGATGCTAGAATACCAGGACACAATACTTTAATTTAGTTCAACATCTCTGCAGGCAGTGGCTTCTCTATTACGGCTAGTTCCCAGAACACAAGAGAATGTTATTGCAGGGCACTTTTAGATTAAAATCCCCAAATAAGCTGTTAGACTTTACACACATCAATCTTTTGTAAGTACAATAAGGGAGATTTAATTGGTTTTACTTTCATTTTATAACAAATGTTATTATCTGTTATATAAGGAAGCTATTTAAAAAGACGACCCATGAAAAGGATTAGAAAGCAATTCCATAAGTGATAAAATAGGGGCAGAGAGTTATTATGGAGGAATGTCAGCAAGTGCATAGCTAAGGTTGTTTACTCAATGCCAAATAATCGTCTTTGGAAGTTGAAATAATAAACTTAAATAGTTTCAAATTGAGGCTTGCAAGAAATTGAGGAGTTTTGAAGAAGCAAAGGAAGTTGTGCAAAAACCCCAAACAACAAAATGAACCCACATAACAAATATTCCCATGATGACAAACTTTTATCTAAGCTAGTGAGGATGAGTAACGCCTGGCCAACAACTTGGCCAGCCTGACCTGCAAAGCTCAGAATGGAAACCAGTTTCATTAAAACAGGTATTTGAACATATGGTGCCAGTTTGAACCCCAGTCAAGCCTGAAAAAACATTTACAAGCTGGTCTTCTGTTGGTTTTCCGTGAACACCACTTCAGATGTGGTGCATTTCTAGAGTTAGAAAGTATGTTTGACAACATGGATGAGTGAACGTGGAGAACATTTAATCTTATTTACAGCTCTGTAATTATTCAAGACTATTTTACACAGAGCTTTATCCTGTTGTATGGCTAATACTCAATACAGTCTATTTATAACAATACCCACACAGCTATGTACAAAACCACAGTTCAAAGCCTCAGGCCCTTCAGCTATGGGAGAAGGTCTGTCACCTCGAAGTGACCTGTCCTTTTCCCCAGAGGAAAAGGCTACACAGGCAGATATATACATGCAGTGTGCTGGAATGAAACTTTTTTAGAAGTATTTTAACATTATGCTGGGCTTCACTACCAGCTACAGCTTCTGAGAACATTTTCAGGTGAGGAGATATTAATTTAAGAAAGAAAAAAAAACATTTAAAACAAAAACATATATAAAAAAATATACATTTCAACATCTTTCTACCAGAAGGTTTTAAAAGCTCTCTCACAGGACAGCTGATTGGGTCCAGAAAGTGTATGCAGATGATGGAACCTGAAAATCCGAGCTTTTACTTCAGTAAAGAATTTTTCATAAAATTTTGCTTCACATAATTGTAGGCTTCAGGCCCAATGTGGAACAAATTAACATAGCTCTGTAACTTACTGGACAGCTGACCTTCCAGTGACCTACCAGAGCAGTACAGTTTCAAGAGTGAAGTTTTCTGCACTCAGAAATCCATACGGTAAATCCAGAGTGCTTTATTTACCTGTGCCCATTCTGTATCTGAAAGTCTGACAATATATTATATTTTTATTTTTCACCTTCTGAGGGCTAACATAACTTGCTCTCTGGCTTCAGCGTTTCTTTCTGCAAGCAAATGGGCTGCCTCCTCCTCTTCCTTCTTGCAGAGCTTACAAAGATGTCTGTGCACACTCTTCCTCCTGCTTTGGCAGTTCTGCTGGCTCTAATTTCCATAGCAGGAAACTCACCTCACTAATAAATCAAAGAGTTCTGGAAGAGGTGACTCATCACCTTCCTGTAAGTGGTTAAAATAAAAATGAACTATGGTAATTCCTGTGGTTTCCAATGCTCTTTTCTTTAAGCTTTACTCCTCCCCCATCCCCATGCTGTAGATTTTATCTCCCTGAGTTATTTTCAGCTTTTAGTACAACATATTAAATCTTTTCTACTTGCCTTTGTCATGTCATTTAATCCTGCTTTCCCCTTGACCATGTGCTGCATTCACTGGTCTGTTCTTCAGAGTCTCTTCCTTTATTACTACCTCACAGGGGTCACATCATGGAATGGAATGTCCTGTGGAATGTCCCTTCATTCAGATGACCAGAGTTGGATGCTTTATGCAATAAAATCCAAACACACCCGATATATAATGAATTTTGCTCCAGCTTTATGGCAGTAACACATACAATCATATTAAATATATGAATCCATAGCAAGCTGTACCATTATACATAAGTACATGTGCATGCTATGACCAAACTCTCATGCAGCTGTGGGAACAGAACACCTTTTTGGTCACACTGTAGGCACGGAGTGCCTACATCTTGTGCTACATCTTGCCCTCAAAGACTTCCAGACATGATTATATAGCTGCAGGCAAGAGGGCAGGCACAATTATTTCACAGAAACAGCAAAACAGCTCTTCAAATAGAGTTATATTTATGAAAAAACAATTTCCAGATTTGAAATAGCAACCAACTCCTTTGTTTTCTTTAAATACAACAACAGATTAAACAAACCATCGTGATCCTATATTGACAATGCAGACTCCTTAGCTGCTTCACTATTTAACGGCTCAAAATTCTTTCAGAGTTAAGCTCTGCTACTACACAATCATCTGCTAACACAGATATACCACACAAATTCCCCAGGAAATTAGCAGAGCCACGTCCAAGCACAAAGCTCTGCACTGGTGGATTCCCACAGAGTGCAGCTGAAGTTTGCGCCAAGCTGCATACAGGAGCATTAATGCACTTTCTCGTGGCCAGGCTCAGAAGAGGAGCATTAGTTCATTCCCACAATCTAGATCCTACGTTAAAGCATAACCAAACAAAACTGCAGCATATAAAAAGGAAAGTTTATGACAGAGCAGCAAACATTTTCTGCTTGTTTGATTTTACTCAACTGAGATCAGTATTTTCAAGTTGAAACACTGGTTTTGAGTGAATGAAAGCAAAGCCAGGCAGAAGAGATGGTCTTAACAATAGAAGTTATGGGCCAAATACTTAATCCTTCTTGGCTCTGGCTTTAGGAAAGTGAAACATATCCACGGAGACCAGGCTTCAGCCTCACCTTACTCACTTTATTTAGCCAGGACATTGCTTCACTTAGTTGCCTCCATTTCCAAACAGAAAGCATGGCTGCACAGCACACTGTTTTCAACAGATGCAGTGGTTTCCACAGGCCAGAGGGCAACAAGCAGCTTAAGCAGCCCTGGAACCACACTAGCTGCCACCGGATTGACTCGTGGCCCCAAAGGCAAGTGCAACGTGAAAGCCTACCTGTGCCCTTCATCATGCAGCGCCCAACTCCCTGTTAAGCCCAGGGGCTGTCCCTCCTGGCCACCAGTCCTGGTACAGTTGCTCCATTCAGGTTCTCTTTGCTCTAGGGGTTTAGCCAGCCCTCTGACATTTTTTTATTATTTTTTTTTAAATTTAGAGTTTTAAAGCAATCCCCTCCTAGTATTCCTTTCCATCTTTCCAAATTGGTAGGGTTTATATTATTTATCTTTTCCATTTGTTTAACCAGCTGAAAAATCAACAGCAGTGCATTTTTATCGTCATTTCAGAGGAGACCTCTATTGTGTCGTGCTGCTATTTTAGGAACTAGAGCAGTTTGTGAATCTATACAAGTAGTTCAACAACCTGCGCTTCTCCCTTTGCCCTCCCTTTTGTTTTGGACACAACACAGGAATCTTTCTGTGGCTTTGCATGGTGAAAATTGATATAAACCAGCTTTGGTCAATTTTATATACTTTTTTTTTTTCTGTTAAGAAATTTAATACCATGGAAAAAACTAGTCAGGAGGATCAAATGTTTATGCAGGACGTCATGCTGCTTTGGTGTGCCAGCTCTCCAAGAGTCTATAAGGAAGCCAGCCAGACAGGCTCTGAAGCCTGCACCCTGACCCCAGTAACCTCTTAATTTTTTAAAGTTTATCTAGCCCCATCCCAGCAGTACTTGCATTGAAATCGATCTCCCTGCTCCTGGATTTTTGGCAGAAGGGGACTTCCTTCATATGGAAAAGTGTTTAATACCAATTTAATGGTCTGTCTAGCCACTGTAAACCCCCAACCCCCTCCCTGAGTCTCCCACTGGTAAGAAACAGTGAAATAATATGCTTGAAATAGCCCTAATTCTTTTCCTCAGTGTGATAGTTGTTTTTCTAATAAGCAATTTTTTGAAAAAGCCATAGAAGAGAAAGCAGCAACTACAGAGCTGAGTGACATTTAATAAATTCCTCTTCTTTTTCATAAAAAAACAATATTTTTTTTATCATCCCCTCACTTATACATTTGTATGGACAGGAATGGGCACCAACAGAACCAGGAAGGTTTCAGTTTTAAGTCATCATCATCTGCTAGCACCAGAGAAATGAATCACATTCATGCAAATCCACTTTTATCCCCAAAAAAGGTCTAAGTAACAAGTTTATCTTTGGTTGTAAAAAGGCAGACCTTCTTGGCACAATGCCAACAAAAATCCTAACAAAGAAGCTAATAAAAAGGAAATTGAGAGATGCCATAGTTTTCCTAAAGCAATCAGTTTGTTACTGTAAGAAAGGTATGGATTCAAAGGAAGCTGGGACTGGCCTTTGCGATAAGGAAAGGTCTGAAACCGCAGCAGGTTGGCTGTCAGGGGACAAAGCACAGCCTCAAGCATCCCCTAGTGCCAGGATGGGGAGAATTTCCTGGTGCAGCCGTGGAGCAAAATGGCAGGCCAGAACCAAATAACAGATGCAACCAGTCAGCTTGGCACAACACAAATCTTCGACTCTTAACACCCTTTCAGTCAAGTCATTACATTAGAACAACATACCCTTGCACCCTTTGTGGATAACAAAAATAATGGCAATCTGATTTGCTTTCCACCTTAAAAAAAATAATCTGTTCTCCAATTCTGTACTCCTTAAAAAAAAAAAAAAAAAAAAAAAAAACCCCTGTGAACATCGGCTGTTTCTTGCACCTTGAGGAGAAATGTTAGAAAATGCCACCTGAGAAAGCATGGAGAAAGCAGTCTACACATGCCCCTGTTCGGACTCAAACCACTTCGTTTTCCAGGAGGAGGAAGGCACGTTTAGATAGGAACATTGAACAAACCCCCATAGTTTAATGGCAACGAGCTGCACTGCGTTGTGCTGAAATGCCACAGCGCAACATTTTGCACAGGGCTGTGAAGGATTTCATGTCTTGCACTGCTGCAAGGGGTAATCTTGCCTACCCATTTGCAGAAGTACAACATATAAAAAAGAATGGAAGGAAGAATGAAAACATTCATCTGGATACTGTCTATAATGTTATTTAAGTTAATGTTTCCTGGAGCGAATCAAAAAGCCTAGCTGCAAAGCTAATCTAGAGTGACTGCTGCTTTTTCTCTCTCTAGAAATTCGGGTATGTTTTAATAACTTCAAAAGCCAGAGTCTGGTGCTGCCAGTCAAGTAACAGCAAGGGAGGTACTAAGCAGGACCTTAGCCAAAGGCTTGCAATTCCCATCACCTCCTATACCACCACTCCACCAACATCCACAGCACCTTCCTGCAGATGAAAAAAAAAAAAAAAATTCCATCAGGTTGGCAAGACCAAATGGTTCCACTCCAAAATACTATGATATTGTGCTGCTTTTTCAGCTCTGTGGGAGTGATCAAGAGGAAACTACCATACCAGCCTGTCCTGTAGCAGTCCCGGGGCTGGCATCCAGCCCACTGGGCTTCAGTCTCAGTCTCAACCTCAGACTGAAGCTCAGTGATCAAAGTAAATGTTATTCTCTTTCACGTGGCTGCCAGAGGTGAACACTTTCAAAAGCAGAGAAATGGGAAAGATGGGAAAGAGAGGAAAGCATGAAGAAGCACAAAGCACAAAGTTCTGACGGAGCTTTCCTGGACTTTTTGGTGACTCCAGAGGATGCATTCTGACCAGCCCTGGGGAAGCCCAATCCTCACTGTAAGATCCACTGCTCTACCTCATGATTTTGAATGCTCAGGCAGTGCCAACACATCAGGAACTATAGGTTTCAGGAAGGAATTCAGACTTTATTTCTTTGGCAACATACAATATGCTCATCCCTAACTCTCTTTTCTACATACCACATGGTGGCACAGCCCTGGAATTATGTCAGTCTCAACACACCATATGTGCTGTCAAACAGCACAGCTCTCACACTCTGTAGCCACAAAGAATCTAAAGAGACGAGGGACCTTTTCTGAAAAATGTCTCCAAATGATCAAAGGAAATCAAAGTCTCTTCAGAAAAAAACAGGTTATGATACATTGTGGTGCAAGTTATCCAAGACTATGAAAATACTCAATCAAGTCAGTTGCACAACTGTTTTTTTTTTCAGAATTTCTCTAAATCCAATGGATTAGGTAACTAATGAAATAGGAGGAAGTGGGTAAAACATTATGCTTGAGGGTGCTTTGGAGGTTTACTGAGAAAATGTGTAATTAGTTATTCTATGTTCAATACTTCTGAAATGCAGTTATGATACTACGTAATCATAACTATCATGCCTGCTTCTTTGGGGTCCTACAGTTTAGCCTACCAACGGTTCAGCTGGACAGTTTTTCCCACTCCCATCCTTTCACTGTTAAGTGCTTCTTAAGCCCAGAGATCAAAGAGATGTTTTTGTGGTTTGCTCTTCCATCCACATTCCTGCTCCCTCCTCTCTTCCTTCCTTCCTCTGCCCTCACTGTAGCCCGTCACCCAGCAGCCTCAGGCACGGATCACTCACCCAGCAGCCCTCACCATTCAGATGAACTCACGGAGCCGGTATCCCTCTGCGGACATTACCTTTGCCTTTCAGCAGCTCTCTGGCTCTTGCTTGTGGTGCACTGAATTCGCTACTAACTTGGCAGCTGGTGCCTGGGGAGTTGCCTAGTTTTAAGGCCTGATTTTGATTCTGGGTCAAATCAAGTACCTTTGAGTACTTGATACAGCAGATGAGAACAAGTTTAGTAGCTAGATGACAATTTAGGGAAAAGTTTCCAGATTCCTTTTTTACTGGACTCTGCTGCCACCTCATTCCCACATTGCCTTGGCAGGGCTAGTTACTTGTTTGATCAAACAGGACAACAGCTTTGCCTTCCAAACCAGTGGATCCTGGTACAGCTGGGGAGTAAGAGCATAAACTTCATTTCACAGGGGCATCAAACAAAAAATAATTAAAAGAAAAAATTAAAACCACACACACTTCTCAGAGTGCAATAGCCTCCCATTAGGCTAGTTCAGGGAAAGTTTTACCAAACACTTTACAGCAAATTAGTTATAGCTTTTTTCCTGGCACGTTACTGGATAATGGTCAACTGAGAGCTTGGCTCAAGACCAAGCTACAGCAGATCACGACAGATCTCACCTATTGCTTGTTTTTATTTTATCTCATCATACAAAACAGTCTCGCACACTATTAGATGTTTCCAATAAAACAGGCTTGCACACTTCGAGGTTTCCTGACAAGCATTTGTTTTTCATGCATGAATATGCACACATCTTATGTAGGGTTTCGGCTATGAGGCTACCAGTCAAAAAATAACTTAGTCTAAGCAAAACTTGCATTGATATCTGTCTGCCTTTTCAAGCAGGTTGAATGATTTTTTGAAAGGCATGATTAAATATTACTTATGAATCACTCCATAAATAATCCTTGCACACAGTGCATTGCAGCATGGAAAATTCAAATCCCCAGCTATTCTAGCTAGACTCTCAGGTACAAGGTACATTACGGGCTTCCCCAGAGGATAAGCAGAACCTTCATCTCTATTGCGAATATTCACAACTATATGTTTCAAATTCACTGTCACAAAAAAATCTGTTATATAACACTGTTGAATCTGCTGTCAAAGTAAGCCCTGTAAAGACCTTCCCTTAAATTAATTTATGCAAAATAAAATTTGAGGAAGGAAACAAAAGAACAGAGTTAACAGTTAAAAATACATATTTAAAATCTCAGATTCTTTTTCTCAGCTTTGTATTAAAAACACCAGAAAACCACAATATGTATGAAGACAAGGACAAATAACTCAAAATATTATTAATAAATCAGCAACTGAGTGTGTATAAACATCACCTCTCAGTCTGCGTGAAGAATACACAATACTTAACATGAAGAGGTGTGTTGAGAACACACTGTCACTTCCATAGGAAATTCCCTAATTCCTGCTCCAGGATTTTTCATTCTATGGCACATGTGAATGGCATTGTCCTACTCTTCAGCTTGCCTGAAATCACTTACACTGTATTATTACTTCACTGTTAATAAAAGACAGAGTACAAGAGCACTGCCAAACAGTATTTTTGGTGGGGCAGAATAGTCTTAATTACAAACACATGAGCTAAAGAAAAAAAAAAGAAAAAAAAAAAAAGGAAAAAAACTGTCAGGGGACAGGTTTGTTTTCCCAAAGGAACATCTGTTACCAACACATCTCACAAAAATACATACATTAAACGATAAGTCCAAAACAGAACCTGTCTTCAAACACTGCTCAATAAAAGTCTACGATCCCTGGAAAACCTTTTTAAAATCCCCAGCAACCCACAGGCTTGAAGAGAACCATTTCCTCTGTGTACAGTGCAGCTCTTCAGAACTGCAGCCATTTGGCAGTAAGTTTGCAAAGCCACAAAAGGATGGGAATTAGCCATGTCAGCATCTTCCCTGGCTGCAGAACATAGCTCAATTCTTCACCCTGCCAAAAATCAGTTGTAAAAGCCAGCATGACAGCCTGGAGGAAGGTAATCCTTGCCAGCTGTTTCTAACCGAAGCCAACCACATTGGTAGCACAGCAAACACCAACATGCATCAACTAAGAAGCTACCTGAGAAGTGGCAAAGATGAAGTCTGATTCCAGGATCGATAAAATGCCTCCAGGATACTGACACCATGTAGCTCACTTCAGCTAGCTGACTCAATAGAGATTGGTGCAATATGCTGGCCACGCATGGCAGCAGGTTATTAAGGACTTCAGTACTGGGAATGGGAAATTCGCATCAGTCCATCACCTTTAGAGAGTGAAGAAAAACCCTAACTCTTCTTACACAGAATTGCTATCCAAAGTAGTACAGTCTAAATGGATTTCAAACCTTGATTAATAAACCAGATTTTACTAATAAGTAGGCAAAAAAAGAGGGAGGAGTGTCTTTCAGTATGTCTCCATTACTACCTACCCACACATGCTGTGATGCATGTACAGCCTGTAGGGAAATACTGACTGAGGCACAACAATTCACCAATAATTCACACCATGTTCACTTAAACTTGGGAGGAGTGTGCTGAGACCAAACAACCAGTCCTGTCTTTCCAGTGCTTTTGCTGATAACAACATTAAGCACATCAGATCTGTTCTTACTTGTTCATCTTCACTTCTTCCTTTACACGTACTGAAACAACAAAAGAGCTCTGCAAAATGTGTAGAAATGATGAGGGCTTACAGCTGTCATTTAAATATTTTTATTGAAACTATAATTAACTGTTTCTAAGAGCTTGGCTATACTACAAAGACAGTAAGTCAGAATAAAAGTATCGCATTTCCCCTGTTATCAATCAGCAATTTCTGTTCTAATACCACAAAGTGTGCCTTTGAGGCACCCTCTCACTGCTGTTTTGCTCAAGGGAAAAGTGATGGCTTTTTCTTATGTTATACACCATTGCACAACACAGCTTAAGCTACATGCTTATGCTATACTAAATGCACCATCCTGCTAATCGACACAGATAACCAAAGTGTAATACATTAATAATTGTTGTGGTTTAGTATGATGCCAAAACTTACCTCTTAAGTTGTTAGACTACTATTTAATTAGTAGCAGTGAATAGAATCTTAAATGAACAGTATTACCTAAACAATTATTTAAGGGTTTTTGCTGCTGCCGTTTCTGCACCACCTAAACAAACTGAGCTACTTCCATGGCACTAGCGAGAACTGAAGCTCTAGCCCAGGCACCCGAGGCACGAAGACATCTCTTTGGATCCACTGCCATCAGTCTTGAGGGCCAGCTACAATGCAGTAGTTTCAGTAAGTGCCAGCATTCAAGACTCCTCGAAGTTTAATCTGATACGTGCTAAATCCACAGTAGTCCTTATACATCAGATATGTTCAGCCCAGGATCTTATATTTACCAACACTCGTTCCTACCTTTCCCTTTTTGTTTCTGATACAGGGCAGACAGGAGCCCCTGTCAGGTTCTTTCCTCCCTAACATAAGCAAACCCAAATCTCCCCAATTCATGTGAATTCAAACTAAACCTTCTCTGTCTCAGACATGATGATAATGCATGCTCGTCATCCTCCTGCAACCAACACAACCTTAAGTTTGAGCAAGCCCTGATTTTAGCCAGCTGATAATTACTATTCGTTCCTCTATGTTTATTTGAACTATATTAGCCATGCTCTACAAATATCACCCTTATAATAAGAAAAAACAACAACAAAACCCACTGAACCCACAAAGTTCCTTAATCTCATCAGTCACCAAGGTTGTTTTGTTGCTGTTTATGAGGTGGGGTTCTTTGCGGGCTTTTTTTTTTGTTGGTTCTGTTTTGCATAGGTTTGTTGGGGTTTTTTTGAGAGGGGAGGGGAAGAAGAGTACCTCTGTTGTACCCTACAGACCTATGAATGACATATAACATCTTCCTGGTTTAGAGATACCTGTTCAAAATGGTTACCAATCATCCTCATGGTACTACATCATGTTTAAGAATGTTTTCAGTTCTGCAGTGACTAGTCTGTAGAATCAATAAAGCAATCCACCATGAAGGTTAATAAACTCTCTCTCATAACTGCATTTATAACATCCATGCATCAGAAAAACAAGACTAAAGAATTCCGCCTGAAATGTTCACATCAAAATATATAGGAATGGTGAATTACAGTAAAGTACAGAAATAGTAATCTGGATATAAAAACAAAAAACAAACAAACAAAAGATTATGAATTGTTTGCTATGCTTACAAAGGAAATGTATTGGAAAACCAATAAATGTTACACAATGAGCTATGAACCTCTCCACTAGTATGTGCAGGTGACATATGCCTGAATCAGACCGTTAACGTCTTTCCTGTAAGTGTGCTTGCTTGATTCCTGCAGCGATAACTTAGTTTGTTTCTCAAAGTGAGACTTAATAGGAAATAAAATGAAGCAAGAAAAATGTTCTTTGCCAGCAGAACAGTTGTGATTTCTCACTCTGCCAACATCACATTAGCTAATATTACTCCAAGTGGCTTTTCAGTTCTTCACTGGCATTACTATCTGTCTGACAATAGAAAAGTAACAGAAAACAAAGCCTGAAGCCCAGACATGGCAAGAAGTCATCGTAGTCAAGCCAAAAGGAGGCATGCTCACCAAATTAACATCTAGCTCTGCCTCGGCTGCAAGCAGTATGTCATTTCTTGGGGCACTCTAAAGAATATATGCAACTTGCACAATGGTTTTTAAGGAGAGAACAGCCCCTGCGTTTTTTGCATCATGTCCCGCTACAACCCATGCAAAGCTGTCTGATTGCTAAATAAAATAATGACAAGGATACTGTGCATCTGGAAGACCACAGGCCTGGCAGTGGTCTGACATATTTTACATTTCAAGGTAATGACCTGCAGTTTTATGTGCTATCTTACGGTCACTACCTAATTGCAAAAGACAGAAATACACCATCACCCAACATGCTTCATCAGTTGTGATTGCAGGAGGATTTTTTAAGGAGAATTTCTTAAGATCAAGAACAAAGTTTATTGAGTTATCACAATAGAAAATTGTCTCCCTATTTTCACATTTGAATTCAACAATGCATTATTTCTTGGTAGTGAACATTAAATACTACTGATGAACATCTGAGGTTCCACAGAAATCCCATTTTCAGAAACAGATCTCAATTGGCTTTGAAATCACAGCCTTTTAATATATCTCAAAAATTGGACAGCTTAATACACTACTACATGTTTCTGAAAATCTTGTTTCAGTTTTGTGATCACACTGATAAATAATCACATCTAATTGGTACCTCACAGTGTATAAACAAAATGTTAATTAGTAAAATATAAATCTCAAATCAAAACAGATCAGAAGTAGTCATAAAAGTAAAACAACACATCAGACTATCAACTTCTTGTACTGGTTATGAAAAAAATTGGCAACTTTGAGTAGAAAAAAAAGGCTGAAATTTGATGTGTCTGAATAATTTGCATGTTAGAAGCTGGGGATTTGAGCTACAACTTGCAAGAAAAACCGAAGGAATGCAAAACTACTTGGGCACCAACTGCAGAATGAGTGTCCAACAGGTTTCTGAAAAATAACATTACCACAGTGAATCATTGCCTCAAGCATACTATGGAAAACAGGGCAAAAGGTAATCCATGAATCAGTAAATCTCACTTTAATGCCAATTCTATGTGCTTTGTCCAAAAATACCTCAACAGGCTTATTAACCCAAGACATATGCTCTGAGTAGATCAGACTCATTACACAAACATACAACTATGGGTACTAAGCCTGTCCTTCACCATAAAAAACTAAGCTCCACCAAAATGCATCAGAGACCTAAAAACTCAAACCCAGTTGTATAGCCAAATTTAATCCTGCTTTTTTCCCCCCTAAGTGTGCTTAAATTCCATGTCGAATGTTTTTGGAATCCAGATGCCCAGACAAGTACAGGAAATCCAAATTTTGCACCTTTGCATTATCTTAAGTCCATTTACCAACATATAGAGTTATACAAAGGTTTCTAACAGCTCTGCACCACACTGTGCAATATCAACTCCTGAAATGTTTCAGAAACTATTCAATATAAAATTCAAGTTAAGCAGCCACAACTCCTATTGAAAGGAATTTCTTCTCTTGCAAAAACTAAGGTCTGACTGTATTGTTTGGATAGAATTTTCTGTACCCTCATAGCGCTACATTAGAATAGCTTTCACTGGTTTAAGTGTGCCATCTACCTCACAGGGTTAAAAAAATTTCCACCAACACACTATATAATTAAACAAGTTTTCATTATTTGTGCTTTGTCTAAATTGAAAGTAAAGCCAATGTAATGAGGATCAGCTATTGCTTGCTCCACTTAGCTGATTTTGTGGACACCACTTCTATACTCATTCCAACATCACATTGTAACGCTGCAAATCTCAGATATATGCAGATAATGTGCAACTGCCAATATTCTCAGCATTAATATAGTGACAAAATTGGTGATCAAGTTTTTCTCAATAAAGGCAGAGCACAGAGATGATTTTGACTGTGTACTGCTTAATTAGAATAGGCTCTCCCAAGGGAAAGTACAATCCCTGACATTTCACCTGAAGGCAAATTCCAGGATCCTGTAAAGAAAAGCTCATCAGGGGAAATGAGGCACATCCTGTTTACCTTTCAACTCACTTAGCTCATTAACAGCTACACGTGCAGACACCTCACCAAGTCTGGGGTAGTTTATGCATTTCTGCAATGCAGGTTTGTAGTCCTATTAAGTAATATAACCGAGGGGTAGGGGGTGGGGGGAATGTTGGGTTTTGGGGTGGTGAGTGGGTTGGGAAGAGAGGT
>JAVJGJ010000060.1:13218123-13255810 GCA_035590215.1 Microhierax caerulescens
CCGAGGGGGAGGGGGTGGGGGGAATGTTGGGTTTTGGGGTGTTGATTGGGTTGGGAAGAGATTTCTTTTGGTTTGTTTTTTGTTTGTTGGTTTTGGTGTTGGGCTTTTTTTTTTCCAATTTAATGCGTATGCTTTTTAAATAAGTTATTGTTTCAAAAGAATATTTTATTGTTATTCAATAGAAGTTTTAAATCACAGGTGAAATGAAGAACTCCGAAGAGTAAAGCGGGTGTTACAACACAGTCCCCTTTCTAATATCCCTCTAGATTAGATACCACTGACAATCAATGCCTTGCTTATAGCAAGAATTCCAGTCTTGTTTGTTTTTAAATAATGACCACACTTTTTTCTTTCTAGTGCTTCCTGCAGAGACACCTAAAACTAGGATGCTTTAATAGCACATTATTTAGTGCAACAAAACTAGGTTACATTCCATGTCAAAGTCAAGTCAATAGCTAGCCCAAGATCTGGCACAAAAACCCCCTCTGGGAATGATGGTTTATTGTGCCTTTCCTGCAAAAGCAGTAGTCCCCTTAAACATATCCTTCTTGATCTGAATGCAGGCAAAAAACCTTTTCGAAAGGAAAATATAGCAAACAAAATTTAATTAGTGCTACAGAATTAATACTCCATATTTAGAGAAATTTAGGGAGTAGGCAGTCCTGGACCATACCTCAATCCTCTCTCTTTTCCCCTCTTGTAGCCCTAGTGCTCTAATGAAACATGCACAATTACAGAACCAAATATAGTCACCATTTTATTTTATCCAACAGAAATGAATTATGCAACTGGAACCACTACCCGGCTTCATCAGTAACACACTGTTACATTAAAACCAGCTAGTGCATTAGCGCCTCGGGGAATGCACTGCCTGCATTAGGGTCACCGAGACAGCTGACAGTAACAGGCAGCACAGTGCTGTGAATAACAGGTTTTGTGAACTAGTGAATAAATCCATTTGCTAATCTGTGACCGTGTAAATTTTTCTCAAAGCTGAATGAAGAGATGCTTTGCTTTCCCTTCCCATTAAGTTTTATTTTGCTGAGGCCCATAGCATACTCACTAGAGTCTTATCAACAGCTGTTTTTTTCTTTTAAGCTTGTCCTGTCACTTTGGGTTCCAAATTTTTGCTGATAAAGTGTAATAGAAGCTGCTTCCTGCTACACCACAGTGAAACAGATGTTGTAAAAGTTGTGGTAGCCCTAAAGCTTGTCTCCACAGCAAAATCTATTTCAGACTAAGTTTTCTTCTATCAAAAAAACATATATTTGATTTCCTGCTGGTTAGTTGGTTGAAGTTGGCATCAAATAAACATTCTAACCACGATCTTTTGGGTAAATGGGGTCCTAGAAAGTAGCTGTGTGAGAATGAAAATACTAACTGCATATCAAAGAAACTAGGGCAGGAAGGTGCTCCAGCAGCCCCTGAGTTCACCTTAGTACTCCAGGCACAGGCGTCAGGGCCTCTGGCACTCCTGCCAGATGTTTGTCAAGCCTGTTCTTACAAAGCCATTCCACAGCAGCCCTAAGCAATCTATTCCAGTCATTAATTACCCTTACAATTGCAAAGTTTCCCCTCATATCTAACTTCTAATCTCCTTTGCTTTAACTTAAACTCATCAATTTTTGTCTTGTCCCCAGCAGACATGAAAAACCAGATTATTCTCTTCCTCCAAACAGCAGCCTTTTGCCTACATCTTCTCAGCCCTCTTTGCTTAACCCCGAGACTAAGCAAACCAAATTGTTTCAGTTTGCTTTCATAGCTTGTGTTTTCCTTTATCATCCTTATTGTTCACCTCTGGTCTCTCTCCATCTGATGCATATCTGTTTTGCTTTGCAGCATCCAGGGTTGGATACACAGTCAAGCTGACACATGAACGACCAAGAAGAGTAAAAGGCTTTCCCCTTGTCTCTAACAAGCAATACTTCTGTAACTCATGTTTTTACAGGTGACTCTTATTGGGGTTTTTCTCTCCCACAGTTTTGATTTTGATACTAGTTCAGGATTTGAAACTAGATGAACAAGTTTGATTGGATGTACAGCTGAGTCAGAGCTCCCTACTCCTGGTCTCACTGCAGATCCAAGTAGCTTGGGGACCACAGCATATATGCTGTGAGTTTTAGGATCCTAGAAATCTCCAAGTTATGCTGAAGAGTAGCGAAATTATTCCGTACACACACACTTTTATTTATATAAATCTCCATTCTCTTTAACACACTTTGTGCTGTTCAGTTCCGGCACTGGGAATAGTCTTAGTGCACTCTTGCACTCTACAAAATAACCATAATTTCTGTGTTCCAGAGGGTCAGTCCTCAAAGGAGCTCAGCAGATACAGCTCCTTAGTAGGCAACCACACGCTTACGCTCAGTATCAGCGTAAAACTGAGCCATGGCTTCACATAGGCAGACACCTTCTCACACATTGGTGCGTTACCTTTACAAGCGTACGTTATTTTGCCCAGCTCATCCACATTGAGGTGATTCCTAAACAGTTTCCCAAGATGTTGCCTGGTATGTCAACAGCTGGTGAGCTGATACTACCAAGCTATTCTTACCAATGTGTTTCCTTATCTGCTCTCCTGTGTTCACAGTACTTTGGAGTTTCCTCTTCCCACAAAGTATTCCAGAGCAGTCAAAGAACTTACGCTCTTAAGGTCTGACATTTCTGTATCTTTGTCCTACTCCTTCCTAATTTCTGTCTAAAATGAAAACTTTAGAGAGGCCATCACATGTCAGATTCCACATTCTTACACCCTTCGTGTCCTCTGCTTCACCTTTCCCACTGTTATAGTAAGGCAGTCTGAATCAAACGTGCTATTTAGACTTATAACCATCCACAGGAGACCTTCTGAGCTTGATTTTAAGAAACAATGCAAGTTCTAAACAAAGGCAAGAACCCCACAGCAAGAGCTTTACTTACAGAAAAGAAACAGCTTCCAGATCCATGGCAGCCATCCACTCAGAGTGACAGACCTCCTTACCCAAGCAGAGGAACAGCAAGCATCACCGTGAGGGCAACCTCCTTTTGGGATCCACTACACTAGCCAGCCAAAGATGCCTGACTCACTAAAATAAAGGAAACTATTGGGTAGTATGGTAATAATTCATGCAGCCACAGAGCCCTTCTTTTACTTTAGTTAGAGACAAACTCCCAAAAGTCTAAATGCTAGAATAAGCAGACATCTGGATCTGAACATCATGAGAGAAACTTGATTTCTCAGTGCTATCTTAGTAACTTCAGAAAGCAGCCCCTTAGCTTCGCTTGTATTGACATACAAGATCAAAGGACATTGACAGGTGCATGGTACATTTGGTGCGTTTATATCATTTGCACCAACACAAGATGCCCCATGAGAAAAAAACCTGCATAGCAGCATGTATTTGGATATTCTAAGTCAGGAAGCAGGGAGGAAAGAATTGCATAATTCCATCCTGAGACAGAAATGGAAAGTAGACTAGTCAATGAGAAGAAATTCCTAAATTATAATTCTGAAATTATAATAATAAGGATCTGAAATTACATCTTCATGTCTCATTGGAGAGATCAGAAAGAAGGAAAAAATGCAGCTTGTCCTAGAACTGGGAAAGCTGGCCAAGATAGACATCTTCAACAGACCTTCAAGAATCATCTTTGTTTTCCTGTTTATGCTTCATCTATTTCCCTCTCTTTTTTTCATGTTCACTGTTCTTGTACTAGAGCCTTACAAGTGAAGCCCTTAACCCATATATACTGTGGGACTTAAAGCAAGGCTGCAATTCTGTCACTGGCACATTTTCCACATTCTTTCTCAAACCATGGCATGAATAAGTTTCTTCTAATCTTTTACTGTTAAAAGAATTCATTTCCCTTTATAACCAAGAAAAGAAAACAAGACTTATTCATCTGCTTTCACATGCCAGAAAAACGTTTCAGTAAGATATCCATCTACATGAATCAGAAATGGAGAGTCTTTGAAGACTTATTATAAAAACCTGCATTGTATCACACTAAACTAACTGTAAGGCCTGTAATGCATTGTTATCGATTTCAAAAAAAATTACTATTACAAAGTAATTTACGTAGTACAATGTTCCCATCAAATACTTCCATTGAAACAGCCTCTCTTACAGAAAATAAACAATTCTATAAATCTGAGGATAAAGCAATCAAGTCATTAATCTAATATAGTGACATAAAAGATAATATGAACAAAATTTATAAGATCTGTAGTTCAAAACTCAAAAGATATTGCTACAAAATGCCATGCATCTCTATACAGTGAGGATGCAATCCCGCTCCCTGTGAAATCATCAAGCAGTAAAACAAACTAAAAATTATAAAGGCAGGCTCCCAATCAGCTGCTGAAGAAAATGAGAACAGAGCAGAGGCAAAACTGAGAAAGTAGCTCCATAGTAGAAGACAATTCATGATTCCAAAAGGAAAACACAGACAGAGGAGGGACAGCAAACAGCAAACCCCAAACATGCTCCACTGCAGTGAGAAAAAAAAAACCAAAAACCACAACCCCCAAAACCCCCCCCACCAACCAAACCAAAATCACACCAACATGACCCCCATCCCCCCACCTCCATTATAGTTCTCATGTCACTAATGCAGAGAGCAATTGGCTCTTTGTAGCCCTGACAACTCAGGGAATCTGAACTTGAAACTCAAAGAGCTCACTCACAAAGTGCACCTTTTCCCAGGCTGACGTAGCAGAGGCAAGGGATGGAGATCAGTGCTGTCGCAAGATTATTATGCAGCTGGGCAGAGAGGTCCCATTTTTATGAAAATGAATAGACAGTCTGTGACCCGTGAGCATACTAGAGTAACCAAAATGCCCGTCTTTCCTACTTTTCAGAAACATAAAACACCCAGCAGCTGCATGGCAGGAGGAAACCAGAGCAGCCCGACGAGCATCCAGCTGGGGGGAGTATTCCCCCAGCTGTGTGACAATGTGTCTTCATAAGTGACAGCCTTTCATGCAGTAATTATAGCTGAAATCTTTTAGTCTTGCTGGAACAGGCTACTACTGTACTAATTCCAAAGTAAGATAAAGAACACCAACTCTACTTATCACTGACATTAAAACCCTGGTCTAATTAGAGCAGACGGACTAACACAGATTAACGCAATTGGATGAAATTTATCCTATGGAAAGCCTTTTAGAGGTAACACACAGTTGCTTCCAGGGAACAGGATGGAGTTAGTGCGCTAAAACTGCTTTTTTTTTGGTTTTGTTTTTTTTTTTGTTTGTTTGTTATATTTCACCACAAAAGAGTTCTGGACTGAGCACAATGCAATTTTGATATCTACTACTTTAGTTTATGCACATCATTTCTTTCCCAGGTCCTTTGGTTTTTTAAGTGATAATTCTGTGTTTCAAGAAAATTTCAAAGGAGTCCACTTAAAAATAATGTCTGAATTGGATAATATTTCACTTTTTTATATATACATACACTAAAGGTGTTTAGAAATTGTACACAGTGAAGAGTAAGATCAAGAATATCTAATCACTTTGGACAGACTTCACAAGGGTAGATTTTCTGAGATACACAACACCTTAAACAAAGAATTAAAGGATTAGAACTCGGATGCCACAGATCCTACGCACAGATTAGCGAAGGAATTTAGTTGGTACAGTAATCAATACTGGCTGCAGGCTTCTCCATTTCTAAGATATCCCACGCTTGTTTAAAATGCTTCAACAAAGCGGAGCTTAATCCTTTTGCCAGTGAACACGCTACTATCGGCGCCAACAAGATGAATTCCTGCCAGCTTTCCTAGCTCTCGAGAAGGTGGAGCACACCAGTGTGCCAGAGAGGGCACATGTCTAAAAGGAGACTCTCCACCATCTCATCAATTATCCAGGCAGTATTTAATGGTAGGTTAACACTTAGCAAAAAATCACTAAGTAAAACGTGATTCTTTTCTACATTCTCTGCAGTTCCACTGACTTAGCAGCCACTGCGAGTGCAATTTTAAATATTTCACATGAAGGAAGAATATCAGTGTTTCCTCATTCCACAGGGAGCCTCTTTCTTCAATGTCTCTCAAAAAGAAGTTGGGATTGAAGATTTCTTTCATGAGGCTAAAAAGATCTGTCTTCCAGCACTGACCCGGTGGTGTTGAGAGGATTTAAGATCAACCTGGCATACTTTCCAATTTTTATTTTTAAGTAACAATCCACAGTTATTCCTGACATCACACAGTTCACTTGAAAGTCATTGAGATTACCATCACACATTCACTTGGGCAAGCCGAAGAAGTTGATTAACAATTATTTCAGTTTTTAAATACTAAGGAAAAGACGAGTTGTTAAATTCTAAGATGTCCACGCCTACATGGAGACCTGTCGACTAACAGAGCTTTGCATGGTGAGGAAGAGGAACAAGTGCTTTCCTAGGCACAGACAATTGCAAGTTTGTGTCCTAAGAAATCAGGTGTTTCTGAAAACAGCAACTCTCCTCAGACCTGCTGTGCTTTTCTATCTTCTTGCTCACTTTAAATTGCACTTAAACATTTAGCTTAGGTTAAACAATAAAAAAATAATGTTATCCCTAAGTAACGTGGACAATTTAAGTCATTATAAATGTGATAGTCTAATACAGGCGATGGCAGCCAGACATAGCACAAACAGGCAGGTGCTGAACAAGTTTTCTACCACAGGCAGCTTTGCCAGCATGTATCTGGTCTGCGGTACCCTTGCTATTTCTGTCCTGAATATCTCTGGAGGAACGACTGCCAAATGAAAAGTACCGTACCAGTTTGTGGGGTGGTTTTGTGATGTGCATAAATGAGTTCTTGGATAGGCTTGAATTCATACTGACTTGTGATTTAAGTGCAAATTTAAATTCTGATGTGTCTAAAGGGGAAAGGTTTGTGCATTGCTATGCAAGTCTGCCAGTTGGCCTCCACTGTGACTTTGTTCCTTTGCTTTTAAAACTCAAACATGAAGCTTAAAACAATTGTTTTAATATTTAGCACTACAGAAGGTCATGTTTATATGAGGACCCTAGAGAAAAAAGCTTTTGAGCAACTGAGTCACTAAAAGTCAATATATCTAGGACACATCACTTGCATTATTTTTATATCTCACCTCTAATGACAGTGAACTGGGAACTAGGTTTGGCCAAGGACTAATAAAGAACAGCTGATGTGGAAAATGTAGTTAAACATTAGATATTAGGTTGAATATATGAGTATTCTTTGAATAAACAAAAGATTGAACAAGACAGTAGTCATCTCTTCTAGGTTTAAAACACCAAGGTGTTTTTTTAAGGTGGAAAATTCGGTTCTACATGCCAAACACCTGATGCTTGTAACCGTACAGTTTCAGCCTCTTGTTACAGATAACTAGTCAAGCACAGAGATACTAGGTAACAAACACATACCTTGCAGTTACCATATTGGATACTTCTAAATCTACTCTTTCAAAGTTTTTCCTTCTTCAGTGGTCTGTCATCTACTGCTTAAGACTGTTCATTCTATTTTCTTTGCAGTATTAGACCTCAGTTACTATATTTACTCTAATGTGTCTCTGTGACCACCAAAACCAGATGGAAAATTCCTTCAATGTCCATGTGAACACACATCACACTATGTACCATGCTCCAGGTGATGATACTGCAGAAATGTTAGCCCTAGTTTCCCACTACCTGAAATTGTTATTTACTCATTTATTTTGGGATTCTAGTCTCATTTTCTTTCTCAGTAAACTAGGACTCGGTTAAATTTCTTCCAAACTTCCACCTGGGTGTAATGCACTTTCCTGGTACCAAATTAGCATGACAAGCTATCTTGCTATGGGGCGTGATAATTGAAATGTATATATGCTTACTTAGTAATGAAAACCTGCCCTTAATGTTGTCCTGATAATCATAAACTCCAACTTTTCATGGTTTTTACCAAATCTCTTCTTTCCTTAAAATAAATAATGTCTATACTATATTTGTTATTATGCTTCTAGGTCAATGCCAAACAAAGTTCATGTAACAAAGACCTTGTGATTTGAATGCATTGTGTGAAACTGTACAGTAACAAGTCAAATAGGTTTGAATATGATAAACTAGCAAACAGTTATTTAAGAAAGGTTTGGAAGAGGATTAGGAAACACACACTGTTGCTAGAGCAAGAGCCTCTGTTGCCTTCAGCACCAGTGGCTATTCCAAATTTGTTTCACTGTGCAAAGAAATACTGAAAAAAACATTAAAAAACACGTGTGGAGAGAGCTTAATTCCTTCTAAATATGTCAACGTAGCCTGTGCTATGCCATCTTTCTCCCAGCATCCACACAGAAATAACTTCTGCCCTACATATGGAGAAGCATTAAAATTTTACTGAGCTAAAGATAATCTGTGTTTATCCAGAAACTTGATAAATGTAATAGATCACTGGAAAATGTGAAAAACACAGATTTAGCAAAGATTTAATTTCCCTGCTGATCTACTGGTAACAGCTTCAAGCAAAAATCCTTCTTACTCAAACATAAATATGTTGCAGTCTTCTAAGAAAACAATCCTGTAACCACACTTGCTCAGACCGATCCACCACGGCTGGTGATAGATATTGGGAATATTAGCGAACAAGGAGATGAGTTATTTCTGCGCTTGCTCAGCATATCCAGAACACAGTTATTTTGTCTCCACAGGGTTTTAGCATGACACAGAAGTTGCAAAGAACAAAGGTTATGATTTAAAGTACTTAAGCACAGAACATTACAGTTATTTGCAAGGCCATTTAACTTGCAAGATATTGCAACACCTTCATCAAGCATTGAAATGCGAAACAATAAATTCACCTTCAGAAAATATTGTTGATACTTCACTACCACAGCACACTTCATAGCTAATTGGTTTATATATGCAAACACCAGTAGTTTGTTCAGACTATAAGCAATCAGCACTACCATACATATCTTGAAAGATAACTGTGGGGACAGAAGAACAAAGACCTGTGCACTGTTTCAGGTCACCAGCGCTGTGCCAGGCTCAGCTAGGTGCATATGATCCTACTCAAGCTACCATGGCTCACCACTGTTAGCCTGTCACATGAACGTTACGAAGCACGTGTAACTTGAAATTCCCGTACTCCACAATACAGTCCAGGCTGGTATCAGGCATATGTAACCGCTTTGATAACCCCAAACCTAGGCTCTACTACAGTTGCCATCTTCCATTGCAGTGATTCATACACAAAAAGCAGTTTGTAATGCTGATGTAGCCTTCTTCAGACAAGTGTTGCTCCTTCTCAGCATGATCCCAAGCTTCAGGTATTCTCCAGCAGGCGACACAATGGCCAGCTGCCTCCAGAGTGAAGCCACCTGTGCCCCAGCTAGTAGCACTCCTGATGGACTGTCCCCAGCAGAAGCTGAGCAGATCTGTGAGACCTTCCTGGTAAACTGTGGAGAAGTCCCTCACAGAACACTAAAGACCACTAGAAGACAATCAGATTCAATCACTAGAAGATTCAAACAGCTAACCTTGTTTCACTGCCAGCAAAATGAACTGTCAGCCTAAGCATCTCCCATTTCTTCTCCCCCAGCATCTCTAAACAGGAAGGAGAAAGAAAAAAAAAAAAAAAAATCAACTTCATGAACATCAGTTAAAGGCTGTTCTGATTTAAAAATCCTGGCTGGTGCTTAAGAGCAGAAACTTACTGGCTGAACCCATGAAATGTAATGACATACAGAGAAACACAAGTCTTAGTGAAATGTAAAATACTTCAATTTGGTTTGGTACTTTTCTATTTCACAAATAGTTGGTGAGTCAAAAGATACAACAAATCAAGCCAGAAAACGATCTAAAGCCCAAAGACAACCAAAGTTACTAAAAATTACTGCTAGGAAAAAGCCCTAAATCCTTTAAAAGGACAGAGCTGGTTTTAACACCCCTTTTAAAACATGCACCTACCTGCCTCTAGTGCTTAGGTATCAAATGCTTCTTTACTATTTTCTTTTTTCTAACTTGTTAGACACTTTTCTTTCCTACCATCCACAACCATAGCTATAAGAATAGCCAGTGTGACACACTCACTCTCCCCTAAGAGCAGAACCCCTGCTTCAAAACAAAACAAAAATCTGACCTATTGAATAAAGAACACAACAGCAGCATTTCAGATGTCAAATATCCTCATGCTAAAATATGTATATCCTTGACAAACTAATTGTTTTTCTGTGACACTCTGACCTAGACAAAGTCTCAACCTGCTCTGAAGTCCTGATCAGAGGGCTGACAGCAGGAAGAGTGATGGATGGCAAAGGCAGCCTCTTGCTCTGGCTGAGCAGGCTCCACTGTACCACCCATCCATCACACTGACAGCTAAAGAAATTCTGTACAAATTTATCTACAGGGCACTAAGCAGGCAGAAGGCAGAGCATATATCCTACCAGCTGAAAGGGTAGATAATCAGAGAAGACCATTAGGCCATTTCGTTTCCAAAAGTAAATTGGTAAATCCCATTTGGCAAGTGAGAATACAGCAGGAAGAAACGCCATGGAATTACTACTGTGAAGATGATAATGATGTAATAATAAAAAATATAAAGTTGCTGGAAAGAGATTTTCTTCTGCCTGCTTTTATTTAAAGAAAAGAGCACAAGGCAAGAATATAACCAAAAAAAAAAAAATTTAAGAGGAGGCTCGGCACTCTATGTGCTGTAAAGAGGAAAAAGATAAAAGGTCATAATGTAACTGAGTCCTTGAATACCAACAGCTGGAGCTTTAAATCAGGACTTGACTGACACAGATTTAACTGTCTCTGTCAGTTTTTCAAGCCATAAATAAAGCAATACTCTGTATTATTTTACTGAGAGTGATGATAATATTCTCCTCTGCATATACACTCCTTCCCAGGCTGACACAGCATGTTTGTGTCATACCCGTCACACTGCTCTTTTGTTAATGCATTTCAGAATAAACTTTACCTCGTCTAATAACAACGCATCTTAATGTTCGCTATCTAAGGATCAAAGAAAGCTGACACTTCTGTTTTATACAGAGAAGAACCCAATTTGGGCTGTGGCAGGTGAAAGGATACATTTAAAAATTAAGCTGTTGTCAAGACTGCATTGGGCAGAAAAAATTTAGACCCCTCAAAGGCATCTTTTTTATTGCTTCTGCCTTTCACTTTTCCTGTTTGAAAGGCAGCAGCCTGCAGCCTAATTGTACCAAAATATGCCATCGGGTATTTTTTTTGAGAACTTCCTGCAGGTGATACAATGATTTTTCTATAGATTCAAAGATTAGAGAATCGAATACTCATACTATGTAAACAACTGTCTGACAGCCTATTGCTTTCCTGCAATAAGGGGGAGAACCATAATGGCCCCAAATGTTTTGTTTGCTTTGCTTTGTAAATGAACATCGGGCTTTAATCAATCAACACTCTAATTAGTAAATTGGTGATCTGAACAACACCTCTTGCTTTATTTTAATAAGCTCCTGTAATTTCTGGTACCACTCAAATGCTCTGCTAAGTAAAGGTTGCAAGGGTATTCTAGGAAATATCTAATCCTTTTACTACTATACAGTCATTAACTTTCAAGTCAACTGCTCTTGAAATAAACATTACATTGTTCCCAAGCATTTGCTTTCAATTCAATGAGACATATTTTAAACAAACAAATCAACAAACCTATGTTGCTCATACACATACACTACCCTTCCTTACTTCTGCATTGCATAAGCTGCAAATTTTAAACATGTTCTTTTGATGATGCAAGAACACAGAGACTGGTAACTCATCTGAAAGCCACCACTCATGTTTGAAATAGCCAGATTCCCACTGGCTCTGGACACAGGGTTATCAGGCACAGAAAGAGACACCAATCCAGCATTGCAGTAGCTGTATTGATGACACGCACAGCTAAAACCAGGATGTCAGTTTTACATTTGAGTACTTAAATAGCTGGTGTGGGCAATTTAAAGAATACATGACTGCAAAAACCTCTTAACTCTTCTGGCTGGCTACCTGTTAAATCCAGAGAGTCACTGGTTACTTTTTAGGGAAATTAATTCAGGAAATTAAAAAAAAAAAAAAAAAGAACACAATTTAATTTATCCAAAGAACTTCAGGTCCTCTTTAGAAACAGAATTAGCATTTCTACCCCACACTCCCCGAAAGCTTGAATCCTGCTGTGATCTTGTATTTGCAACTTCCCCTGAAAAAGGAGGTAGTAAATCAGAATGTTATTAAGGCAACCTTATTAAAATTTCCTAAGTTTTTCTAGGTCAAACTTTGTTGAATTAAATTATTTGATTTCCATTCCTTAGTTCAGTGTTATTATTCAAAATAATCCTTGCTATTATATTAATAAGACCAAAGAAGTCACACCAAGCAAAAAGTATTTTGTTTAGGAAGAGGTTTTGACCATGAAGAAGGGTAATCAAAGAGGTGCAGTGGCATTCAAGACACAACTTAAAGAACAGACATTTCTTTAATAGTGCTTAAACTGTCTACTCCAGATCACAATGCTGGTGGTGTTCTTGCTTGGCTGACCATATGGAAATGAAGCTTTAGCCCTGTTCTTCACTGCTGTTTTCCTGATGTTGGCTTCTGAGCCATTTAATTACACTCAGTCATAAAACTGGGTGCCCAGTCTGACAGAACAAGGATCACCTAACTGCTATTGTGATCACCGGAGCACTTGTATAGGCAAAGGAGGTGAAAACCTTTGCATTTCAGAAAGAGAAGAAAATGCATTTCATCAGCCACAACACAATGCCTCTCCTAAGCCTAAACAATTGCAAATGTACAGGCTCTCGGACATTGCCATATTCACAATAAGGCCATTCATGTAGACTCTGTTGAGGCAAGTTAGGGCAAAAGGGTCAGAGGGCTATGAACTTTGATCTATGGTTTCAGATTTGGCAGGCCTTAAAAAACCTCCTGCTTCAGTAAGTTTCTTGATTAACCTAATAAGAATTACACAAGAAGTGCTGTGATCTTAGCACTGCATCGGATTAGCTGCCTAGATGGTGTTCTGTGAAGCCTAAAAATCTCATCAAGAAGCATAATGAGAAATAGACGATGGAAGTGTTAAGAAAAAAAGTCTCTAGTTTGTGTTTTAATTGTGCAGGCAAGGAACTGAAATGAAAGTTACCCGAGAGGTGCATTTTCTGAAGAAGCAGAGTATTTGTCTGTAAAAACACATTTTTAAAACTGAGTAAAATATAATTATCAGAAATGAAAGTTCAGAAGTGTTTTCAAGACGAACCTTCAGTAATTCAGAAGCACTTTTTCCTTTTTGTTATCTTCCATACAATACAGAATCTAATACCAATATTCATATTTGTGATAAATTCTACAAATTAGTTCAACAAAATTGCTACCGTAAGTATTAAGAATATCTATAGCTACCTTATTAAATTGTGTCAAAGAAGGAAGAAATCTGAATTGTTACAAAGGCAAAGGCTTAGCAATTAATTCTGGAATTAGGCCATTAGTATATTAAGACTTTTGTCCATTTAATTAGCTACCACTCTGTTTGCCCATTTTTAGATTATATTACAATACAATTTGATTTATTAATCAAATTACTTATCTTTGAATTACCAGGATTATTCTTTTGCCAGGAATATGTTTTGAAAGACTTCATTGCTAACAAATAGAAATCCGAGTAGCCACAGCAAGTCTGCTGTGCAGAAATATTAAAAAAATTCATGAAAAGAACTAGATAAAAAAAAAATCATGCTCCAGCATGTTCAGCCCAACTTACAAGATATCTACAAGACTAGAAAATTGTGCAGTGATAAAGTTTTGGTCTCCAGGTTTATAGTGGCTTACAAAAATGGAAGGAGTCAGGCTCAGAAGCTGGCTTGTGCGGGATAGTTCTCTGCTTGCTTCTGGATCAAGCATCAAAGGCAATTGGGCCTGTGTCTTTAAAAGGAATAGGAAAAAGAAGTCTTCAGTTACACAATTAAAAAAAAAATAAAGTCCCCCCAAAACAATACCACTGCCACCTTGCTGGGTTTTTTTTTTTTTGGGGGGGGGGTTAGTTTTTTGGTTGGTTTGTGGTTTGGGTTGTGGGGGGGAGGTTTGTTTGTTTTTGTTTTTTTAATTACTTCTGGTCCCATTTATAAGGGGCTGAGTCGTCCTTTAATAGAAAGTGTTATACAGGATCAGGCCTTCACATTTCCACTCACTAAAGACTGCATTTTAAAAATCCAGCAATAACGATATCGTTGAACATCAAACAGCCCATGGACAGGCATTGTTCAGAAGTACACAAAGCACTCCTATAAAAGTCATAACATGCTCAAAGTGACTGTGTAGCAGTGCTAGGCAGCTGCATTAATCATTATGCTAATACTCAGCCACAATTTTTGATATATCTTTAGCATCTTGCACTGTATGCTCACACATCATCAGCAAAACGTTCCCCAGGAAACATTCCAAAATTGTTTCTTTGAAAAGTAAAGTTCATTTGTGGGTCAATGGGGTAATTATGGTAGAACGAGTCTGCCTAGCTCCAACAAGTTTCACATTTCAACAACACTCCTTGCCATGATCCCAAGCTACTAATTTCTCCTTTTCCATGTACCTCTCTTATGAAAATAATAACAGTAAAAGCAAGCTAATCAGTACTATCAATTAGAAATGATCTCACAGAAGAGTATTATACTCTAAAATTAAAAAAAAATAAAATATTTTAAGCCTGCATTGCTCTTACCAACATCCATATTTGTATTGCTGTTCTGTTCAAATGCTTCTATATCACTTATCTGCTGTGAAGGAGGTTGCAAAATGTGCAATGAAAATGCATGTTTTCAAGACAGCTTATAATTCTCCACCATCACTGGTTTTTTTATAGAAGAATTTGAAAGAGCCTGATATGCTATCTTGATGATATATCAAGGAGCCAGGAGAACCAGGAGGGAAGCTCCTCCAATAAGCTTTTAAGATACAGTAAAATAAAACCTGGTGTCAAGTTAAAAGCAGCATGTAGAATTGAGTTGCTGATCTTGCTAGGAAGCCATTTACATACACAAGCCACACTAATTGCAAGATAATAAATTTGTTTATCTTCAATTAAGCAGACCTCATAGAATAAGCTTACATGTAATTTGTGCTATCTTGCACACATTTTATTACCATTACAAGAATATTTTTCCAATCAAACATGTTAACAGCAGAAATACAGTGTAACACGAGTAAACTATCCTTTTAGAGTCAATAGAGAAGAAAGTAATGGAAGAAAGTAAGTGATAACGAAAAAAAAAAAAAAGAGCATCACATTGAAAAGACATAAGATGTCTGTGTAGTTTAATGGATGGAGCAGTGATGGCAGCTGTCCATTTGCAGTGCACAGGAACAGAAAGCTACGACCGGTGTGAACACAGCTGCAGACACAGAGGCAGAGTGGTGGCCCTGCATGCCAGTCCTCTTTAGTCACTTGTGACAAGGAACAGAGGCAGGGTAGAACCTAGACACATTTTAGCAAACACAAAGTGGCCTTAGAAGAAAAAATAAAAAAGAAAAATCACTCACATGGCAGCAGAAAAAACATGTTCAGACCTTGGAGTCCTGCCTGACTTGTTGCCTGTGTTTTCAGCTTGTCAGGTACATCCCCAAGGTGGAAGCTGCCCAACAGAGCCCTGTAGGCTCAACACTGATAGTAGCAGTGGGTAGAACAAGTTCATAGTAGTCATACCTAACCACATCGAAAGACCCTTGTGGTGCTTGATCATGGGGTGTTAGCAACTTTCACACTACCAGAGCTGAATTCTTCAACCCCCAAGCGACAGGACCACATGTATTGGCAGTAAATAGCCCAGGGTTTGATAAGTTTGATCATTAATTATAATCCAGATGTATTTGCTTTCTAGTTTGTTAGGTAAATATTTAGTTCATTAGCAAGTCTGAGCAATTCAAAACTATACAAATGATGTTTGAAACTCATTTTGATGTTATAGCTTAGCTGCCACAAGCAGAAAACAATCAGTCGGAGATATGAACTACCAAGTAGATATAGAACAGTTTCAGTAAGTTTTCTGTACACCCAGAGGCATCGTACTTACAAGTCTCCCTAAACTTGTACACCAGGGAGAAAGTTACCAATGTGGTAGAACAGGTCAGCATCAGCTGCAGTTTTACCTGAAACAAGTAGTCTTCTACGAGATCTCTAATCTCAACTCAAAAACCTTAAAGGGCTTAAAACTGGTCCCTTCTACTGAAAAAGTGTAGACCCACTGTAAACTGACAAAGTAGTTCAGCCAAACCAATAGTACACAAACTTGCTCTCTGGGTTAACTGGAAATGTTCAAATGTAGGGAATGGTCATATTATTATTATTATTATTATTATTATATTTTTTTAAGACGTGGTTTTCTTATAAGCAACTAGGTACCAGAAACTATTAAAAATCCCCAAACAACAAAAACAAACAAAAAAACCCCAAACCAAACCAAACCAGCATGGTGTTGTGGAAGGTGTATGTTCAATGGCTAGGCTACAGCTTATGTCCCCAGTCATACCTACATTTGCAGGTCAGCTGTTGGCAGCCTGGGGACAGACCTGGAATTCGCAAGCTGACGCTGTGTAGTGCTAAGGCTGAGTGGAGTCTCATGAGAAGGCACAAGTTCATGGTAACACAGCTATTCTGCTTCCAGACATAAACATGTAAATGCTGATATACATTTTTTGCAATTCAAAGGCTCCTTCTTGAAAAGATTTGTCTATCTACATACCATCACCTAACTGAAAATGTTTGCTTAAACTCTCCATCAAGTAGCACTAAAAATTACTCAGAAAGGTGTAATGTTATTTAGCTGTAGAATCATTTAAAATGCCTTTAGGAGAAACTGTTATGAAGATCTTTAACCAGAAATACAGAACAGAATCCTTCCTTTCTATGCAGGTAGGAAGAAAAAAAACCACACACAATTCAGAGAAAGATAAACCCTATATTCACTGGTTTCATCTCCATTATGACAGTATGTCCAGATTTATTACTGCAGAACTGTTGACTAAACTGCTGTTGCTTCCTTCTTCACTAAATACTTTAGCCTAATCTTAACGTACCTTCACCAAACTGACACACTGCCAACCAGTGAAGTACAACATCTCCTAAATCAAGATTAATCTTCAAATAAGTGAGCAGAAGGAACAAATGTGCCTACAGCATCTCAACATCCTTATAAGAATAGTTCAAATACGTTTGACAAATCGGGTTAAACCATCTTGGTAGTGGTCTGATCCGTATCCCCAAGGCAGATACATCAGTCATGGAAACTAGTATGTTGTGCCTATTTACCTGGAATACTCCAGTTTTAAACCTAATGGTCTAATAGTATGGCAGGAGTTGTGGCTGATAAACAAAGCAGACAATTTGACTCTAAAACCAGAGCAAGTTTTAAAAACAAGTTCAAGTTTTGATTGCCCCTCTCCCCCTTTTTTTTTTTTTTCCTTTTCTTTTTGAAAGGCAGGGATTTTGCAATAATTAGTCATCTAACTTTGAGAACTACGTGACGTAACAAGGCTGTTTGATTTATTGCATCATCACTCAGCTTTACACAGGCTCCACAGGAGTATTACTAAATAAAGATGGGTTTTAGTTTTGGCATGAGAAATGCTGCTCCCAAGTAGGAAAACATGCATTTATCAACAACTTACCTGAAAATATTACTCTGTTGGAAAAGACTATTTCTGTCATTTGCACATGACATATTTCAATGTTTAGCCACATCAACATCCCACTCTATACATGATTATTATTACAGTATTGTCTCAGCCTGGTGATCTTATCCATGAGCTAAACAATACATGAATCTGGAAAAAGAAGTATGGTGGTTAAAGAGCTCAAATCTAGACTAGAAAGAGGAGGCAACAGATCATACAGGCAACATAAAAAGATGCATCAGCAACCAAATTAATGCCCATTTTTTGTCAGTATCTGGGAAAGTATTGTTCCCATTTGAAATTTTCATTTAAAACTTTGAAAAGAAAATTATTGTCCCTATGCATCTTTTCATTAATACTTAATAAGTTTATATATATATATAAATAAATGAAAGAACATTCATTAGTATTACCACACATTTATAAGTATTATTGTGACATTGTTTAAGAAAAGGCAGAGAAAATATTTATATATAAGTACAAAAGCATGCTCAAAGCAACTTCCTCTTCTGCTGGATTTTTATCAAGACATTCAAAGAGGTGTACACCTAGTGCTGTGCTGGTCAGAGAGGCTTTCTAACAGCTGAATTCAAAAAGAGGTTACAACACAAAAGCTTTAGTTTAATTTCACTCAGTGTTAAGAAGTGAGATAAAACATAATTCACAAATTCAAAAAGATCAAGTAGCGAGGAAGATCAATATGAAAGGAATTAGTGCATAAGTTTTCAGATTGATGTGCCAGCATGTTGCTTGGATTTATAATTATAAAGCAATTATTACTTAGCTCAATAATAAATTATTAGCTGCCATGGCAACTGCTGAAATACAAGGCAAGCTATTAAAGGCAATGAGATGGTCTGCAGGAGACAAAGGGAGAAGGCAGTTTATTCATTGGACAGACTGTGCTCTTTCTCCAACTTTTTCTTATGCTATCAAGCACCACTTTAGGAACGCTAAAGAAAAAATTGCAAGGTGCCTGGACTCACACTGAGCCTATAATCAGGGTTTAACAGTTTGTTGGGTTTTTTTTCCATTAAGAAGATAATTTGATTAGTAAATCAGATATTCTTCTGGTATAATCTCAGCGATATTGCACATCCCTTTTACCTAAGCAACTAGTTGAAATAAAGATTAGCAGTTATCTCTGAGAACTTGTGGGGGACAGACAAGGCTACTGAAAAGCAGAAAAGGATAGAGTTAATGTCTATTATCAAAAAGGATATATTGAGGAACAAGAAAATTATAGGCTAGGCAGCTTAACTACAGTTTCCTGGAAAAATTCTGGAACAAACAAATCATTTGTAACCACCTGGAATACAACAAGGAGATTATGAGTAGCCAGTTTGGATTTGTCCAGAACAAATTATATAAAACCAGTCTAATTTCTTTCAGTAATGAAATAAGAAGCTCTGACTTAAGGCACTAATGCTGCCATGATGTCCTCATATGCAAACCAGGGAAGTTTGGTCTATGTCAAAATACTATGTAGCAGAAGCAAAATTGAGACTGATTAGTAACCCACATATTGCCAAAGTGAAGGGATGTATCAAACAGGGCTACAACAGAAGACTTTTTAGATGCCATTGCCCTTAATCTGATGGGCAACATCAGCGATCAATGTGACATTAATGACAGTCACTGATGACTTGCTGATGGGAGTGTGCTATTCAATGCAGGTCACACAGAATAGAGTTTGCAACTACTTTGGAAGACAGGACTAAAATTCAGAATGCTTATAGTGCACCCCAAGATGAACATGAATCAAAAATGCTATTCTGTAGGTGTTTGTTGCTTTATGCTTTTTTTGGTTTTGTTTTTTTGTTGTTGTTGTTTTTTGTTTGGTTGGTTGTTTTTTTTTTAAAAAAGGCAAATATACCTGAAGCATAAAGCAAAAGTTTAGGTCCATCCCCCCCCCCCTTTTTTTTTTGTTTTGTTTTTGTTTGCATCTGTTTTGTGTGCCTGACTTCAAGACAGATAGATCTGGACCAAGTAGAGAAAAAACTATTAGAATAATCAAGTACTGGAAAACATGAGCTATGAAAATGGTTTAAAAGAAGTGGTTAGACTTCGACATCAGGAAAAATCTTTCTAAATTAAGGACAGTGAAACACACAAATGAGTTGCCCAGGGAAGTTCTATCTAGAGAACCTTTTCCTGGAGGCCCTTCAGAACAGGTTACAAAACTTTAATTAGGAATGTCATAGATGTAGCTGACATTATTTTCCATCAAGGAGAAATAACAGGTAACATCTTCAAGTCTCTTGTAGTCTTATTTTTCCAACAGTTTACAGTATTCCCCCCCACCCCCCCGCCACAAACACGCACTTCCTAATCTCATCTGGATGAATTGTAAGGGATTTGTCTGGGGTTTCCAGACATGAGGTAGCCTTTTCCTGGCAAAAACCCTAGACTGACTACAGACATGCTATACCCTCCCCGGGCACATATGCAATATATTGAATGTTTCTGCCAAGGACTGTTCTATACCCAGAAATCAACAGCACATGTGTAATAATCCATCACTTTTGGGAAGATTCAGACTTTATTGAATAGGCACTGGAACAACAGTGCAGTATTCAGGAATACTGGCACAGGAAAATATTCTCTGGTCCCAACTCCAGGCCATCACTTTACCAAACAAACGATCAACCTCTCATCTACCTATTTCCCTTAGTTTTCCTACTAGAACTTGACTGACTGTATCTACAATTCCTTTACTTCTCTAAAACATAAAAGTTCCAGCAATCTATGCCCTAACTCTTCTGTTTGCTTGTCTCCATAATAACTTCTTCCATCCAACAACTGAACTCTAGCATGTAATTATTAACATTCATAACAGCACACAGGGTGATAGGGTGATTTTTTTTCCCAATTTACCTTAAACAAAGGAGAGTAACGGTATTTTCTCTAATGTTTACATAATTCACAAAAGCAATGGTCTGTACCAGAAAAAGCTCTATAAGAATCTATCCTAAATAAAAATAAATTAAGGAACATTCCTGGAGCTGATTACCACAGGACAACAACTGTGCAAATAGTTATAAGAGTAAAGAGAGAATTCAAGGAGGGTAAAGTCACTGAAAATTCATCCTGAACCATCCTAGACTTGTTTGGTTCAGAGCAGATAATCAAATCAGCATATTTGTTCAAATTACAGCCCTACATTAGCAACAGAAGGCATTAGGTGACAATTCACACTCAGACAGCAGGCAGCAGTCATTGCTTTTGCCTTGCTAAGCAAAAGCACGGAAAAACTGTGACTAATTCCAGTAAATAAGTATCTTAAAGTTAATGTAAGCACCCCCACTAGTAATATAACACAAAAGAATTGATAACAGGAGCTCCTGAAAGAAGTTTCCAATTATACTAATCCCAAACCTACCAGCAGAAATCAGTAGGCAGTTCTGCATTCTGCTTTATAGGAATTGATGATGTACACTTGTGTATAGCACCCTGGAATTCACCAGGGTCTCACAAATTCCTAGAAAAAGACAGGATCTAAGTTATATGCCTAGATCTGAACATTTGTGGGTTTATTTTTTAAAAAACGCTTCCCATCAAGATGTCTTGTCCAGTGTGAACAATTCCTCTTAGAATCAAAACAAGCAACACATACATATTTTGCCAATAAAGCCTTCCCCGACCCCTTAGAGTGAAACCCATGATTGTTTACTATTCTTTTCCTGTTCCTTTTATGGCAGCAGCTGAGTTTGGAAACAAAAAACCAAACCCCTAAGACAGCTCACCTTGTTGCCCTGCACCAGCAGGAATTATCTTTGCATGGAGTTCTACCCGCAGAGCCTCATCACCACCGCTTTCTGCTTCTCACAACTGAGACAGGCAATATCACTCTGCACAAATAACTCAGATGCTTACCCCACACACATAAGGCAAGCTAATGCTTCAAAACAACATAAATACTTAAAAATGGGGAATCCTCAGCCTTGCAGCTTCTCTCATGTTCTGCCTTATGGCTTTTTCCCCAAAGCAAGTATCAGAGTACTGTATAAGGTACAAGCACAAAGAAATATGTCAGTAAAAGCCACCAAGAGAGCTGGTACATTTCTATTAGCACATCATCAGGGTGTTTTGGCTCAACATGTCTAGTTTCAACATGTAACTGTAGTGCCATCCAACAACAAGCATAAGCCCAGGTGGAGCCCGTGGATGGGCTGGCAATGGCTAGTAGCTCAGCCCTAACCACAAAGTGAAATTAATCACAGTGCAAACTCACTATATAAGACATCTTTCAACACAAAAAAAAAATAATCGTAAAAGATGACCAAGCAGAAGGCAGATCCTCCTTTCAGATGTAGTTTGGTTTTTTTTTTCCTGGCTATTAAATCAAATCTGACCATATTCTAAATTCATTTTATCATCTTTTATTGAATTTTCATATAACATTTTCCATGGTTGTATTACTTAAATTTTTTCATTATTGCTGCCCTATTTTTAACCTCACTCTTCCCAGAACTTGGCTCATAGATGTAATGCATAAATCACAAGGCTACTCTGGCTAATATTGTAACAAGAATTTGATTTATAATACTTTGCATAGAAAACAACACTTTCCACACATGCGTTAGCACTGAAGTTTGTAACAAAGATGTGGAAAAAACATGTTTTTAATCCTCCTACTAGTTTGCCATGTTACTGGAAAGACCGTGGTTTCCCCCAGACTCCAGCCTCTCCAGGGACAACAAACATTTATTTAGCTCAAGAGGAACACCAGGCAGCTTGATTCATTAACATATTTCTAGTGAAGATATACTACATAAACATACTAGGCGGTATATATATCTGATAGATTAATTCAAAGATTCAGTGTTGGTTTGCTAGGTTAGGAGGTGATCAATCCTCATAAATCAAACAAAATCCAAGCAAGAGATAAGACAGCACAGAGAGTTAGCCTCACCATTTCTTATTGAGCTCTATTTCACATTCAATTCAAAAGACTGCTACTCTAACACAACCCAATTGTACAGGGTTCCAAGTTCAAGACAGAAAACCATGCTAAATGTCTATATAATGACATAAATGTTTATATAATGACATAATAAATAACAAAGGTGCTAAGCATTTTATCAGATCCAAATATTAATTATCATCTTTCAGTTCCTACAGACATCATTTGACAACTACATTCCTTTTATCTGAAAGCATGAAAAGGAGGTAAGAGAACAGCATAGCTCAAGTTGCTACATTAAATAATGCTTTATACCTCTAGGAGAGGAGTGAGAAAATTGGACAATTTTGGAAACATTCTATCCTATCATCATGAGACAGAGCTAATGCAAACAAATAATTAGTGACCTCACATTTACACTTTCATTCCAGAATTGCTTTATCTCAACAGCAACGAAACCAACCTTACTAAAACCTTCGCAAGGCACCAGCACTCTGATTTGCACTGCTGCCTGTTTTACAAGCAGATTGGCTTTCTTAAGCCACATTTTTTATAAAACCGTGAGGTTTTGATGAGCACTGGGCAATGCCTGTAACACATTCTTGATGCAAAAGCCGGTAAGCATCATGAGTCATTGTCCTCCTCCCGCAGCCGCAGTAGGAGTGACAGATCTCCGAGCTGATGCATCAGCTCTGGTTGCATCTCTTTTCCTTACACAGCACAATAGGCCAATAGACACAGTTTCAACAGGCCCAAAGCAGAAAATTCAAAGTGCTGCTGCTTATTAAATATTGTGCCATCAAATCACATTAGAAGCATTACAGTGTAAATAAATATGGTTGGGTCACTGTTTAGACTTCTCCTTAGCTCTTCCTTAAAGCAATTTGAGAAATCTTTTTTCCAAACATTTCAGTGAAGCAACAAAGGTTCTTCAAAGATATTTGCCTCTGAAAATGCAGCTGCAATAGGATTAAATTTATTTTTGCAGCAACCTGTGGTTACAAAAAAACATCCTCCCAACTGAGAGGTGGTAAGACACCTAAAGTACACCCTAACAACTCACAAATCATTGGAGCCGTCTCGTATACATACCAAGGACAAAAAGAAAACCTAAAAAGTGACAACAGCTCTGAGGTTCCTCCCAGTGTCCCATAGACAGAAAGGGTTGAAGAAATCTTGTACAAGTTCTGCTACTTTCAGGGAGTGGGGGCGTTAGATGCCCCCTCCCTGGGCCACATTGGAGTGCGGGGCTGAGGGGTGTTCATTCTTTTCATATATTCACATATTTTAGACACGCTCTGTGCCTTAAATTTAGCCTTATTCCAAATGAAGGTACTGATACATCATATTTCTTTTAGCTTTTCATTTACAAAAAAAATCCGAACCCAGTGCTCTGTGCAGGCAGATATTTGAGTGAGCAGGCAGCAGAGGAATCATTCCTTTGAGGTTAAAAGGCCTTTGGAGATAATTGCACCCTGTCCCATCACAAAGAGTACTGCTGGCAGAAGCACAGATCCCGTGACAGGTACTCAACAGATTTGCACATATTAAGGTGCAGAGAGTCTTTAATGAAGTACATAACGTGGATGACAAAAATGCTTCTACTTTGTGCTTGTTTTACCTAGCAAGTACACTTTGAGCAGGCCTTCCACCACTACACACACACACATACGAGAACTTGGTAGTGAGGTTTGCTCAGCACTGTGAAATATTCATGATTATTAAGCTACAGTAATTGAACTTTAACTAATACTAAGGACTGCATGAGTGTGTTTCCAAATATGCACGTTTCATTATTCTAGCACTACATTTAACCTCTGCAACAGCTTACAGTAAAACAACTTAACCAAGTATCTGGGGTCAAAGAAATACATTCTGATGATGTAACACATTTCGCATGCCCTTTAAAGCGGTTATAATACACTCATTCTCACATTTGAAGAGATGTTTTAATAACAATTTCATTATGCCTCGTTGTACCTCTGAGATTAATATAACTGGGAAAGCATAGAAAAGTGCAGGAATGTTATTTTCATTTATTTAGCACATTCCTCAAATAAGTATTGCAGCTCTCTGTGAAGTCACTTAATAATTAGGTAAAGAAAATGGACCACAAGGAAACAGAAAAAGCTCAAAGTATTGAGCCAATGCCCAAAAATCAACAAGAGTCTTTCATCAACCACAATGGGCTTCAGATCAAACTCTGGAAAGTTCTCAGTGCCTCCACAATGTATGCTCAAGGTTCACATGGAGTGAAGCAAAATCACGGATCCCTATAAATTAACATAGCTTTATTTGATCTTTACCTGTATGCCACGGAGAAGTGAACAGCTCCTTGTTTTCCATTGTAGAAGACATCACGCTAATAAAATAAATGGGGTACCAGCAGGTCAAAATATAATGGAAACTTCTTTGTAGTGTATGCACAGGTATGTTTGTTTGGACATGGACAAAAATGTGTTGAGAAGTATGCTGAGATGAGCAAAATGTTTGAGTCCAAGACCTGGCATATAATCTTATCAGCACCTGAAAAAGTTTTTGACATTTGGTAATGCCTTCTTCCTACAAGTAGGACACTTGGCATTTGAAATTCAGCTCTGGTAGGAAATGACACATGTCATTTCAGAATTTGCTGTCCATTAACATTAATGCCAATTCAAAAGCATAAATTTTTATAGAAGGAAAGCAGGCACAATCATGTTAAGTCATTTGAAAGGCAAGCGTGCATGTATTCAGACTGGTTTTATCATCTTGACCTTATTCTTCTTTTCAACTAATCCACAGTGGTTGTACTTCATCTGTTGCTACAGGTACACACATTTTACCTGGCTATTATTAACAATCTTGTTAAGAATTAACAATTTTAAAGGCTTTGTAATGAAATTCTCCTTTTGAACACGTTCAACCACAGCTGCAGAAGTCAGCAAGACTAAATCCAGTACAGCAGGTTTCCAGTCACAGCCAAGAAGCTTTAAACAGTATGAAAGACAGAAGCTCAGAGGTCCAAACCCTGCTGTAAAAATTCTCATTTGACTTCTCAATACGAAGTTAAACAGACCTACTGTAAAGAAATATGCTGCTGCCTTGGATTTCAAGTAGCTTCTTGATTCCCACAGCGTATTCTCACTTTCTCCACACTCTGGTATCACAATGTATTTCCTTTACAAACTATCTCAGTAATCCTATGCCTCAACTGGATGATGATGGTGCAGACAGACAGAAGGAGACATACAGATATGTCTGTCGTAAGTTCTGCATATTGAACTATAAATTTAAAAACACAGTTTTCTGAGATAATCTCTGTAAAGCAAAAGATATACTTCTGTAAGGAAAGCTAATCTGGGAACAGATGCACAAACTAGAGATCAGCTGTAACTACTGTAATAAGATTTTTGAAAAAAAAATCTTATAAATGACAAATATAGCAAAATCCTGTCTGATGATTGGCTTAAAAGTATTTATTTAGCCATTTAAGTCTTTTCACATGATTCATAACTGTTCATTTCTAGATGTACAGTAAACACTGTTACTCATTCAAATTAAAACAGAGACAGAGGTAAAGAAAAATGTGAGAGTTGCCCCAGGTAACAGTGGTGAAGCTCCAAGGAAAATAATCTATAGAAACCTGGTCCTATTAAGATTAAAAAGTCTCTGAAGTAAAACCTGGGCCTTACTCTGGACACCATGACTCCTGTTGTTTTATAATCCTTACACCACTACTTTCCAGCAAAACGACGTGACCATCTGAGTCACGAAGGCCAACAAGGCTAAACCCTCACAGATTTTCCTCCTCTTGCTTCCATCCCAAATTCTCTCTATGTTTACATCTAATTACTGACAAAACTTTAAAAGTAATCTACAGGAAGACTTTTTATATTAAGAAAGATTCCCTGCTATTATTATAACCATTTGACTGCAGAAGAGCATAGGATGGTCTCTTAAAATCTGTCTCAAGTTCTAGCATTTGCAAAACCATAACCAGGCCAACTCGCAAATCTAAGGGAGCTAGAAACCTTGAAAGTAATCCCTTGTACATTCAATACACTTCATGGTCCTTTTATGCATGTTTATTCATTTGTTTCTAGTTTGACAATGGTAATGAAAACCAAACCTAAGCAAGCTTTATTAGATTTTCATTGCAAATATTTGCAATTGAGATGCAGTTAATTAAAATTAAAACAAAAAACAAAGGAATATACTTTACAGAGCATGTTCACTGTGGAAAACTATTTATGTACACTTTTGCTTGATCTCTTTGGCAAGGTCTGTGTTAAATCAAGACTCCAGAAGATACAACTGAAATCTTTTAGGATAAAACCACAAATTGGAAACTTGCTTGACGTTTTCATCATATTGTGGATAAAAGACATCAACTCTAAATGAAAATTTAAGACATTTAAGACATTTGCTTATTTTCCCAACCCGAAATCTACTTCAGCTGATACATGAAGCTTGCATAAAATGTTCCTTATCAGGAACACATAGCAGATGACACCATACTACTGCCACAATAATATTGTTTATTCCTACAGAGACAGTACTTTCATAGCTAATAAGAACATTGGTATTTAATAATTAAACACAAAATTTCTTGCTACAAACGAATGCTACTCTTTTTTCACTGAAGGTGTGAGTTTTATAATAGTGTTAGAAAAGAAACTGTCCAACTGGATGACAACACATGAAGGAAAACAAACTGATCACAAGAAAGCTTATTTTAGCAAATTGTCATATTCACACATTTATTATCTGCTTACCCCTTTTATCGTAACATTAAGCTGTGTGCACCCATACACATCTACTTATTGATGGTGTGTAATAACATTAAAAGATGACATAATATCTAGGGTTATTTCATACTTTGTAAAGGACAAATACACTGGGAGAGAATCAAGTCGCAGATCACAACAAAGTTAAACGGGCATATTTTTTATGTCCCCAAAGAGTGTCCATTGGAACTAGCTGCACCTACAGAAACACATTGATGTCACTTGGAAGAGTTTGCATGCATAAATATGACATGCCCAGTATTCCAGCACAGCTTCCCTGCAAGCAAAATGCCTTGTCCTGTAGGACTGATGCTGACAGTATTTCACCCTCAAACATCTCAAATTTAATCTTAATTACTTTTATTTTTCTTGCTTTGGATCCATATGGACTGATACATTTACACTAACACAAAAACCTTTCTTGCAGCTACAGATCTCTTCAAAAATCTTAATGTTTCTTCTATCTAGAAGCACCTTTAATACAGCATAGCAAATCTTGTCTTGTTGGCTGTAGTGCATTGCTCTTTTTGTGTAATTAGAAAATGCTAGAAATAAATTCATGAGCCCTCCAGAGTAGCACATCTAATTGATGTTTTTTCAGAGGCTGTGTAGGACAAGTACAAGTCATGTTTCAAGTTCAAACAAAAAAGACTGATTTAAAATACTTTTCCTTTGATATCAAACTGGGATCACTTCATAGGAATATGATTATTTTGAAAAGAGACTGACTCATATTTTAATCTCTTTAAAGCAAATCACAAGAATGAAACTTTATGGCACCATTTTAAAGCAATTTTAAGGGTGAGACTAGCTAATAGAAGAGACTAACATCTGTTAAAAACCTTCCAAAATTAAATGAAAACTTTAATTTACTGCACACAGGGTTAAATATCTGTTCTTTCACACAGATGTAAGAAGGTAGTGGACTCAATTATAATACTCTGGCAATTAATATGGGCTTTACTTATGGATGATATTTAGCTATTTAAAAATTAATAGTCCTATTACTGTCAAGAAAAATGGCAGGACCTCTAGAGAAACATAGCATAATGGCAGCTCAATTTATTTTTAAATGTTTGGTTAGGGCTGACTATTGGAAATAGCTAGACTGTAAACCTGTACAAATGTAATCCATAAGTATGGGATTGAGGAACAAAATCCTTTACCACAGCTGGAAATGCAACTTGCTTCTAAAGGTGTTATCATCTGCCCAGGACGGTAAAACAAGAAGTAAAATCAGGGCTTACTGTCTGAAATTATGGAAGGTACTTCTATCCCTTTTTGGGGGAAGTTTTGTTTGTTTTGTTGTTGTTTTAATATATCTTACAAATCGCATCTGTCCAGCAGGATTTCTGGAGGGAATCTATCTGCCTGCAATATCTGTTCTTTAGTGTTTAGCTTCTGTTTGATTTAATATATTTTCTTTCAGCTACTAGAAGTCAAGGTGCCACTTCAGGACATGACCATCCCAAAAAGACAGCAAAGTGTACCAGGTAGCTTAGCTAAAATCATTTGCTATGGTGTGATGCATCCATTAAAGGTTTTCTCCTGGATCAAGATAAGATTGGAGCTGATTCATCTACAGATGAATACCAGAAAGTTTAAATTGGAAGAAGGGATTAGAAAGAATTTCTTGGTTAATCAAAAAGTCCTTAGGCCTTAAAATGATGAACTGAAAATGACATATGCCTCTTCAAGTGACTTTCAAGTTTTACAGTGATCCGGATATCCTCCAGATAACCAGCTTTCAGTGCCCCCTGATAACTGGCGGAAACTACTACTGGTCAAAGACCTGTAGCACAGACTACAGACCTCCCCGAGGAGCAATCTTGGCCCTGCTGTCAGCATTTAACAAAGTCCCTGAGCTGCTACTGTTACAGAGACCTCTGTCTCTCCTTGCAAGACTGAGGCTCTCACTTCTACACAATTCAGGGAGTCTGATCACAAAAGTCCCTGAAGCCTGTTCAAGTGGAAGAGCCATGATTTGGGAGGAAAAAACATTAAAAAACCCAACAGGCATGGCTGTCTCCACTTTGAGATTTACCTCTATTATGTGACAGAAATGTCTCTGCTAAGATATTTGCAAACTCAGTAATACCTCTGTGCCCTACCTTGCCCCTCTGTCCCCTCACCTGTAACACCCACAGGTGGTAGCAGCCCATGGATTCCTGAAGGGTTAATCACTGTTTGCCAAGAGAGGGAACAGCAGCCTGATGAGGATGAAGTAGAAGTCAGTGGGCTACAGAAAGTAGCCTGTGACCATCTTATTTTGCCAACTGTTAGAGCAGCACGTCACCTCCATCTCAATGCATGTGTTTTGTCTGGCAGAAGATACAAAGACTGAGTTATCCCTCAAGGCATTTTCAGAAGTGTTTATTGTTAGCTCTTGGGTTTCTTGCTTTTCCCCTAGGAGTCTTCAGTTCTAGAGACTGAGATAAATGCTTTAGGGTGACTCACACCTGGGCTTTACTAAAAGCATGAAACCCGGTGCTCTTGCAGCTCAAGCAACTCTTTATTTGAAACAGACTTTTCCTAATAAGTTCCCAGAAAAAAATATTAACATTGCAGAACATGAGAAGCCTGTGCTCATCCCATCACTGGATTTCATAATGTACCCTGGTACTATCTGTTGCAGAGACACTTCACTCAGAGCTCTGTATCAACCCCACCAAACCACGGAGCTGCATCACCTCCAAGAGGATGATGCAATTTTGTGCATATTGTACTACTTCATAGGTACTACTGCTACTGAGATCACAGTTCCTCTTAAATATATGCATACTTTCTAAGAAAGATGGGTAAAATGTTTAAAACTTTGGCCTGATTCTCTTGAAGGTTAGTCATAATAAAGGAATGTATTTCTCTTAATACTACCATAAAGATTCAATGAGTCACTGTCCTATAAGTGCCTAGCAGGCAACAAACAGCAGGAAGAACTGTTTTTACAGTAAACCATGAAAACGCATGAAGCTTCAGATGTAAATATTAGCTAAGATGTTGCATTGTACAACTCATGCTGAAATATTCACAATGGTATGATCCCCTGAGAACTTACTTCAGGTTAGAGCTTAGATGTGAAATCACAAAAAGAGAACTAGGCACTACAGAAATTAGTTGTAAATTGAGGTGCAATTCTGCAAGTTAAACAGCATTTACTAGTCACAAGAATAGAGATTATTCCTTGTAACTGATACAGAATCAGCCTCTCAGCAGGGGATATGTTAGCTTATGAATCAGTAACAAAGCACTACCAGAAAAGTATATTAAGGAATAATATTTGAGTCTTCCTCTGAATAATGATATACCGAACACAATATTCCATCACACTTTGCTCTTACGTTCATCGCCAGCTCCACTGTTGAAGCAGATTCCCTACACTTCTGGAATAAAGCTTTCTTTCTGTCATGGACTCTTTGGTAGGGATTTAATCAGTGTATGTGGTTCAGAAGAAAAATATTTGTAAAAAAAAACAAAAAAAAACCAAACGAAACACACCACTTCTTTCTACCTTGAATTGTCCTGACATCATAACACACAGAATCACAAAAGAAAAATTAGCAAGGTCCAGCAAAATACCTTTTTTTGTTCTGCTTCTCTGGCAGCTTTTCAAACTCCTTCATAGCCATTCATAACCTGCTTTTGAATCATCGAATGACACTGGTCTCAGCTACTTCTGGCAAGCAGTTCAAGTCCTCATGAGCAAGAAACTATTTCCAAAGAAGACCACTCAGAAATTTATTTAAATAAAATATCACTCAAAATGATTGCGGATTTTCTCATTTACTGAAGTGGCTAATTGACACTATATATGTTTTAAGCTGTCTTGACATTTTCAAGATAATCGGTATCTGTGAGTTTGCTTTTAGAGACACAAGCCTTAGACTGCATGGTGGCTGTTGGGCTCTGACAACACTACTCAGCTGCACAGACACCATTTCAGCACAATTTTACAGAAACCAAAGATTTCTTTTCATATTGTCTGAAGTTCATCTGCAAACACTGGCTTTTGGCTGATCATTGACCAGAAAGTTGCTGTGGCAGAGGTATTCTCCAAGGCAAGGGAAAACCAAGGACTGAAAGTTACTGTAAATAAATTTAAGCTAACTGCACAACACTGGAACCCTGTTGTTTTAGACATCATGAATTGCTTGTTAAACTCTCTTAAATCACCATAAAAGTATGCCTAAAGAAAAAAAAATACCCACAGAGAGAAGTAGCTTCTTGCTTTAGATAAGATTTCTGCAAAGTAGAAAAAAAATGCCTTGAGCAAACAAAAGAGTACGTGATTCAAATTAGAGCTGTACTCAGAAATTATTAAAAAACCACCTTATTTGTCCTAGAAGGATGACTTGCACTCCAGTGAACTAAAATCTAAATTATAAAGCTCAATTTTATTATGAAACCTTTCTCTTTGGTTTAGTATGACTGACTATTTATACTCCCTACTCCTAAGCTATTACTTCTAATACAAAAGAAAATAAGTAAAGGTATTTCATGCTAGCTACTTTTCCATCAAGAAATGCTTCTAAAAAATCTCTTACCATCTCACAGCAATAAACAAGTCAGAAGGTTCTCCTGACAAATTTATTGGTTATGACTTGCAGGGATCAAAGCTTAATATATTTCCTAGAAATGGAACAATTATATTTTGGCAGTAGTTAAGCATTTACAGGTATTAAGACAACAATATCTCAGAGTTGTTTATAAAAGCTGTTGTCATAACAGGGCAGAAAATGCATGCATATAACTGTACAGATCACAACCTTAATCTCACTGACCTCATTCTTACCAGTGTATTTCCCACCTTCCTGCTATTAATTCAGAAAACGCGTATGTAGGTCTACTAGAAGTATAACTCATTTTCACCCCAGTCTAATGTTTCGGGACTGTGCTGTATGGCTGTGGGTTAGGAATTCCACCACAGCACCACCTGCTCCCCAAGCAGCCACAGCTGCAGGGCAGGCTGGCTCCTAAAGCAAGGGACACCTGCACCGTAAGACACGTCCAGCAAGAGACTGGACATCATCAACATCTGTGAGCCCTGGAAGATCTGCTTATACCTGGCAGCAACATCAGGTGAGAAAAATCTATCAAAGGGGGAATTATACTCCTTGGGAGTATAGTTTATTGACACATACATGGCTTTTCCTTGGATAATTTGTGTGGAGGGCTGGTCAAATATGGAAGATTATATGATAACTGGAGAGCTAAAGCTTGAAATTACATAAGTGAAGACACTAGACAGCAAGCAACTGATTAGGAAGAGAACATCATGGCCACCTCAAGATTCAGTATTTTTTCTTAACCTGAATTTAATTTTATTAAAGACATTTTTAATCATTATTTTTAAGATTCATCCCTGCACTTCTGTGACTAGGTCACAATTCCTGCTATTTATCTATTTATTCCCATCACTGTAGTGCCTAAGCACTTCCACCAGGCTTTTTAAAACGTGCAAGACTTCCCATGCCAGGTTGCCATACAAAGGGCAGACATCTGGGATAGCAATTCGCAGATTGAGGAGGAATTATCGTACTGCTGTTCATGCCAAGAAACACATCTTCCATTGCATCCCACCAAGAAACTTGAGAAAGCTTGTTTGCTTACTCCAGTTACGTCAAGTCACCTAACACCACACCTTACCTTCTCCAACAGACCTAGCTTCTCTCAGGTGCTCAAAGCCACATTACTACCTTGAGACAAAAAACTTCACCCCCCAAAAATGCCTGGCTGAGTAAGAGCTGACCCAGAAGTAGATTGTATGCATTTCTGCTTGACAGCTTGAAACTTTTACCCTCTCCTTCCCCATTCACGAGTTGCACTGCAAGAAGAACAGTGGAATTTTTCTTCAGTATCTGTGTAAAATTACTTTACTCATTTAAACATTTTATGAATTAAATCATTTAGGAAATCATTATACTTTGCCTTTGGGTAAATACGCTAGCAAACTTGAATACAAATAATTACTTGCTTGTTAGTTTTTCTTTGAGATGGATAAAGATTTCTGGAAAATCACGATATTGTGTGGGAGAACAATGAGATCCACCTTCCTCTCTTCCACTACTTCCTACAGAATCTTCTCTGTTACTTTAATCCCAGGAAAAAGTTTCTTCCTTCAAGATTTCCAATCCATGCAACCATGGCAGCAGCAGTAAGCTCACCAAAGCTAGCCCAGGCACAGTAGCAACCTTAATAACTACGGTGTCAATAAGCACTACTCAAATTTTTTATAAAAGGGTTAGAAACAATCAGTGTTGGGTACCCAGAGCAATGCCTGACATTTCTGAATCACCTCATTCAAACTACCAAAGCAGAGCAGCCACATTAGCAAACCCTTTCAGCTTAGCTTCTCCAGAGAAGTAAAATGCAAGTTACATTTGTTACTTGCAAGAATACAAAACTCCAGCTGGAAAGCTCTTTAATTACCCATTTTCTATAAAAACAATTTTATCTGGGCAAGCAGTTTATAAACATTCCTTTTATCTACTACTGAGGTGGTTAGATTTTTTTTCTTGAAACAATTAAGCTCCTTAGATATATGAATTAAAACATAATTTTTTTTTTTAAAAAAAGCAACCTGCTTTCTGCTCAAATTAGCATTTGCATTGGAAAAAATGTTTTTTCATCTTTGAAACAAAAGCCATAAAATCAAAAGCATTGCAGTGTTTCTAAGTTTAATTCTTTTTTTGTTTGTTTGTTTGATTTACATGAAATCCAGATGACTCCTTATAGTGAGCTGTTCTGTAACAGTTCAATGAGAGTGCATTTTTGGAAAAGGACAAAAAAAATATTGTGGTTTTACTTAAAAATTGTGCACCAAAGCATTTGAAGTTGGGTAAATCCTAACTTAATGCAGCAAAAACTTGAGCATACATTTAAATTTCCTCACATGATCTTAGTAAGACAAATGGTAAAAGTAAAGTAAATGTGTGTTTGCAATATTGTAGCTTTGGGCCCTTAACCATGCAAACACGTATGCACACTGAAATGACCACACAGGAAGCAAAAGTACAGAAAAGACAAGGGAAACCAGATCTAATATCCCACACAAGAAATATTATTAGCCTGCAGTTAACACTCTTAAAAATTATATTTGAATTCACAACCCAAATCTTTTCCTTAAGGTACGGGTTTGAAAGACACACAACTAGATTTGAGGCAGCAGCATAAAGTAGTGGTAAGCACAAAACAGAGGAAGCTCTATGCATCCCGTGTACGCCTAACATTGCTTGCTGGAAACCACACTAATACGTTAAATATCAATAGAACTTCAGCACAGGAGATCACCCTTCTCCCCCTGCGATCAAGGTGAGCACACTTACATAGCCACAGTTACACATTGCCTAGCACTGACCACGTTGGAACCAAACACATCACGTTCCTTGTGCTCTTTACAGAAGAAAGAGAAAAGTAAAAGGTGAAAGAAGAAACTGCTTTTGAACAAAGTAATATGTTGGAGTCAATGGCTCTTGATAGATTTCAGCAACTTGATCAACAGATTCATTTCACCCATACAAATGTCCTTCAAAGCTGAACAGAAGGAACTGATGAGAAGGCACTGACATAACTGCATCTGTTGATAACTTAAAGCAACAGTGAAGGTATTTTAATTTCTTCTGTTCATTCCTGGTCACTATTAAAATTTCTCTTGTTTTTGCACACAAAACCAAGAGAAACATGAAACACCAATCAAAAGCAACTTTACCAGTCTTTTAAAAAAGGTAGCACGCTTTTCTTCATGTGCATACTCTTCGTAAACAACTTACATATGCAAGAAATTCTTATGACTGGTTATGGTTAAGTTGCTTGGCCAAAAAACAACAGTGTATTTTTAATAAGGAAAAAATAAACCTCCATAGATAAGAAAGGACGCATTCCAAGACCCAGATTTATAAAGCACAGAGAGCAACTGGAAAGCTACCATATAGCAAGCAGCCAAAACCCACCTGTAGCAAAAACGTTCACCTTTTATAATGCACAGCACCCAGCAGCCCACCAGTTATTTGGGAAACTTTTTAATTCCAGTCCAAGCAAATTCATGAGAGTGAATCACAGATGATCAAAACAGAACTAGCTTCTCACCTTCATCTGTACCTATGAAATGTTTGAAGACCAAATGATTAAGGATTTAGCTCAGAGTGCAATTTTATTTTTTCTCAGCATACACTGAATAGTGAAGTATTGATTTAATATGACCTAATTTAGTGTGTTAGATGACTCCTAGACCAGTTCACAGAACACAAATCCCACTGTTTTAATATGTGAAAGGTTCCAGAATTGTTGGGAAAACAACCAGAACAAAGAAGGTGGGTCCTTAGAAGCAAAGCGTTCAGCTGAGATTTTAATAGTGCCCATTGTTTCTAACTGCTGGCTGCATTTTGTCACTGTGATTGCTTTGAATACGGACAACAAAAATAAAAGCTTTTATTATCTGGTTAGCATAATTACTTTCACTGTCTACAGTAACCATTAATCTGTTGGCAGTTGGTCAAGCTCGGAAAAGAGGAGAGCACAAGAAAGTAGGTTAATTTATTACCTTCTCCTTGGATTTCCTTCTTGTACAACGCAAAACAGTAACAGTGCTGTTTTTCTTCTTGTCCAGCATAAAGACCCTTTAAAATATCAGTTGTAAATAGCAATCTACTGTAAACAAGGTAATGATAAAAACAGTAAGATTAAATACATCAGAGAAACATGGAGGGAAAAAATGCATTTTGGTTACATATGAAAGAGATGCTATGTTTTCCACACAGGGCTTCCAGGATTATGTTTTAAGTACTATCAGTGTAGCTTGACATGGTTCAAAATGTCAACTTTCCAACTGGCATCTCAAAAGGTTCACAGATACCCTGCATTAGAACAAGCCAAACTGATGCATATTTTTCCTCCTGCAGATGCCCTGAAAGACATAACCTAAATCCTTTATTTGGCCTAGAAACATGATAATGCATACAAGACAGTTTCCAGAAAGTGCTCTTTCAACTTCCCAGGGTCTAAACACACTTTTTAATCCCACTATCTCTCCAGTACACCAAGAGTTGGAAGCACTGCAAGCAGACCAGCCTTGCAGCTACAACTATTTACAGAACAACAAAAGCATGCATGGTGCTTAATGATGCCATAGCAAGAACTTTGAGTATAGAAAATAAATGGATCAAGATCTGGCACAGAAAAGGTTGCTTGGAATAGAGACTGCCACAGCTTAATCAGGTGTTTGGCCTGTTCAGGAGCCTGGCTGACAGAGTCCTTTGGGAGACAGCCCTGAAGGGCAAAGTAGTCCAGGAAGGCTTGACAGCCTTCAAGAAGGAAATCTTAAAGGCATAGTAGCAGGCTGTCCCCAAGTGTGGAAAGACAAGCCAGCGGGGAAAACCACTGGCTTGGCTGAACAGGGAGCTTTGTCTGGAACTCAGAGAAAAAAGAAGAGTTTATGACCTTTGGAAGAAGGGGCAGGCAACTCGGGAGGGCTACAAGGATGTCATGAGGTTATGGCAGGGAGAAAATTAGAAGGCCTAAAGCCCAACTAGAACTTAATCCGCCCATAAAAGACAAATTTAAAAGTTTCTTTAAATACATTACCAATAAAAATAGGGCTAGGGTGACTCTCTGTCCATTATTGGATGCAGGTGGAAACAGAGCAACAAAGGACAAGAAAAAGACGGAGGTACTTAATGCCACCTTTGCCTGTACTTAACACTAAGACCAGTTCTCCAGGTATCCAGCCCCCGAGCTGGAAGACAGAGACAGCAAGAAGAATGAAACCCACATAATCCAAGGGGAAACGTCAGCAATCTGCTACACCACACAGAAACACAAGTCTATGGGGCTGGACGAGATCCACCTGAAGGTACTGAGGGAGCTGGTGGATGTGCTTACCAAGCCAATTTCCATCATTTGTCAACAGTCCTGGCTAACTGGGGAGGTTCAAGCTGACCAAAGTTAGCAAATGTGACACTCATCTACAAGAAGGGTAGGCAGGAAAATCTGGGGAACTACAGGCTTGTCAGTCTAACTTCAGTGTGAGGGAAGGTCGTCAAGAAAATAATCTTGAGTGAATTTGCAGATGATTCTGAGCTGGGTGGGAATGTTGATCTGCTTGAGGGGAAAAAAGGCTCTACAGAGGGATCTTCACAGGCTGGATTGATGGTCTGAAGCCAGTTGTGTGAGGTTCAAACAAGGAGAAGTGTCAGGTCCTACACGCACATGGGTCACACAGCCCTACACAGTGCTGCAGCCTGGGGCACGCGGCTGGGCCCTTCCTGGCAGGAAAGGGCCTGGGGGGGCTGCCTGGGCATGAGCCCCCCGTGTTTCCCCGGGTGGCCAAGGAGGCCAGCAGCACCCTGGCTTGTGTCAGACCCAGTGTGGCCAGCAGGGCAAGGGCAGTGACCGTCCCCCTGTGCTCAGCACTGGTGTCCCTT
>JAVJGJ010000060.1:13262971-13299876 GCA_035590215.1 Microhierax caerulescens
ACCCAGGACTGCCAAGTCCACCACTAAACTATGTACATCTACGTGGAGTGTTTTTAAATACTTCCAGGGGTGGTGACTCCACCATCTCTCTGAGCAGCCTGTTCCAATGCTTGACCACCCTTTCAGTGAAGAAATTTTTCCAAATACCCACATTCTAACACTCCTCTGGCAGAACTTCAGGCTGTTTCCTCTTGTCTTACAGCTTGCTATATGGGAGAAGAGACAGACCCCCACCTCACTACAACCTTCTTTCAGGCAGCTGTAGGGATTGATAAGGTCCCCCCTGAGACTCCTTTTCTCCAGGCTAAACAGCCCCAGGGCCCTCAGCTGCTCCTCATGGGACTTGTGCTCCAGAACCTTCCCCAGCTCTGTTGTCCTAAAAGTGGCTGTTCCAACACTGTTTTAATGAAAGGCTTAGCAAGCCTATACAGATGGTTTTTTTCACCTGTATTTTTTAAGATTAATTTAGTATCTACTCGTGCAGTGTATCCTCTTATAGGCCACATCAAGATAGTGCTTCAGCTATATGTAGATAAAAGCCTCTCCCCTCCCTGACAAAGCCAATCCAACACCGGCAACCACTCCCAGGAAACCACTGCTAATAACATCTTCCCTCAATTTCCTTTTTCAGCTTTTCTTTTTCATTTATTCTCCTGAACAGGATATTTAAAGGTTTCTGAACTCTATAAAGGTCATTGCATTAACAGACAGCAAATCCTTCCCAAAGCCTTGGTATTTTCCCATTTCTCACAATTTCAAACTTCAGTATAAACTCTTCAGCTAATTAAAAGCTTGCAGAGAAATTCTTTCCAAAATATCCTGCCCAAAGTATTTCCATCCATCTTCACTCCAAAACATTGAATCATCCAGATATATCGGTCAGTATTTTGGTTTTTATTTCTTCATTCCCCACATAGGCATCCATTGTGCATCACTCTTTCAACACACATACCTCCCTAACCCATGACTCCATTGTCAGAGGTCAGAAGTCAGTCTTGGCCAAATTGGTTCGTCAGGCAAGTATGACACTGAGTACCAGCAAGAAATGCTTCATCATCATCATGGCTGTTCATTTGGACATCTACTACCTAATGTTGTAAGTGGGAACTGTTCTTGTTAAAGGTAACTTACTAAATAGACATTGTCAACATATTATATATTTCATTTGAAAAATGTTTTCCTGCACAACACATGCTACGATTTCCCAAAATGTTGGGTTGAAACTCAGTTGGAATGTTTCTGATATTGCATTGTTTTCCCTCATGTTCAGCAGTTGCTGCTCGGTATTTAGCATTTTTAAGCTTTACACAGTCAGTCAAATGGCTGACTGTAATGCATTATTCACAAGACAAACTTTTTACTTTGGTCTTCTACTTGATCTTGTTTAGAAATTGAAACTCAACTCATATGCAGAAAAAAAAAAACTTAATATGTCTTAATTTGTTAAAATATTTCATTTAGATACACCAGTTACCATTTTTTTTTTTTTTACGTTTTAAATGAATATAGTTAGTGAACTGGGAAAAAAAGTGTTTAGATCAACTAAACCAAATTTTTTACTCAGGATTTAGAAGAGGGGCTTTTCCTAGTTTTACAAGCTCAAACTGGTTTCTAAAGAGAGTATGCACTATAACTGAGCTAAACTAAGTAAAATTAATGTAATATTTTTTCCACAACTGTCAATATTAATTGGACTGACTTATTCTTGGTGTCCAGATATTAAATCACCTCAGATCAGCTTTCCCTAAGACTTTTTTCAGCAAAACCCAACCCCTATAGTATTACATTTTTGTTTCCACATCTTTTCATACAGTGAAGCTCATTAATACACAGATAGAGGGAAAAACTCAAGAAGTTGGGGGAAAAGGGTCTGAAAAAGTGGAGTCAGCAAAAAAGTTAAATTTTACTAGTCATTTCATGGGGTTTATTATTTGTTACGTTTTAATTTCATGCCAGTAGCTATCAGCTTTAGTGCTGAAATTGAGCCCTGTCAAAGTAGGACTTTGTTTAAACTTTGAAATCTTTGATGTTTTAACGCTTACAAAAATCAAAAAAAAAAAGCAAGCAGATTTCTAAGCACTTGAAGTGGCAAAGTGAGAGAGGCCAGAGCTTCAGGTAGCATCAGGGCTCAACTTCTCTCCAACTGTTGCCTCAAGGACTGAAAAACTAATGCCAAATATTGCACTCTCAAGGCCCGCTGTAGTATTCCTCCTAAGTCTTGCACTGACCTCCATTAAGCCAGTATCAGGTTTGACTCACATGCACCAGAAGTTGTGTAAAGGACGAAACGCAAGGAAGTGATCTCATTCCAAATGTAGCAGATCTTTTACAGCCTAATCATGGACATGGGAATTTCCTGCTGCTTCTGTAACAGATTTTTTTTCTGGGGTGCTCTCAAGACAGAACAGACTACCAAGTCCAGAATGGTCAAACCATAGCAGAATGGTGTGCCAGAGTTCACAGATGTCTAATGAATAATTTGCTAAAGAAACACTTCACTATACACGAGTATGCTCAAAGCATTATGGAAAATCTGATGCTTACAGCAGTCCCAGACTCAGCACACATCTGACATTACTGTTACACTACAAACTTCTGTCCCATGTTTAGACCCCTAATCAAAGGGCAACAGCAAGTGAATTTGCACCCCAGCCTTTACACAAAACATCCCCTTCAGAAGTGGTATCTAATCCCTCCAACTACCCCTAACACAATTATCTCCAAGCAATATATTATTTCTGAGAATTGCTCATATCAAAGCCCACTGCTACTAAATTACGCTACCAGCATCCCTCAAATAAAATGAAAGCTGAGAACATCAATTTCCGCCTCATAATCCTTTGAGACATTTATAATGACAAACCGCCACAATGCAACCATGTGAAAATAGGTTCAGTCCTCTTCCAGCCCTGTACAGAACAGGTATAAGGTTTCTAAAAGTCAAATTAAAACCAGTATTTTTCTCTTCTCTGCCTGTTGTCTCTTTAAACAAGGAAAAAACCTGAACAGAAGCATACATCTAAGTTTGAATTTAAATTTCTCTACTTTTGATGCATATTGGGAAAATTCTTCATTCCCTGTTGAACTGGCCTACTTGCCATCAAGTTTGTCACAAGCTTACTACCACCCTTGCTCAGATCATACAGCCAAAAACCCAATTTTGTAACCATTTGTGTGTCCAACAGTAACAACAGATTACTAACTAACCTGAAGATAAGCAAAAAAATAAAAAGCTATAAAGCAAACAGGAGAAAGGAAAAGAGGATCTGCAGAAAGAGTAAGCAGCATATAGTAACCTTGTGTTTTCCTGGTCACCTGTCTCTTGTCATCCAAGTGCAGCCTTCCCTACACCTAAAAGCAGCTAGACTTGAAGTCAGACAAAAATACACCATGTTTTACATTTGCTCATTCTTTCTTGCAAGATGAATACAATAGTCTGCATTGTAGGAAAAAAAAAAAGTCTTTATGCACTGCTTTGTTAGGGAAATGAAATCACAGTGAATGAATAAGAATTCCATTCTGAACTGACATGCTAAGAATATAAATTATGTTTTATAAAACCATCGTACATAACTAATTTAGATGGGTGCTGCTCGCACGAGCTATTAGACAACACTTTAAAAGCTGCAGTCTAGTTTAGTGGAGATAATGTTAATTGACTCAAGGGTGTATCTCAATGGTGCTGAAATTGTTAGGAAAATGTATTGCAGGGAAAGAACATTCCCTCAGCTGTGGGGAGCAGAGTCAATGCAATCTAATAACGCTCTGGGTTTCCAACTGCTAGATGCATTTTGCAATTGGAAGTGATTGCATTGAGGATGTAGATGTGCCACATAAATGGAAGCTTTTATCGCTGGTTAGCATAATTACTGCGACCGTCTGCACTGTGTTTGCATCTGCTGGAGCTTGGTTAAGATTTTTGGAGAGTCACATAATGGGAGAACAGTTGTTTTCACAATATGCCGTTTCCATGGCTATTTACATGAAATGCTGATTTTCACCTTCTTGGGGTTTTCTGCTTGTCTTCTGAAGAGGACAAAACACGTGAAATGGGCAGGCTTCTAACAGCCCACTACCTGAAGAGCCATATTAAACTGCTGTAAATCACTGATAAACAAAGAGCTCAAACCTTATAGCGAAGAATCCCCCCCATACTCATGAATATTATCTGAGAATCTAGTGAAACCAGAAATAGGATATTAAAAAAAAATAAATGCTGTTCCTTTCTACTGACTCCCTAGCTTGGGAGTACTTAGCGTCTTGAAAGAGGTCTCAAATCAGAAACCCCAAACTGGAGACAGCAACTGTAAATCAATAGCCACCTTTCTCTCTCTCTCTCCGTTTTTGGGGTGCTTTTTTGCTTTGCGTTTTGTTTTTTTTTTTATTTGAAACCTTTCTTACTCCTGCACTTTCTCCTCTTACTCAGTTTTGAGGCAATAAACATCTCCTTGATTTCAAATGAATTCATGTCACTGCAGCACTCCACATACGATTTTCCTCTGGAATTTAAAGGGGTTCAGTTACGTCACGGGCTCTGCTTATTTTATACTATTACCCATGTTGCCATCGATTCACTGGGGGTCACCAAGAGCACATCATGCAGGGCTTGGGGTGCTACGCTGAAAGTTTTCCTTTCAGCACAAGTCAACTCCAAAGTTTCAGCCCTAATCTTCAAAGCCTTCCCGAGGGTTGTCCTCAGCCACCCATAAGGTGGGCCCCTTCCTGCAATGCCGCCTTCCTGTGACAGTTCAGCAGGGTCACCCCACAGCTGAGATTCACAGCCATGGGAAATTGTGCTCTCAGCAGCTGGCCTGCAACTGGGACACTGAAGTCTGCAAGGGATCGTTAGGTTCAGCTGCGATTCTTAACACTGTCAGAACAAAGGCTAGAACTCATCATGCCCTTTGCTTTGGTTTTTCCCACCTAGTTTTTGAAATAAGTCAGTAAGGGGAAGTAGAGAAGGAATTAGAAGCAGCGATTGCTTTAACAGAGAATTTCTCATGCATTTTGAACTACGACCACTATTCCCAAGACATTGTCTCAGCTGAAAGCCTCTCAGTGTGCATATTGCATTTCCCTTTCCTGTAAGGGACACACATATAAGAATTCATTTTGCCTGATACCCAGAGAGAGCATAATCAACTAGCAGGAGCTCTGACAGGTTGTTGGCCGTGGTCTATGTGCCTGCAAAACAGATCAAACCTTATCGTGGCTGAGCCAGACACCGTCACAGCCCCGGCAGGACCTCAGGGCCCTGCAATGGCAGACTCACTTGTTGAGCCAAATCGGATCTTTCAGCTTTGAGTCACGCCAGTGCTGGAACATGAATGGTGCTAAGCTAAAGCTACTTATGCAGTTCATTTGTAACCAAAGATTTTTTCAGATCAACTAGTTCACCATTGCTATAGCTGAAGATTTAATTGGTCTTGAAACAGCAAGCCTACCATAAATCAGGATGTAACAATTTCTTATTAGCCCCAGGAGACACAGCACCTACTTTTACAGCAGCAAGTAAGGAAATTTGGAAACCTTTGATTACATTAACACAGAACATTTCAAGTGAAACAAATATTCCACTCACCCTGAATGTTGGGACACTTGCACAACAGGTGTGCTACAGCTGATGTGCTGCTGTTACCTTTGGCAGGACAGATTAAGCCACGCAGATCTAGTTTTCCAGTCTATGGGTCTAATATATTAAAAGGATTATTTTTTGATACTAGGTTCCCATGCAAACAATTGCAGTTCATTGAAAAATTAAAGCAGCCATCTTCATTCATAACACAATCCCACTGTGTTTTCTGTCATATCAAAATAACAGAGAGGAAGCAAGAATTTATTCATTTCAGTTGTAGTTCACTTGAAACTGCATATTTACTGTCAGCCTTCTATAAATGATTAAATTTCCTCTCTTACACAGCAGACAGACCCTGCTGATATCAGTTTGGTTGAGCATCTCTGATGGCACCATTGAAGAACCCGGTTTCAGTAGGCATGTGTCTATGAAGCATAGCACAGCTTATAGCACCAGGCAGCATCAGGGCACCTGCCCTCACCATCAGGTTCTGTGGGCAACACCCTTAATGCTTCTGGGGCAGCTGGAGCAGAGCCTCTGCGCCTGCAGCTGGAATGCTCTGCAACTGGATGCCTCTTTCCACTCCTGCAATTAAATCAAGTTAGCAGGATCCAGCATCTGTGGTTTCATATAAATTAAAATAATAATATATTTTTTTATTATTATTTTTTTTTCCCCTAGGTTTTGTTTGGGTTGTTTCCCCCCACTCACTGTCCTAGCCAGTGATGGAATCTGGTCTCACATCACATGGCAGGTGGCCACGTGACAGCTACAATGATAGTGCTATCTAGCAGTAATTAAAGCTACTTGGGTTCATATATGTGGCATAATTGAAAGGGGGTGTTCCCCTTACTGAAACAGACACATTAGTCTGAATGTTTGAGATGCTTGTCAAGTGCCAAAAAAATATTTCTACTTTGATTTCTTCCAAGTTGCCCCAGCAAGAACCATAAAAACAACTACTAAAAATCCTAGAAAATTTCTTTTGGATTTACAGTACCCTCAACTGACCATTCTCTGAGAAATTCTGGCATATTACTGTTTTTTCAATCTAGCCAGTCAAAAATGGCTTAAAATACACTGCAGCCCTAAACCTCAGGATCTGGGATGCAATAAACTGTAAGTGCCTCTCACTATATTGGCTACCAATGTAAAAAGTAAAGCTTCTGTGTAAGTGCAGGTAGTAAACATCAGTCCTTAACCTACCACAAGAAATACTTTCTGAAAAACTAAAAGCTAAAAGATAACATCTCTTGGGTACCAATTGCTCCACTTTCCACAGAGCTAGAAACACATTTTGCAGACAGTAATATACTTTTCAAGAATGTTTGGAGCATTAACCACAGAATTACATATAAATAGTTCTAACTAAAGCTTTCTTTAGGTACCAGTACAAAGTGTGCCAGGAGGAGACAAAACATACCTAAAGACCTGTTCAAATTTTATTTGAAGAATAAAAGTGAGCTTCAGTTAAGACTTTTTTCATTGCTACATCAATGCCAAATCCTTATTTGCAATTTATAGAGCCGAAGCGAACAGAGGGATCTATCAGTTCAAATCCTGATCCTTGGATACTCTATTATTATTAACTACAATCTTTTAACTGAATACAAAATTACTGTCACTCAAGGTAATAAGTTCCAACTGTGTAACTTGATAAATCCATCATTATTACCACCTTGCATTTTTTCCTTTTCCAATGCAATTGTACAATATTGGCTGCCATAAATTAATTGATATTTTAATAGAGTAAGACCAATTTAATGAATTGAAATATGAAAAGGTCTAAATTGATTTTTTTTTTCCTCTTTTCTTATCAACCTGGACCACAATCCCTGTCATAAAAGTACAGCCTCTTCAAAAATAATTGTTCAGGACCCAATTTAAAAGCTTCACTAAGAGCTAAATTTGATCTGCTATCTAGACCCCAATTAAAAGAAATACACTATAAAAATAAGGTTGTTTCAAGATAGTGATGACAGCACTGAATTTAATATATGCATTTAAAACTATACAAAAGTCAAAAGCCAGATGTATGTATCAAAAAAATAAATGTTTGATTTTATGCAGAACATTCTTTCCAGACTTTCTAAAAAAGTGGCAATATCATGCTGTACTGATCTTTATAATTATAGGTTAGCATTTGATTCATCTACAAAGTAAACATCTTTATGAAAACAAAGTAGAAATCTTTTTTTTTTCTTGAAAGCATGTAAATAAGTGCCCGAGATTGTCGATTTCCAGCCTCACTTTGTATGTGTATTCACAGATCACCAATATTATACACACAGACATTAATGTACAAGAAAGCTTGAAAAGCTGAGTGTAACCATCCAGCCAACAACTGGATGAAGTTCAAATAGAGGGCATCTGATGCTAAATAGCACTTCTAGTATGTCTTTTTCCAAAAAAGAAAACCTTTACATAAAAAAAAAAAAATAATTTATGAAAAAGTAAAACAATTGATGTTAAAATGATCGATATTTCATTTAGGATGCACATAATGCATCAGTGAATAATGCCTTAATGGCTGGAAATGAATCACATCCAGAAAATCTAAAACCAAATCCTGTAATAAATATTAGCTTGCCTGTCAGGCAATCAACCAGAACATTTTTGATGAATCTTTTAATCATACACTTGAGTCAAAGCTGTGTCCTGTCACTTCAAAGGAACACTGGCAAAGTCTGAAGCCTGTGAGACCTCAGATGGGAATTGGCTTTTTGCACTATTATCTCAGAACTTTATATAAAAAAAATCCCATGGATTAACGGAGCCTTAGTTCAACCTCTTTGTAGGATGGTGTTCAGTAAACAAAAGCCAAGTGTACTGAGCATTCTGGAAATTAGGGCCTCCCTGGGACTGACCTGACTAGGGACAGGCGCCCAGCAAAATGTGCCTCCCTGCTCCAAGACAGGGAAACACGCATCTGCTGCTCTTCCCTTGTACTGCCCAGCAGTGGCAGAGGCAGCCTATTACCCTGGGCTACACTTTAAATGTATTTCTGTCTAATAACACGGTATATAATACCTGCGCATATGCAGGTTAGTCATGCTTTTGCAAAGCTTTCTTTAAAATCAAATGAAGGTGATTTCTTTCACACTGTAAATGCTGTCTCTCTGCAGTTGAACTGCAGTACAAGTTTTAAGATAATTTTTTTAGCTACATATTACATCTGTAAGCTGTGGCTTTTGGTTAAACACAGTCTCCAAAAAAGCTTGTTTGGATGATATGATTATCAGATTTCAGTTTTCAAACCTTCTCTTCACCCGAAAGCAACACTTGCATTCTTTTGTTTAGCACCTACGGTCAAGAAAACTTGTGAGAATTTTTTTCTATTTCCATGCTCTATTCTGTGTTTGTTATCAGCAAATTGATTCCAGGTCAGAAATAAAAGCCAACTCACTGCAGTCGGTAAGGACAACCAACTGCTCACCTAGCTGCATGGTTATTCTGGACATCCTACAGCGTTAATTTGGGGAGATAGGAAGAGAAGGAAGTATAGAAGTGGGAAAACAGCAAAAAGCAAGAGCATTTTCAAAAACCAAAGTTTTCTTTTCCCAATTGCACTCAAACACAGGTCAACATGAATGCTATTAGCATTAAATACTAACACCAGGAACTGAATCCTTCGCAATTTTCATAGCTCCTTTTTTTCTGCTATTCAAGAACCTATTAGATTCCTTTCTCTCAGAGTCTAGGATGGCTTATAACCTTCAAGACTAAACTCAATGATGGTAGAATGTTTTGCACTTTTTTTTTTTTTTAAGTGAAGATTTATCATTCCCCTTTAGCTTAAAACGTTGAGTCTTCGCATCAACCAATGATCAATTAGCCAGCATTGTTCTGGCATATTTATAATATACCCCACTGCATCATATTGCTTTTTGACATTAGAATGAGTCAAAAAGTTCTATCAATCTTATTTAAGAAAACAAAAATCAAAGAATTTCATTTGATGAAATACTGTATGATTCAGACGATGCTGAAACTGGCTACCTGCAGATGCTGGCTGGAGAGGATCTTTTTTCTTTCACTTTACATAGATTGGCTGCCCAAGATGTTCAGAGAAACCCAACACATTTTCTTTGGTGATAGTGCACTTTTATATGTAAACAAGTTACAGCAACTGCACCAGAAAGCATGCAATTGCTAAAGAGAGAATTTATTATATTAAATCATTCTACATTAGTTGCACAACTGGCATTTATTACACAGGAAAGTCATCCACTGACCTATTAAAACAAATTCTTATTATATGCACATTAATCCATTTGGCCTTTGGGGATGTTACCAAGGAACTTGGTCAGAACAGCCCAGATAACAAAGCTCCCACTTCTAATACTGCAGAGTTTGAGATAGAAACTAGGGTATACAATGAATAAATTTATAAAGCAGGAAAGAATAATGGGCAATTTTTATTTTATAATAAAATTTAGCTAATAATTCAACTAATCATCAATGATTTTAGAAATTAATCAAACAAGGTGGAGTTCTATTCAGAATACTTCTGTTACATGGCAGAAGTTATTCTAGGCATATGGTCTAGTCTGGCTATTCAAAGCCTCCAGCCACTTGGTCTATATTTATGCAGCTCTACTGGTATGCTGGATGGGCCTGTGGGGACAGTAAATCAACAGCTAGTTTTTCACTGAACAAACTGCAGCACAATATCAGAAACAGACATACCTTTTTTCCTGAACTGCACCACATGACGATCTGGGAGCTGTGCTTTTGTTAGGAAAGTATTCCCTGTGTGACCTCAAGTAGAGAATTCCTGTTAACTTCAGCTTGGGGCAGCCAAAGGAGAAAAATTCAAACCAAGCAACAGGGAACACTTTAGAGTGTTGTCCAAAAAAAAAAAAAATTGATAAAAAAATAATCCTAGAAACCTCATTCTACATGGACCAGACTGTGACTTAAACATAATGAGATTTTTGCAAGAGTCTGAGCTGACAAGTCTGCTAAAGACATATTCAGTCTCATCCCTTAACTGAAGCTGTTCCTATTTCCTTCTGACATGAAACAAACCCAGACTAAAAGTATATACCTGCTTTTTTTAGCCAAATATAACAGATACTCTAATATTGTACTTCATCTCCAACTTTAAACTCAAACTTGATACTGATTTCATTGCAAAGCAGTGAAATTAGAAAACTCCTCAACCAACTCTGAGATAACACACCAATGCAGGAGAGCCATTTACAAAAGAGTCACTGCTAACTTCTCAAAGTTAGTTTGAGAAGTTACTGCATCTTTTGAGCTTTGTACTGCATAAAAAGGATGACCTGTGGGTGGCCTAAATACTGATTTTGCAGTCTAAAGCAAAAGCCTCACAAACTTATTCATGGGATGATTCACAATTTATTTATTATACAATGTGTTTCACTAGCACTTCTCCACCCACTGTTGATTTCCTAAAGCTCATGAGGTAACTACAGCACTTACACAGAAAAGTAATATGCTACATTATAGCAGTAACATAATATGTTTTAGCAACTTATACTCAGAGGAGGAGTCAGCATCATAAAAGCAGTCAGGTCTCCACAGGCTGCCAGTAATTTACTTTTTAAAAGAAAATACAGAAAGAAAATTAATTCCACCAAGATTTTAATTAAAGTGTAGACACTTTCCACAGGCAATGACCACCACTCTTATATGGAGGAGTGTGAAATAGCGTTACTTCTAAAATTCCTATATTTTTGCAAATGAATGTCAACTAAGATGCTAATGGCCTGATAGAAACCAAATTTCCCCCAAAGACCTGTGTACTAGAATCTCAAGTGAAACAAAAAACCCAAAGAAAATGAAGAAGCTATTCTATACCTTTAGAAGAGCAGACTGAGAAAACGAGGGCAGAGAAGAGAGAAGGGGAAATTATCGAGGACCACACTAGTGCTTTAACAGAGCTCTGCATTTTTTCCTTGAGGGAAATGCCTGGGAAGCTCTGAAAGGGCAGACCTCAGCCACCCACGCCAGTCCCACCAGGCACCTCTAATGGGCTGTGGCCAGTGCTGCAGGTGTAACAGCATAAGGCAAGCGATACAGCAAAACGGAAGTCAAAAGGAGTGGCTGTTAGGTTAATTAACATCCTTTTCCTTCTATGTAATAAGACGATAATCCCTTACTGCAAACATATTTTCCTCTTGACTAGAGCTCTGTACAAACCGTTGCTCCAACATTTTTGAAGTCAAATTCTCACTACAGACCAGGATATCATTTCAGGAATAAAAAAAATTTACGAGGTCATGGAAGCTAATGAGTTCTCTCCCAGCACACATTCAAAGATACTCCACACTACATATAAAACTGGTGAGAGATTATTCTGAAGTTCTCAAGTCTAAGTTACCTCCAAGGGCACATACATTCCGTGTGGGGCAGAAGACAGGTCACAGAAGTAGCTAGGTAAGCACTGGAATCCTGCTCTCACGTAAACTCCCCACAGTGAATCCGGAAAGCACCCCTAAAATTTTTCCTGGGTGTTTTTATACTCATAGCAAAGGATGTGCTGGAATCAACAAGCAAACAAAGGTTTTGTGTCAATAGATTCACGTCGTCCTGCCACTGAGATTCTTTCAGCATTGGAAGCTCAGTTTAGTGCCTGAGCTATTTTCATCACTACTGCCAATCAACTGAAAGAGAAAGGTGATCTCATCTGATTGATTTTCATTGCCCACAGCTAAAATCTCTTTCTTAACAGAGGTAGCAAACTTGTCATCACACAGCACTGTATTTTCCTTACAGAACTGTGTACACAGTGAAATACTGGAGACATGCACCAGTCTCAACCAGCAATTTCTCCGGAGGAATAATATATATCATATTTTACCTTTATGTACCCTCCGTAGCCATCAAAATCAGAAAATATGTTAACTCTTTCATTCTGTTATTCCTCCATAATGTTTAACAATCCTTATTACCGTGTCAAGTTTCTAAATGAAAGTTTTGGGCCCAAATAATTAATTTCCCAGTAGGTTTTAGTCGGTTGAAATGGAGAGGAATAAAATTAATCCCAAAACAGCCTGTGTAAAAATATTTCATGTACTTTCAGCTTAATGGAAAACATCAGTAAAGGCAAACCTTTAAGAGAGATTAAAAATGTAAAAGCTTTGCTTCACTTATGTATACTTGGCTTTTTCACCTCTAACTGCAAATTATGTTTTATTATTCCTACTTTCTAGATGGTTCTACTCCCATCTACAGCACCTCAGTTTCCCTAAGAGAAAGCGGTTGGTCTCAAGAACAAAAAAGTTGCTGTTTCTATCATCATGCTAAAGATAGGGCATTGTTTTCTGTTTGTTTTTAAGTCTCTGGATTGTCATCATCATGTTTCCTGCATGGAAGCTTTCAGGCTCAGTCATGTAACACAGGGAGTTACTTCTGCAACTGACACAAAAGCGTGCAGGAAAAGGGACTGGATTTAAGCAGCAAGCTCATGTCATCGATTGTCAGTGAGCTGTGTCCAAACAAGCATACTCAGATGAAAACTTGGCCCTACAAACAATATCCATCCCAATGCTCCAGGGAATCCACTGATCATTCTGGTTGGAGATGAAATTACTTTCCTCTTTCGACCAGAGCTCTGTAAAGAGCAGATGTTTTTAATGATGTGTTCATAACAATGCCAACATATTTTGGGGGTTTGGTGCCTTTTTTTTTTTTTCCCCTGAGCAGTTAATTTCACATCCAGCAACGTGTGCAAGCAATTTGAAGTTGTTCTTTCTGATGCACAATACCTCTCACACTTGCCTATACCGACTTTCATCTGCTGTCAAGCTGTCTGAGCTAGATACAGCCACACAGATGACAGTGACTTGGGGCTGGGCACAGAAAAGAAGAGCAGTATCTCCCTATTACACAGCCCGGAGCATGCACTGGCACCCAGAGGTGCTGAAGGAGAAAGATGAACTTTCACTACCATTCCACATTAGATGCAACCTCAGCCTCATTGTTTGGTTTGGTTAGGTTCTGTTGAACTCACTCCTAGTCTACATTAACACCAATTAAGCTAAATACTTGTCACCCGTTTATTTTACAAATCTTAAAGTGATTAGTAAGTACATTAACAGCACTTTATATATAGAAACTTCCAACAAACAAACACAAACATTCAATTTCGAAAGCAGAGTCATCCCTGTTCTAATGAAGTGCAATCAAAAGGAATAACACAATTATGTTCACACATACATCACACAATGATGTAATTTTGGAATTTGAGTGTTCTGTTTCGATCTATCAAGCAACTTTGTGTTGTAAAGGAATATAACACAGCCATGTTCATGCCAGCAGCTTACTCTGCTAGGTTTCAACAGTACAGTTCAGGCATTAGGTGCCTGGCAGCTTGGGCTACCCGAGCCACTCCTGTGCTGATAGCTGAGCCAAATTTCACACTAATTTCAGCATCTTTGTGCTATACTGCAGAAATGTGATTCCTGTGTAATCCTACCCTCTTACAGACAGTAGTCATGAGAGTTATGGGGTTTATCAGTGGTTTCCTGCTCTAGGACCATTTAAGAATACAATAGCAGAACTTGACTAGGTTGCCTAGCCGTGCTCACTCTTCCTGCTTTCATGCTCGCTGTGGATAAATTAAACATGGAGAAGGTTTGAAACATTTGACCAGCATGTACTCCTATCTACACAAACCCTTTTCTTACAGTCAAAAGCAAGAAGTATGCAAAGCCAGGCAAGAACGTGGCCAGGACACAATGTGTTTTGAATATCCTAACTGGCATCTAGTCCCTTGGGAACCACTGCCAGCAGGAACAGATGAGCTACTCTGTGCTGAGAAGTCATAATAAACATAGCAGTTTTCAGCAGCTCCCTGACACCTCCACCATCTGCTACAATAAGATATTAGTGTGAAACAGGAGTCATATGAGTCTGAATGCAGAGACTTGTGCTTGGAGTACAGTGAAATGAAACTCACGTTAAACAAAATGGGGCGTAATAGCACAGTTATGCACTGGGAAACATCCTTCGGTGGGTCTGCCTGCCTGATGGCTGTGGGTAATCCTTGAAAGGGCAAACCTCCATTTCACAAACAATTTATTATTTTTTTTTTTAAGCCTGAACTTTCATTCTTGATAATTTCACCGTTCATTAATCACTACAGCACATGCAAGGCAATTGTGAGAAATAGATAATGCAGGATTAAAAAGCAGGATCCATGCCTTAATGGAACTGCTGAAACTAAAGTGGCTTGTCACAACATCCTGTAAGTCTATTTGAAATTTCCACAAAGTACCTTGAAAGGAAATATATTTCAGACCAACAATATGACAAAACCACGTCAAATAATTGCTATGGCTGTTTAGAAAGTAATGGGGATGTTTTGGCACTCACACTGCTCCTTACTGCTCTCGTCATGTTTCTAGCTTATTAGAAAATCAATGTGAAACAAACTAAATCTGGGTGGCAGATGCTAACCGCCTCCAGAAATGTTTTACTCCCTCTGTATTAAGACAGAAAAGGGCTAAGGCAAATGTCCAGCTTCCTTATGGCAACAACTGGGGAACTGGTTCCCCAACTGCCAGTTCTTACCAAGATTTACTTTCCACAAAGAATCTGAAAAATTGAAGAACTTTTGGAAGCAATTAAAAAAGAAAAAACCACCAAACCACACACAAAAAAAAAAAAATAAAAAAAAAATCACATAACACAAACTACACATAGACTTCACAAAAATCCCACATTCTTTCCAATGAATCCCTTGACTGTATGCAAGTCTTCCTGCAGCAAGGAAAGGAGCCCTGTCAAAAACTATTTCACCATTTGAACTTCAACCAAGATGGTTATCTGATCCATATTTTACCTCATGTTTGGGTTGCCTGACATACCTAATCAAATCAATAGCTTTGGTCCCTACCCATCCTCCTCAGTGCCTCTCCCTGCCTCAGATGCAAGACGACATACAAAACATATTTTAGGTGGAATGATTCAACTTGGAAAACTTATGGTTCATCCAGAAGAAAAAGATTGCAGATACGAAAAGGCTCTAAACCTCTGCATGTCAGGGATCTCTATGCTATTTATCATTTTTGCTTCCTGGACATGTTCATTATAGAGAAATAAGAAATTCACCTTCTATTTCATAATATGAACGTTTCCTATCAATACTGTTTAATATTTACCATGGTCAAGGAAAACTCTCAGCATACAGTAGTCTTGTGATAAGAAATATGAAAAGGTAATGTAACATTCTGATGATCTGGTAATTCCTTGAAATTTGGAAAAGAGCAAGTGCCACTGTTTACAGAAAGCCCATCTGGTCTTTAAATACATTCAGATTTCTTCCTAAAAATTAAAAGGAATTGAAGTAGGATATATTGTGTTCTTTATATCATACTGTAAGTTTATTTAAAGAGAAAATTATGTATCACGGGCCTCATGCTCTAGACAGCCACGCTCATGGTTTAATTTGCACAAACTGTACAGAAGCAACACAGGAGCCTGGCAGCCCAGTATTCTGAGCCTCTCACTCATTTGTCATGGGTTTTAAGTCACCAGCTTCACTATGTCTCAGAAAGCTTCAGCCTATTGCAAATATGACACAGAAACATAAGACCATCCACTAGCCACTGCTTCTGGATGCAGAGAGATGTTCTTTGCAGAAGGTATGGCCTTTTTTATGCTCTGGCCTTGAAATCCAGAAGTGCTTGTAGCTGTTGTACCCTGCTTTTTTGTAATAACAGTCAAAATATCTTAAGGTAATAATACAAAAAAAAAAAACAAACCTGCAAAGAAATCATGCTAACAAATGTTAGAAGGCAACAGTGCAGGGCTGTGTTTGGTTTAACTTGTAGAGAATGAGATCTTTCAGTTGCTTTACAACTTTTGATCCATACAGAATAAAACAGGTAGCAAAGTCTCATAATTTCCCATCTATATAAACTCACAAGTCAGAAGTTCAACCAATGCTCTTCTCCAGCACAAATAGTACAGATGAGGAAAATTCTTATTATCTATTAGCAGCCAAACAAAGCACAAGCAATTATGTCTAGATCTCCCAGGGAAACTATGTTTTAGAAGGCTGTTCCCTATAGCAGCCATATAAACTTACACATCCACATATACAGTTACAGTTCCGTTAAGTTCTTTCCTTTTGCTTGAAGTGCACGACTGTTTCTAGTTTATAAAGCAATGACTATTCCCAAGCAACACCTTCATACAAGATCTTGTTAATGCTTCACAATAAAGCTCTCTCCACCAATCATATTTTCTTTCCAGTTGCTCTTTGTATCTTCATACTTCAAGCCATTCCAAGATCAAGGCACCTGAGCACCCATTCTTCACGTAGTTCTGGGATTTACAGAATCCCATGCACAGATGCATTAGCAGAATGCCGTAGTATTTCACTATTAATAATCATATTCCACCTTCTCTCCCTCTAGTCTCTCACCTGCTCACGGGCCTAAGTTATACTGTTATTGTGCTAAAAGCTGAAGAAATAAACTGTATTAAGAGGTTCCCTGAATAAACCTCCACAATATCAATGAGGAAGACATACTACTGAGCCACACATAGCTCAAATATTTTCTATGATTCTGTTTGACCCAAAGGCATCCATTGTCTTGTTAGAGGGCTCTGCAGTTGGACCCCATGGAAATATCTTGGCATTCCCCTGAAATCTGAAATGCAGATGTAGCAGTATGCACTGAGCTGATGCTTTGGAGATGTGCCATGACACAAACTCAACACATTAAGCCAGTCACAATTTCCATTTAGACTCAATGACACTTAAAATGATATGTTTTTACATTTAAATTATAGATAGGCTTGGAAGTATTTTAATCAGTAATCGATTTCTTACTCCACCCAAAACCAGATGGTAAAATATTTCAGTTAATAGCAGGAATATATGAAGGAAAAAAGGCTTAGAAAATAGTACTACTAAGAAGCACAAAGAATGTTTAATAAATGGGCCAAACATTGAGCTCACCAGAATCAGGGAAAAATACTGTCTGCACTTTGATTAAGTCGCTGTTGGGGCACTCTGACATATGTTGGTACTTGCTTATTTTCAGAATATGCTGCATCCTTCCAAGAGATGCTTTCAAGTGAAGTATTAAAAAATAAATTATCTCCTACTTGTTAAAAGAAGTCTTACCGCTTTCTTATTAATTGTGATGCACACATTTTTCTATCAAGAAGGAAAAAGATATAATTGGGTTATCAGTAGAAATATGTTCAATATAAAATCCTCCCAAGGACAGTCATAACAATGCAGAAATGGTGTCACTGATTTTTATTTTTTTTTCTTATTTTTTTTTTCAAGATATAGTGTAGCTACAGATGTCATTATATACAAATCACGTACATGGTGATTGTAAAGAAATAGCACATCATCTAATTATCCATTTAGAACCTCCTGTTCTAGCTCCAGTGTGACTATAAGGAATAATTAACATCTACCAGCCAGCTCACTATTTGTAAGCATTAATGTTAAAGTAGACTTTGAAGGCAAAGGTAAGAAATTAAAGATCAAATTCTAATTAAACAAATATAAGATGAAAAGATCTTATGACTAGCATGATGAAAATTAATTTTGTAAAAAAAAAATATTTGGAAGTTCATAATTTTAAAGGGATTTTATTCTTTTCCAACCATCATTCTTAGACATGACTCCATTAGTGTAAATGAAAGAAAACCTTAACCTGAAGTGTGGAGTTCACCCCAAAAGCTAAAATTCACTGAATTTATGAACCAAAATGAGCATCTTGCAGGGAAAAAAGTGGTCCACAACACTGGTAAATGACACTATCAGAGAGCCTAGCAGCCAAAAAGCATCCACAGCCTGACCTCTGCTGTAGCTTCATTCGCCTTACCTTATTGAGAGCACAATATTCAGGATACACACACAGCCGATTAACTTCAGAGTACGTTTCCTTCTTAACCTGACAGATCTTCATTTCATACTACTTTGCAACAAAGCAACCAAAAATCTCTACAGTCTGACAAGCTGCCTTGTTGCAGCTTTTTGTTTGCTGAAGGGAAGGAGCAGTATAACAGGACCATTAACACGTGCCACCATGGCACAATAAATTACCATCACAGAACACCTTTCTTAGGACAGGTTTGCTTTCTGTCTTCCAGCTGAAAAAAAAAACAAACAGTTTTCAAGCCACCTCTATTTCAAATCTGTGTTTTCTGCTCAAATCTTTCTAGCCCAGCCTTTAAACTAGTATTTATCTTGCAATTCTCAATCACATAATCTATTCATGGCCAGAAGAGACCTTCTTTAATTTGTCAAAGTTTTGCAGGATCAAGACCTTCCTTTAGCAACCACTGCATAAAACCAAAATGCTTACTTGCTCACCTTCCAAAGTGGCTGGTTTCTGGTATTTGCTGGTTTGCAACATACTTGTAAAAGTTACTATGCTAATAGCATTTAACGTAGCCTGGATTAATGCTGCTGTGGTTTCTGCAGCATTCCCTGTGCATATAAGGGAAATATTTCAAAATCCACAACACATATATACGCCATAAGTAATACTGCTTCTAATAATGCTGTTTCAGTATCTTCTGCTAATGACTTTCAAGGCATGCTGGTTTACTTGGTTAAACTACCCCTCACCCCCCCAAAAAAAAAGTTGAAAAAAATACACTTTAAAAGCTAAATAAAACATGGATTAATTATACACTTCATCATGGTTTACCACTGGATACCCTGAGTGGAGAGTCAAGAGAGAAGAGGCAAGGAAGTTTTGCCATCACCTTCAACATGAACACCTCAGGCACACTGTTTCTGTTCCTAGCTCTGAAGTAGCTACCAGAAAATATAGCAAGGAAAAAAAAAATAAAATAAAAAAAAAAATAAAAAAAAGAGTGAATTATTTTCTGTCCCAGAAGTCTTGGCCACAGCTAGCCAGTTTTACTTTTTTTATTACACTGTCTTCATCAGCATCTTCTTTCTTAGAAAAAGCATGCTCCTTTGCCAAAAATGATAGGGAAAATAATTTAAAAATCAGCCATCTGTACACCCCCCCACCCCCTCGAATCACAAGGATACAAGGGGCCACTCATGTACACCAAAATGTCTCAGGTCACCAACACTCCCCAAAGAGCCACAGTCAAACTTTGCCTCTCCATTGGAAAAAAACCTTACAGTAAATGGAGTAAAGTCAATGCACACTTTTGAAACAAAATAGTTTTCTTATTCTAAATACTTTAATTCCCAAAAGATGACAAAAATGTCCTACTTTTGGAGAGAAGTGTTTCACAACAAAACAATCCCTTCAGGGGGTAAACTGCTTAAAAAGAAATTCTGAAAACGCCAGTACCTCTTCACATGTGTACCACTATCATTCTTTACAGGCCACATCTTTCCTTAAGAGTTTATAAATCTATGCTGTGTTTTTAGAAGCAGAAAAAGGGAGAAATATGACTCTCCGTGACACCACTGACATTTGAGATTCTGTTAAGAATGCGTGTTCAGGCAGGACCAGATTTAGCGTACTACATTAGTAGTTAAGATCAGGAAACAGGCTGCACTTTGTAACGGCATTTTTCATTTGCATGAGTTTCTGAATGAAAATACCAAGTACCTGGCCTATGCTGCAAATTTGTTTAGAATGCAAGATTTTTTCAGAGCAAGGAGACATATTCTAATTACTTTATAGTTAAACATGGATGTGAACAGGGGCTTAAACCAAAATGAGAGACAAACGAATTACATGATCGATTCTCACAGATTTCTCACAGACCTAAGTCCTTGGTCAGAGCAAATTTTCTTCCACCTCATCTTTCAGCATCAGTATTTCTCCCACACAGAACCACAACTCAGGCCCTCCAGAAAACAGAACAAAAAAGCAGCAGCAAATACCTGTACCCTTTCCTTACAATTGATAAATGCTACTTACAGAGATCTCAGTATAACTGATTGTGATGGAAATATTAAAGTTATACATAATTCATTGCTGTAACAACCTATGCCTTTAAGCATCTTTTCTACTTACTTTTATTACTATTTTCTATGCTTTCCAAAATTCTGGGACTGCTGTCAACTTACAGACATGACTGGATCAAGTATACCACCATGCAATCATCACTTTAATATTAAATGAAATAACAGCCTGTATATTTTACACCTGAATATTGTTATTCTCGTGTTGACTTAACTAAGACTGTGACCCAAGGAAAGAATGTGTCTTCAGCAAAGTTCAAAAGCAACCAGATTTATTTCATTAAGAAGTTGTCCACAGTCCTTGGACTTAATCCACAGAAATCTAAATTAAATGGACCTAAAACCTATTTATGGCTCTCCAGATCTTAAAAAAAAAAAAAAAAAAAAAACCAAAAAAAAAAACCAGCTCCAAGAACCAATTTTATTTATTCAGTGTAAAGAAAAGATAACCAGTCTTGTCATCTGCAACATCTCCCTCAGAAATAAATCACATACAGAACAAAGGACTAGGCGATTTACAGAACTTGGGCAGCACACACAACATAGTGATTCCTGTCATAAGGCTGCAGTGACTTGGATTTTTAATACTGCAGTGACTTCAATAACCCAAAACCTGGACAACAGCACAGCATTATACTGGAAGTGTAGGGTAATACCTGTAGTAGTAGTAAAAAAAAAAAAAAAAAAAAAGAAAGAAGTGTTTATTAATCAGCTGTAGGTCCATAACACAAATTTCAAGGTATTTTATTTCACCAATTCACAAATGAGTTCTTGCTCCACATTCCCTACTCTGTTTTTCTAGGCTGCCTGTAGGATCCTTGCTTAACATGTGTTTACAGTCATGGTGGCCTAGGATGAGAGCTACATCGTAAACAGAGTACTAACACTAATCCTTACTCTGCATTTGCAATGACTTGCAGGATGGTCACTGAAGGAAGCAGTAGAAAGCAGCATAGTATCATTGATCTCACAAGGGGACATGACTTTTCCACAAGGGTGGTATGAAGAAACAAAGCCAGTAGGCTTTAAAATTGCATAAAGAACAGTTTCTCCAGTTCAGAGTCAGTGCTAGGCCAGTCACTGTACTAGGAACCAACAAATGATGTCTTCCCAGTGCTTTTAGTTTCCAAGATGTCTTGAAGAGACTCAGCAACTTAAAAAACTTCAGCTTTCTGTTCTTTAATTATGGCATTTTAAAATGTGCTACCTTATGAAGCACCAAAAGACTGAAACTAAATCATCGTTATGGCATTGTGTGGTCTCGCTCAAACAGCTGCCCTTCCTCCTCAGTGCTCAGCAGGGGTCCGGCTGGTCTCTCCACCACCTTCTGCCTTCAAAATTGTCATCTTGCGACACTGTTCCAGATGAATTCCTGCACTAGAATGGGATCCCCCAGTCATTCCAAGGGGACTCCACTGAACTGCACAGATCTAGGCAAGCAAGGCAGATGCATCCAAGTATGAACCTTCTGAGGTAGTTTATAAATCATCTCCAGATTACTTAAGTCTACCACACAGTGATTTAGCACTTCAAGTGTTGTAATGTATTTTTAAAAGTAGAGTGAGTTCTATTATTACTCCAAAGGAGTGACAAAATACAAGAAATTACAACATGGTGAGAGTATCACATATGCATGAAGTGATCCTGCTTGCTAGGATAACACTGAACGTGACGGTTGGAATTAATTTCCAACTAGGAGACAATGTGTATTAATAAAGTGTGACAGAAAAAAAAAATCAAATATGTTGATTTAAAAAATCAAAAAATGTCTTTGTGTAGCAATCAGATACAAATTTAGTAATGAGCATATTACCATAGCCCAAGAGAGACAGAGAGGCTTTTTCAGCATAACAGCAAAAGAAACCCTTCATGACTCAGGCAAGTAAATCAAGGGGGATTTTCAGAAACAATCATTTAACTCTGAGCAAGATAAATTCTCAGAGAGAACCATATGGTTTCACAGCCTCACATTCAGAAGTCTCTGAAGCTACACCTTATTTGTGTAAGAAACAAGAACACATGCCTATTTTGGTCTACAGCTTGCTTTCCTGAAGAGAAACATCAAGATTTCTCACCAAGAGTGGGACCAAAATCTTTTTTCTAGTTCAGCCAACTGCAAAAAGCATAGCTCTCCTTCTCCAGTCTGTCCATGGGCAACCTGATACTCTTTATCAACCCATTTAATCCAGCACAACGGCCCCATGCAGATACTCTAGAGGGGAGGATGAAAGCAGGGGAGAGAGGTAACATCACCTAGTATAGCATTCCCACCACCCAAGGAGGTGATGGCTTCTGACAGGTGCAACACGGCTAAAGAGAGATGGATGGCATCCATGCATGTCACTTTCCAAAGGCTGAAACAGGAAAGGGGGCTAACTGCCAAGGATTAGGGAGGAAAGGGGGCTAACTGCCAAGGATTAGGGATTGACAGAGGGGAAATCTCACCGGAGAACGTCACTGAACTGTCACTGTACAGACTGAACATAGATTTTTTCTAAACACCACAAAGAAGTGCAGGCAGATGATTTTGTTTTCTCCACAGTTCTGTTGCTGAAAGCAGAATCATACAGGCACACCCCAAATGGTGCCACACTTCCTTCTCTACCTTCCTGTAGAGGGATGAGCACCTACTCACACCTGTGCCCTCTGCCCTTAAAGACAGCCACATTTTCTCCTTCAGTCCGTCCAGTGAAACCATCTCATCTCTTATCTGCTACCCAAGCCTTCCTTTCCTCCCACATTCCCCTTATCCTCCATTTCAGCATCCAGGCCAGACATTTCTTTGAGATAAATACCCATTCCAGCCCCAAACATCTACTCCACACATCCTTGCTTAGACAGAGTTCTCAGCTCCCACTTTCCCTGGCTACTGTTTCTTCCTCTGCCCACTCTCACATCCACAGCCAACCTCTCACATCCCCTCTTCTTTTTGCACGGTTCAGTTGATCTGCTTGTTCAGCTTGTGCAGAAATTGCCACTCACACACTCCCAGTTCCTCAAAGGTGCAGACAGACATTAAGGAACATCTTTAAATAGAGCAGAGCAAAAGGTTTTGGTCTAGTCCTGAAGTATTTGAAGTCTGCAGTGCTGCAATTATTTTAAAGCATCTTAAAATGTATTCCTAGCAAAGCCATGCATTACTGAACATCCTGACAGTAGCTTCTAGACTTTTTTTTTCAATTCCCAGTAGCTACCATGTATCTACAACAGTGCGCATGTATCTGACAGTTTAATAATTAATACTATTAGATCCTAGATATCGGCTGGGCTGTTAAGTCATTAGCTGTACCTTGCAGCCTGAGATGCAATTGAATATGGTGGGGACGGACACAGAAGAGTCTTTCAAATCAGTCTGAAAAATATTTCCAAAAGAATCTTCCACCCAGTATTCTCCAGAAGGTGCTCTTAACTAAAGTAATCTTTAATAAACAATGCAGAAAAATAATTTACTGTATGACTTATCAGAAACTGCTGTGTGCTTCAGAGTGGGTAGACATCTGTTACATCTGTTTCAATGAAAACCCCCAAGGAATATTCTGCAGTTTGGCACTGCAGTTGGATGTTATAATGTCAAATATGAAGAACATAACACAGCAGGGCGTCCAGGGACAGAGAAAGGCAATCCAAAGGACTGCCCTAGTTTCTCTTAAAATAGGTCAAAGAGCCTGTATAATCAAAGTCTGGCAGCGCATACTAATTACTGACAGCATGTCTTACACTTGCATTGACTAGAAGCAACCCATACACAACCTTATTAGCTAAATACACAATAAACTTTTTAGATATTTAGTATTTGAAACAAAAACATAGATGTCTTATCACTGCAAGAAATTGATTTTAGCCTGGATGACTTATCAGATTAATTTCCAGTTAAATCAGTAACTAATGGAGACATACTTTCCACACAATGATTTAGAATTTATTAATGTATATTTGCTGAACTAATAAATATGTTACACTGAATGTCAAATAGCTTGTAGTTGTTACTAATTACAGGACATGAGATTTCTGTACAAGTGCATACAAAACACAACCCATGATAGCACTGGCAGAAAGGAAACTGAATCGAAGCAGAGAGAACATGTACATTTTTAAAGGTAAGGTGCAGTAATTAAAAGACAAAGATAAGTCTCCATACCTGAAAATTAGTACATGGCATCAATATTGTATTTAAGGCTAATCAACAACTTTAAAATTCCTTTTAATTTGTGGAGAAAGTACCACAGGAGGAAAAAGCTAATGTTACTGTAACCCTGAGATATAACATCACTAGTTTAGCTTCAACCACAAATTACTCTACATGCCCACACTTTGTGAGTTGACAAGGGTATCAGAAAAGGGAATAAGGCTGAAAATTTAATTTTGCAGTTTATAGTAAAACAATAAATGAACTGACCTATTATGCACAGGCTCTTTACAGAGACCTCAAGCGATCACACAAAATCCTCCTAAATGAACACTTATTTATTGAATAAAGGAGAAAAATAAAACCTTGAATCTGAAAGTGGTGTGATATAGTAATCATTTCACAGTTAGGTACATCCGTAAAGTCACGCACCGCAACAATATTGACTTGGCTATATCACCCCTCCTCTTCAATCTGTTCGCCCTACCAGAAAAATATGAAATAGAAATAATATCTTTACTAGGCAACAAGATTATGGGTCTCTGCAGCCTAAGTAAGGATTACAAACAAATGCCTTCAGAAAATTATTTTCCTTGAGGACTATTGCTCCATTTTCAAGAGCAAGAATGGAAAACCAGATAGGCAAACACAGAATATATATAATTTTTTTCTACACCATTATTGAATTAGCATAATTTTACCCAAAAACCAAATGTGTTTTGAAAGTTTATGCAGATGTGAACTAGGGAAAGGTTCCCTCTTAGTACTTTAATGCAAATGTTTTGTGTACAGCTAATGTGCAAAACTTGTTAATAGCAATTTGCTACTTGCACAGTAGAGCAAGTTTATAAGCCAGAAAATGCACTTGGCCCTTCAAATGAATGGATTTCCCAATTAGCTACATTCAGCAATAGAAAGAAACTTTTTCATTTTCTCAAATAGTTTTAGATTAGGAACAAATAAAAGAATCTCATTTACTTATAATCTTTATAAGAATGGGTTGGGTTTTTTTAAAGATTGTATAATTCTATCCTTTAAGTTGAAACAAAATCCTGTCTCAGCAAAGGTCTCATGGTGAAGAGCATTGTTGATTGCGTTTTGCAATCAGTAATGAAGAAAGAGCTGGCTGGAGCATTATTTGCCCAAGAGCACATAACTGAGCATTACTTGTCAAGAAATTACTGTGTTAATTTGGGGCATTTAAATTGGATGTACTGGAATTACCAACTGTGTTTTTCAAAGTTTATTTTTCCTATGGTATTAGATACTTGGAAGCTATATATGCAGATACTAATATAGGAAGTTATACATGCATGGGGTAAAAGGGTACTGTAAGTACTTGGCCCCATAAGCCCATATGAACACAGCAAATTCAGATACCTTCAGTTTTCACTAGCACTAAGCATTTTTGTTTTAACTTCAGCCTGTACAAAGTTATATCAAAGCAGCAAGACATTTTAAGGCTTTTGACCCAAGAATTATTACTTCCAAGTCAGCTTCTTCTGACACAAACATCAGTACTGAAAATCCATTCATCCCTCCAGGAAGGTTTTGCTGACAGTATAATCATTATATATATATATTATATATATAGACCCTCATTATAATATGTGGTGGTGTATGGATGGATTAGGTACATTAAGAGAATTTATAGAAATTCTGCAAGAAAGCTATCAATTTAGCAAACAATACAAAAATTCTGCAAAGTCATCAGAGAACATGTAAACTTGGTAAAATCTATTTAGACTTGGCTTTCTCCTTTACTTCTACCCAGACTCACATTATTAATTTTGAATTACATAATTTCCAACTAGTTTAATAAATCTATATAAACTAAAGGAATGAGAGATAGGCAGGGAAGACATAACAGCATGGCATGGCATGAAGGCTGCGGTAAGCAGCGTTTACTATGTTAGGTAGTATGTCACAGAAGTTATTTGAGTCTCGAGAAAGTCTGGAGGAATACCAATGAGAATATCCTATGTTTCAGAAGCAGTGAAAAATATGCCTTTGAGATGGTTAACTCGGCTGTATAAATAACGGAAGCCTCTTCAATTTCCTGATGCATCATCAGTCCTGAGAGGCAGGATCATTCAAAGATTGATTAGTGAAATATTACAGTTACACACCAATCTATCATTTAATAGAGGTTATCTAATGCATATGGTTACTAGTCTGCGGAAATCAGCAACCAGATAGTAATGACTATAAACTCTCTGGTTCCAACAGTGCCAATATGGACAAATTAATCTGTAACGTCACTTGTGAACAGTACTGAAGTTTCTGTAATTCAAAGACCGCAACTGTCCTAATTGCTCATATCCATGCTTTCAAGGCAAGATGGTTTTTGCCATTGAAAAATGTACAGTTAAAGCACATTGCAAGAAAGATGGAGGAGGAAGTCACGCTATAGTCAGATTTTGGCAGTACTCTTCAAATAGAGAATTCTTCTATGAACTGCATTATTATGACCAGGTAGGAGTCAATTGAAGTACTATAACTGTACATTTTCCAGCTCAAAACCCTCAGTCACTCACGCATTGCTGTTTCTCTTGACTTTAGCCACATACCTAGTAATTCTCTGCAAGCACAGCCCAGCTCCTACAATAAAGCCTCATGTTTGGGGGTGGGTGTGATAAAAATCTCAGAGCCAGTATCACACCCGACCAGTCCACCATAGCTGAATACTGCATACAAAAAATGTTGTATAAACAAACCAGCTTGGTCTATTACTTTGTAAGAGTTAACTAGACCTGGTACCTGGTAAAAACAACTGTCAGACATTGCTGAGAACAAATACTTATTAAGAAACCCACAATATTATTCACATTTTTTTTTCCATTTTTATAACCTAGAAATCACCATAAATGTTTTCTTTTTAAAAAAATTTGGAAACAAGAGTTGTGTCCCATAACTAAGATTACAGGAATCTAGTCTCCCCTTTGACATTCATTAATGCTAAATGAAGTTTCATACATACACGATGAGCAAACATAAGCATTCTTTATGTGAAAGCTTCTGTCCAAAGCAGATTTTTCTGTACAATTTCCCCAAAGAAACGTCTTAGGTAATCATACTACATGTGTGCTTGTCCAGCTATCTCTCCTCCCAGCAGCTTTTCAAACAATTTGAGAGTATTACAGTTCTACCATTTTCACAGAAATTGGCAGCTATGCAAAAAGAGATGAAAAACACACAGACTCATTATTTTATTTTCAGAAATTTAACCCATTCCCCTACCAAAAAAAAACCAACAAAACACTCCCCTATGCAAGCATCTGGAAACTCTGTACCCCAATAGCCCGGGGACAACAGGCACAACGCGAGGCTCAGGGCAGCTGGCAAGCTGCTGGCAGCCCCAGGAGCAGCATCCCCTCAGCTGTCCCTTGTCACTGCTCCCTCACTAATCCTCACATCATCCTTAATTTCCCTGAAGTCCCCTTCAGCACTGCTTAGACACCTAGAGGAGAACCTAGCTCCCAAGGCTGATCTTGGCTTGTTGGTACCTACCAATATCTTAAAAATAGTCTTTTCTTTCAAGAATCTGAGCAAATACACAGGCACAAGTTATTTCTTATGTGATTTCATAAGTCTTGTTTGAGTATTTTAATTGACATGCAAAAATAAAAAAAAATCCACAAACCCTTCTCCAAGTAGTATAGATATTCACATAAATGAAGTAGCAGAAAGACACACAAACCTGGCCCCGTGAATTGATTTTTTTTTTTAACTACATCTTCAGATTTCCCAGAGGTAGCAAGATTCCCTTGTTTCAATGCATTGCTTACTTTGTGCTCTGCTTTATTAATTTGAAACCTATTTGGACACAGCTTTTTGGTTTGGTTCTATCATTTGAGCAGCATTCCCTTCAAATGTCAAACACAGAGCCATACTTCAGTACAACGTGTCTGTTACAATTCAAACTCACTTCTCAAGCAGGGCCGAGTAAAAATCAGCAACAAGAGTACAGACTTAAAACAATACCTGAAGTGGCACCAAAATATTGAAATTCTAACATAAGTTTTAAAATAAAAAATCTGATATCTCATAACTAAGTCATGATATCTTATCAGCTCAATACAAGTCTTGATGCTTCCCTTACAAGCCAAGCTGTCTCCGGGGAGCCATCTTGTTAATATTTCTCAGTAAAACTTAGTCCAAGCACAATTGCCGCTAATTTTACTTACCTCATTTGCTTGGTATCTCAGAGTTTTGTAATGGCTGGCACTTCTGATGCATTTTAATATGGTTTAAAAAGGAATCAGGCTGAACAAAGAACTAAATGCTATTGTCGTCTTTCCCCATGTAGCTAAAAATCTAATTGCCAGCACTTTCCCATTTTTCTGGTAGCAGAGCTACCATTTTTTCACACAGGTCTCATTCCTAAAGAGTACATTGCAGTTCAGTACAAGGAATTAACTGGTACCAGAGCACAACATACACTAGCAATTTTTCAAAAGCACAGCCAGACCCTGCACAGCCTGTGGGTAGATGCTTGGGGACAGGAGAGATGGTAAGATCCCTCACCACTGAGGGTAATGAGGACCCCGGGCCTGTAATCAGGGCGCAGATGGGAGCAGGCAAGAACAGGACCTAGTCACTTGAGGGATGATGCTGTAACGGCCTGAAGAGAGGTCAGACAGCGAAGCAGCTATAGCTGGACAGGAAAACCACAGCAGAAGCACCAGCTCAGAGCACAGAACACACCAGAGGACCACAAAAAGCATGTTTGATAGGGAAATAGGCAGGATAGGCACTTGTTTTTTTTTTCCCTGCCCAGCAGCCATCAGCCCCTTGCCACTACTTGATGTTCCCACCCTAGCAGTAATGCCTGTGACCTCTGCAGGCTGTTCATCGTACTCGCAAAACCACAGGATTCAAAATTAACAAATGAATATTTAATCAATTAATATCAGGCAAGTGTGACAGCCTCAGATAAGCCAGTCTTTTCCACAGCGGGAAATCACCAACATTTCATTAAACAGATGTTTCCATGCATACCTCATGTAAGACAGAGGTATATATAAAAGGAAAAATAAGCCAATTTCCACATACCCCTCTAAAAGATTTTTTTTTTTTTTTTAACGTATAACACAACAGCATATCAAATGGTTGGTAGCTAAGAAATAAAACTGGAAACCTGCAAATTTATTTTAGTTTCAGATTCACTGAACAAGATAGCACTTCACACTTCCCACATTTTTTTCAAAAAAGTCCCAAACTCAGACAATTGTCTCCACCGCATTCCCCTGGGTAACTCTTCTCCTGCTGTCACTAACAGCAGCAGCAGGCATTCTGAAACTTTACAGCTCGGTCGCCCCACGGACAGCGCTCTGTACCTGTAGGAAGCTGCAGGAGTTCCCTTACGTAGGCAGAATTGGCTGCCCCTGCCAAGTACTCTGGAGTCTCTGGTCAAGGCATTTACATTACCCAAAGGCGGCACTTCCAGCAGCCCCTCTATTTTCCCACAACCCTTTCCACCCACTAGGTTTTCCAGCAGCCCCTCCCCAGGCAACTCATTCTTCCCAGGGAGGGAGCTGCAAGGGCTCCCAGTTCTTAGGCATGGCCCTGGGAGCGGGTCTGGGTCTGTTGCAGGCTGCGAACACCCTTTTCCATTCACAGAGATCACGGGGTGTGTGTGAGGTGTGTGTGGAGCAGAGCAGGACACAACAAAGCAAACTAAAAAAAAATAAATAAATTGTAGACACTTCTGTTGACACACACGCACGCTCTGTGGGCACAACTACTACTGAACCAGAAGTAGCATCGATACGTTTTCCAGCAGAATTAATCAGACACACTAATGTTTCCACAGAGCTCTCAATGAGGCTAAATTACAGGCTATAGAAACAGGTACGGGTGGCATGTCAAGACCATGTTTTTAAGAGTCTTCAAAAAGGACAGAGACCATTACACACCAGTTACCTGTGAGCACTTACCTCACTCAATTGCTCAGGGCTTTTAGCTTTTCAGAGACGATAATGGGCTCCACTCCCCAGAGTGGATTTATATATACATATTTCTACAGATCATTTTTTATTCATGACAGTAATTGCTGTCCCTCCCTGTGTACAGTTTTCACCTTACACAACGTTAGAAAGACCATACTGCTGTTTGTTAGTCTGAATGGCGAGGCACTGATTTCCCAAACCCCCACATCGTCAAAACTTCTTGCCGGTCATGAGCTCGCACAGACCACCAGCCATCCGTGAGTTAGCTCATTATTTAATTTACAGCAGAGGGACACATTCTGTCTGGGAAGACATCTGAATACTCCTTTTCCAGCACTAGTTGAAATTGGCAAGATTCAACAGCAGTACCAGAAACTTTGGGGATATTGAATGGGCACTTTGTCAAGATTTTCCTGCCTTGTCATTCTCCAAACTTATTCAAAGCAGTACCAGGGTTGTCAAGAAAGATCTCAGTGCAACAAAGCTGTCTTATTTCAGTTCCTTAGCAGTGTCCTCTATGGGATTCCTTGGTTAAAAAGGTAGGGCACAATGGGAGATAAAAATATATTCATTTTGCTTTTTCATCCTGGGGAAAAAAACCCACACTTCCTGCCCATTTCTTTTCTATTGGTATATCGCTTTTCTTCTAAGAAAAAATAAAATACATCCCTATATTTAAAATACCATAACAATCAAGCCAAACATCCTCTGTGGCTTTACAGATACTCTAATTCCCTCACAGAATCAGACTCCTTGTTTTAAATGGGAATTTGCAACCTGTGTCTGCATCCTGCCAAAACACACAGATTTCTCCCTTTCAGTTTGCATACAATGAGAATTCATTTATTTGGGAGTGTGATCCCTCTTAGTATGTATGTAATTAAGAAAATGTCTATTTTAGAGCAGGATGGCTGCCCTGCAGATTATGCATCAGAATTCCTCTACCGCACAGCTAGTAGCCAAGTAAACTTCCTTTAATAAAAATCTAACTTCACCTTTAGCCTCCCTGTAAATGTGGTATTTACCTTATGTTAACAATATTTCAGTGATTATAATAAATGCACTGCAGACAGTAAATAAATACAATTCTATACAGTAGTGTATTTTGTCATACAGATAATATAACTACATTGTTCTGTGTGGTAGCATCTGCCAAGTCTGATAAGCAACCGCAAGAAAACACTTTAATGTATAAATCATGATACATGTGTAACAAGAAAATTTGAATTGTCTGGACAAAGACCTGAACAATGCAATCCTCTGGAATTAAATCCTTGGATGTTACTTATCTGCCTTGCAGTGGACACTATACCTCCAATTATAGTCTTGGACTAAAAAAAAAAATAAACAAACCACACAAATAGGGAAAAAGCTTAAATCTGAGGTCGTGCACAGCCTTTCATACAGAAAATAAGTTTCTATTTTCCAACCATATATTTGCATATAAGTATTTTCCATGCAGGAAGTTATAAACATTTAAAACAAATAGCCTAGAACCCACCATATTACACTTCAAATAGTAGTATTCCATTGAAGGTGAAAGGAAACACCTTGACTGCATTCAAAACCATGATTAAATCCTCTGGACTATGAAGGGTTTATAATTAAAAGAGAAAAACATGCCACAATACCACCCTCAAAACAGAGGCAAGTGTGTTTAAGACCTAAGAAACTGTATTTTGTAGGCATTTTGCCTAGACATTACTATCCCTGTGCCAAGCCATAACAAGCTGTGGTGTCTTGAAGGTTATTCAGCAAGGGGAGGAGAACTCTCTGATGCAGACTTGGGTTTCTTCCACTTTATTTTTTGTTGTTCACAAGTTCAAAATCTCCAAAAGAGAGTGGTACAGGTAGCCCTCTGACAACTCTCCTATGGAAACTTTAGACCTATAATATGGACAAACAGCAGCTGTCCCTCTTGCCTACCATAGCAAGAAAGAGGAGAGTAAGTGTCCTTTCCTCTAGTAAGTGCCCAAAGTGCCATGCCCGAGGGCCCAGACTAGTCTTTTTCATCACTGGGAGGAGCAGCTTCACCCAGTAACTGGAAAATAATTAGCAGTAGGCACAAAAGAAACCTCAGGATTTTGTAAGTATGCATCTTCTCAGGATGAATGTTTGTTGTAATTTTAGGGGCTGGTAACACTAATCCTACTAATTAAACCTCAGAGTACTTCTAAATGGTCATTAACATAAGCATCCAGCAGGTATATACACTCACAATAAATACTTAAGCAAGCATAAGATCAGCCAAAAGGGCTCTGTTCATTTACATAATTTGCCAGTACCTCTGCAGCCTGTGCTTGCAAGTTGCAGAAGTGTCAGAATCTGACACTTCAAAGAATACTTTAAGTAGTAGATGACACCGAATATTTAATCCTAGCTCTTTAAATCCAGAATATATTTCATTTAGAAATAGAGAACATAAGGCAAATGCCTCTTTCATCTAAATGTTTGAAACACATAGGCACTTTATGATTTTAAAAAATATTTTTACATGAATACAGCATTAGAAAGATCTTAACTGTTGTCCCAGACTTCTCTGGTTGCACTTTTATAGAAAGCATGAATGTTGGGGGTACCCTGGCCATACATTTAGATAAGATACACCAATCCCTCAAGCTAGCTTTTGCAAAATCAGCAGTTCTGCACAAAATTCAAACCCAGGAAGACTAAAGAGCTCAAACTAAAACAACTCAAGTGAACTATCAGTGACGACCAAGCATTTCATTCCCTATGGTATTGCTTTTGAGAGTCCAAGAAGTGCTTCCCAGTCATTCATCTCTCTTGTAGTTCATGTTCAATCCTATCAGAAGTTCCTCGTTTAATATTTATGACCCAGTAGCAGGAGACTGGTGCTCAGCTGGCCATTTCTGATCAAGTTCCTTCACTACCACTGCCAAAATGCCACTGGCAATACGGCACCGCTTCCTTATCTACCCCGCCATTAGGTGGTAACGCAGCAACATGCCTCACTTGCCTCATGTCACAGCTGGCTGACCATCCACTTATTTGCAGTGCTGGCAAAGTTGGTATCAATTGAGTATTTTGAAAATATCCAACTGAAAAAAAATAATTGTTTTTCTCTTCCTTCACACCATCTGAGTTTAAGAAGTCTGATCTAGAATTCTGTCCCAAAATTTTAAGGTATGTATTCCTATTTTGGTGTGATAAAGATTCCTTCTGAAATTTCATTTTGCTCAAAAGAATAGCTATCAAGCAAAAGCACTCCAATAGTGCTTCTGATACAAGGGCACACAACAGTCTGGAAAGTCAAACAGGTACCTGACAATTGGTGGGACCCAGTTCTTCTGCAAAGTCACAGAAACATGAGGAGACATATCAGTACAAAGCTTGCAGATGGTGGCCCGAGTTATAACTTAAATCTCTTCCCACTCCATCACATCACTTCAAAAAGGCTTATTGCAAAACAAGGAGCAAAGGTAATCGTGTGTAAGTTTCATCATAGGCTAAGGATTCCCTCACTGCTCCGGTATGTCACAGGACACATACAGGACTACCACAAATGAGACCGTTAGAGCATCAAGCATTGACTTAGTCCAACATCTATAAAAACAAAGTTTCTTTCCCTACCGATCTGCTCCTGTCTTGCCTTAATCTCTATTTTTATAGCTTAAAAATTCAGGAAGTGATGTTTAGGACAGATATGATGTACTTTAAATAAACCTAAAAGACTCCTCTTTTGCTTAGAAACCCAGCAATTTCACAGAACAAAAGGAGAGACATTGCTCCATCCTGGGAGCAGAAGGATCATACAGAGGATGAAAGCACATACCTCTCTGTCCTGACAAACTGCTTAGCCCAGTCCAGATTAAAAAAAAAAATTAAAAAAAAAAATCAGTCCTTTAAGGTGTTTTATAATGACCTCATTTCCACAAGACTCAAATACTGCTTTTCCTGAACACCAGCAACATTAAGCCTTAAAAACCAATAGAAATGCTTTAAAAAATGAGTTCTGTAGTTATCAAGAAAAATCACCAGAGATTTTAGGGCAGGTTTAGTTTGACCAGGAAAGCATGTTCTGCCCTTCAGTTTGTCGGGCTGAATTAGGAAATAAGCTTGTCTCCTATAGGAGATGAATGAAAATGAAAAATACATTTTAGAAGTTAAAAAAAATCACATTTGATTAATAAAATACTTTTCTCAACCAAAAGTGTAACTCAGTTATATTTGAGCATCCTGGATTATCTCTTTGTCTTGCTTTGTTACATTCATAGGGCCACAAAAGTAGCTTTTAGCTAAGCAACAGCTGGAGTGAAACTCTGGGAATTATCGTGTTTTCATCTATGCTTGGTCTCACTCATAACCAGACCACTTCCTCTAAAGGGAATCAAAGTCTGTTATGTCACAGGGTCACAAGTTATGACATCTGTAAGAGCCCTGCAGGAATTCAGCAACAGCATTTGCAAATAGGGAGAAGGAGAAAAAATTGCTTCCATTAAGTCTTATTAATTGACTTTTTAAAATTCTTGTAAACAATTTCCAGTCTGCTTCTTATTCTGTTTGTGGACCATAACACTGGCCTTTGCATTCAGCTTGTGTTATGAAATCCATCTGCACTCAGAGCAGAGAGGCCAACTCTGAAGAGCCAACAAAAGAAGGGACCTGAGTATAAATTCCTCTCCCCTCCTTCAGTGCCTTTCTGCAGCAGTTGGATCACTAATTCAGATGAGGGAAACTGAAGATTCAAGCTCTTTGTACAATTTCATTCTAGTGAATAAGCACACAAGAAAGAGACACACAGAGGAGTCCAGCTTCAACGTCATTAAGTTTTAGAAGATCTAGCCTATAACAGAAATCTAAATATGGCCTTGCAATGAAACCTGGGCTACTTAAATACAGACAACTAAATAAGAAGTTGTATCTACATCCAAAGATGACAGCACTTAATCTTATAAAAACCTGAATCCTCCATCTGGAGTACAAGCATCCCTTTAAACTCATGTCATTAGGCAAAAGACAACAGAAGCATTTTAAGGGTTTTTACCAAATCTCCCCTTCCCTGCTGTGTTCCTCCAGGCAGGCTCTTACTTTCAGGTCTGTTTTCAGTTAAGTCACTGAATGAGCTGCAGCACAACATGCATGCAACATCCCCTGCAGGCTGTCTGCCTGGTCCATACTCCTTACCACCATTTTCAAGGCTTCTAGCTCCAGGTATGTCTCTCCCACTTCTTCTCCTGCCTGCTAACTTCTAAAAAATTGTGCTTGCCCAGTTGCTCCCCTGAAAAAGCACAATCCTCCCATGGAGCTCCATCTGACTGACACAGTCATTTTCTTCTGTAAAGACCACAATACAAGCTGTAAAGCAGTAAAATCCCAAATACTGTTTATGGTAACAAAGGGGTTTTATAAACCTCCAAGCTTCCTTCTCTGGTTTATGCAGATTTATTTTTCTAGGTGCAACCCCTATATTGAGATGAAGGGATGCAAACCCACGGGCACACTAAGCACATTGGTCGATCTTCCCAGTCACAGTTTGCCACAAGGAACTTCACAGAACAAGAGTGTTTTGTTCCACAGAATGGTGCCCATTCCCACCCACATTGTCCTTTCATTACCTGTATTTTGGCACCTCACTAGTGGGTGGCCAGTAGCTCCCCAATATCCACCCCCTCACTGCAGAAATTCGCACATGCAGCCATTCAATATAACAAGTTGACAGAAATGAGCACCTGTGTCCGAGAAGCCTTTTCATGCCTCAGGCAGCCTACAGAAGCAAGAAGTGCCCAGCACACTTCCCCATGCGTGTCATCAGCAGAACTTAAGAATTCATCTTTGGGAGACAACAAGAATTCATCTAAATCAGATTGTGAGAGGCAAACAGCGGGGAATGGGTCTGCCTCCTTAGTCCTCACCTAAAGTGAATGTCTACATTAGCTACAAATCGTTATGAACAGTATGCTTTAATTTCTTTTCCCCAAAACAAAAATTCAAAAGAAATCCTATAATGGAAACAGGTTACATCTACCTGTCTACAAATATTCCCCAGGTCTTTTGCTAAAGGAGCTGTGGGAGCCACATGCAAGTTGCTGTAATTGTTTAGTGGCTGAGACAAATTAGGAAGGTTAGCAACACAGCAGCCTGAATTTGCATTGCAGGTAAAAACAGATGAAGTGAGGAAATTTTTTCAGTGACAACCATTTAATTCTGTTGTTTCATAGAATCATAGAATGGTCCGGGTCAGAAGGGACCTTAAAGACCATATAGTTCCACCCCCCCACCAGGGGCAGGGCCCCCTCCCAGCATCCCAGGGTGCTCCCAGCCCCATCCAGCCTGGCCTTGGGCACTGCCAGGGATGGGGCACCCACAGCTGCTCTGGGCAGCCTGGGC
>JAVJGJ010000060.1:13300208-13326239 GCA_035590215.1 Microhierax caerulescens
GCCCTGCAGGTGGGGTGTCCTGAGAGCAGAGGGGTAGAATCCCCCCCACCTCGACCTGCCTGTCATGCTCCTTGTGATGCAGCCCGGGACAGAGTTGGCTTTCTGGGCTGTGAGCACACATTGTCAGGGCCATGTTGAATTTTGCATCCACCAGCACTCCCAAGGCCTTCTCCTCAGGGCTGCTCTCAATCCATTTTCTGCCCGACCTGTATTGATACATGGAGTTTCCCTGACGCAAGTGCAGGACCTTGCACTTGACATTCTTTAACTTCATGAGGTGTGCACAGGCCCACCTCTCAAGGCTGTCAAGGTCCCTCTGTGTGGCATCCCTTCACTTCGGCATATTGACCCCACCAGTCAGCTTAGCATCAGCAGCAAACTTGCTGAGGATGCACTTGATCCCACTGTCCATGTCACCAAAGATGTTACACAGCACTGGTCCCAGTGCCAACCTCTGAGGAGTGGTGCCACTTGGACATCAAGCCATTGACTGGAACAGAGTTCTTTGAGTGCAACCATCCAGCCAATTCCTTATCCACCAAGTGGCCCATCCATCAGATCCACGTCTCCCCCATTTTGAGACAACCATGTTTGTGCTCTGTGATGACAACGTCTCTTAGGAGTCCCACAAAAGCTGACAAACCCAGATCACCAACTTCACCCTGTGTCCCCACATGACCTGTCATATATCAGTAAACCAACAAAGCACAAGGATTTCAAACTGAAAAGAGTATTTAATAAACAAAAAGGTTTTCATTAGAATGAAGCAGAAGCTCCACTTTAGCATGCATTTTTTACCTTGCCCGTCTCCATTACCACCATAATGACTCTACTAGTGGAGAAAGGGTGTGATATCAGAAAATGACCTAAGAATGACCTATAATACCTTGTTTAGCTTTCATGCTTAGTTATCACATGATGATTTATACCTGATAGGGGCAGACAGCTCAGTTCAGCTGACATTTACCACATTAAGCCATCAGCAGCACTACACGGGTAGAAAAATCTATAATTCCCATTTCTCATTGCTATGAAGATGACTTTTTGGTAACACAGAGTTCTTAAAACTGTATATTGTGACTAAACATAAAGAGATAAAGTGAAATATGTATCAGCTACTCTAAGTGTTTGTATTGAGAAGGAAGCATTCCTTGCTGTCAGCTTGAAAGCTATCATCTCCCCCAGCTCCAAGGTGTGCCTTTACGCAAGAAAAAGTGCAAGGACCTTTGGTACCCTCACGTGACTCACAGCATGGCCAAGCACACAAAGGATTTGCAGAAGACTGAAGCGAGGTGCAGGTTTCAAAGGCTGAGAAGCACTGCTCTCTGGGAGCTTCCCACTATTCTTTATAGCCACTAGCTTTTACAGGCATCATTTTTTTTTAAATAATCACCCTGTTGAAAGCAGTGCTCAGGAATAAATTTACCAGCAAGAAAGGGATTTTACTTATCACCAATTTGGGTATTATTGATATATTTTCATTTTTATAATTTCTACACTGTTCCTTTAACTCATGTTATAGGCCTAATCACCCTTCTGTAGGACAGGATCCAGATGATTGCCAGACCAGTTGTTCGGTTGAGTGGGTAGGGTTTTTTACTAGTATGAAGGTTCAGTATAGTCAATGAACTCACACCACCATAAAAATCTATAGGAAAGGTAGAGAACAATGCCAGAGATAAGCAGATCCTACTCTGACTGATAAAGTTCACATACTTGCTACCTAAGAAACACTAGACACAACGTGCGCTAACTGTTCTGCGACAAATAAATGCCAAGCACAGAGTGTATCATGCAAGCCTGATAACGGCACTCTGCAGAGCGCTCTCACAACCGCAGGGTAGAAGTTTTGAGAGAACACTGCCTATGCAAAACACTAATGAGGAAACATGAGCATTAAAAAGGAGATCAGCGTAAACCCCTTAATTTTATAGAAAGCACAAACAGACAAAATAAACCCCTGTGTGTAAACTCAGAGCCAAAACTTACATTACTAGAGTCTTATTTAGAAGGCAATATGACACTCACTCGGGCTGGGGAATTCAGACTTAGGGAGACTTGTGCAATCTTTATCCTCCCTTCTCGTGCATCTGCTTAGCACACTGGGGTAGTGCAACAAAAAGGTAGCTGATTACAAACAAATGTCTATCACATTGCATGTTTACTAAGCTCCCATAAAATTAAATGTATTTGCTGGCAGCACAAGAAGGCTGTTATCCTAGGCAGAAATGAAAAAATAATAATAATTAAAAAAAAAAATGAAGTAGCCACTGGGGCAAGGTGACCAGATTTTATTCCTTAAGGCTGCAAAGAACAGCTATCTTGTCTCCACTTGTATGAGGACCAAGTGAGTCTGCCAAGGGGACTGGCCTCAGTGAGATGAGACTCTGGAGCAATAGATAGCATTTTTTTTCAGATGGTGGCTACAGAGTATAACTATCATTCAAAAGCTCTAGGATCACAGCTATAGGGCATTTTATTTTATATTCCTGAAATAATTTCCTCAAGGGCTAATCTATGAAGAGTCGGGAGGCAAGTCCAGCATACATCTATCCCCACCAGTCACTGGCCCTGCTCCCTAGGCATTCATCCCACCTCCCCACCCACAAAAGCAGGCTCTAAGGCTCAGGCAGTGCCACAAAATATGGCTTTTAACTTTTACCACTGAAGTTACAGTTAGGTCTGGTGCCAGCATTTTTATTGGACAAAAAGCAACAACAGAAAGCAAGTTAGGATCATCACCATCCTATGTCTGAGCTAAGAAGGAACAGAATTTAAGAGAACAAAGAAACAGTGGTGTCACAGCCATAGAGCTTTCCTTTGTTGACTTCCAAAGGCTGGAGATGCACACAGCAGAGGTGCTGAGTTTCTCCAGATACTGCAAAATCCCTTCCTAATGAGAGGTGATAGGAAGTCTCTTCAGAGAGGTCACTGCCAGCTTCCTCTGTAACAAGTTATAACTTGGCTAAAACAGTAGGGGGGAAAAAAAAAAATAAAAAAAATAAATCAATATTTCACATCACCTCTATTTTTTTTTTTTTTAAAAAAAAAGGAAAAAAAAAAAGGCAGCAAACCAGCATTCAGTGACAGATCAATAAGCCATGCCTTTCTTTATCATTGAAAGAAGAACACGCAGCATAGCCATAACCTCTGAATCTCAGAAGGACACATCTCAACCTCAGATAGAGGAGCTCCTTCCTTTGCGATAAATCACCACCCACAATTCATTCCCTTAACAAACAAGTAGAGAGTGGAGTGGCGTTGTTAAAGACTTTTCTGCTAGGCAGAGGAGTAAAGCACTACAGCCAAATAGAACCTTCATACTGATGTAGATAATAGCAAGCTTGTTACTAAAACCACACACAAATGCACGCACACCACAATCATTACAGCATATTTCCAACATTTTCAAAACACACCTCCCAAGCTCCAGAACCATGCAATTAATAATGTAACTGCAAACATACATAGCATACATCTTCTTGTCCTACCACAACTCTCTATAAAGAGCCAGGCTAACTTACAAGTCACTCGCAGTACCTGGTCAGACAGGGAGTTTAACACTACAGTAAGCAGTAACGGTGCCCCGTCCTTGTCCCCACACCATGGCAGCCCCAGGAAAGGGGTCACAACACTTCAGGAAATGTTGCAGCTGACCCAGCCCTGCTCTTGAGCCTCTTGGCCTTGCCATCATCTTGTCATCATCATCTGGCTCTCTTAAAAGAGGTGGTTTGCTTTGCTGTGCAGTATCTCTAGAGGTTTCTACCATTCACCTCCCCCAAAAAACAACTGGCTGGCACAGCAAGAGCCGACTCCATAAATTCCCCAAACCACTCTTCTGACCTCACTGCTTCTTCCAGAGAAGCCAAGACATGCAATACAGAAGCCCCTTCCCCTTTCCACTGTTTTAATTCCATATCATATAATATAGGGTACATCATAAAACAAAACCCTGGAGACACCACCAGTTCAAAGTAAGGATGCTGAACTTTAAAACACAGGTTCAGCTGGGTTTGCACTCTATTATTTGTATTGTTTAAGTACAAGGTATGGCAGGAGGGAAAGTTGTGAAAATGTTAAGGGGAACTCAGAGGAAAAGGCAAAGTTGGCAGTAAAGCGGCAGAGGTTCATTCTGGCAGATCATCTGTAGGTGCAAAAGATTTTGTCTAGTGCTGGGAGGGCCTGGGTTTTGATTTGTTTTTATTAACTCCTTCCCCGGCATATCAGGCAGAGGAGCATTTGGAACCCAAATGACTAATTTTATTATTTTTTATTACCAAAGCAAATGAAACATACTTCCAAAAATCTAGGATGATGGATTCTGCAGATAAAAAAAAAAATCCCCCCCCTGTTTTTGGTCATCTCTGCCAAGTTCTAATTCATTGCAGATTTTTTACATCTGCATTTTAAATCCTCAAGCGTTAAGTGTTCATATTGCAAAGTAATAGACTTCAGAGCTGCAGTGATACAAAGAGCTACGGCCAATCTGTTGTGAGCAACAAAGTGGAGATCTTTCTGTTACAGATGCAATCTTCCGTGTAATATTTCTGTATCACTCTGCAGCAGGGCAAGCGCTAGTCTCCCAGCTAGTAGCTGAGTTCTTCATTTCACCTATATTTTCCCAACTACTTGCTAAAGCAGTGAACCAGATTAAGCCGGTTTGCACTGCCTATGACAGAATATTAGCTATCGAGAGGCTGCATACATTAACTGCCAGAACAGATGAGTGCTTTAACACTTACAAATCACAGGAGGGGAAGAATAGAGCAAGAAGAGATCATTCACATGCTCCTCGTTTAGATATGCTGATATCTTATCAGCTCACCACAGACAAGCCAGGTGTGGAGGTAAGCAGAATTCAAGCACAAAAAAAACCCCAACCTGTCTGCAAGCGCATACCGCAAGAGTGCAAACGAGAGTGCTCTGAGGTGCTTAGCTCCAACACCACAGGAATTCCAGCCAAAACCCTCTATCATATATGGAAATTAAATCTCAATCTGCTGGTGAAAAAAACATGGGAGGGGCAGGGCAGGCACAACTTCCTTGACTCACTGCAGGCAGAGCGCTTGCCTTGTTACTTGCATTCCTTAATGGCAATCTATTACTGGGGAAGCGACATTAATTCTGCTTAATCCCCATTTTGCTGCATATTGGTATTTGCTCACACAGGAATTTCCATTTGTGTCAGCCTTCCATGAGGTTATGCAAAGGACAGTGTAAAAACTTGAAGGAGGGCTGAGATTATTCTTCCAGAAGCTCCTTTATAGTAAGAAAATATAAAAGTCTCTATTGCCTTCACAGACTAGATAAAGGCTGAGGTTTCCCATACACACGTAAAGTTTGTTTAAATGAGTACAATAACTTTACATTTGAGGAAACACATTTATTTTTGTATATAAACAGAAGCATGAAAGATTAAGGACAGCTGTGCATCTGTTTATCCATAACATATACACTATTATCTGACTTGGGGCAAACAGACATTTTAACCTCTCCTTCAGCACCTGATATATCATTTCTTTCATACTCAGATGCTTTCCTGCAGCTGCTCCCAGACTGTCAAGTAACTCAGGCAAGTGGTGGGGAATGGGACTGTTCACATCACAAAGGCAACTAGTGGGAAGGAAGGAGGTAAAGCCCTTCTTTCCTCAGTCTCACTTCACTGTTTGTTTGTTCCACTTCATAAAGCATCACTGTATCAAGTGCTAAAGCACTTGTGCACAGTACAAAAAAATTAAATAGACAGAAATTCCTTTAAAGTCAATGGAAAGGGGGAAGACTCAATCCATTAGGCTTAGACTGCTTCAATCCCAAAGTGATTCAACTCATTTATTAAAAACATGTAGCTATCAGAGCAATCATAGCTTTCTGCACACAGTCAGAATCTGACTTTTTCACCTGACTCCCTGAATCCTGTTACTGACGCTCATGGGGTATCTGAAGAGTAAGAACTATTAGACCAAAGCGAGTATAACTGGATTTGGCTCCCGAAGACCTGAGTGTATCTGCTAGCACCTAGCAACAGTGGGACCAAGCAGGTACAAAGAGCAGAAAATGGTCAGCTTGGCGCTCTGAAAGCACGTACCACGATGACAGGGGCTTAGAAAGGTGACCAAGGAGCATAATTCAATACACAAACTCCAGAGGTGCCAGCAGCCAGGGGTACCCTCCATACCATGTTCCTCAGGGGCTGATCCACAAAAAGTGTTTGGACGCTTACAGTTGCAGTTTAATCACCACTACTACCAGAGCAGCACAAAATATTTCTCTGACACTCATCCACTGAAATAGACATAGCTGGACCAGAATATTCACAATTTTCTGAATCATTGCAACTAGAAAGAATAATCAGTGCTAGGGGTTGAGGGGATGAATTGCTCTACTTCTTCAGTTTCTAAGATAAGATTTCAGGCATCACTTAAAGCATTCCATTTAACAATGAAAAGGACTAATGAAAATTGGAACAAACCCCTTTAGATACAGTTTATTTAAAGTTTATTTAATTTGTGGATTTTAAAGGTTTTTTTTGTTTGTTTTTTTTGTTTTGGTTTGGTTTGGTTTTAAGATTTAGGCCCATCAGAAATAAGATTACTTTTTCTGCAATCAAATATTAAACACAGTTCTAATAACCAAATTCATGCATAACTGGTGGATAAGCCAGCCCTTACAGGGTAAAGAATGACAGCATGTCCCTCTAACGGGGATCTGGGAAAAAGAGAGTCCTAGAAATCTCTAAGGGATTTAGAGGGAGGGAGGAGAAAGGCAATTAATTCCAAATTTCCCAAAACATTTTTTTGAGTGCATTGGTTGGGCTAATAAAACACTTATTTATAGAAACTTTTAGGACTTGTGTGAAAGGAGACCTTGTTAGGAGAAGTACTCATTTTGGACTGGCCAAGTATAATGTGTGCAGTGCTTTTATACCTGCAGGGCATTTCCTCAGGGTAGAGCCAACATATTAGAATGCAGATTTCTGCAGTATACAGTTTCCCTCTCCCATATTTCTAGATGTTAGTCTTCCCCAGGGAAGAATGGGAAAACTGAGACCTCGAAAAATCAAAATGTGGAGGCACTGACTGACTATCCCTTCAAAAATGGGAAAGATATATATATACACACACACGTGCAAATATAACTGATTGCATGCCTTACAAGCAATAGGCTTCTCTGTCATTGAGGGGGGAGACTACACACACATGCATGAGAACCCTTGAGTTTTGCCCTGGTGCTTTTAATCTGCCCCTTCCTCCCCGCCCCAATATGTTCCATTTTTGGTGGCTGGCATTGTTTTTTAACAGATATTTAAGCTATGACCTCAGTTTTTTTCCCTAATGTAATCTAAAAGTAGAAAAAAAAAAAACCCACCAGGCTACATTTCTATAAAATACATGCATGCTTCCTATGAACTGTTACCTAAATACATAGGCCTAAACTTGTAAAATTGTTGTGCTGGCAGTTTTGTTAGCTGACACCCTGTAAAACCCTGTTCAGTACAGAATGGGCAAGCTAAAATTCCATCTTAATTTTATTGGAGAGACGAACCCTTCCAGAAGCCATCAGGGTGAAACAGAAGCTTATCTTTGTTCACTCCTATTTACAGCGCTGCCAATAAAAGCAGATGCACATATAGTGCAAGGATGCTGGGGGATGACGTGCTGCACCAAGCAGCGCAGGGAGGGACAGCTGCACCAGTGAATCGTCAGCCTGCCCCTGGCTAACTACCATGTTCTTGAAGCATTTCTTAGTTTCTCAAGACACTGAAACCTTCACACTTCTGAGAAGTCTGTGCAGTCATAAGATATCTGACTATCAGATTATAGACTTACATACATTTTCTACCTAATTACTTCCAGCTTCTGTTTGGGCATACAGAAAAGCTATGCAGTTTCCTGTATCCAAGACTTTTTAAAAACTCTGGAATGAAACTGATTCCTATTTGGAGCCAGAAATGTGGTACCAATCAAGAGGTAAAACCGCATCAACTTGACATTGGGGGAACGTCAAACCAGGACTCCTACCTTCCTACTGAAAAGCTTTTTTTTTTAAGCCTGGGTGTCAGTCATCGCAGTTCAAAGCTTTCAGATTGTTGTCATCTATTCCTACAATTTTCTGCTCAATTCTCTTTCCCCCTTCACCATATTTACTCTCCCACACTCTATACTAAGAGAATAAAGATGCAGGCTGCTCCAATTTCTTCCTTCCTCAACCACCAATTCACACAAAACTTAGAGAAACCTATCTTCTTGATAACCATCTGTCTGGTTTGGTTAAAATTAGCCAGTAAGTGAGGTAGGATGTGGGATAAGGGACTGACAGTTGGACAGACAGAAAGCACAAGCCTATTGCCATTAAAATAACATTAGTAAATTCAAGGAAACAGGAAACTGAATCCATGTCTGTAATTCTCACAGCTCACTTTGGTGACATTACTTGGACCATTTCATTAATTCTTGGCCAGGTGTGTATCCTTTAGAAATGTAGACTCTTCAGGACAGGATTAAGAAGCTAAAATAATAGGGTCACAATCTTGAGCAGAAATGAAGATGCAAACCAGGATAAGGGTTTTTCTCTAGCGCTCATTAGCACTCCTAAAAATCTCAACTATCAACAAAAGAAGTAGTATCCCTGGTGTTATCAGGCACCGTCAACAAGGTCTTCCCATATAGTCCCGCACAATTAAAAACCTTCAGGCTCAGGAAGTAAATGATCATGGAACAACGGCACAGACAACCTCCAAATACATTTGCACCGTTACAGCCGTACAGTGTGTTACACCATTACTTTTAGCCACTTTATCACCTGGGTAATTTTTACTTCCCTTAGCAATTAATAATACCAGTAATTACTACATGAATTCATACTTCTTTAAAAGCATAATTGCAACTTCCACTCCCAGCTAACACAAGGTAACAATATTTGTGTGATGAACCTTAGCATTCAATGCTAACACTATTGAACCCAGAGATGAAATAAAGAGCTAAATGACAAACAGTCCAAGGAAATACTTGCACTATGGATTTTATCACCAAATCACAAAGTTATTTTCTTCTTCTGCCTGGGAACATACAATTATTTAGCATTCATATTACAGTGCAGTCCCATCCCAGGCTGATTTAAAGCCTGCATTATAATCGCTAATGATTACTCATGAAAAAGAGACTATTATACGTAAAAACTGCAATCAGTGCTAATCTATTCACCTATCCATTTTATACTGATACATTTTCTAAACAAAGCTCTGCCTGAATTGCTCATAATTAGCTTCTATTCTTACATTTTTAATTGCTCTTCTTCTCCCCCTCCCATTTGCAAACAGAACATTCTACATATCTTCAGTTTTTTTGGTTGTTTTATTTAAAAAAAAGAAAAAAGACTTGGACTGAATTTTTATGAGTGAAAACCTGACTGTACAATTTGGAGTTTTAAACTCCTGTGTTGTCAAATACTAAATGCCTAAGCAGTGTTTCAGAAAATGCAATATTTTAAAACAGGATCAAGATTTCAAGCACAGCATCAGACTACATAAGTCTGAAAGCATATAAAGTTACAGCACTAAGGGAGAAGAGGTGGCTTAGCTGTCATTTTATTTATTATTTTCCAAAAGCCAAGTGCATTCTGCTCCTCATCTGCAGGCTGTCAAGAGCCTTGTAATCAAGAGACATTTGGCACTCCAGCTGGGAAAAAACACTGCATTTAAGGGTCTCTCTCTTCTAAGACTCTAGTGCTGTTATGCCAGCTCTAGAATACACAATATTGGAGATATCCCACCCCACTGTCCTTCAGATACCTGACCTGCATTGCCTAGAAAGACAATTAGAAAAGCTCAAGTGTAAGAGACAACAGAGCATCCTCTGCAGTGCATAGCTGAAGTTCTCCTAGGTATTAGATAACATGTCTTGCTTAGAAGTATCCCCCTGTCAAAGAAACACTTAGAGGAAAAGGAATTCAAATTGTAATTCCCATTTTGGTATTTTCTTCTTCCCACTCTATGAAAATTGATCCCACCCTGTATCCAGAATATCATCTTATCTCTGGTCCTCAGAGGGTGGGAAGGAATACATTTGGCTTCAGCTAGAGTCTGAAGACAGCAGTTCGTTGCTGAGTGTTCTCTGCCAAAACTCTTGCACACAAAAAGTTATGTAAAAGTAGAAAGAAATATCCTGTTTTGGTGGTTTTCACTTGTGGAAAAGCCTCTGATTTTAATTAACTGTGCCTCTTCTAAAGCAGTTATAAGTGGTATTTGCTTATGCTTGTCTTTACATCAATTGCAGCAGCCATTGGATCAGACTCTCAATCTGCAGAAGTCCTTCACCACCAGCTTCATGCAATTTGCAAAGTGTTGCCCTAATCAGTAGATGCTTTAATCCTCATAAATACAGGAAAGCTCTTAAGCACTGGTGCTACAGTGACTGGAGAAACTCATGCCAAAACACTTTATTCCTTTCAGAAGCCTTGCATTTTCAAGCGCAACAGAAAAGGCAGAGTGCCTAACATGCACGAGTCTGGATCATGAAAGATTCAGGGCTGAAAGTGATCAGATTCATGGTATATGTCTACTTCCAAGCAAAGCTTGCAAACCAAGCCTGTAGATAGATTTCTAGTCAAGCCAGACAGCACGGTGAACCATTGTTCTTCGTGCCTGTATTTATGAATTCCCATCAACTTTACAAGACTCAAGTGCTTCATGTGCATTTGTGAGAAAATCATGTGTACAAATATATAATCACACACATTCTATTTCCAGTTAGATGTCCAAAGTATCTATGTTTTGGCTTCAAGGCAGAACATACATCTAGGAAAAGTCACCTTTTAAGATTTGCTGGCCTCACTGTTGATCAGGTTTAGCCTACAAGCAATCCTCAGAATTGCTCCAGCACATACTTGCTACAGATCCAAGTTTCAGCCCTGTCAGCACAAGCAGCTAAGCACAGTGCACTTCTTGACAAGTCCTCTTTACCTCTAGACCCACTGTGCTCAAGGCCAGAGGAGAACATTGTCATAGGTAAATCTATAGGAAGTCAAGAACATTGCAGCCAATGTAAGGACGGGAGGAGAAAATGAAACCTGGTTAGCAGGATTTTTCAGACTTTGCCTCTATTTTTTCCATACCACCTGTACTGGGTCTGGCTAGCATGGAGTTAGCTTTCCTTGTATCAGCCCATGTAGTGCTGGGCTTTGCCCCTGTGGCTGGAACAGCGCTGATAACGCATCAGCGTTATGGCTATTACCCAGCAGGGCTCACACAGCAGCCAGGCTTTCTCTCCAACCTCACCCCCTCTCCCCAAAGGCCAGTATGTTGGTAGGGGGCAAGAAACCAGGAGGGGACACAGCTTGGGCAGCTGACCCAGACTGACCAAAGGGATATTCCTTACCACGTGACACCATGCTCAACAACAAGAAGCCAAGGGAAAGGAGGGTGGGGACATTTGCAGTTAAGGTACTTGTCTTCCAAAGCAGCTGTTATACATACTGGGAACCTACTTCCCAGGAAATGGCTGGATATCTGCCTGCTGATAGGAAGTAGAGAATAAATTTCCTCTTTTCACTTTGGTTTTATATGCAGCCTTTTCTTTCCTCATTAAACTGCCTTTATCTCAACCCACAAGCTTGTCCATCTTTTTTTTCCTTTTCCTGCCCAGTTGAGGAAGGGGAGCAAAAGTGCAACTGGGTCTGGCAGCCAGCTAATATCAACCCACTATCACATCCATTTTAGAGCAAAAACTGACATTGCCTGTGCTTTGAAGTAATGTTCAGGTTCAGATTTTTAATTGTTAAAAACTTGTCCCTAAGATCACTTTGAGGCTCCCAGTTATGCTGGCACAACAGGATCCCCAGTACACCAACACCACACTTGCATTCATGGTTTAATAAAACAGGACAAGGTGAATGCTGTCAATTTTAAGACTTATGATCCTGCTTTGCAAGCCAAATAATTCACATACAATAATCCAGGTATGTAGAACTACCACACCTACTTGATGAAGCTTCTCTGTAAGGATTTAAGTGTCTTCAGGAGATGAAAACCTTTAAAGAAAAATACACCAATAACACCTTGTGCAGCCCATCTATGCTTCCAGCCACCTGAGTAGTAAGTTTCTCGCCAACTGCAACTATAGCACCCCTAAGTGTTTTCCTTGGTCTCTCAGGGAAAAGAAGATGGCAAGCATCTCATACACCCAGAGATATCACAAGCAAAATAATTATTCATTCTATTGTCTTATCCTTATGCAAAGAACATGGCCATCTTTTATGAGCCTTGATTTAAATCAAAACTGCTGCGTTGTGAACAGAGCTATCAATCATGTTTAAGACTTACACAAGCCTTTCCCAAGACTTCATAAAATAAAATCAAAATCATTTTATTATCTGCCATGCACATGTAGTTGGTAAATTGAAGAGAGCTAACTTTCAAATCCTTTACAAAAAGTGAAGGCATTCCTTCATAGAGTCCTACTCCAAAGACATAACAGTCAGGTTGGAAGAGTAAAGAGTGATAGATTTCCTCTTACCACGCCGTACACCAGACCCTTACAACAAGTAAATACTATCGTTTTGAAGAGGCTGCTGGACAGTGCCTGGAATTTTAACCCCAACTGAAAGGATATTGATTACTATCCCCTGCACGTACGTATGGGAATTGTCCTCCTTGTAGGGACAAGGGAAAAGCTGAGTAAAAAGGAGCTAATGAAGACACCCACTACACAACCTCTTCCATAACACCCTGTGCACAACAGTACCCTCAGCATTGCTGGGTCCTGGGAACAGCCATTACTACTAAGTTCCCACAGAGCCATGCTGCAAGAAGAAGTTTGGAAACTTTAAGACAAAGCTTCTCAGCATTGGGTGATCCTAGCTGGCACAGGACCCTGAAATACAGACCAAGAAAACAAGCTTAAGTTGCAGTTTCTTACTCGGGGAAACTACATGAGTAAATTCCTCCAGATCCGCAAGAAATACAAATCTCTTCATCTTGAAAAAAATCTTCCTCCTTACTGAGGCATTGCCAGGGAAGCCCTGTGCTTCCTGTAGAATACTCCCATTTCCCCCCAAATGCTGCACAGTCACCTCTCCCCTGTGAGTTCTGCTTTGCACCCATCTGCACACACTTTGAATTCCTGCATTGTCTCCCTTTACTCCCAAAATATTTCAGCTCGATCGTAAAAAAAAAAAAAAAAAAGTCTTCTTTCTCTGACTTTAATAGCATCACAACACGCCAACTGCAGACTCACGGGAGGCCTAGCAGTATCTGCTGTCATCTACATCTCATATTCCAGAACATCTTTGGCTTTAGTAGCACGGAAACCCTAACATAAAATAAAGATCTGAATACAGCAGCTGGTGAGCAAACTTCTGCTACATTTAAAAATCTTGTGATAAGTTATTCAAACTAGATTAATTCCAGGTACTTCTCAGCCTGGGAAGCTTACTACCATTTGTAGTTCAGTGAAAGTGCATTTACTGTACTTAATATAACTTATGTGGACACTTTTATTCAGGTTGATAACCATGTTTTAGTTCGGGGAACGGGAATCAAAGTAGAACTACATTAGAAGAATTCACCTTTCCCTCTCACATTTTCCTCAAACTATTAGTCCTCATCATCAAGGGAAACAAACTTGTACAAAATCTGTACATAATGTAAGCAAATTGCTGATGTCAGCATTGGCTGGAATTATATTGGTTCTACAGGTAAAATTTATGAGCATACATGACTTCTTCTCACATGTTTAATACTTCCTACATGCAGTTTCATTTTCACTTCAAAAAGACTAGAGAACCATTCATTTTTGCTGTAGTTCAGAATCAGAGCAGCACTAAGCAATCTTAAGGCAGGTGAGAAACTGAACTAAAAAACAACTCCTGATGGCATGACAGATCAGTTAAAAACCTACCTATTTTAATTACTGCAATCAAAACTAACCGACAGTGGCTCTCAAAATGCTTTGTCATATTATTATGATACCCATTCTTAATTTGTTTGAGATATGCTACCTCAGTATCTTTTGAAGGCCCCTGATTAGATGGTTAGTTTTATTTGCTATCAGTAAAGCAGTATATATTGGGGGTTTTTGCTGAAATTTTACAAGCATTTGCTGCAGTAAATGAGTATTTGCGTTCATACGAAGATCCAAGAGAAAACTCTACAGAGCCTGGAGAAATTAAAACAATAGTGCATCTGCTAAACACTGATTATGAGATGATTGTTATTGTACTAACACTTATGGATGGAAAAAACTAGTTGGCATAGAGCGCATACTTCTCCGCAGTTGTTGCTTTTCTGTGCCAAAACATACTTCTAAATGAAACAGTGATTTGGGCATCTGAAATAAATAAGTGACAGATTCCAAGGCTCCAAGTTGCCTTATACCACATGGGGCAGTTGCTGAAAAATCTCAAACAAAAACGTTCTTGCAAAGCCAATAGCACACTGTAGTTGGACAGCCACAGAACATCTTAGCAGCTCAACTGATGTCAGCCTTCTAGTTTGATCCTAAAATTAATTTGCTAAACAATCATCTGTGGACAAGAAATCAGCCCTAGGCTGAATATTTTTGCAAGCATTCTGTAGTTTTTCCTATTTTGCTTCAGCTTAACGGCTTTTCATACTGATAGAAGAAAAAAGCCCAGTGCTTTCACTTTGTAAGTGTTGTTACTTACATATCCAATTTTCATGAATTAAAATTTAAGTAGAAAGCATAAATGAATTACTGAAGTTATGAAATAAGAATAAATCTGAAGAAAAATGCATATGGTAACTACAGAACATAAAATGTTTAGTTCTGGTTATAAAGTCATACAACCAAGTTTAACTGAATTGCATCCAAAAGTTGTGGATGCAAAAATTCTAAAATAAGTTTGCATAGCTAGATACCTTTTATATCTTCAGCTTTCATCAAATTACAAACTAGAAATGACATAAAGTAATACATCACATGAATAGTTAACACTTCCTCATGTTTTATAATCAGTTCTGCAACAAGAAATAATTTCAGATTGTAAACATTTGACTTAATTTTTGGAAGACTGACTGAAGTACTTCTTAGATGTGCATACTATGAATTAGCCAGTAGTTTCTACTTTCAAAACAATGTCAGCCTCAAACCAGGTGACATTCACATACAAAATAACTGAAGCATAAATGCCATGCAGGGCAAAACCTGAGCAGATAAAGAAAACAGGTATACCTGTAAATACTAGGCATGATTTAAAAAAAAAAAAAAAAAAAAAAGACAAAATACAGACACACAAGTTTTCACGTGTGAAACTGCATGGTACAGTTCACTATATTAATATCCAAAGGATTATTTTTTTTTGTTATGCATAAAACACAGTTAACAGACATAATAGATATGCAGATAAAGCTGATTCCATGCTATAAAGGGAACAAATCACGTTTCATGGTTCCCTTAAGCAGAAATCATGAACAGAACCTGGTAGCTGCCATTTTGAAGCAGGAATTGCTAACATTACACACAATGTAGAGTTTTTAATAGAAAAAACCAAAACAGATTGGTTTTATTTCTGTTCAACTTTGTATTTACATATAAACTCGTAAAAGGTTAAAAAAGATTTATTAAAAATTCTTGTAATATTATCAAAACTGATTATTTACCTCCTTTTTGTTTTCCAGTCCTTGTTCAATCTGATGGTGAATGCTGTATATCTAATCATAATCCTGCTGTTATCACAGCTGTTATGTGTTTTATTTTTGATGACTCAAAGACAGATGTTCCAAAATTGCCCTAGATCCCTGCCAGCCTTTTCAATTGCATTATACAATCAATTAAACTTTCCTGACCCTATTCCTGTCTCTAGATAAAATTCAGACGTTGACACTTCAAGAAGCAAATCATGTATGTAAATTGGTTCTAATGACAGTTATAGATGTGTAGTCGTATGCAAATAGAGTATTATCAAACATTAAAGTGTCCAGGAGCAGTAGCTAGATGGATGCAGTCAAGAAAAATTAACTAGAAAATGCATACTCCAGATACTTCCCACAGTATGTAATGCAATTAAACAGAAGCAAAGGGAAATTCACACTAGAAACTGCCTCTCTCCTGCCATGCCTATTTATTCCCCATCATCTGTTATTATTGTTGAGAATCTTCACATTGTGTCCCAATTAAGCAAATCTCTCAGAATTAGTAAGGGTTCGCCTTCTCTATCACCACATCTTTAATGTTTGGAACTGAAAACATTGGCACCTCATGTTATACACTAGCGTGAGCAGTTAAAATAATAACAATTGTAAGACGTGCTTGCCAAAAAAATGATTACAAGTGAGGCTTTATTGCAAGGGTGTCTTGTTTAGAAGGATTTAGCGCAATTTGACCGGGTGACAGCAGTTGTCAGCCACCGATACTGAACATAACTACTATTATAAAATCAACTTATTTATTGAATATTTAGTGCTAAGCCATTGTTTGGGCATGTTTGGAATACATATTATTTTGCTGTGGTTTGTTTGTCTCTTTAATGGAGATTTTAAAACCTCTGCAGAATAAAGTTATTTTATCTTTGATATTCTACACAGCAAGTTTCATAGAACCCTATGACAAGATGACAGCATTCAAAATTTCTTAAGACTATGACCAAGTCATCGCATCCAAAGCGTTTCTAGATCCTAACTTGTAAGTCACCTGTGAAAATATTTCAAGGATTCTGCTGTATTATTCAGTATGTTTCAGATGCATCAATCTTATCATTACTTCTACTTCCTTGGTCTTTTCAAGCCACTTCTCATGTCTTTTTGCCATTTCATTTCAAAACGCATCAGGAAAGGGCATGAGGAAATTACGCCTTACCAAAGAATTCAATCTTTTTTTTCTCACTCACAATATAAGGCAAGCTGGTAAGTTAAGATGCAAAGCAGGTTTCAAGACTATGACCAAAAGACCTTCCAGGTTTTTCCTGTAATTCAATCCCTCTGCTTTAAATTCTGAATCTTCCCACTAAGTATCAACAACAATTCTGAAGAGGTTTTGGCCTTTTTTAGCCATCCTTAATGTTGCACCATGGAGTGGAGGGGAAGAAAAAGGCATATGACTTTCTCCCTCATGACCTGGAACACAACGAATGGTCTTCATATTAAAACAAACAAAACCACAAAACAACACACCAAACAAAGAACTTGAGAGGAGAATTCAGGGAGTATCATTTTATTTAAGAATTTCTCATGTAAAATGCTAGTTCAACACAGCTCTCTGCTTTACTCTTTGCCTTTTCTTTCATTATCTCACTCGCTGCCCCTCACCTTCACTCTACTGAAGGAGCCTCTGCATCATATTCAGGAAAGGACTAATGACGATGTTTCTGTTACACCACACAGGCGGCACATGATACTGTGGTGCTGCCACCTTCACATTTAGGCTGCAGTCTGCTAAAGCTACACGTAGCATACTAATATTTAACACAACCAAAGTTAGAGGAAAGCAAGGATCCATTTTTATCCTGCACATTATTTCACAGAGAAGAGAACAGCAGCCACACACCTGTGAAAAAGTGCAGTAAAAAGACATAGTGATTTTGGGATCCCTTTATAATCAGAGGAAGAAAAACTTCTCCAAAAGAAAAAAAATAAGAGTAAAGTTAGAGGACACAATCCACTCAGTCAACTGGCCTCATGTAAGTCTTTTTCCAGACTACTCCAGTATTGTGCATCACCTCAGGCCAATATCCTACTTTAGTTTTATGTTCACCTGTGCAAGGCAAAAGAAAGGGACCAGAAAAGTCAATACTATTATTTAACACAAAGCTAAACCGTTCAGTTTCTGACTGGAATTTTTCAAAGGAAAATTTGTACCTTCATGAAAAGCGAAGTATGGGAACAATTTGGCCTTGATCAGACACCAGCTTAGTAAACTGGATTTCCCCGTTTCTCTGTTCTGCATTATATTAAGCACACTGGAAACATACTAAGATGTAAAGCTACAGCATTTATTCATGCTCTCCCCTTTCTTCTATCTTGGATAACACAAACAGAGACTGTTTTTGTGTCAGGCAGTTCCATATGTCCAGTGAAGAGATAAGAGTTCCCAGACACATTCAAAAGCTTCCCCAGAAGTCCTGGCAACTCCTAGAAGTTGAGCATGGATTCATTAATCAGAAGAAAAAGAAAGAAAAAAGTCCTCAGTCACATGTAAAGAAATAAAACTGGAAGACTGTGACAGTCACAAACTATTGTAGTACAGTCACTGAATATTACAAGCTCTTTAGCTAGTCGTACTTATCATTTTTCCAGGTCTGCACAGGTGACAGATAGATGCATAAATATCGCTTATTTGCCAACAAATCCAGCACCTTTTCTGCCTCGCTGAAACCAAAAAAGATACCCATCTCATTCACAGACAGCATAGCGATCTAAAATTACCTGTTGAGCTCTAGTGCCACAGTTACTAAAATGAGCAGAATCAAAAAGAAAAAACACACAAGGAAGTCTTTCACGATACACCTGTTATAAATACACATAAGGGAGATAAAAGCAAGCTAAGCCTGTGTCTGTTTCAGAACAAATATGTTCTAGTCCAATACCCATGCTTAAAACATTAAATGGTATTCTCATGGGATAGTTTTGACCAGATTATGAAAAAACTTTCTAATGTATGAACAAAGCGCTTCAAGACCCAGCCTTTCCAACTGGGAAGCTACATTATAAAATGATAGTAGATCCAAGGCCAGTTGTTGCGCTTATAAGCCTTGTGGGGACAAAACAGCCACTCAAAGGTAGACACACTCAACTGACCAGGTACTGACGAAGACAATTTCCTATTGCAAGCCTTCCACCCCTACCCCAAAATGTTCTAAACAATTCAGGAAGTTCAGCCATGACATTAACACTGCGCAGGCTAGACTCTCTTTTGGGAACACAATTTCCTTGTTTTGCCTTGGGCTTAGACATACTAAGCCTGAATTTCACCCGAGTTTCTCCCTCTTACCTCATCATAGGAAATACTCGACACGCTATAAGGATTTAGGTGGAATTGATGTAGATTGCAGTGGGTCATACAACACAATTCAGCTGAGTTCCAAGTCCAATTTAACTCAGATCCAAGTTCTACACATTAACCGTTGGAGAAAGACAATTCTTATGTTAGGCCTTTCTTACAAGAACACAGAGTTAACTAAAAGACTGCAGAAAGATTTTTAATTTAACAAGTGAGTTTAATGGAACCTGAAGTTGAATCTTATTTCTAACTTAAAAGCACATAACTTCCTGAATGCAGCATTTTTTTGCTTCAAAACTAATTCTTCTTTCTCTGCCCTATAAAAGAGTCCAAACAAAGCCAAAAAATTCCTCCAAAATACATGCCTTCTGTGGCTGTTGTGGTTACAGGCAGCTGTGCATATAACATGTTAGACTCATCTAACCTGTATCAGCAAACAGGCTGGATCAATCCCCGATTCCAGCATTTGGGACCACAAATCTGGCCTCCAGTCACATTTGCTGCTTCACCTTTCCTCAGCATCCACCATCTGGAACAAATTTTAATATCAGGAATCTTTTAACTGAATTAGCACACTTTTGGTCAAAACTTCAGCAAATGTTTTTTTCTGCTAAAATTCAATGAGTTCAGACAAACAGGTTTTGCTACTCATACTGTTCTTTCAGATGGACCTTCGTGAATAGATCTTTCCTTTCTCTACCAATTACTGTATAGTTTGTTTTTAACTGCTACAAAATTCAATTACCCCAAAAGATCTTTCAGCCATAGAACCCATCTTTGAACTCCTGCCACATTTTTGGAAGAAAGTTTCTACTCCTCACACACATTAAATGTTTACCACAAAGGCGAGATCATCAAAATCTCTAGGTTGTCACGAAGGTTAAAACCTCCACATCTCAGTGAAATGCTGTGTAAAACACAAGCACATGTGAAAGGCACAAATAAGACAGTTCAATAAAAGAGCGACAGTATGTAAGTCTGTTTTCAGATTCTAAACCACAGCATCTTTGATATTGCATATGGCAGTCATAAAGGAAAGCTGTTATTAAGATTAAAATAATTATTTCACAATAGTAAGAAATACCAATTTTATCATCTATTAGGCCTCTTAAAATAACTGATAAAAAGAACATTAAAATACCTGTAAAAAATCAAACTCAGGAAAATCAGCACTGATGTATCTTTAACTCAACAAGCATATCGGGTCACGGACATACCCAAACCACATAACAGAAAGTAATTCTGATCCCATTTTGGGTTTTTTGGGTTTTTTTAAAGCCCACATAGCTTTGCATAGGCATAAACAGGTTAAATGAGATCTTAAGAAAACAAGGTAACTATTCATCTATGTTTATGATGAATTTATATTTGACATCAGTGTGTTTATTGCATCATTCGTTAGGCATGTTACCCTAAATAAGGGCCTCTTACCTAAATCAGGAAGGCTTTGCAGCCACTCAGTGTATATTGAGATAATTCAAGAGCTCTGCCAAATGAGCAGCCTACTCTGGTCTACATGTACTGTTCCTTCAGGACAGGCCCCATCTCAGCCCCATTTGATCAGAGCTCTTCCGTGGAATCCAAGGGGGAAATATCTTCCCAAATGCCAGAAAAATTCTGATTAAAATGTGAACTTTGGGCAGACTTCTTTCAAAGGGCTTTACTTTCTCACTGCGCAACCACTGTTCCACATGTCATTTTATTTCAGTTTGAAACCCTTCCTAATTATCTTTTTATCTTGTTAAAGGGTGAAAATTTTCCAAGTAGTGCTTTTCTCTAGAGATTTGTTTCCACTAAAGAAAGTTTGTTAATATGTGCAGTCTGATTTGCTGGCCTTTTGAATTCATCTAGGGCTAAGGCTATTCCTTCACCGCAATCAAGCAGGTAAGCTAACTATAAAATAAAAAAGTCATTATAAAATTTTCCTTTCTTCTTTTCAAATTTTTAGCATTTGAAGCAGATTTCCTCTTAACATACCTCTTCTTTATGATCGCAACACACATTGAAGCTTTTCACCTACACCTGTACAATGTTATCTTCACCTTCTGTTTCACTATCAGACAAGGCAGTTTTCTGCTTCATAAAAGGAAGGAAACAACATTTAATATGTTCTGTTATAAGCACTAACAATGAACTAGTAGACTTCATATGATCTATTCAATGAAGCTTAAGACACACAGTTCCTAGTACTAAGAAACAACAAAAATTATTTGTCATCAATCCGTGACCTTCTATCTTGATTTCTGCAATACAAGTTTAAATCATCACCTAGACTTCAAACCCTGACAAGTCTGCATACAGAAACTACATTTTAGCTGATACTTAAGCAGAGCTATCACACATCAAAAAAAAAAAAAAAAAGGAAAAAAGAGAACAAGCTTTTCAAAGCCACACAAATAATGCCTTGATACAGTCTTTACTCAAGTTGATAAAAGTTCACTGATGGCACAGACACAGCAGCCTCACAGCTTTTGAAACACTAGCCTGGGACACAGTGTAAAGTAAGGGAAATTCTTGTTCAGGTCACTGTTATTTATTGGCAGCCATGAAGTTTTCTGTTAAAATAAGTCCCTCAATAATATTGACCAATACATCAGTTTTCCTACGCTATAGCCGTATACCCAGTCCAACTGCCTTACAGCTGGGTGGATTTTCAGGGTGGATTCCCAAGGCTTGATGGGAAATCTCCCTGGTAAATCCAAGATTATTTCAAGCTACATTCACACAACTAAAATCAATTCATACAACTGAAAAAATCAAGTTACTTGGCAGAAAGTCTCATCTAAACCCCAGAAGGGCTAGTAACCAACACTAAGTAAGCACAGCGATGGAAAATCTGGTGTTAGAAGCTCTTCTACTCTCCTGTACTTACCCCATGGCCTAAGGCAAAGCTTTTCACTTCCTTCTACTCCTCCAAGAGCAGAATTCACATTTTGCATGTTGTGAAATACAATTCATGCTTATAACGCTGAACAGTACATAAGTAGTATGAAGCTGTACACTTGACTTAGTTCTCCACCCTGAGACCGTATGGTCAGTTATTCTTACATGCAACTAATTTTGTAACTAGAATGTGCTGACCTTGGAGCATATCACAAGCCTCAGTGCTGAGACAACGTATGCTTTATAAGCTGTACTAGATTCAGCAACACAAAGTAATAATTCAAACCCTCGCTGAAATTCACAAAGTATGGGACAAATAAACACTACAGTCTCAAACCTTGAGATAACCCCCCATTCTCTGGAAGAACCTAGCCACCAATTTGTCGTCAAGCACTCCGGAAAATTTCTTTTCTCAATACTACCCTTGCAAGAAACATCTAAACTGCTGAAAGAGTGAGCCTTACGCCACAATACAACTCTGCCTGGCAGCTGGTAGACCTCATGCTATGGACTCTGGAAGCAACAGAGACCAATTTGTGTGTGATCTACATTAACATTCATCCTTCATTCTCAAACCCTAGCGTCCAGTCCAATTTTTATATTTATGAGCACTACCCCAAACAAGCAAAAGACCTCCTGCTGCTCACGGCAGAATGAAAGCATGTGTTTGACAGGAAGCAGAGAAAGCTATTTCGGGATTATCCATTCGGCTCAAAGTTAAACCGGATTTCAAGATGAAAGCGTAGTAGGTCTTTAAAACAGCATAACACCTTCATATTTTCTCAGGAGTATTTAATATGAAAACCCATAAATTCATATAATTTGTTAGCATCAAAAAAGGCAAAAAAAAAATCAGTTTGAGGTCTTTGATAACAGCAGTCTGAGTGAAAGACTACTCATTTCTTTAGAGGAAAGGACCTTCTTCAGAAGATAAGAATCTGGGTTAACAAAAGGTTAATATCTGTCATCTGACAGAGATCAGTATCTCCACATTCCGGTGGCTAACATTACAGAGGCTACAACAATTAAACCATAAGCAATCCATAACCAATGCAACATAATAGTTGTATTAGTCAGGCAGATCATTTTACTTTGCTGGGTATTGTGAAAGATTCCATGAGAATTCCAGATGCAAATTCTTGATGAAAAAAAAATGATAGAAGTGTCTCAAAGATTTATTTTTACTTTCAGTTCCGCACTGTGAGCATATGGTAGAATAACGAGTCCATTCATTCATAATTACAGATGTTTTACACATCTTGCTAAAACATGTGCATTTATGTTATAGAGCTCTCTTCTGTTTCCAAAGTGTTACAATAATTATTCTTTGATTTGCATGTTTGAAGTGTATACATATATGCATAAACTCTTCTGAGCTCCTGTGTCACTGTTACAACTCACGTCAGTCACAAATCAAATGATCTCATCACTGGAAGGCAGGGATGCTCTACTGTTATTGACACATAACCACACAGTTTATACTCTGAGAGGTTCTGGCAAGCCAAGGAACTAGGGTTCATTCCTGCACACTACACAGCGTGAATCTCTTCACCCATGTTAGCTGATAACGGCACCTCATATAACATGAACACTTATATTACCACTGTAAGATTACTTCCAGTCATCCTAGGAATCCCATAAGCTAGCTGGTTCCTATATATGAAACCTTCACAGTATTCAATAGTACTATTTCAAACAAAGCAAGAAAAATACTAAGCAGTAAAAGAACAAGAATTTTAGGGAATTAACAAAAGGATTTATTTAGCTTTATTAAATCAAGTATATTTAAACTCTTTGGATTAAGTTCTTTCAGTTCTACAGATTTACTTCTTACTTTTGAGTCTCACTTCCTTCTCCTGTTCTTTCTCCCTCCCCATCCTCCAAATCAGCAAGATAGTTTTCTATAAAATACTGTATTCCATCATTTGATAATTAATACTTTATCAGCCTGATATGTTTCCAAAGGAATTCCACTTCCAATCACGTCCAAAGATTATTCTTTACATCTTTCAGTCCTGCCAACTTTTCCTACCCAAAGTTGCTTTGCCAACACATTTGTTTGGTTTTTTATTAGTAACAGTGATATCTCCATTCATGGGATCACTGCATCCCATTTCCCTCATACTTGTGATCTTTTAACAGGAAGGTCACTTGTATGAAAAAGTTCAACCAATGCTTTTTAAACTTGAGTGCCTATGACTAGTCATTTAGGTACAGACATAAACGTAAAAGGAACTGCCTATTTTTCAGAAGTCCCAAGCCCTTCAGCCTCCAGAGACAGTAACATATGTTTTGCCCCTTCAGCTGCTCTAAAACAGAACCTACTGTTTTCAAAGCCATGGTATAGGCTCAGGTGTTCAACTAAATTGCAAACTGGAACAGACAGGTCAATTTGGACTACTTTTCTACAAAAATATTTTTACCAACCAAGGCATTTAAATCTTACTCCAAAGCACCAGTATATATAGTTTCATAGTGAAAGAGATTAATGAAAATAGCGGTAACCCCAGAATCATTTGCAAGGCCAAGCCAAAACACAGACACTGAATGGGAAGAGAATAAGTTACTGAACTACCAGTGACCAGAGTGTGAAGCTCCAGATTAATTTCCCTTGAACAGAATAACACTTAAATCTCCACTTGGTTCCCATTTCAAAGTAACACTATTTTACCTTTCATTTCTTTTTATGTTGCCACTGTAACCATAGCACGAAGCCTGACACATTAGGAATGACTGGTACCAAGTGGTGATTTCAAGAACTCTCCATAAGCTTAGTCCAGGAATAACTGCCTGGTAAACAGTGTGCCAGCCCCCATAGTTACGTTATCACAAAAGCACAATGAGCGGGACTGAAAGGCTACGGAGAGGTTGGGGTTTGTTTGTTTGCTTTAAGAGATATGCGTTTCTCAGGATTAGGGGGTGGCAGGGGTGGAATTGATTGAGAAATTAAACCAAGAGAAAATCCTGAACACTGTAAGGATAATTGGCATGTTGATCTTCAACACAAGATCCCTTGAAGGTCCTGGTAATGTCTGGTAACAAGACTACAGAAACACAAGGTCTGTCCCTGCCCAACCACTTCTTTCCTCTCATGTTAAACTACTTGTTGCATTAAAAACTCACATAATTATAAAAAAATACAGCTCAAAATTCTCATTATATAGCATAAAAACACTTCACGGGACTGAGCTAGCAGTCCCAGTCCATGGATCTTACTTGGGGAAAGTCGCCACATGACAACAGCAGTAGACACCAATCTGAAACTAGCATTTAGCCCACACTTAAAAGAAGCCGGTTTTACTATGTCTTATTTGACACAAACTAATTTATTTTAAATACTGAAAGTGCTTTAAATGTTCCCCCAAGTTGCCCTCCTTTCTTCAATAAGCAAGTGAATAAAATAAAGCCCCACGCTAGAGAAGGTGCCCATAGAACCTATTTTGGCACTAACACTGGCACCCTGAGCACCAGGCAGCACACTCAAATCCTCAGCCAGAAAGGGAGTGAGCACATACAGTAGGCACAGTGTCCTCAGCGTCCCCTCCACGCCCACAGGTGCAATGATTATTTCCCTCAACACAAATGGATGGGACAGTATTTGTGCCAGTTGCCTCCAGTTCAAGGGGAAGGCAGGTGAGAGCGTACAGCAATAGGTAACAGAGTTGTTATAGACTACTATATTGTTTATATTATTTTATATATATTATATATATATAGTTGTTACAGACTATAAGAAGGATAGCATTCTGTTATGTGTCATCTCTGCTGACAAGGATTATGGTGTATGGACTGTGCCTACAGTCTTACCTTTTCAGGAAATAGCGAAACATTCCTTGATGCTTTCTGCACATTCTCCTCCCATACAAGAAAGAAGAGTTGTAGGTATCTCCCTATTCTTCTAAGTAATAGAGCCACCTACGTTTTTACATGCTCACATACAAACCACACAAATGCACTGCTTAAGGTTTCCAGCTTGTCTGGATGCTTATTCCTCCTTAGCTTAAGCAAAGTCAGAAAGAACATAATTGGCTTTTTACACAGAAATTATTCTTTTTCCCTATGCCAGCAATATAGTTAGCCCCAAAGATTACCTACAGCAGGAAAAAACAATAGTTTGTATATTTGACTAGAAAGGAAAATCTTTGACAGTTAATGACATCCCAACTTCCCTGGGAAAGGAGGAAGAAAAGTAGTTTTGAAG
>JAVJGJ010000060.1:13326339-13344345 GCA_035590215.1 Microhierax caerulescens
AGTGTTTACACAAAGCAAGTTGGCCCAACCCACCACCAAAACGCTGTATGATAGCTCTTTGGAACTTCCAGTATTTTCCAGCACATTTCTACTTAAGCTATGGATCATGTATGTAATTTTGTTTAGTGCATAGTTACAGACAGGTAACCATTGAAGAAATTCCTGTTAGTAATGGATCTAGACTGGCATACTTATTCATAAATGCTGCATCATTATCCTTGCTGGAACACAGGTAATGTTTACTTTTACTCTGTAACTCATTCTGACTAGGTAGAGATTAAGAGGCTTGCATTTATAAAGCATACCTGATACAAACCCAATTATAAGCATGTCAAAGTAGCAGAAAGAATTAGTGATGGTGGCTGAATCTCAGAAGAGCTTCAGATCCAATTCACAAAGGGTCTTATTTGAACTTTATGCAAAAATACATGAATCTGAAAAACTAAGGTCAACATAGAAATAACATGTCAGTCTCTCAACCCCACTTCTGGCTTTCCATCTAGGTAAGAAATACTAGGAATATTATTCTTTAAGGATTTTGGTATTTTTGCTTGTAGTCATGGCTGAAGTTGAGGATTGCAACATAGAGACCCAAACAAAAAAAGCAAGGGAAATTTACAAAAAAATTTTGATTTGGGTTAGAGAAGCTGCTTGTCAATTCGTGCTCAACATAATTGAGTTTGTTTGCCTAAAACACATGCTGCAATAAGCTGTAGTGCCTGCAAAACCCAAAAATCCAGTCACAAATTGAGTGACTTGACACAGAGTTGGAGTGGGGGTGAAGGAAATAAATTACAAGGCAAAACCCCCACCAAATCCACACTTTTGGATAATTAAGCTATTACAGTTTTTCATACGGATGAATGCTTTTGAGAACTGTTACGAGCTATTAGCTGGAGCAATGAAAAATTTAATTTACACAAGTAGTAAATATCTTCTTTTCCTATCAGATTTTTTCATTACTAAAGGCAAGGAGGAAGTACAAGAAAGAAATCTGCTTTTGAAAGCTGGTTTTCACCCATGTGAAAAAGTCAGATTTTTCCAATATGGTGATTAAACAAAAATTAACCATTTTGCCTGGAGGATGCACTTCTTTCACTGTGTTGTGACAAGAATAATCTATTGAAATAACAGCACATTTTGTGTGGAAAATTATTTTCCTCTGAATCAGAAATAAAAAAAAAAACAGGAATAGTTAAAAACAAACATGTTTTCTTACATGAACAGTGATAACATGAAAAATGAAGGGTTTGTTTCATTTTGGGTGTTTTGTTTGACATTTTTTTGTTTCGTTTTTTTTTTTAAAGAGTTCTATACTCTATGTGTGTCACTTTTAGGTTAAAAATTTAAACATCTATTATGCAAAGCCTAAATTATTCTGTACATGACATCACATTAGGCAGGTTTTGATTTTTTTTCCTGTGAATATTAAAGCTTGTGTGTTGCAGACACTAAAGCAATGAAACAAAATCTACAGAAGAAAATGGAATTATATAGCCTTAAGCATTATGGTATATAGAGCCTGCATGCTGTTCTTTGTTAAAGAAGTGCCATACTCCCTGTCTGTCAGGGCTCCTATTTTCAGCAATAGTTCAGCACTGCTTCTCTAAACGACACATAGAAAGGAAAATAAGGTTTTCAATGAAGCCTCACACAATTAAAATGGTAAATATTTCACATACTATTCTGGTGTCTGCAGGAGGTAAAGCTTCACACGGAGCTAACTTATCCTCCACAGCCAAAGGAAATGAAGCAGTTTCAGCCATCAGATGGCATGCCTAAATACGTGTTCCAAAGAGACTGCACATGCTTTGCTTTAATAAAAAGAGGGGGAGGTGGGGAAGTGGCCAAATTACAAAGAGAGCAGTTCAATCTTTTAAGACAGGCAGTAACTATGGGTTATACTGTACAATCGATTTTTCAGCAGAACTCTTCTTCGATTTCTATAGAGAGTTTAGCTTAAAAGTTGATGAGGCAATATGCTCTTATTAAAGCAGCTGTGTTAGGAAAAGAAGAAACAGGTAAGCTGTTTAAGGTTCACTCCTGCTCTCACTAAAGCCTGCTAAAACTAACTATTGCAAAAGAACAAGATCATCCCTTCAAGCCCCAATATTTAAAAGCTCTTAGGCACAGAAAGGAAGTTTGCAGAATAGGATAAATACAACTGTTTGGAAATAAAGTTCAGCAAGTGCCTAAGAACTGCCAGGACTTCAGCCTGAATCCTTGGGTGGGTTATTAGCCACTTGCCTCTACTTCCTTCCTTAGAACTGCAGAGTAGATTAAACAGAAGCGCAAGCAGAATACACACACAGAAGCGGGATTTAACTGTACCAAGTGTACTAACTTATTAGCTGGGAAAGGATCGAGATTATGCAACGCTTCTGTAGCACTAATAGGGTGCAATCCTAAACAAGATTTGGCCCAGTGTTTTACCTTCCTAGCCCGTTCATGAGAAGGTGCACATACTGAACTAGCCACAGGAGGGCGCCACCACTGCTCCCAGCACGCCACTCCAGGCTACCCAGAACTCGGCACAAAGGGTAGGTGATGAAAATCGGAAAGGACAGGATCGGCCAGCAGGGTTATTTAAGCAACACGCAAAAGCTCCATTATAAGAGAGTCAAAAAGTTTCGAAGTACTGCACCGCAGTTAATAACAAAAGCAATTTACTGAAGGATTTCACATGTCACACTTACTGGTTCTTCAATTTTAAAATACAGGAACAAGGAAAGATCAGTATCACTGCCTACCTTTTGCCTATGAATCCTGCAAAACCAAGGTAAGGTATTTCATTTTCACGTCATATGGGAGACGTGTGTGTGCAGCAAAGGCTGGTGTCTGTAACAGCAAATCTGCTTTGCACAATTATTACACATCATTTATACCAGAACAGCAATTAAGTCTGTGCTCAGCCCAAGCCCCCCTCTGTCAGCTGCACACAAGTGTTGCACATTTGCTCCCAAAAAGTCCAAGAACAGAGATAAAGATATGAAAAATACTGAGTCACAAGGGTGAGAGAGTTGGAAACTTAACATGACAGTACCATGTGCTAGAACTCAGCAACAAAAGAGTTCCAGATGCACAGTGCCTTCTCTGGAGGAAAAAGCCAAACAAACCATCTTTGATTTATTATTTTTTTTTTCCCCGATAATTTGCAAATGCACATAATAGCTTTGCAAAGGGAAAAAGTCACTCACGAATTAAGAGGGGGCGCTGCACATCTGAAGTGCCAACCACAGCAATAGCATCCCAAGATTTAGCGATGTTGGAAACACCTACTATAACAAACAGTTTACAACCCAGGTGTTTGGGATCCTCACCCAAAAAATTGCAAAGTCCTGGCTGAAAACTGATCTGCTTAATACAGGCCCTTAGTACAAAGAACAAAAGGGATACTCCAGTGCAGTCCTTGAGGACACTGAGACAACAGGACTCAAGTTCTCCACTTTTCCAGCCCTGGTTTTCCACACCTTTTAGCACACATGCTCAGAAGTCAACCATTGAGTTTTGTTCCAAATAAAAGCAGTGGGTTTCGAGGTTTCTGCTGGAATGGCAAGGACAGCAGGATTTCAAAGTGCAGCAGGAATTTAAAGAGCAACGGCAGAATACCCCATCACCTGGAAAATGCTGATAATGACAGCAACTGAGCTGGAAAACCACTTGGAACATTTAAGCTGGTTGTGGTACAGATTAATTGGATACTGTCTTGGACGTCCTTTGAACATGAAAAGCACAAGATAAGTGTGTTATCTTCAGCCTCATCACCACTATTATGCCTAATCCTACCGAAAGGTATAAGACATCTTCTGGTGTTAAACTAGGCTATTATAGCAGAGAACGAGTTCTACCCTTGCCCGGCCTCCTGCAAAACCATGACCAGGTTTCACACTGATCAATAGCTCAAGTAGTTTGAAGAGGTTAGAAAGACAGTAAGACTGAGCTCCGGTATGTTTTTCAATTGAATATTTTGCCAAAATGCTATATTACACAAATTGACACCACCACCACCCCAAAACAAACCCCTTTATCTGCTTTTAAGTAAATGACAATTGATTGTTGGACAGATATTTGCAGAAGCGATCCACCCTTCATTCAGATCAGCCCAACAGTACAATTCCCTAATATATTTGGCTAAAAAAATAAAACAGTTCCTAAAAAAAAATTATAATAAAAAATAATTGCTAACAATAATAGGGATTTTCACTTTCAAAGCATCAGCAGCTGTGACAGTAACCAAGCAATTAACAGCTCCCTTTGGCTTTATAAGATTACATAAACAAATATTGTAACTCAAAGCCATTTGGGTAGATTAGAGGACGCTGTGGTCCAAAGCCTGTTTAACACCTCCTTTTGAAGAGCACTTCTACCAGAAGAGTGGAAAAACAACACAGAGCAACTCTTTTACTTATCCATCGCTGTTTAGACCAAATTCAGATAACGGTACACTGCAGCCAGTGGTATGTCCAGTCTTCAGTTAACTCCTGAGGAAAGCAGCTTTCACCTAAATGGAAGAGAGCAGAAAAAGATTCAGACGTTCTGCTGTCTGACTGCACCTTCAGTGACAGGGAAAGGCAGCAGAATTACAATGCATAGAAAATAAATGCATGTTTTTTCTTCAGAATCAGAGACTATAATCCTTAGCTTCCATATGACTTCTAACTACATACTCAAAAGCAAGGATAGGCAAACATAACTCAATTCTATAGCGTAACAAAATGACTCAAAAGAGTACATTCATCAAATGTTCCACCAAGACATTGACCTGCACAGTAAAGACAGAAAAAGTTTCCACTAAGACATGATTTATAGCTTCTATTTTTGAACTTAATTGATGATCTGTAGTAAAAATAAGAAATATCAGAATACCACAGGATGTTAGAGAGTTAGAGGATTGCTGCATCCTTCAGAGTTCCAGCAAATTATTATGCTGTTTGCAAATAAAATCTGCAAGCTGGGAAGGGGCAGTTGGTGGCAATTTGTTGGGGGTTACTTTGCTTTACCATAACATAGAGACAATCGCTCTAAGAGAAGTAATATTCTTTGTTGACAACAGAAAAGCTTGAGGGTGGAAGCATTCACGGGGAAGGAGACTGGATGTGCTGGAGTGCCCCCAGGCTCACTACTTGTACACATACAACACCTAGCAAACATTTGATCCACCACTTGTGGTAATGGGGAGAACACTCCTGCGGAACCTCACACGGTCAGAAACAATTTCTAAGTACACATTCAAACAAATAGCATTGCTTAAAAAAATAGTATTTGTATCAATTTGACATCTTATCAATGATACAGAACTGACTTGCTTTTCAGACAAGAGAATATCAGTCCTGTTTTTCTTTTCGTCTCTTTGTTTGGCATTTCCTCATAACAGCAACATACACTAAGGAAACTACACAGCTACAACAGAAGGTTACAAAGGGAGCAGCACACTTTCAGTGGAGAAACTAACTGCAGGAGTAGGAACACGTTAGCTAGTAAACAGGAGATAGAACAAGGAACCACAAAGTTCTTCAATACTCCTGTCATGGAAGCATTCAGACATTCCCTTATTCTATAACTAACTTTGGGATACACAAGCCCTCGTTAATTCAACCTCCTGGTGAAAGGACAATATCCTACAGCAAAGCTCCACGACAGAAGACCCAGTGAGAGAATGCACAATAACTCAGGACTTCATTTGGTTTCTATCCAAACTGGGGCAAGTAGATTTTAGGTTCAAATAAATCAGTTCTCTAACTCATCATAGAAAAATTCTGAAGCCTTTTCTCAGAATCTACTTTGTGACTATCCTACAAAACATGTCAGAGATATGCCACTGCACTTTATACTCTGCCTTTTCTTAAGGTGCCTCATTTTACTCATTGCCTTAGAGCTGAGGGAGCACACAAGTGGGTACTTCAACCCTTCTGAGCAACAGGCCACCCAAAATTACTGATTTCATAAGGCAGGTAATTCACCTGACTGTCAACCTCAAAATCCATGAAAGTCTTTATATTAGATCCTTCTGCTTGGCAAAAGCTCCAAGGTTTTACCATGAACAGCAAGTCTTCCACTTCAACATACTGGGAGTTTTCAATGGAACATCAGCAACATGGTTATGGCACTGTTGGAGCAATACAGCTCTTGAAAACCCACCAGCAGCTTTTATATAGGTCTTTCACATATACAGCATTCTGCACATAAATAGAGAGACTTCACTAGAAATGTTTCCATTTCAAAACAAGTCTCCTTTGTGAGTGATCTAGCTTGTCTCCAAGATCACAGAGACTTACCCCAAAATCTTCTGGCTTGCAGAAGAAAACACACAATACCCACCCAGAACCAAAAGTTTAGTGAACTGCAGAAAAACAGCCAGGAGAAGGAAGAGGAAACAAAATGGATAAAACAGGTCATCTTCCAGAAATAGGACTAAGTACAGATTAGTCTGACAAACTGAAGACTTCTAGGAATGCCGATATGTCACTGTGTTGCCAAAATTAGAGAAACTAGGTAGGAAGCAATTAGCTACTGTAGCTTCTCCCTACTTAAAATGATTATTCAAGGCTATATTGTAACATGCAGTTGGTCATACCAATTCAGCATGTAATTGTTGGCATGAAAAATACCATTTATTCAATCTCAACTTCAAAAATCAAAATCAGTGGAGAGAAATAACAGTTCTTTTCTTGACTGATTCTGCATTTACATTCCAATTCTATGCCCAACACGCAGCTTTGTTACATATATTGTATGAGTGTCCTTCATAATTAACGCTGTACTTGAACCTCCCCCCTCCTTCCACATCACTCTTGGTTAGATCAAAACAGTAAAGACAGAAACTGAAAAACACACCCAGGGTGCAAAAGGAGAAGAGAGACTATTTAATGAAGTAGGCTAATAGTGGTGGGGAGGAAGGGGGTTGATTTTCACATCTCAGAACTGTTGAGCCTGCAAATATTACTGAAATCACATCTGGGAACAAAGCTCTGCTTTAAGTAAGTTCACCCATGAGTGTTGCTAAGCAATGGAGAAAAGGCAAGGGAGAGGGAGACTGCCTGACTTTAGGATCAGAACAACAGATAGGAGATTGAAAAAAAAAATAATAAGGTTTCTACATAGACTCATTTACACGAACTTTGAAGATCTTTGTTTATATTGCTTGTCTTTCAAACTATTTGTACCACAATTAATCAGATCTGGTTCAGCATCTATACTAATGCATATCCAGCATGCAGAGAGTTGTGCTGCACCCTGGAGCACTGGCACAAGCAGTTATGCATCAGAACTCTCAACATCTGTCTCTGGATTAAACAGGTAAGAACAAAAAAAAAACTATCCTGATGCAACTATTATATAATTTGCTGTCTATGATTTAGAGAAATATTGCAGACCCTTGCTTTTATGTAACAGACTACGTACGATATGGAAAATAAAATGCTTGGGATGGCTACAGCTTCTTCTACCTCTGTTCTGTTCTTATGCTAGCAGTTAAAGAAAGGTGTGGTATTTTGTCAGATTAGATAGATAAATGCGGTAACTTCACCTGACTTAAGTGAAGTTTTTCTGTCCACTCTACTGGTGTCTTGGTATTGTAATTTCTTGTTCTGCTTTAGTAAGATTACTTCCACTCTTTAGGAAAGCAACTACACATTTTCAGCTGTAGAAAAATACATTGCCTCATATTACTTCACAGCAGAAAACATTTGTTGCCTTGTTCAGCTAAATGCCTCCATAAACCATAGCATGTACATTTGTAAAGCATGCATTGTTGGAACAGTAAATTGAATTCTTTGTTTCATTTTTACATGGCAGTAGTTTTGTTTTGTTGTTTTGTTTTTTTTTTAAATCATAAATACTCCGGAATGCTCATCTCTATCACTCTAAATTATATTCCATATGTTAAGGCATTTGGAGCCTTCCAGGTCATTTCATAGGCATTAAACTTTTACTGTATACCTGTCTTTTTAACATTTGCTAATAACTCATCTGGAAAGAGAGTGACATTTGTTGCTGAGTAACAGATGTCTGCATACACAGCATGAACTAGTAGCATTACTCTGCCTGAGATCCTAGATTATGATTAACTATTTTGTCAGTATTCTAGTTAGAGATATTACAAAGGCCTCTCCCAAAATTCAGAATATTCTAAATATATCACTTTTGCAGCACTCCAGCAACATTCCCTGCACATGGGATGCATTTGCGTGACAGGCAAACGGCATTCAACACACTGAGTAATAAAGACTAATTCAAGAAGACTCAGTCTTGTAATCACATTTTTTTTTATTCTGTATGCCTTCAATTAATATTTGAAAAGCAGAGACTGAACCAGATATTTTAAACTCAAAGAAGCTCAGACAAAGTACAAAGAGAAATGTGCAAAGACAAGTTAAGCCACATGTTGAAGAAACAGCCTTCAAGTTTTCCATTGAAAGGTGATAAATGAATTACTGAGATCAGAAAGTTTCCCATGCCTAACACAAAATAGGCCACCTCTTGTTCTGTTTTATTTACACACACAGTCAGCAGCAAATCAGTGGGCAGTTGCTTTTACAGCTGAACAGTCAAACAATTTTTCATCCTCCAAGAAATCATACAGGCAGTCCACTACAAAGTATTCAAGCAGAAATATAAGCTAGAATGGAAGAAAGATCCTACAGATAACCACATTATCAGTTTCATATAGCAAACCTCTTGAAACAGATGTCATTTAGAAAGTGTAGAGATACATGATGTTGCACTTTGCATTACCTAATTAACCTATTTTCTTTTTCCTTTTGCTTTTTGTTAATGAAAAGCAAGGAAGGAGAGAAGAAATCTTTCCTATCAGCAGCAGCAGGGGTTGCTGCAGGAAGATGATAATTCCCTCCTGCTACTCTGCTGACAGCAGCCAAGCTTCACAGGAGGAGCAAGGCATTTTAATCATGGCATTGAAAAACAGCAGTTTCTAAAGCTTCATCTCACCTTGGTTGATTTACATTAATTTGGGATCAGCTGGCTTATGGTGGAATTATGTTACGTATGGAAGATAGCAGAAGAGGAAAAAGTCAATGTAATTTCTAGTTTGTCTATGCATAAGAGGCAGGGTGTCCGTGTATGTAAACACTTTCAGAGCATACCAGATTAAATAGGGACCAATGAATTCCTTAAAAGCACCGTGCAAACTCTAGGACTCCCTAATTCCATACTGTTTTATAAATACTGTGCTTAAAATACACAGAATTAAATGGAAAAGGAAAAAAATATTAACAACTGGCAAGTTGGAGTTCAATCCAACATCCAGTGAAGTCATCAGAAAACCTGTGACAGAGGCCTAGAGGTTTTTGGCTCTAACTCTCCATCAGATTATCATTGTAACAAAGGCACTCCATAACGGGCTACTAAGATAAACGCAAATCTTGTGTCAAAGACAGTTGGCACCCCCAAAATTAAAAATTTGAGCACACAGCCGCTTAGGACATGTGGCACAACATTTGTTACAAAAACACTAGAAAGCAGACCTGCGGCAAACTGGACCACTGCCAGCTCTTGAGACTCCCCCCCGCCCCCAGCCCTGATAAGGCTGTCAAGTAAATGGACAGATGGCAGCCGATGCACTTGCAGGATAGCTAGCTTGGTTAACAATCAAATATGCTAAATGATTTCAGATTCACCCTGCACCAGGCATTGTATTTTCTACTGAATCATTACACTATGTCCTAATAGGAATACAGTTTGGTAGTAAGAAACTGGCAGACACTGTATTTTACAAGACAGTTTCTCTGGAACAATTTGTCAGGGAACATTAGATCTGCCTTCATGAATAAAGTCAGAATCTGCCAAGTTTACCAGGCTGGTTTGTTCATAATTTTAATTCTACAGTATTTGAAGAATGGGGTTGGAAACAAACATTAAGAAGCAGGACAGTTAGTAGCAAAAGCTGCTCCCACAGATGCACTCAGCTGAAAGAGCAGAGTAGATGTTAGCAGCACACAGGGTACCGCATCCCAGTGGCTCTTCTGCCTTACCCTGCAATTCTGCCTGCCTGGTGTGGTACATCACACTGAGCTCTCCTGGACAGGACAGCTATCACAAGCAACCCTCTGGGTGACACTCTTGTCATCTGAGTGCACATATATGAGGATTCATCCCTGAAAAAACTAGTATTTCTTGGGTTTTTAATGGGTGCAATCTGTAAACGAAGTTTGGCCCTCATTCCTCAGTATAATTCAGTACTGAACACTAGCAAACAACATACAAGTGGATTTTTAGCCCCAGTGTTACAAGACATACATCTCCTAATTCTTCCTCTTCATGACTATGTCTTTAGCAGCAGGTTTGTAGACTTAGCGACACTACTACTCAATTGATTTGCTTTTTAATGAAGGAGCAGGGCAAGAATAATCTTTGAAAAAATGAAAGCATTGATTTATCTTTAAATTCAACCCCCTGCACATTGTTGCACATCCATTTCATCCTTTCACCTAAAATCCCATGCAGATAAACAACTAGTCAAAGGGGTAATTAACTATGATCAAAAAAATTAGTTATCACATATCTGGCTCCCACGAGCATTTAATTCATTGCTGTTGCACCCAGTAAGTACCCAGAGAAAACACACAACACCACCCCTTTTCTTTTTCTGCTAAAAGACTTCTCTAATGTGGGTAGAAGGGAAAAAAATTAGAAAAACAAGTGGAAAAGCAGAGAAGGACTGGGAGGAGATAGAACCAAAATTAGCTCTTCTGAAGGAGGTGGGAGTTGCGCCATGGACCTCAGTGAAGCCAGCACCTCACACTTATCTGTTAACTCAGTTGCAAAGACTAGGACTGAAGAAAACTGGAAGATGTAAGGCATTTCTAATAGGCAATCAACAAATTAGTAGTTTACACAGTCAGGTAACCACCTACTGCAGAACAGCAGTATCTGACTGGTGCTGTGAAAGACTTGCCCTTTGGAGTCATGCTTGGAGCTCTCCAAAAGCACAGACCTTATACTACTTCAGTGCTGAGCCAAAAGAAGCTGACCTGCACTGTACATTATAGTGATCTGGAAAACTCTCCCACAGCAGCAAATCCACCTATGGGCAGTCTATGACCATTACACGGACCTTCTGTTAGCTTTCCCTTTCTGCTACAACATGGGTTTTCTCTAGAGATGTTTATAAGGCATCACCATAGTCATAGTAGCAACATCAGCAGTGAATGCCAAGAGCTCATATGCCCTGCTCTTCCAATTCAGACATGGAAGGTGTTACAAAAAATTCAGGAGAACGGGAACAAGAACTCCATCATTTCACTGAGCTCTTTAACAGACTGCTCTGTGTGGCTTTCCTCTCTCTAGAGGGAAACTGAACATTGTGACTACTAGTGTGTCATCCCCAGAGCGCGGAAGTCAGAGATGCACTTAAAAAAAAAAAAAAAAAAAAGGTAAACCTGTCAAAAAAGGAGACAGAGAAGCAACCTCATTGTCTGGCCTAACTATGAAAATCTGATTAGACCTTAGCAAAATCTAATCCTTGCTTTCCAGACCTTCTGGGACATGGGGGGAACAAACTGAAAAAAATACCAAACTTCTGAGGTCATAAAGTATCAAGGAGACACACCACTCAGCTGTAGTAAAAGAGGTGAAAACAATTTCTTGGTACTAATTACTTGGTAAGTCTGCAAACAATGCCATTAAGAAGTGAACTATAGAAAAGCTACACCTCAGTATTTTCAAAGTCAAAAAAATACACTTTCTATCTGATAAAATAATAAGACAATATGAAAAAGACAGGACAAACTAGCTATAATAATTAGGCATGCTAGACATTGAGAAGGTAGTACTCGTTCATAATGCTAAGACAGTCAGAGACAGAATATTTGGCTCCCAGGGGTCCTGCAGTGGTAACTTATTAACTTATTTCTCTTTTTCCTTTTGTTCCATCTAAGGTATTTTTATATTGCTGTAAATCTGCCAGACTTTTTTTTTTTTTATCATCCCTTCCCCAGAACAATTCTGCTTCAAAACCACTCATTAGGCTGGAATTGGCAAAACCCAAGTTCCAGTCTTGCTTTTCAGCCAGAGTCCACACTTCCCTCTTCTTATCTGTCTCCTAGTAGTATCTTTCCTACTTCTGTCTCATAAAACGCAAAAGAATTTTCCGTCTTTCCTCAAAACCTTTTTATTTTCATGGACAGATAACGCATGATCATTAGCCCAAAGAGAGGCAGCTACAGAGTGCTGCTTTCTGGGTGTGATCAGCCTTTCGCAGATCAACAGAAAGCTTTCACTGGGGGAAAGGGGAAGGGCTGTTTGTGGGGTTTTATTCCCATCTGTCAACTCAGCAGCAGTGATGGTACCAAATGAAGTCCTTCTGTTCATTCAGCATCTGTGGTCTAATATTTGCCAAGAGTTTGATCTTGACCTCTTGGTTTGTGCCTACAGTACCCAGGATTCCCAGGTGGTGTCACAGCCAAACACAAGCTTAGTTTAGGATTGCTGAGCTTGTGGAATCGGTCAGATATAGACTATGTTTTGTTGAGACAGTGTATACTAGCAAAATCTAGAACACTGATCTTTCCTAGATTCTTCCAATACTCTGTTTACAGTCTGATAAGATTAGGCTTTGCCACTTTAGGGAACAAAAGCAAGGAATTCTTATCAAAATATAGCGATCTTGGAAATTGAAAAAGAAAAACAAAGAGAAACAGGCAGTAAAACTGTATTTGTAATTTTTTCCTCTAATTATCTAATATGCCACCCATCCTGGACCAACTCATTTTTACCTTATATCATGCTGGACAAAGTGAAACATCCAGAAAACATTGTAAAAAAAATTAAATACTAGGGCCAGTCCTAATTATGGATGTGCAGGTCTAGTAGTTATAGATGATAGGCATATATTAAGTAAGGTTAAAAAATAGAGGATAGTATGTATATATATAATCTCAAAAAAAAAAAATTATACACACCATTTCCCCCATATCCTTGTTGCCTATAGAATCCTCCACTTCCTAATTTCATGATTCATACAATCATGCAACAAAAACATGGTTATGTTGTATCAGGCTATGTAGCAAAGTGTCTGTGGAATAAAGTACACTGATTAAACTCACATTTTAATAATGCAATTAGAAACTCAAAACTAATATTACAATTATAATGCCTGTAAAATGAATCTATACAGAAAGCTAGAAAGTTGGAGTGAATATGACCGACCGATCTCTTATTGTACAGATGTGAAATAATTCTTAGTCTGTTCTTGCCTGGGCAGGTAAGAGGTTGTGTCCTATTCAAGATTAATTAGAATGAACACATGTTCCTTGTGAATGATGTCATGCCTTAGAATATACATAAATAATTCATGTCAGCATTGTCCATGTTGTGTCATGATTTTTTTATTTTATTTTTTTTTGTTTTAGGTACAAGATGTACTAATTTTTGACCAACAGTACTACGGATTGTCTATGGATTTTATAATCCCTGAAGAAAAAGATTATGTATCTTTATAAAGCACCAGACAGTATATAAATTGGGTTTATGTCCTTTTTTTTTTTTTTTTTGTTGGTTGGTTTGATCTTTGCCAACTAACTGGACTATGAGAGGTCATATGGTATGAACAGATTATATTCTTATTGGGTATCTGTAACATTAACACAGAGTGGTTATCATGAAGGCTCAGTAATAGCTACGTATTCTGAGCTTATCACCCTGAGGAAATAGCACTGTCTCCAACACAAAAAACAAAACAACATCACATATAAAGCTGAGACCTTCTTGGATTTTGCATGTTTAGAGTCCTTTGATGTTTCATAACAGAAGGAAGTGTAAACCAAGATCAAGTTATACAGATCAAAGTGCAGTCTAGTTCCTTCCTTTCCAACAGCAATTAAAAGATTGGAGGTAAATTTCTGGAGAAAATTATTTTGATATTTATAGGTTATTTTTGCAATCATATAATGCAATATTCTAATTTTTAAAAATAAAGAAAAAACAAACAGAAAAACCCAAAAAAACAGTTCCTGGACACTATGATCCATATTTCTCCTAACTATAACTTGAAAATTGCTCTTCTTCCCCTGGCATTAGGGTGTGTGTTAGTTGGGAACATGGACATAGAGCACTCAGAGCTAAAAAAGTTGTTACAGTAATACAGTAACAGTTAGTCTGAGATTTATTTTTAAACGTATCTTGTCCACAGAAGACATTCTTCCAGCTGATTCAGCTTTTACTGAGAGACTGGTGGTACAGGTTATTTGAAAATCATTGACTATAAAAAAAAAGTTTCTTCAACCTTGGAAGCACCTCGGAAATTGTCTTCTTTTCCTAGCACCAAGCAAGTTCATGACTGAAGTGCACTGCACAACAACAATAAAAAAAAAAAACACTATAGTGCACTTGGATTTCACTTTTAGGAGCAGTTTAGTCACTGTTTATACTCCAAGAATTGTAATTCTTTACAACAGTGGCAGCTCAAAAGGCATTATAGCGCCTAGTGCTTTTGAAACTTAATTGTGAGTGCTCTTAATATGGCCTTTAAAATAAAACACAATGTAAGTACCATAAAAACCTTACAACTTCTTCCACAATTAAATTCCTTCAATGAAAAGCAATATCTTGCAATTTTGCAAGTCAAAGCAGCTGCTGCATATGCTAAAGCACAACTCAGCGTAAGCAGATGCCATTAATGATTGAGACTTTTATGACTGAATCTTTTTTGCCAAAAGTAAGCCGATATGAACTCAAGGTATCTGTGAATGAGATGCTTTTTTATGTATTCATACAAATACATCAGTCTTGAAAGAGGGCAAATATTTTCATTACAAGTTTGATCATTCCTACAGCAGTCAGCAGGGGGTTTGATGTGATACCAGTAGCATAGGACTGGCTTCTTGTAAGGCCTCACCACCCCTAGCTTCCATCACACGAAGTTAGCTCACCTAAAACTTACACACCCTACAGTAGATTTTATTTCTTAGAAGATCAGTTGACAGACAAGTGATAACAGCTACAATTCAGACTATCTTTTTTATTAAAGCTAACATAGCTTTGCCTCTTCAAGTTAACGCTTTCACTCCTTCTCCAGCTCTTCCCTAAGGTGCTCTACTACCTCCCAGTAACACCAGACCCCACATATCAATGGCTGGATTGCAGTCAGGGTCCATCTTACAGCTGGTTTCAGAACCACAAGACAGAAGGGCATTTATTCATATAGATGTCCAGCTGTCATTACCACACTATGCACACAGATTATTTGTCAAGTGCTCCTCAGCATAAAGACTTGGGTGGGTGGGGGTGTTTAAAAACCATTTTAAAAATTACAGCCAATACAGACAGATTTCTCTATATTCCCAAATTAGTTGCATAATGCTGCTGCCCTTTTGTAAAGGCAAATCATACTGGCACTTCAGAAATGGCTGCAGTTTCCAAGTGATGACAGAATTTCACATCCCCACCCTATTCCCACTGAGTGCCAGGATCCTTTCCAAGGCCTGCAGCAATGCTTTGAAGTAGGTGCAATTGCAGCAAATGCAAAAGATTAAAGGATTCTAGAGTTCATGGAGAGAGGTGCCGAGCTCACTATCACCAACAAGATTCAACTAAACATTTTAATTTTTTATTTGAAGAATTTCATCATGAGAAGAGTTACACTGTAATACCTTTCCCCAGGATATATTTTACATAACTGTCTATATTGCCTGTGACTAAACCCTTAGATGCATATAAATGGACATATATTCAGCCCCCTACCATCAATTTCTGAGGTAGTGCAGGATCTCAGCGACAGACAACAGCGTATCAAGAACTGAAAGGTTGAAATATGTTCAAAATGGACAGCAATATTGCCTCAACGTTTTTTTTAAGCAGCTTTCACACAGAATGTTTGAAGGAGAAGTTTCACATTTAAAACATCCTCCTACAAGGGGAAGCTGCAATATTTCTGACAGACATTTTCTTCCTTTTTGTTAGGCATTCCACTTACTCAGTATCATGTTGGTTTAGAAACTAGGAGTAAGGGCTTTCAAAATGCAGCCTATGACACGAACCCCACAACCATTTTGTGTCCCTCCAAAGGTGGTTTACCAAGCAGTATTTCTTTTAAAGCAAGGATTTATTATTATTATTATTACAATATTTCTTAATTCTTCAAACCACAACTGTTAACCAAGTCAAAATTGAAGACTCAAGCAATGAAGGTGTCTACATCACTAGCCATTTCTGAATATGCTGGCACACGTACCGCTAGCAAAACTGCATACCTAGATGGTGTTCACCAAGACATTCTGACATCTGCTTCTAGAGAGTGCAGGATAACACCAGGTCCAGCCACTTTAAATCTACTTTATAGTAATATCCAATAGAAGACTCCCTATAATTTTCTGATGAGTATGCAAACAGTTGCAAATAAAGCAGATCTGTTGCACCGATTTTTATTTTGGTTGTTGTGTAGCAATAAGGGCCATGGATATAAAACTAGGACCAGTCTTAGATTAAAGGCCTCAAATAGTGCTGAGAAGCAGAAGCCTCTTCCATTTAACTACTTCTCTTTAACTGTCTGGGTTCTCTTTAACTTTCTCTGGGTCTGTCTGCACATCCTGCCATCCCCAGCCAGGACTTCAACACCATATCCCTTTCCTCCAATCCTATAGCACACAGCCCTATACTCCTAGCCCACCACAGAATCTTTCACCTCCTGCCCATCTGTGCGCCTGACTTACCCTGTTTCCTGAACTCTGCGGATCCCAACATCGCCTTAGGTGACACAGAGCACATGGCTGAGCAACAGCAACATCTCCAGGCAGTAACAGGTCGGATGTATCTACAGTAGTTCAACTATCATAACTACAGCAAGCTGCTTCTACATGTACTGCCAAGTCCCTGAGCTCTCCAGTCCACAGTCCCCATGAACTGGAATGGAAGGCATGTGAAGTGTGCTGGAACTCTCCCACCTTACAGATGATCCCAATGAACACTATTAAAACTGCTTTTAGTGATGCACTTTAATTTTAGAATCAACACAAGTGATTCAACTACATTTAACAAACATTAGGTTTGGATTTTTGCCCATGAAAGATCAGTATTGTTGAGATGAAGCTGTTTGCAAACCTCAGTTTCTCCTGGAGCTGCTAGGCATTTTTACTATAAGGCATTTTGTCCCGTTTCTGGTACTTGTTCTTTTCCCTCCCCTTTCCTAGACAGAAGTGCTGAAACATATTACACAGGCACTGAAAACCTCAATATCCACATGTAAGATTTGTTCTTTTTGAGCTGTTTCCCGTTGCTTTATTAATATTTAAGAAAAAGAGTGGGAAAAGGAGGAAACAAGCAAACAAGTAATGGTTGTATAGATTGAACACCTAGATCTGCTGCAAGGTAAAGAACACAGTAAACCTGGTAGAAATATTTGCAAAGATAACTTTAAAGGCAAAACACAAACAGTTCTCTGAGTTACAGCACTTAACAGAGTCAGCATGAGAGCCCTGAGGCTACAGTAAAGTTAACAAGCATGAACAACAGAATTGCCAACACCAGGACACAGTTATATGTATCCTGTGCACATGCTTTTTCAGATGTAACTAATTTTCACTGAAGATAAATAGGAATACTAATGAAAATATTAGCCTGTGGCACTGGGTTGGCTAGGTATCATGCACAATGAGAAAGCACAACAAAATTAAGAACTTTTAAAAATACATTAACAGTAACAGCAATATTTAGCTTCTTGCTGTTTTGTCTTACATTTTCAATGAGGCCTAATGAGGTCGTTAGACTTATTTAATGATTTAAATTTCTTTACTTCTGCAGAGTATTCCGGGCATTTTGAAGAGGATTGATACTACAAGACATGGCATCTGGTCCACCTTCTTTCCAATCTGGATGGCTATTTACCCTTCCCTAACCCCTATACTGTGTAGCCACACTAAGGTGGAACACTGCCTGAGCAGATATATCCTTAGACCCCCGCTGGGTTTACAAGTTAAATTTATCATTTTTCACCAATACAGCGGTAACTATAAGCCCCAAGGAGTGAAAAGCCAGCACTCTCCTTAACCAAGCCTG
>JAVJGJ010000060.1:13356031-13380475 GCA_035590215.1 Microhierax caerulescens
ACTAAACCTCAGCCCCCCCCCCCCAAAAAAAAAAAAGTGATCACTAATTTCTTTCAAGGACAGTACAAATAGCACTTAAATCCACTTAAAATAAGGTTAATTCAACTGGAAGGCCTGACTATTTCTTTCCCTTCTCTTAGCAATTCAAAAAAAAAAACCAAACACCCCAAATTCTGAAATGCATTGAAAGTTCTGATGATCAGTTTGTTCAAACCATTTGTTAATGTCTCTGTTTATGAAGGAAAACTTTACATTATTTGCACTAATGTGATAATATTATAAGGGCATATTAATATTCCCTTTAAAATTCTCAATACTTCAAGTAGAATCACAGCCTTTTCAAATTACATAAAGAACAACTTGGCATGAAGTTAATGTGAATATGGGGTTTTGATTATTTTAACAAGTATTTCAAGAACTTTTTTCTCTCTTGCCATGCAGTAAGAGCTAAGAACATTTCAAAGTCTCAAAAAGCCATTTGACTGAAAATTAGAAGCAGTTAACATTCTGATGCAATTTTAACTGCCATGTGAATATATAATTGGGCAATCTCTTGCCTTAATGGACTGTTTCGAAGTGCTCTGTCCTCAAAGCTAATGACTGATTCAGCACTGCATCAGCCCACTTTTACAGTAGAACTAACTCAGATTACAGTTCTTAGCATTTTTAATTCTTATACCTTTATGAATTCCTTCATTTACCAGTTTCCTATAAGTAGATACTTCTCACATATTACAGAGAGAGTTAGAACCTCCTTAAAGCATTTAGGTGTTAGGAAAACCAAACAACAGCTAGGTTAAACAATTTCTTCCCACCACCGCTTTTTTTTTTTTTAAATACTCAGGCAAGTGACTGCTAGTTAAATACCATAAAAATGGTCATCATACTGGACAAACTGTAGTATACCCCATGATTTCACTGCATTGTAATATGCCAAAAGTGATAGGTATGTTTTACATTTCACATAATCCCATTATCTAGCAACACAGAACACAGACAACTGTCATTTCCTAAGACAGGCTCTTGGCATATTAAAAAAGTTCTCTCCTTACAAATAAGTTAGGTTTCATTATGAAAAGAAAAAAGATTGCTCTCTGCCAGGATTATGCATAAATTTATGGTCTCAGAGTAACAAAGAAAATGTTATCAGTTTAGAAGGAAATCTTTGCAGACACAAGGTATTTCCATTCATTTTCATGATTGGCCTGCTGTTCTGGTCTCATGAAGATTTGCAGTTTCCTGCCATCTTTGGTTCATAAATGCACCTTGCTTTTATAAATAAGGAATACACAGGGACTTAATTGATGTCAGTGAGAGCTCATCACTTAGCTTTGAATCTGACTCATTGGTATTTTTGAAGAATACCATGCACAGCAGACATCCAGCAGCTTCACATCTAAAGTAGCATATGTTAGAGGAAGGCAGTCAGGAGGTCATTTAAGGTCAGTAACTACCTTTAAACAAAGGCTACAGGGAAGAGAGCACCAGTGCTAGGATTTAGATTGGCTCCAGGTATGCAGGAACCTGAACAACTGTTCAGGAACCACACCTAATCACTCAGCTTAGCTCATCATCATTCTGTTAATTGTTTTACTGAACCAAATCTATAGTCTGCCTGTCATCTAAAAAAAAAATATGTAAAGAAGCCTTGTGAATGTACATTGGTTAAGACCAAACTGTCTATTTGCTACAGATTCAGACTTAATTATGTTCTGTAGAAGTGTTGTGCCCAAAGCAAATGTCAAAAAGTGATTTTTTTCGGATAGCTTTGTCATGAACTGGAAAAAGCTTCTTCTTTCATGAAGTCATTTCATATTATGTTAAGTGACCTGGCCTATTAATGATATATATTTAAAAATTCATTAAATGCTGCCAACAGTATCGCAATAGAAAAGGAGAAAGGTTGATGGTTAGCTGAAGTCTAACCAGATTGAAACCACTTCAAGATTTAGTTTGTACTGAAGTTTAAGACAGAATACAAAGCTTTGTTTTCTTAGGAAAGTTTTTAATTGCCATTTTTTTCCAGGTTTAGGAACTGAAGTCAAAAGTAAAATTATCTGTTTGTTCCAAGCCATGACAGTGTCTTCTTGCTTATTCAGTACTCCCCAGGAAGAGTTTAAAGGCCACTTAAGAACAATTTTTGTTTATTATATTCACTCAGATACTCTTATACCTGCACTAAAACAAGTTTTGCATTTCTTACGTATCTGCCAGCTTCATCTGAACTCAGTCTACCACTGCTGGTTCCAACACCACAAACCCAGAGCAATGGCAACAGAGCCCATAAAAGAGATGCAATCATGAACAAGTTAACAGGCACAGTCAAAGCATCTGCAAGCAACATTACACTCAAAGCTTCAGTGGCTTTCTTTCTGTTTACATTAGTACTTGTATTTTTACTATGTGACAAAAATACCTAGAGGCATTGGTTAGAGGGGTTTTAATCTATGATTTGTTTAACTTCAAAACAATAAATAAAAAATAAAAATCAATTAGAGCAGCCAGGAAAAGAGTGAGCTGCTTTTGTTGGCTGAAAATGAAGGAGTCTAATGTATCTTTCATAAATAAACCTCCTCTGTACTAAAGGTTTCTTGTAAGAACATGCAGGCTTCAAAAGAGGTTTAGAGATTTGGTTTACAGTAGGAACCCAGAAGTTCTGAAAATTCAGTTCTCTGCAGAGCTGGAAGTCTCGAGAGAACAGCTTGAGTGAGACTTTCAGATACTTGCCATGTCTGTTCAAGCATGAATGGTACTGTAAAAACAACTTCTCAGGGTGCTCTTCAAGAAACTAGACATTTTCTGCCAAACCAGCCAGGACCCATTAATTTCAATACATAAAATGATGAAAAAAAGAAGTTGGCTGCCCTTGAAGGTAAACAGAGGTCAAGGTAGAGCTTGGCAAGCTGTTATTTATTAATAAGTGGTGCCCCCCGCCCCCCCCCCAAAAAAAAGGACATTTCACACAAAACTGTTCAAATTGAAAGTAATAATCCACATAAAGAATTTATAAACTATTCTGTTCTTCCAGGAATAATCCAGTAGATTAGTTTATTGGCAGGAATATTAGCAGATCAAAATACTTCTAAGAAAAAACAAAAATTATTTGTATGACTAATAAGAATGAAACCATAATATTCAGTTTCAGCCTGACCAACCAACATATATATACCTGTCCAAATAAGAGAGGCCTGCAAGTCTCTGTAGATTTTATTTGACATCAAACAAATTGCAAGTTATCTACAGTCAGCAATGAGAAGATGGGATTAAGTCAATAAATAAATCATTTCCTGCAGATTCTTCTCTGGATGTTGGTAATCTCATCCAAATTTATTTGCTATCCCTTGATCTAGTGCTACATCTCTTGCAGTTGTAACAGCCTCTGTGTTTAAACACCCAGGAAAGGTGCTGGGTATGTATACTGAAACAGAAAAAGTTACAAACAACATGTTCCTTCAAACATATGTTTATGATGTTACACATACACAAGAGCCTTAACTGACAAACCTCCTTCACAGGTCCCAGTTAGTTGTCCACTGAGTCACTACTGGTGCTCAAAACTAGTATTTGCAGGCCTCCTGCTTTGGAGTATATACATGGAGTTAAAAATACCAGGACTGGGGTAGTAAGCACAGTTTTCCTCCTCTTTCCTTCCCACCCTCCAGACAGTCCCATTTTAATTGCTGCCTAACCCCACATACTCTTTGCTCTTCTCCCAGTACTCTTAGTTTTCTCCTTTCCAGCCCCTTTGTAGCCCCAAGGCAAAACAGGGAAGGTGAGGACTGTCAGAGAAAGGCAAGGAAAAGTGGGAGGGAATGCTCTTCCCCTATAGCCTGGGACTGAGCAAAACAGGTTTTCAGAAATTTCCTGCTTTCTCATCTCCAGCAGTGCCAGAGCAAAGAGCTAGGGAAAGCAGCCACCTGAACCCATAGCCAGACTCCCCCTTACATACCCTGCTGGCATTGCTTGCCAGCAGATGTGATCAAACACGTTCCTAGCTCCAAGGGATCCCCAACTGACAAATTTTACACATCAGCCTTCCAAAAAACCAGAAGGTAATCACTCACAAGTGTTACTCATTATACAGTCCTAAGAATCAGCTGCTTATGATGCCAAGGGCTTGCTGATGGACACAGCAAGGGGACTGGAGGTAGATTTTAATTGCATCATCCAAAAAGATACCTATCTACCACCTTTATGAAACACAGGCTGGTCAGAGGAATCTAGCTATACCTATGGCCTACGTAGGCTTTGGAAGGATGCAAATCAAGAAATCCTTACTTTTAGAAAAGCATTAAAAATAGATATTTTGCTTGCACTTGGAATAAGAGGCATGTTTTGACCCAGACAAGTCCAGGCTAGGTTGCCCCTGACCTTGACTAATCTTTTCTTGGCACATTTTTTTTTGTATGCATCATCTCCCTAGAGGACAGCACAGAGAGTTTCCAGTTGCTAATACAGCTTTTCTTTCCCAAACATGCCCAGATGAAGAGTTGGAATCTAGATTTTCCATTGAACTTATTGTCAGAAGGCTTTTAAGGGCAAAGGAAGACTAGAGGACTGAAGCAAAGATATTTAGAGGAAAAGACAGGGGAGCAGGGAGAAAATGGTAAAAGTTGAAAAAAATCTGTGTTCTGAAGGAGAATGGGAGAGTTCCTGGGGGAAGACTAGATTAGGAAGAATAGGAAAGAAAACAAGAAAGCACTAGTACAGGAATCACTCCCCTTGAGAAGCCCTGCATCCTAGGATTAAGTGAACAAGGGTTTCTCCTGGAAAGGAGGTGCTGTGGCTCCATCATGCAGCAATATTTGCTTCTGGCTCTGCACCTTCCTGGCTTACCCTACAAAAGCACTTGGAAACACTGGTTAAAAAGACTAAGTATTTCAACCCTTGATATTTATCATTTAGCCTGTCATAAAAAAAAAAAAGATAACAACATCCTTTTTTTGCAAAAATCTATATCTATTAGGTGTGACTGAATGCATATCCCTTAAACTATCACAGTGACATGGACCCGAAGAAATGCCTGCCATACAAAAGGACACAGCAGCATTAAAATCAGCCAGGTCAGTTAATCAACAAGGAAGAATTGGTTACACAGTGCTCTAGTGCCTTCAAAAGGGGTGTAATAAGCTGCCCTAGCCAAAAAACCTCATCCCTACCCTAGAGCTATAGCTCATCAGATAACTTCATTCCCCTTCATACAGCACCTTTTATCCTATGATCCCAAAACCATTTTATAGGCCCTATATCCATCACAATTTATATATTCATGCACACTGTCTAATAATTGCAGCCACACCAAAGTCAGGAGTAATATTGCATGTTCACCAAGAGATGAAGATGTGAGCATTTTCTTAAGTCATACACCTTCTGCTAACCAGAGAAACACCACATGCTAAATAATAGAAGTTGCCTTATACTGGAATAAAATCCTAATTATTGCTTAATTTTGCTAGTTCCTATGAACCACCAGGAAAAGATAAAAGCAAAAGTAAATACTGGTTCCTTGTCCTATTTACAGTATTCATTTCAAACAAACAAGTAACTCTAGTCACTTATATTAAAAAAAGTGTTTATAGTTATATTTTTCTCATTGTTTGCAGAGAACTCCCTGCAAACAAAAAGTTTTAGCCTGAAGAACTGCTGAGTCTAAGCAGCTGCCTTGTCCATCCTACCAATGCATATGAATTTTCAGAAAAATTTTAAGTGAGCTGTTCCCAATGATAGGCATGAGTAGGGTGGCAGTGGAGAATTAATTGCAAAGAATCAGCAGACTAAGGCTTACATAGATCAAAAACCTTACATTTATCAGCAGCTCAAGATTTTTAGTGTGGCAAATAAGTGAAAAACACCACCACCCCTCACTCCTCCTTCAACACACATTTCTCCTGAAAACTGGCTACTAAATTAATTTTCCAGGACAACCCAAGTATCTAGAACAAATAACGCTACACTACATCTTTCTGGCATCTTTTTCATCCCAGAGGATACTGCACATATTTAAATCAAATACTTATGTTTTTTTCACTTTTTTTTTAAAACGTCCAGATGTCTGAGTGCTGCTATCAGTGGTTAGAAGAGAACAGAGCCAGGGAAGCAGGATGCATAGCATGAGGATGAGTGGGCACCATTTCAAAAATTCTGTCCTCTAAATCCATTAGTATTCAAGAGGTTTAAGTGCCATGATGCTCAATTCATTTTATCACAGTGACTTAAATATCCTGTTCTGCCACTGTAAGTCAGATAATCAAGGGCACAAGCATTTTAGTTATTAAAAGCTTTCACAGCTACAACACCAGCTGTTAATTATAGGTGTGCAGTTTTATGGAAATAAGATTTCTTTAAATAAAGTCCAGATTTTTCTTCCTTTCACCTGACTTATCCACTGAAAATTAAATTAAGATGTGCCATCTCCTAAAAAAAAAAAAAACCAACAAAAAAAAACCAAAACAAAACCAAACACCTTCCTTTACAATAACACTACCTCACAAAGAGATACCCAAGTCATACACATACTGGCCTTTGAAACAAAGAGCTCCATTCAAGAAAAGAAAAGCAAAAGAGTTCACACAAATACACTTGACTGTACAAGTCTTTTAGGAAGCATTAGAATTGCAAACACAAAAAAGGCTTCTTGGTATAATCTCACTATTCACCTGATCTGAATGTCACAAAGAGAAAGCAGAAAGTTGAAGTTCAAATCTGGCTTAAAGTCTAAATAAATAAAGATCTTTGACATCCTTCACTATAAAGGACCTCAAATCTCTTTACTGGTTTTTCTATATAAATTCAATTTCACCCTTTACCTAGAAGCAACCAACTGTCCAATGGAATGTGGCAGCTTGTTAATAGCAAGTAACAATATCAGGGCAAAAAACCTGAATGCTGTATTCAACTAGATGTACAAAGGAAAAACATCGCCTGATTAGAGTTCAGGTAAGATGAAGGCCAGCTCAGTTCTCCTCCCGAAGAAAGAAGAAGAAGAAAAAAAAAGTCTCTTGACTTCAAAATGAATGACAGATTTTTTTTTTTGATCTGTGAAATGCCAGGAAGACACAGCCCCACCATAAGCACAATGCATGGACACTGGCTTGTTCCCAAGCCTGGGAAAAACATCACAGGCTGAAGACAGCCATAGAAATGCACTTAGTGTTTCCGTGGCGATCTGTTTTGTACCCAGAGGTTTCCTAGGCAAAAAGTATTAAGAAATAAGTCAAAGCACACAAATCATTGTAGACTGAACAGGAAAATGGAGAGGACCATGTTTCAGTTCTGTCAAGTCCTGTGGAAAGTCTGATCCCAAAAAACTTAAGCTAGATGTATTACAAATACGACTCATCATCCAGTTAATAATTCCCTAACAATACAACAAGCTGGCTTAACAGCACTGCTTGCAGAAGATAACACCTTTATATATAAGGTATGCATGGGTCTGCACATATTTCCACGAAGGCTCACAAAGAAAATGTGAGCAAAGCAATATTTTTCCATGTCATCAGCATGAAATCCCACTAAAAAGCAACAGTGAACGCTGAAGCAACAGTACTAAAAATATATTTTTGTGGCTTTATAGTGCATTTTAAAGCAAGCAATAGAGTGAGTTGCAGCAAGTTCTGCCCAGTACACTCTCACCCTTCACACACCTTTCCTGTTATTCACGAGGCTTGGCTGTTTGCTCCCTGCCCTTTCCATAAAATCCTCAGTTACTCTTAAGTAGCCTCTTCTGCCACTCCTTATCTACCACATACCGCCGAGTTTGCAAATCCCTCCTGTGACTTTGTTCAGTATATCACTTTCCTCCCCTCCTTCCAGAGGATTTGTCCATCTATTCCTTAGAGAAACTATCCCAAGCCAAAACAAAATAGCTGTCTATCGCAGCTAGAAAGGGCAGCTTGAAATCAGAATACAATAGCAACCTTGACCTCTTGGATTCAGCGGGTCTCTGGGAGGCTGCCTGAGAATAGACAGCCTTCCGCTGACTGAATGGGTTGCAATTTTTTGTTTTCAAGTTCAGCACTGGTATACAAATACTATGCTGGTAGCACAAGGGACAGCATAACTAGTGCAAGTTATAGAAGACACCAGAACAGGAAAGAGTCTTGCCACAGATGTTGCTTCTGGACTGCCTTAGTTTCCAGAAAATGTAGCTGTCCTGAATGGCACATACCAATGCCATGTAGTTCTCGTTTCCTAAGGATTATTTATAAAAAATGTTTAAGCCAGCTTTTCTTCTCTGTTCATAAACCCAGACTCTTCTGAATTCATTCAACCGTTTGTTTACAAGTGAGATTACCAGGAACACAGTTTTATTCCACCCAGTTACCAATCAAAGCCTGATCAGTACTACTCCCAAAGTTCAATCACTGTTTCAAACCTTTTTCAATCATTGAGTAGCAATAAATAATAGGAACAGTATTACCCCCAACCATGAACACTTTAATAACAAACCATCCAGTTACCTAGTTTCATCATATTAGAGCGATTAAAAGGAATATTCTTTTGAAATCTTGCCTTAAATACATTGCATTCTTCTGTTAAATATCTATACAGTGTTTTTAAGTGACTACCAAGGTACAGAACAAATGTTGCTCTGAGCATAATTGGGATGGTTGTCAGTACGTCCTTTTCCACTTTTTCAAAGAAAAACTATAATACTCCTAGAAAGACCTACTGGCAGAAGCAACATGCAGTTGCTAAAGATCTTTGATCTTGGGCAGTAATTTCCCCAACATGTTTAGCAAAGTGATTTATGATCAGACAAAATTCACAACTCTACATATTCCAGTCTCAGGCACTTGTTAAAGCAATTGGCATAACTGTAAGTGTCATGCCATAGAAAATATTTTCTAAAGATTCTTGAGAGAACAGGACTCAACTACTCAGCAACAGCAGTAATGGTCCTCAGACATCTCAACCTGCTAGACAGTTCTTAAACACTATCTTTGCTCCCAAATAATTTGCAGCCTTACATAGTTCAGTGTCTACACACACTAAGCACCTCTCAGCAGCAGCACCTTTCCATATTCCAACATTACAAAACACCACTGAATTACATTACCTTCCTGCTCTCGGCACAGATCTAAACCCTTTGATCAGCCCATCCTTTCTTCTAATAATTTTTTTTAGATAAAAATTGTACCTGCTCTCAAAATCCCCCCTTTCAAACATACACAATGAGACTTTAAATACTTCAGCAGAGAACATCTTAGGTCAGCTTACAGCTGCTTTAACTTTTTCAAATAAAAAAAACTACCTTCAATTGATTATCAAAACTTTGTTTGTTCAAGCTGATAAAAATTTAGAATCAAATTGTTCACAACTGTTTTCAGCGATACAAGCATTGGCTCTGCTGCTTTGTGTTGCTCATTGGTAAGGTGGTGACAGGATACTTGAAATATTTCCAAACAAGAACAGTTCTATAGATATCAGCATTCCACAAAATTCAGCACTTTTTAGAAAGCTACCTTGAAGTGCTTTGCATGATTTATTTGCACCTGGTCTTTAGAAAAATAAAGGAGTAAAGAAAAAACCCTCTGCTATCCATCCAGAAATAACTCATATGCTGTGTGAGCCAAGTAACAACACATCCACCACAAAGAGCAAATAGTTAACAAGCAGTTCACGGTGAAAATAAATAAGACGTGCTTGTGACTGAAACAGCGAATAGCAGCTATGATAGTAGCCATCAAGTTTCACTTGCAATCGGAAAAAGGGACAGTATTTACCAGCTCTGACCCTAAGCAGCATCACCTTTAAAACTTGAGCAAAACATCACCTAAGCTTCTCTGAATTCATGTTACTACCTCATCTTTAATAAAACATCTAAACAGTATCAGTGCTTCATTCACAGCTCTCTTCATGGCCAAGTATTATAATTTAAAAGAATAGTAATTGGCAAAAGTTTTTCCTGCTGAGCATGAAGTTTTACAGGAAAAGCTCAAACACACCCTTAGCCTTTATATTTTTAAGTCCAGTGCTGCTCCCAATTAGGCCAGGACAGAAACTTGTAATAACTCAGTCCTTAACTGGATTTGGGCTATTTCCTGCTATTCCATCCAGGGCTGGGCAGGCCTGCATTTTAACATAGCAGCAGTCCTACTGGCAGATCCACTAATGAATCAGCAGAAGCTCATCAATGCAAGTAAAACTAGAACTAGTTGACACTGATTTAAATTTCTCCCTCCAGCCCTCAAACCCCATTTTGTCTAACATACTGTTTGAACATTTCTTTCCAGCATCACTTGATTAGGTCCAGACATTGCATTTCAAAATGAGATGTTGCATGTCTGCCCATAACAGATTGCCAGTCATGGGCATAAACATTAGGAAATAAAATACCTGGTGACACCTCCTAAGCAGATCAACTCCCAGATGTTTTCAGAGAACTGAAAAGAACAAGGCAGTTGTTCAAAAGGTGGGTGCTGAGCACAGGAATTGGGCACATTGACAAAAACAGAATCAGACAATTCAAAATACTTTCAAATGCTTCGGTTTTCTTACCAACAAATATCAAGAGGAAGAAAAAAAACAAACCAAAAAACCAAGAACCAAAAACCAAAACTTGCTTTCCCTTTCCCTACAGGCCAGCACCAAGTTACATACTTTCTTCTGTTAAAACTCTTACCCTACAGATTAGTGCAGTGAAATAGAAAAAGGAAGAATGGAAGACTAAGGACTGACTCTCTTAAATTAAGAATATTTTCAATAATATTTGCACTGAAGCAAAACCAGATAACAGCAGGATGAATGCCAAGCCAAGCAGTAAAATTGTAAAAACATGGAGAATTACATCTTGAATTCATCAGTCTGCTATTACATCAGCCTTTGGCCACTAACAGGCAACAGTTTTCTCTGGAAATGGCAATTTTGCGCTTTTGGTGCATGCATGCCTGGACAGAGAAGCAGAAAGCAATATTGCTGGTTTAGAGATTGTTTTGTTGGGGTTTTTTTAAGCACAAACATCCTTAAATCTTATCTAAGGAATTAAGTTTACAGTGAAGAAAACAATCGCTCTGAGCTTCTTAAAATACAGCCTACCAGGTACTTATCCTAAAAACAAGTATTCCCAGAATAGAGATGAAAAGATTATAAACACTTTATCTTGTCCAGAGCTTAAATCAGTACTGTTATATTTCAAGCTGTAAATTACAGCAGCTATACTATCTGTTCCAGTCTGTTCCCGTAATATATCATTATTAACAGTTACCACCATTCTGCTCTTCCTTTACATCTCCTGCCTGGAAATATCATTTTTGAAAAATAATAGGCTGTTCCTGAACTATCCTTCTCAATTGCAATAACTTGTTATCTGCTTTACAACACTGCTTAGGTGGCCCCACTAGGGACAAGGACCACATTGTCCTAGGCACTGTGCAAACAAACCATACAAGACAATGCCTGCCCCAAAGCATCTAAGTGCAAGCAAAAAAAAATTTGAATGACAAAATCAAGTTGGAGCAGTCTCCTGCATAGAGGCCTAATAAAAGGAGGACTTCACTGTGTCAAAGGCCTTCAGCAAACTTGCTGCTTTCGGATAAGTTTTTCCTGTATTAACTTAGCTAACATTTTAAAATAAATATTCAATATTTGATCTTGTCATGGATAAAATATGCCTTTATATAGCGCTAAAGTAGCCTCTTAATTAATGAAAACCATTAAACAAAGATAAAAATACAAGTTTAAATGCACTCAGTTTTAATCCTAAAGTATCATATCTTTCCAGTATAGACACAACACATATGGCACAAAGCAGATACAGAGTTAGTATTAATGATCTTGCATCTGTAACACAGAAGGTTTTGAATGCTGACAGCAGCATTGAGTAGGCCAAAGAGGTGTCCCTAGACGCCTAGGGCTTGCCTCTGTAAGGTCTTCTGTTACACCTAAGGAGATGTATCAAAAGCAATACCCTCTTCTGGGCTCTCCCACATGACAGTCTTGTGCCCTGTGTGCTCTAAGGTGCACTCCTACCTGATGATCTATTCAAGATCTTCAGAAGAGCAGCACATATACTCAAGTCAACCCTCACTGAGTCCATGCAACCATTCCCCATGTGACCAACGCTGAAGAGTAAAGCAACCTAAGAAGAGAAAAGATGTGGTAGAAGTCCTTCAGCAACTCCAGGACATGTCTTTGGTGCACAAATGCTCACTACATGTTGGAGAAGTTTCTGAGTGTGGGACACTGTTTCAGATCCTTGTGTCCATATCAGGGTTGGGTTAGAGGCCTTAGGTGGGCAGCTGCAGCAGATCTCCTGGAACTAATGGTGTTCTTAGAAGAAAGGAAACATTCACATGCACTGGGAGTACTTCACTATCCACAGTAATACATAGTAAACTGGTAAATTAAAAAATACATTATTACTTTGAATTAGACACATATGTAGATGACACCTCAGAAACTATCAATCCTGCAGTGAACTAAATCCTGCTTTAACCTCCCTTGAGGTCATTGATTGTTGGTGAGAGATGACCAGCCAAGGGACTCAGTACTGGCAATTATCACAAATGGAGAAGTGATTCCTCCTTTCACAGCTCACATCTTCAGTCCATTAAGTTTTTCTTCTTCTTTTTTTTTTTTTTTAACAAACATTAAACACAGAGTATTTTGAGACACAGAATGAACTTTAGTATCTCCAGTGCATCAAGAAACCCAGCTGGTGGCACAGAACTATAACTACTTGTGCAATTTCTTCAAAACAAAAATATTGAAGCAAAGAGATTTTTATATTTTTAAAGAAAATTAAATAGCCCACATCTCCAGCAAAAGGCTCTTGAATGCTTATTTTGATCTTTTTAAATTAAAAGGCTCAATTTTGCCAAAACTAAGGGGCCAAAAGAAGAATGATTTTCAAATCACAGATTTGACTGAAGAAATAAACAGGAAAACTGGTTTCTCACTTGTAAGGTGAGAAAATCTTGATCGGAAGGTGGAAAACTGAATGAAACATGAAGTATTCAGAATGCAAATAATCCAATCCACCCAGACCCAGGAGTTTATATCCACAGTAACCACATTGAGCTATCTGCCAAAGTTCAATTGAAGCCCAAGTGGCTGTGTGTTCTTTGGGAATTTTTTTTGGGGGGTGGGGGATGCAGTAGGGGAAAACACAACAGGAGACATCCATTTGGTCTTGAAAAGGGCAGCTCTAAAAGATGTAAGAACAACAACATTTTAGCACTAGAAACTGAGTTTTCTTTAGTAATACGCAGCTTCCCATCAATAATAAAAGAGTATTCTCAATGTTTTATGAGTATAGCTTAGTCATGAAGACTATCTGCAGGACTTGCTTATAACATACTGATGCTTTTGCATTAAAAAGATCACAGTAATATTCAACTAACTAATCTAAGGCAGCCACATACTAAAGTGACAGCCACAGGAAGCAAAAATCAAAAGTTACGTTCTAAGAAATTGATGAGGAGCTAAAAAAATACTCTTATTTCTTCACATTACTGTAGTAACCAGGAGCCCTAATTAGCCCAGGCCCCACTGTGCTAGATGCTACTGTACAACTAATTTATGAACCAGACATGCTTCTCAATGAACAAAAGAAAGTACATGCTAATAATGTTATTACAGCATCAGGACAACATTATCTTAGACAATGGGAAACGTGGAAGTTTTATATGCTTGCTTTATTGTTATTAAAAGTAGCACTGTTACCATGGCAACTGCTGAATTGCTTGGGAATTTGTTAAAGAAACCCAAATGTTACTTATATTCACACATTTGCAATCAATTTAGGGAAAACAATTGGGTTTTGTTTGGTGGTGTTTGTTGTTTGGGTTTTTTTTTAAATCACACATTTTTCCTTATGATTATGACCCTGCAAATTTTAACTTTTTTTTTTAATAAATCTGTTCTTGCGATTGAATTAAGATAGATCACATCTCTTTGCACCCAAAGTAATCTGCACTGTCATACACAATATGAGTCTGATAACCCATCTAGTATCTTGGTCAGAAATAGAAGCACAGACACCACACTATGTATAAAAATACACATCAGCAAGCTTCCCACCTACTGGTCAAAGGGACAGGCATTTCATGGCATGGTGGGGGCACAGAGAGGAGTCCCAAACATCCACTTTGTAAGGGTCAGACAACACTCCAGGTGTAAAAACATGCAAGTGGGCAAAGGTAGGTGCACACTATCCCTAACACACTGTGCAGCCAAGGAATTTGCGTGGCTTCCAGCATTCAGGTGTTGGTATTCCTGTTCTTTTATCCTTGCTTAGCAGCATCTAGTTACTTTTAAGGTAAGAACTGGATGCATGAAGTTAATGGGAAACCGTGGAGGGATCAGTCTGCGAGATGTGGTGATTGTGTGAAATGGCTGTTTTCTTTCTTGTTTTCATCAACATATAATTCCCCCAAGTACAGGCCAGCCCAAAAGCAATGAAAAGCAGAATAGTGGCAAATCCTAGTTTTTCTGTCAAGGAACCTCACAAAACTCAGTTAGGCTATGAAACAAATGGGTTGATTTTGGATTATCTCAATTTCAAAAATTGAGAATTGCCATACTCAATTACAAGTGTCAGAGTACTCCAAGAAAAACAGCAGGCTCCTTCAGACTTTGTCAACCAGCTCTTTAAGGTGTGTGTACTGAGTAAATTGGATTAAAATGCAGGAGTTAAATACAAGTCTTCCTGACCTATACTTGCAGGTCTGGTCCTTAGCTTCAGTTTAACTATTGGTATTTCACAGCAAACATTATACAGTCACAACTGCATCCTCAGGAAGTCATCCTCCTTTCTATCACCTCTGAAGCTTGCCTGGGGGTTACTCCTCTCACCCAGTAATTCCTGAGCTGAATTGCTGCTGCAGGCTCCCTACTTGCTCACTTCTGCAACCACCTCCCAAAAGCCTCCCTCCCTGCAAGCCACAGAGTAACGTGCCCTGCTAAATCCCAAGCTTTAAGAGCAAGACAAGCAAACTGCTGCTTAGCACCAGCAATCATAACAGGATATAACATACCGTGCACCTCCTCAACTGCAAACACACAGCATGAGATGTTAAGCATCACCAAACATATAGAATTATGCATCTCTTCAACTAAACTGCAAAGGGCCATGTAGACAACAGGATGCAGTTTCACAAAGCATCATTTTCTAAATGTTTTCCAGAATGAAAGTTAGGGTTTTTTCTCTAAAATTAAGAGGACCTTTTCATTCTCCATGTTAGTTGTCTGTCACACTACACTTCGAGGCTCAATTTAAATCAGAGCCAGAGGAACTCCTACTTTAAATGACTTGAATCTTTAGTGAGAGAACTGTTATTGAAACCCACCCTCTAGAAAACACAAATACAAGACTGAGAAAAAACAGAATTCAATTGTATTTAAACATAAATTGTTTCAATATGAATGTTGAATAGTTACAGAGTTTCTATTATTGCTATTGCATTAGAAACTAATTTGGCAAGACAAATATAGGGCTATTGGCATCTCCATAGGTACATGTTACACTCATGGGCCAATATTTAGTTATATTTGAAATATGCTATTATTAAGAACTGAACAATTTAATTGCTCAGAACATTTGAACCTTAAACACATAGTATTGCACATTCTTTTCCAAGTATAAGTCTTAAAGACTCAGCCAGATACAACCTGAAATCTGAATTTCTTTTCATCTAAGCCTCTAATGAGATAATACAAGTGCCTTAGTATTTTGTTTTGCAAGGCTGTGGTAGAACTTAATAGCAATGGAAGATTTTTCCCCTGAATTTGTTCCTAGGGATAAAGGAGGGCAGGACAGGGGAGATTCTATTTTTTTCTTTTAAAGGTACATCAGAGTTTAAGTTTGTCTCAGATTAAGATATCTATAAAACATCCTCCCTGAACCTACTTAACTCTTTAAAATGAGGCTCACATTAAGAAAAACATTCCAATACCCCAGATATGTTTCAGCAGGAAAATACAAACTTCAAGATCTGCACAGATACCTGCATTCTCAGGCCACATTTAAAGTTTCACACTTTCTCTCACACTAACATCAGTTTATTCTGCCAATCACCACTCCTGGGGGTGACCTTTCTTCCTGCATTCCTGTGTGCTGGGGCTGTAAAGGAAACAGCCCCTTGACCTGAGGTTGCTACCGCATCACCTACATGTAACAGCAGTGAAGTTAAATCATTTTCCAATCAGATTTACAGTATGAAGGTGGAAGATTAGAAAGGAAAGTGTGACGGCATGAGGGAAGTAACTTACTACCTACCCTCTTCCAGACGGAGCAAGAGGTTCAGATAAATAAGAACTAGCACTGGGACAACCATGCTAGGATACAGAGCAGTAAGACATGCTCACCAAACTGGTAGACTTTAATTACTTTCAGATTCCTTTTTAGACCTAAATGTTGTGAAACCTAGTCAAACCCAACGTTGTACAACACAAGGACCTCAACAATGCCAACAACAACAAAAAAAAATTATATAGACAGGAAGAACTGTTACAACTTCAAAATTGTTCCTCCCAGCAACAATTCCAAAGCAGGCTGGCACTGGCTCACACAAGTGTCCCAGAGAACAAGCAGGTGAGGAGCAGTAGTAAGAGAGGGAGGAATACTGTGGAGCAGCACTTCCCACTTTGATCTAGATGGGATGCTTAGGGCCATATTCTGATGCAAATTCGTGCAAGTAAAAGCTGCTTACAGCCCCCAGTCAGCTGCTCAGTAGGCACAGCAAGTGCTGCCATAGCCCTCCAGCCTGGCACATCTCTGCTGACAAGGCCCAAAAATGGAGGGAAAATTTATATACAGTTCTTAGGGTATGAAAACAACAGTTACTGCTTACAACCTGTAGCAGGCTGCTTAAACAGCCATCTCCTAAGAGGATTGGCAGTATTCACCTACATTATGTTTTGGAGAGCCACTGGGAAGAGGCAGCCATTTTCTCCTCAGAAGGAGCAGAGTTTATGAGACAAGATGGCTGCCACAGGCACTTAGAGCGCTGCGCAACAAGATGGAGGCCAAAAGATGAGTCAAAGAATTAAAAAGTTGCCATGAATGCATTTTGCTTGTGTTTTAATTATTCATGCTAACCTACATCCTACTAGGCTAGTTTGTGTTTACTCAGTTTCACATGGCATTGTCACAGCACCCAAGGCAATTGCCTCTGTTTACAGGACATAATGAATAAATCACTTTCACTTCATAGCACCTGGCCTCAGAGCTATAATACACTCCAAGACCACCTCCAAAAAAGGGCCAAGTTGGGCAATTCATTTTGTTTCCCAGTGGTGAGCAGTTACACCTAAAAACGCACCATCATCATGGGGAAGGTAGTATATAGACTTCCATACCAAAGAGAATAAAATTTTCTTTCTGTTCTGCCCCTGCTGTACCTTTCTGCACCCCCTCCAAAGAAGGGCAGTGAGAAGGTCACAGGTAAAAGCACTCATAGCAAGACTGCTGCAGAAAGACTGTGTATTGTACACTTGTTCTTGTATCACTGTATTTCCCACATGGCAGGATGCAGGACAAGCATCTCCATTTTCTTCTCCATTTTTTTGGCCCTCCAGCTTAAACTGCTTGTCATTTTGATGATATTGCCACCTGCTCATTTGCTTTTCCTTATTCCAAAGTCCCAGAAGTGAAGCATGATGGATGGAGCTAGGAGCAACCTGGTCTAGTGGGAGGTGTCCCTATCTGTGGCCAGGGGGTTCAGAACCAGATGATCTTTAAGGTCCCTTCTAACCCAAACCATCCTACAGTTCTATAAGCCCCCTCAAATATTCCTCAAAGTAGTGCAATAATTTTCAGACATCACTAAGTAACATCCTAGAAGTTTCTTAAATTAAAAAAAAATTAAAATGGAACACCCATCAGCCAAGACTACCTAGCAGAAAAGGAACACCATGATTAGGGAACAGGACAAAATTTGCTTTTTCGCTTTAACAAGTACAGACTCTTTGTTATACATAGTCTGTTTTTTGCTCAGGTTTTCTCCCTGTATACCTCAACTCTAACAAGAAAACAGGATAGTTTTGGGGTTTTTTTTTTTTAAAAAAAAAAAGTATAAAGAATGGAAGCAGAAGTGTTTTGCTGCATCTGCCCTACCAAAAAAAAAAAAAAGCGCAAACTTAAGCTCTAGCCACTCACACATGAAGCAATTCATAGCAGCTAAAGAAACAGAAGAGCCCTTTTGCTAACCACTGAATACAAGCAATTAGCGAAGAGAAGAGCACAAGCAACTTCACTCTTTGCCTTCATACAGCTTATCAAGTTTATTCTGCACTGTTACATTTTTGTAATTTATATAAAAAGCCCTCAGCTATTTGGCAAGATTTACATCTAGAAACAGCAATTTAATCACATATGAAAGATCAGGGGAACTGGATGCCTCAGGACATTGCAGACTTCTCATCTCCCACTAACCTGCCTGAAACTTGCCCAGGTCATGTTGAATGTTAACTAAAAATAACTTTTAAATATCTGTTTCTTCATTAGGCTTGCTTTTTAAACAGAGACATGAAATTCATTAAAGTTATCATGTGAAATACTGAATGCTTGCACAGCAGAAACAAGCAGCTTGCAAGTTCAGCAATCTTTCTTCTGCGGTGATGTAACTGCTCTAAGAAAGCAAAATTTCTAGTGATTTCTTGTCCAGGCAGAAACAAGTTGAATGGCAGCTGTTACAGATTTCATCGTGAAAAAAATCTCCAAAAGTAAACTGTCAAATGTGACTTTGATCCCTAACATAATAAAATGAATGCGTTCAGGTGTGACCTATATTAGTAGTTTATCCCATCAAATCCAGAATACCCTATCTTGTTTCAATATTACATTTCTGCCTTTTTAATATTGAACAGCACTTACTAAATACATCACCTTTAAAGCCTGACCTCGAAGTGTCCTAAAATTTCAAATGCCAGCACTATGACTGGTTAAGCATCTAATCTGAGGCAATCCTGTATTTATTGCTGTTACACAAATAACAAAGCTTTTAATCAGCCAAGGTCTCTCAGAAACCTCGGTTCGTTCTTCTTTTAAAAGCTCTTTATGGGCAACAATCAGAAAAGATCAGAAGTTGTTTACTTGCTGATAGATGTTGCTCAGAAACTCATTCTAAATGTGTATGTGCCTGCATTACAAACACAGTAGTTGCAACAAGTACTTTCCTTGAACACTTCAGGACTGGGGTCAAGAACAGAAGGGGTATTAACTTGGCACTACCTTCTCAGACATGGCACTAATTACTCCCATATCAAAGCTTATAGAAAGCATGGACAGCTTGCTGAGATGCACTTGATCAGTGAGTAACCCTCTCTTGTTTTGTTAATATTCCACTTCGGAGAAGGATGGAAACTCACAGTTGAAAAAAGGAAAATTAAATTTAGTATCCAATGTATAGCAAAGCTTTCCCAGTAAGCCAAAAAAAAAAAAAAGACATAATTCTGTCATTTAATTGGAACGTTAGAGAGCAAAAAATACATTTCATACACAAATGGTTACCCTCCATTAATCCCCCCTCTTCAGAATGAAGAATCTCTTTGGGGGGTGTAGCCTGGGGGATTTTTTCGTTCGTTTGTTTTTTAACCAGTTGTTTATCTGTTTCTTCTAAAATAGAAGCAAGACCAGCGTAGAGGAGAGTTTCTGTCAAGTTCATGAGGCTGCAGAGAACTTTCAAGTGCAGAAGTTAATGTACACCTTAATGCCCAGAATAGTGGGGCATTATACAATTTCATCATCTGCTATGCCAGGGCTAAACCTTACTTCCTCCTATTGTCAGCTGTTTGCTAAACATGACATTATCTTACCACTAGCAAAACACATGATGCTTCAGCATCCCAGGTTTCCAACACCTGCCCAGGCATTTCAGCATGCTCTTTAGGCCACATTTATAATCAGACTTTTTCTTGAATAAAAAAATTTGATACAATTGGATCCGGTCATATTTAGGAAGGAGTAAAAGAGTAGATATTCAGACTAAATACTTTAAATTGGGAACTCAGTAATAGGTGTCCTCTTTAAGATAAACTGGAAGTAACTGAGAAAGCAGAGGCATTTACACTATGAGTTTATTATATTCCACGTCAAGTAAGCAACTCAATCCATCCTATTCTTTCCAGATTCTCAGGCAGTAAGCACTACTGGGATTTACAATAATAATTATACAAAAACTCATAATAGGAACAATCTTTTTTTTCCACAAATGTAACTGAAACCTTAGAGTAGGGGTTCTATATTGCAATGTTTTATTATTTTCTTAAATCATGCCACAGCTAGCCAGCACTTCATTTTCTTTCATTTTTGAAACACAAAAGAATTCTCACAATCATCCTGTTTAAAGCCATCTGATTTTTTAAAGCAACAGTTGTAAACGTCAATAGGTTTAAACCACAATGATGACTTGCCTGCACTTCCATCTGTAGCCAAATTTGTGTTGATTCACAGCAGAATTTATAGTTAATTTGCTTGACACTACAAGGAACCACAGTACTGAATCCAGTGAACTATTAAGATAGGAACAAATACATTTCTAAGTAAACAATGCCTTTTATTATGATTAAAGCACATGCCTAAAATTTATTTATCCACCAAAAGGCTGTCATTTTCCAGTAATTTAAGAGATGGAAATCAGATTTATTTTGAGGTAAGGATGCTAAAGAAGAATCCTTTATTCCTATGAGATTGCTGTTTCATGACACAGTAAGTCTCAGCCTTAGAAGCTACCAGGACAAGCTTTTCTTCCACTCCGCATTGCTCTGGAGTTTTTCAGTTGGTAGGTTTCAGTTGTCAGATAGCAACTATTTCTAATCTGACTAGTGAGAAAGATAGGTCTAAACTGTTTTCCCTGACCAACCATTTGCACTAGAGATTTTAAAAACACAATTAAAACCCCCAACCAAACAAAAAACAAACCCAAACAGCAGCTCATGTTCTCTCTGCTTTTCTTTTTCATTCTTTTCTCCCTCTACCTAAAGTTAGCCAGAAAAGAAAAGTTATTTCTTGCCATTTTAAAAACTTATCAATATTTTTTTTCAAATCACTATGTGCAACAACATCTGAAATTCTTGATTCTCAAACATTTTTTTCAGTAAACTTTAGAAAAATCTCAAGCCCAAAGGCAAAGTATCCATAACAGGACAATTTTTTTCCCCACACTGACCTACTGAGACAATTAAATTGGAACAGCCAACATTGCCTTCCTGTAGCCATCTAAAAATTTTAACATGAGAAACCAGTTTTAAAAAAGCAAGTAAAATTGAAGGATTTTATAACCTAGAAGCAAGACTGATGTGCATTTTATAATAAAGGAAATTTTGTAATATGCATAATTATTCTGTACTACTATATGTTTCTCATATTACTTTTCGTTAACATGGTCTATTTGGTAATTTCAGTAGTAAGAGCATTAAATACAGTAATAAATTAGTAAAGAAGCAAGCTGCAAAGAAGTTTCAATTGCTTCAAAGTTTTTGAGTTAAAGATACACTTCAGTTGTGCTGTGCAGGTTTTCTGTAAGAATAGTTTGCAGGATCACGTGCAAATCTGAAAAAGCTGTTAGTGGAAAGTAAAGAAAAGGTATTACTTCAACCAGACAGACCATGCTGTAACTAACAGCATCTTGGAGAGAGAAACAATACATTCTCTCCAAAGGACACAATCACACTATATATGCAATGCACATTCATTCTTAAATACACCAAATTTACACCAACCATTCTGATAACATCAGAATTTAGAATATCAGAAAATACATTTGAATTAAATGGAGAATTAACAGCTCCTCTCTTCTCCCTTCCACAGTCACCAGCTGATAGATTCTTATTATGGGTGAGAGGGTGAAAATGATAGTTTTCAGAGTCATGTAATCCACATCATATCTGAACAGAGGCTTTTATTTGAATTGGGCATAAAACACTTCCTAAAATTTGCTCGTTACTTCTGTAAGTTATTCATCATTTCTACTTACGCTGGCACAAGGAACAGGAAAGAAAAACCAAACACACAGCCCTACAATGCATATAACTGTAACAGGTTAGGAATAAGTATAAACAGAGAAACACTTGTAGACCAAAATTATTTTAGAATTATTTTTAAAGAAATCCTTGTGCATTGAAGGAGAAATAACACCTTCTCGCCCCACCCCCAGTCTCAGCTTTCTTCAAGTTTCAGCTACGTAAAAAGTCTAATGCTTTTATGTATTTCATATGTAGGTCATCCAGAACATTTACATAGCCTACTCAAAATCATTTTCTGTAATACATATATTAAGACACAGAGAAAGAAAAATTATAGTTCTCTTACATGAAAGCTATTTCAAAGTGAAATATGCAGCATTCTAAATTCTTCCTAACAATGCTCTTTCTGCCTAATAAAAATTACACCAAACATTATTTGAGCTGTCATAAGATACCAAATAATTATAGGTCTGACATTTTTTTCCCCCAAGTACCAATTTAGAACATGAATTCATGCTTTCTAGGTTTATTTTCAAGTTCATTTTGGTAGTTTACCACAGTTCTTTCCGAACCTGGCCTCTAGTTAATAAGGCTTCCACACATATGGTCTGACTTTCTAAAGACCCTATTAGGAAAGAAAGAAAAAAAAGAAGAAAAGAAATTCCATTACTGTTTTCATGCTTTTTCACTGAACCATCACTGCATTCGCTTGCAGTAACTCTAAAGGAGGATTATAAAAGTGCTTTCCCAGAATGTGTACTAAAAGGAAAGGAGCTCCAAACCTGGAAAGTATCTGAAAGGGGCCTCTTGTAAAGCGAATTCTCCCATGCAGCCCTTTGAAACCCTTTGCCTAGTCTAGCTGCTGGGCCTCCACATACAATTAACTATTACTGCAGCTTATCCCAAATACTTTCACCAGCCCATCACAGCAGCGATTAGGAAAAACCTTATTGCATGTCTTCATGTTGGTAATGGATCCATTAGCAGGATCCTACTCCAGTTCAAAACAAGTTGAAACAATTTTCACTTTCTTAACTCATCTTCACTGCATGTGGGCTTTTGAAGAGCCACACATTAGTTACTTCTCTGCCCTCCACCATAAAAGTTCTGTCCAGATATCCAGGCTTTAGTGAATACAGTTTTGTTTTGCAGTCCTGCTTTGACAAATATGATTTTTTTTTTCAGCTTGTTAACAGCAAGCATGTAAAGCAAGGCTCTGTTAAAAATCATTAATTTTATACTCTAGGAGAGGTAAAAATAAAGCAAACTACCATCTGTACTGTTTACTGTTAGACAACGTTTACTGTCATCTTATCCATGCAATTTCAAAATGATTAAAAAAAAATTTTCAAAATGTTCTTTTTGGCTAGTCATACAGGAGAGATTGAACTGGCTATGATCTGGGGTAGAAGGTTTTTTGTTCTCAAGACAGTGAAGTCGCAATTTTCTTATTTCTCTGCTCATCATCCCAAATATATCATCCCCTTTCATAGTATTTGTTTTTATGATAATGTCCTGCCAACCTCGTTACTGGTATTTTACTTAAACATAGTAGTTATGTATCACCATCTACCCATACCATAAATAATCCCAAATCCTCTTACTCATTCAAGGGAATAAAATAGAGAAAGACAGGCAACACTGTCAAATATGCAAGAAGTCCTAAAGACAACGTATTAAACCAGAACCCCAGAAGACAACAAGGTCCATGCATCTTTTCATGTTTTGAACCAAAATCATAGGGAGTATCACAATATACCTTAAGCCGCATTACTTCAGGGAAGAGAAGATAAAACCCCACAGTCTGACAATTGTACTGCATCTGAAAAGCAGAACTGGAAAATCCACAGAGGCTGAAGAAGTGCCAAGGGAAACAGTGGAATTTGCTAGAAGCTTTGAATTGCAAATGCAAGGGGAAATCCTCTTCTGGAAAATATATTCAAACTATATACAGAGTGCACAAATGCCAGAAGAAATCTGACACCTTTCTCTCCCTTTTCACCTTTTGTCTTTCACTCTCTTTTTCCGTCTCACTACTTCACCTTTCCTCCTCTGTTTTGGGGTTGTTGGTTTTTTTTCTTTATTAGCTGTACATTGTCATTGCTGTAACTTTTTTATGATTGCTTCTCTCAGTAAGAAATGTTTGGTTTGCAGACCATGCCAAAGAGGAAGAACTCCATTTTCCCCAGGGGACAGGGAAAGCCCTGAAAGTTCATCTTCTGTACAGCTGCCCCTCAAGTTTCTTCCCTTATATTCAGATCACTGATGCTTTTACTTGCCCAGTAAATGAGGCTCCATTTGTGGGGTGTTTGGGTTTTGGTTTTTTTTCCTGGTTCAGGTTGTACATTGCTATCCACCTTATCCCCACAATGGCAAGGGGGCATTCACAGAACAATGCTACAGCCCAGACACAGCCCAGAGCAGTGCTGCTGCACACCAACACTCTGCTTTTATACCCCAGTCCCAAGTTTCAGATGCGGCTGTTTGAAATGCTCCAGGAACCAGAGAGCATGTGCAGTACAAGCTCTAACAATCCTG
>JAVJGJ010000060.1:13386480-13402535 GCA_035590215.1 Microhierax caerulescens
TTGGGGGGGGGGGGGGGGGGGGCCCGTCAGAAAAAAATATTTATCTGAAGCAGAAGTGTTTCTGGCTGTTTGGTAGAATAAAAAAAAAAAACAAAACCCAAACAACAAACCAACAATAAAAGAGTATGAACATCCACCTGTAAAATAAAATATTTTGATATGTTAAAATGTTATCCTACTTCTAAATTTTGGCTGAAATTATTTTCCAAATTTACCCAATTGCTTTTTAATATATTTTAATCACTTCATTTCCCAGCGAAGTTACCTTACTTGGAAAACTTTATCTAGTTCTGTATCAGAGTACTCCTTCTAATGGTACTGAAATTACTCCTATGCACACACACAGGCAAACCATCTATCATGTATTTACTGTCATCTACACTTTCCAAAGTGACTGGTGTTTTAACTGCTCAATTTTAGACAGCTTACAAAGATCTAGCTTTCAGAAATTCAGACTTTCCTTATGAGAAATCAGAGCCAGCTGACCTGTGCCTACAGGGGTGTTTTGGTTTGCAGGAGCAGAGCAGCTCTGAAGTGAGCCCCCACCTGAACGCAGTGTGTTCTGGTTGGATTGGCAGAGGAAGTCTGTCTGATAGCTTTCAAAGAGGTCTGAACTGGAATTTCATCTTCAGGTGTTAACCAGCTTACAGGGATGTAAGGGTTTGAACCAACAGGTACTCCTTTGGAGAGCTTCATACCATGTTTGTGATGTGGAAATTTAGTGCAGGAGACCAGACTGAATTTATTCTGAAGGAAAATCTCCGAAGAACATACAGTGTGGATGCGGAAGCCTCAGCACCAACTTCTTTAGTCAGTTACTCTGCCCCTACTGCACTGATTTATTTGCTAATGTAGCCATAGTATAGGACATCTCATGGTGAATGTTAGAAAATACTACGAAATCACAAACTGTTCCTGAAATTAAAAGCAATAAAAGAGAGCAATTTGCAAGATGAATTGAAAGAAAACAGGAAGGACACAGCAGTAAGCTCATGAAATTATTGAACTTACATTTCTTCACAATGGTTTCTTGGTCAGGGCTGGAATTAATATCTCCTGTATTAGTACAAAGACAGAAACATCTCAGTCACTTTTAGGTGATATTAGTCTTTTCACAGAAAAAGCACCTTGCAGCAAAGTAATTCCAACAAGAGTTTTACCAGTAGAGAGACTGCAAAATCAAATTCTGTATCTGAGAGACTGAAAATGCCAGCACTCTAATGGTAAAGTATTGTTTTTCTATAGATGTTCTTTCAAAAGTTAACATAGTAACTATGATTTCAGCTTAGCATTTTTAATATGACCTAGTATTTAATGTAACATAGACCTATTTTTAATATAACATAGTAGTGTCTTCGCCTAGAAAAAACTGTGATGTCATATGTAAAGTATTCATTATAAATCCACTAATTGAAAACTTACCAAAATCCTTTGGAGCTATATTCTAATAATGTCAACATTTCCGTAAGCAAAGAAAAGTAAAGATGAAAAAAAGCTGTCATTCAGCTCCAAGCCAAAACATTACTTTCATGGTCAAGTCTACCACAAAAGGAAGACCATGTTTTTAAGACATTAGAGAAGTCTGCAGAAGTCTGCAAAATTATCAGCATAAATCTGAGATCAAAAGGATGAGACATCATAAGCATCTTAGCTACATCCAAGCTTTTCAGTTTCGATGCAATGAGACACACCATGGTGGGTCTTGCGGTAACACAATCCCGATGTTCACAGGCAGTGCACAGAGAACCCCGTGGACATCAGTGGGGAACAGAGCGAGTGCAGCAGTCAGGCTGTAGGGAAGGCTACCTTTGTTCAGCTGTCCAAGGAATCTGACTATGGTTCACCATGCAAATGCTGAAAACGTTATGCTACTAAATTAATTCCTAAACCTTAGTTTCTACAACGTGGAAAAACTGATCAGAAGAGAAAAAGTTGCTGTTTGAAGACACTTCTCTCTGTAGTGGAACTGTGGAACAAAGGTATAGAAGCCATTTAAAGCTGAAAATCAACAGCAGTTCTTTTATTTCTGTAGCCCTTGTCTCTTCTCTTTCGTAAGTGTAGCAGCCAAAATTTCAGCTGAACATATCATACCAGAAATTTGCTGGTTTGCTTTCTCAGAGGAGAGAAACAGGAGTTTCACTCTCGCAGAGAATGTGTATGTACAGGTATGTGCACAGATGCATCAGTGTAAAATAAACTAATTCTAGCTGTTGTTGGAGTTTAGTGAGCAAAAGGTATCTTCTTCAGTATCAACCCCACTGCCATCGTTGTGTGCTTTTCTTCTACATATATGACTGCATTTGAACCAACAATTACTTTCTCATTTTTCTTTTTCCATACTATAAGAAAGAAATAGAGAGAGAACATTTAAAATCAAGTTAGAATCTAACAGATTTTCTCATTAAAACTTAAAGGTTTTTTTCTTTGAAAACTTACAAAGGCTGCCCCAAAGTTAGATAAAAAGCTGCCTAAATTATAAATGTGTTTCTTCAGGCACGATAAGTTAATCATCCTACAGGATGACCCAACTCCTTGCAAAGAGAAGAACATGAGGCCTAGATAACACTTAAGTACTATTTTAAGAAATTCAGTACTGAGCAAGCTTGGAAAAATTTCATACACTGAGGTAAGCTCCCCCAGAGCCTTACTGTTTCAGAAGATAAATCCTCAAGCATTAAAAAAGACATTTTGTGGCATTTAAGAAGACAATGCCCAGAAGCATTGAAGGAAGGAAAAAAATCTCCCTGCCTCAAGATTTGATCCAACCCTGAGTCAAGTCCAGCTTTGTAAAAAAAGCTGCCATTAATTCACCCATTAGTGAGATAGTGGCCTTCCATAAAATTCTGTGTATATCAAAGTTAAATGTAACCATTCATTCCCTGGTGAGCCAACGGGTCTGCACTGTGAGGCGGCCCATTAATTTTCTATAATCATTAAAACTGTAGCTCAATACTGGGCAATCATATAATTTGCATATTGATTTTTGTAGTTACTTTGTTCTGTTTCAAGTAGAAACCAGGCTTTTATCCTGACATGCCTAATAAAATATTAAAATGCAACTGTTTAACCACAACAAAATAGATCTACAGAAGTATCTGGGGGGTGGGGGTGGAAGGGGAGAAGAGGGAAGTAGAAAAGATACCTCAAGAAGGTTTATGAATAAAGTAAATTTAATGAGTTTTGCAGTCATGTATTTCAGGGCCAGAAGACGTTATGGTTTCCTGTGGAGTGTCATGGTACCTTCCAGGGTCCCATAATTCTCCATGTGCATACTGGAAGAAATTCTAGCTTGGGACAGCCAGAATGAGTATTTCAGCTAAGGCTTTAATATTAGCTACCAGAAACTTGGGCCCTTTCCTAAGTGTTTATGAAAACATGAGCAAGTGCTTTTGAGAGTATTCCAAGTTCAAGTTTATTTACTTTAATGATTAGAATTAGATGTGCAGAGAATGGTTCTTGCACGATAGGGGTGGGGGCATGGCGTTATAAAACAGAACAGCTTTTTAGCATTTACAGATCAAACATGAGGGCTGAATCCATAACAAGCCTCCCTAAATTCCTAAAAACAGCATTTGGTGAGCCTGTGGCATTCCAAATCTCCAGCTCATGGTCTCACCTTAAGTAATTGATCAATACTAAACTATGAAGTCTGCAGTTATTCTAAATATGCTTTGTTCTTGACAAGGTACAATATATTATTCAAGGATTACGGGCTTTTTATATTAAGAAACAGCAAACTTCTGAGATTCCAATGCTTATCGTTCTAACTGTGCACAGAGGCAGACCAGATCTGGAGGCTGGGTAATGCCATTTTGAGAAACCTGTTAGTCAGTCGTAACTGTGGTGGGTATTCATTCCTGGAGACAATTTAACACATCACATATTTGGGCAGACTACTTAAATAATGAACAACAGGGAAGAAAATTGGCTTTTAAAGAAGTTGCTAGCAGATATAAGGGTCTACCTTTCATGACCTAGTTTGCAATTGAAGAGATACAGATGTTGAAACTTTCATAAACATGAAAAAAATATCTAAATACGAGACTAAGATGTATTGTCTGAATGATCGGGATCCTGCTTTTAATGCAGCTTTCCAAGGTTTTAGGAAAACAATTGTGTCGATTTCCTCCATGTGTGAAAGGGAGCATGACTTCATTTTCCTCTGTATGATATCAGTAAGATGAAAAGATCTTATATATTACTAATCACAGGTTGCAAAGGATAAAGTGTACCTATATGCTAGACAATTATACAAACTATAGCATTAAAATTTGCCAAAAGTAAAGGTGATGGTGTTAATCAGAAGACAAGGACATGGAAGTTCTGACAGAAAGACCTGAATTGCTGAAAATGCAATGTTCAGTGTGAGCGATGAAGGTGAACCATCTGCAGAAAACCTCTTACCTTTCTGAAGAGAGAGGATTCTGACAAAAAGTTACTCTCTTACAGATGTGGAGCCTAAGAGTTACAAATTCTGGTCTTATTTTAAAACCAGAAGCATAAATTTAAAATCAGAGACTTTTGCAGAACATATGGACCTGAAAAGAGTAAAGCCAAATAAACTTTTCTCTTATTTATACTTTATATTTAGTTCTAATTGTATTTTTGTACATTTAATCTGTATAAACCTGAGGGAAAGGTGTCATTTTATTGTACTGATATGACTGACTTCCTTACTAATTTGGAAATACATGTATTTCACACAACACATCAGTTTGTCAAGTTAAGAAGGTGGTATGTGTTCCAGAGGCAGTATGAATAAATTATTACATGCAGTTGCCCTGGTAACCCCTGATTTGTTACTGCATAACAGATTTACTTGTGTTTAAATGGCTATAAAACTTTTCTTGAGGCTGTTATAAAAACACACGTTTGTAATTTCCTTTTACTTTTCAAATTGAATGCATGCATCTGCATGTATATGTGTGTATTAAACAGGAAAGATGCTTTTCCAGCTTAAATTTACCTTTCTTGTAGTTACATATCCTTAGGCTCTCGTGGCAAGCATCTTCTCCATGCAGAGGAAATGATGGTCCTTGTTGCTCTAGAAGAGAAGTCTTCCAGAACTAGCAGCTCCACTCTTCAGGCACTAGCTTCATAAAAGAAGATAGTAAGAGTTTTTTAAATTCCAATTTACTAGCTATTAGACATTAGGAAGAAAATACAAAGCAGATGCAGCATTTTTATCCTATTTAGCCCCCTTCTGATAGAAAACCAGAATGATTCAACAAAGATATTAACTGAAATACATGGTGTCATACTTATCTCTCACTGACAGACTTTTTTAAACATTTGGTTTATGTTTTAAAATACAATAGGTAAAACTAACGTAAAATACATCTACACATTCTTCAAAAACAAAAAACAACTGCCACCACCTTTAAAGCTGCTTCTTTCAATGCATCTTAGCAAAAAAACCTCAAACCGAGAAATTGTTTTCATCAAATTTAACAAATAAAAAAGAACCTAATTTTAATCCAGTGACAATCTCAGAGTTTTACAATGAAGTAAAGCATCCATAATTCTATTTAACTCTGCTTGATGTGAAGGTTTTATTTTGTGATCATTTTAGTGCATAAACCCTGATGAATAATGGAATTTTAGAAAAAAAAACCCTATTGAGTCAAGCTTCATTGACATCTGACTGGTAGTCTAAAAGCCTGCAGAGAGGGTCCAAAGCAATGCATCATAGCCTCCCAGCAGGTCATTAAGGCATTACCCAATTAGAAAGCAAGGCTACGGAGCGACATTGTTCACAGCAGAGCAAACATAATTGATTTTTATTTCAACTGGGGGGAGAACCTCCTTACTAAAGAGCTTTAGCATAATTTCTTATTTAGGAGAGGTTTAAAGAGATTTGTGCTGGAGTATTTAATTCCAAACCCTGGGACAGTCTCTGGCAATGTGTATAAATTAAGGGGCAGTTGACTTCACTCATTCATATTCAAAATAGAGACTCACTTGTTGCTCCAAAGTAGCATGAAGATTTCTGAGCAATGGCATCCAACACCAGCTGTGCAGGGGCACAGCGCCTGGACCCTCACAACCTTTATATAGTTCATGTAGCTATCAGCAAGCCAGTTTCCTGTTTTAAGACTGCTCTCCTAGGCATTTTAACATGCTAATACACTGTATGTAGTCAGTAGCTTTTTAAGGGCACCATGCAGATGCTCCCAAGACATCTTCATCATCATCGAGCTCCTTCTCATTTTATTGTTTCCTAGCTGGTTATTTTTGATCATACTGTTCACGGGCACCACTGGGTGGGAATGTACAGCAGCAGCCAGCCTGTAGCAAGAACAGCTCCTAGTGAATGACAGCTTGGATTTTCCCAATTTACTATATTACAGTAACACAGTGGAAAATGTTACCCTGTTGTCTCTTATAAGAAAGCTGTATTTCCTTTTACATGTGATTAACATGATGCCTTTTCTAATTGCAAGCCATGCAAGCTAAAAATAATAAAAATTTAAGTCCTTTTGCAAACACTACACTCCAGTTTTGAAAGCAATCAAATCATAAATCATACAAAGAATGTTTGTTTTAATTTACTAACAGTGTTTCAGTGGCAACAAGTAACTTTTCAGGAGAGACTTTTTATATAGTCTTTGCATTTAAGGTCCACTGGAGAACAGATAGCTGGAAAATGCTATAAAATCCTCACTTTTTACAAGACCCACAGCAACACAACAAAAATTTTTACTGGAAATATTTGTAGATTGCTATCTCCAAACTATGTATACCATAGACCTGAAAAAATATATTTTCTTCTATTTCTTTTACTTCAGTGTGCCAAATGAATCACTTAAAAAAAAATAAAATAAAATAAAATTAAAGGATTTCTCAGCTGCAAAGGCAGCAGTCCAAGCAGTGAACTTCATACACTGGGTCTGTACCCAAGAATCATGTGACTCATCTGTCTCTAATTTTCTATTTTCCATCATGTTTCCAACAAAAATAATTATCATTTTCAACTTGACTTATGCCTCAAACACTTTTTTTTTTTTTAATTCTTACTTAAAGAAAAACAGGGAAGAAAAGTTACATGGCACTTTCATTTCAAAGTCTGCCAGCAGTACAGTAACGATTTTATTCCCCTTGGTTGTTCACAAGCCTGCTTCTCTATCTTGGTTAAGTACTATCCTGAAACACATGGAAAACACAGGTACAGTGTAAGTAATTTTTATAAACACTTATGTACTCAGGTATATCACAAAGCTAGCAGCAGCGAGGGCAATTTAACAGTCATTTGTCTTACCATGGCACTTAAAAGCCCCAGATACAGATGCTACCCCTTAGTGTTAGTCACGACACCAGCACATATCAAAGAAGCAATTGCCCCTGAAAATTCTCCTGTAAAATTTATGCCCAAGAGCAGTTGCTGATGAGTTTATCCATACATTCCCAGTTTTGTTCCCCTTTTTTAATGTTAGGATCAAAATCAATTTTCAAATCAACACAAGTATAAAATTTCTGTAGTGGCAGCAATATAGTATGTCCTGTTGCTTAGCCAAGTAGCAATGGAGTTATTTTTTCTGAGGGCTGCCAAGTCACATCCAGTGACCATTTCACGACAAGACCAGCTTTCTCTCCTCCCCTTGTGTTAGGACTACAGCTAAAATCAGCTTCTATGGACCCTTTACCACAGATAAATTTACTGTCAACTGGCAGTCAATCAGATTATTCAAATCCACACGTATTTAACTGACTGAAGGATCTGCTTCTTCCATCACATCAATGCTTAAAAAAATCTTTTCAACTACTTGTCACAGAAACTGTTAGTGCATGAAGTGGTGTGGTCATTTGCGTTAGTTACTACTACAGACTTACCACCTGTACCCCAAACTGTTTCAACTGAGACATTATCTTTGTTCACAAAGAAGCTCCCACCAACAGACCAGCTGAAAAACTGCAAAGCCATCAGTAAAACACACAGTTTCTAAGAAATAAGATAGAACCACAAGCATCCAAAACTGGTTCAGGATTAAGCTGATCCTTACTTAAAAACATAAATTGAGTCAGTGGTTCTCTGCCTTTCTCTGTTTATGAACATCTAAATTTTTTTCTAGCTGTAACAAAGACCCCATATCATATAATAATAACAAACTTTCTATTTCTTGGGCTTGTTATAACTGTCATGCACGCACACACACACCCCGAAAGCAGGCACTGACAATTAGGGGTTTGTAGCCCCATGTTTAGCTATCACTGGTCAGGTAGTACACTCTAATATTGATCAAATATACTGAAAACATGTTGGAAAAAGTTAAAAACTTTGAACTTGCTAAACTCCTCACGTGTAGAGCTGCCACCCAACTGAAGCAACAAACCTTCAGGCGTATACTGTGCGATAGGCAGGCCAGGGAATGTGGAAGAAAGAGATCATATGCTAAAAGCCAGACGTGAGTACAGGAAAATACCCTTTCCAGCCTTGAGAAGGATAAGTGGAATGGTTTACATCTGGAATCAATAGGTCTCTTGACTTAATGAAACCAGGCAATGCTGGGTTCTGTATGCTAGGCTAAAGTGTTTTGATTTGTAATGAGGAAAGAGAGCGTACAGTACACTGTACATGGCCACATTCTCCCACAGGTGTGTGATGTGGGGGCTGGAGAAAACAGGCTAATTTTAGAACTTTCACCTTGTTAAATGTTTCTGGAGTTTAACTTTGTAATAGGAGACATGCTGATATTACAGTCCTTGAACATTCCACACCAGTGAGAAAACAGAGGGAAATGGTCTGAAAATTCAGTGCTTAAAATGATAACTATAAATTATACTTTCAGTCCTTTAAAATTGCTTATTTTACTGGAGGATGTTGAGCGAGGCTGTGTTTTTCTCCAATGAAGAAATGCTGTAGTTCACCACAGTAAATCTGTATGCTAGCACTTAAGCTCACGAACGATTATTATTTGGTCTATAAAATCCTTCTTTAATATTCAGTAAATTGTGTGTTGCTGAATTCTTAAAAAGAAATCTTGGAAAACCATCCAAAGTCTCTGATTTTACATTTTACACAGTATCTTATATACTGTTCTATAACCTTCATTTATATGCTCACTGGCTAGCTGTGCGTTCGATCTTCAGCATGAGTGGAGATTGTATGTAGTACCTTTGTATCTATACTAATTGAGAGACTAATTTCCAGAGAGACGAAAGCGTGAAGAGTCACTAGAATGTGAAAAAGCTCTAAGGACTGTTGTCTAGGAAAGGAACACATTACTGAGTGTTAGAAGTCATGAAGGTTCACCTCTAACAGAGCGCCTCTGTCTCCTGTGCTTCGAAAGCAACACTGGAGGCAGAAAGCCACAGCTGGAGAGCTGAGTTGTATTATGCTCATTTAAGAGGCCACAAACTTACTTCATGTATTTGCAGTAGTTTTGCTAAGCATTTTGCCTGAAACAGAAAAAAAGCAACCCACAATTCATCAAGTTGAAGCTGATGTTGCCCTGAGAGACTTTTTCTGATCTAGATGTGTCCAGGAGGGCCCAAACTCTTTGTCCAGTTTTCTTTTCTGGAAATCAGAGCAACAGGTAGGACCTCTGATCATAGACCAAGTTTTTTTTGTAGTAGATGCCATACTGATAAAGAACAAAAGGACTTCTGACATAAATAATGGGACAACATGGGAAATATCTCCTAAGCAGAATCTTAGTTTTCTTCAGTGTCCTTCAAAACACCACCACCAAAAAAAAAAAAGTAAAAATCATCAAATGAGCCAGCAAGAAAAGTGACAGGAAAAAACAGTGTCATTGGATTGAAGACTGTGTGTTTAATCAACGTTACTAGATCAAAAAGCTGTTGAGAAAAAAGCAGTCGCTTCTTCCTCCTCCTTTGCTACACCTTCCCCTAGTGATGATACAAGCATGAATTTTCTGTTAATTTTGGCTGGGAGAGGGTGTGTGTGTGCATGCCTCTATTATTTCTGGACACCATTCTAACAGCAAAAAACACCACCAGAAATGTTTTGTTTGTTTGATCACTTCAAAACTTTGTAATAAATCTTTGAATTGATAAAACTGGAAGCAAGCAAATGCTGAGGTGGGAAAAGAGCATTATCTGATGCCTGCTAATGCAATTCTACAACCACTGCATCCTCCTTAGACTTCCCACCACTCAAAAATCATAAACTGGCATTTACATATGAAGAAATGAAGTTTAATCGAACAATTGCAATCCTATATTATATAAGGAAAACAAAACAGGTTTAGATTTTGAGGAGCTGAAGTAAATGGATTTTCTAATAAAATTCCATTCTGAAGGTAAATACAGTAATCTGTTTGCCTTAACTCAGATTTTTATGGGCTTTTAAGTAATTTGTATTAAAAGACACACGATACAGCAGAGACTTCTTCAATGCGTATCTAGTAGCTTTGGCAAACTGTCAGTGTATTTCATGCTGAGCTTCTCCTAAAGTGGAGTAGAAAACAGAAGTATAGAGTACGTTAGGAAGTTTCTGTAGGAACCCTACCATTGCAACAAACAAATTCACATTAAGTTTATTGACTTTGAACAAGTCAGCAGGCCACCAATATTTGCACCATCCATGGCTTCATGTTTTGAGTTCAAGCATTTATCCAGTCTTGTGGTGGTTACATTCACAAATACCAGTGAAAAGATATGTTAAGGTTGATCTATCTCTTCAGTGTTTCATGACCAAAATCTTGGTGCTAAACTGTTCAAACTTGACAGGTCTAGGAGATGCACAGTGTCCAACAGTTTTATACAGAGTAAGAAACCACAAGCGATGTTGACTATTTAATTCCATGTTAAAAACCGGTGCAAATAATGAGGTCTGATCACACAATACTAGCAGTTATAAAGTGGAAAAGCACTCTTTTATTTCGCTTACTACAGTATAATCAAAGAAGAGATACATGACACTGAGGAGCATTTCTGATCATGCCGTCCAAGTCCCTTTAAATGGTACAATAAGGTCTGTCCCGTAGCCCCATGGAAAGCAGATGGCACGCTAATGACCCGGGCCTGCAAGTGTTTGAACCTGCAGCACCATGTTCAAAGTTCATTGATGTCAAGGCACATCTGTCATGCGCCCTGACTTTAAACGAGGTCCATAAAAAACAGCAAGCATGAAAGTGGTCAGGAGTCAAATGGGGCCTTTCTTGTGAATTAAGATAGTCAAGAATATGTTTGCCTGAAATCACTTCAAGCCTGAGTTCATGGAAAGAGGCCAGACTTTACTAAAGCATTTATCAGAAAACGGTGCACTATTCTTAGCATCTATAAGCATGCACATCAATAAATTTTCAGAAACTGGCACATTATACCAGATTTTATCTAAAAGTAGAAGAGGGAGAAGGCCAGGCAGAAAACTTAATTTTTCCAAATTCCTGACACTTCCTAAATTTTCACACTACAGTTTTGCAACTTTATATAAACATTTAATTATTCACCACTGTAAAAAGATGGTCATAAATAGTTTGTGCATTTTTATATATATATTTTATGCTCTCCATGTGCACCCAGAAGCTTCAGGTATACACATGGGAGGATATCTGGGGGGAATAGATTTTAACAAACTAAGAACCATGAAAAATGTTACACATCTTTCAACTTCTAAGCCCAGGGACTGAGTTATGTCCGTCTGATGAGAAATACACCATGTCCCTGAGAAGTCTATTCATTTACACCCCAAGAAGTGCTGGACAAATATCCTTAATCTTAAATACATACAAAAGCATTAATGAAACTTGCTACTGTGTTTGGACAATTTGCTGAAACTCATATATTTCAATAAATTATTCATTAGGATTTATTTTCCATAACTATCACACATAAATTACTGATAAATGCTAGTAAAATCTGACATCTGAAAACATCTGTCCTCTCATGCTTATACATCTTAATTTTTTTCCTTCAGCTTGTCTTTATTTCTCAAAATGAACTATGCCAAACAGCTTAAGGATACAGTATATTTGATTGATGCCACAGAAAACAGAGCTGTATGGCATAATATACACTTAGAAAGGATACAGAACATCATTCCCAAGGCTGGAATTGTCTCAATAAGAACACCAGCTTTTTATGCCTATGGCTAATGAATTTGTCTTCCGAAATAAATGTATCTTTTGGACTTGGATCAATGCATGCCTTAATTAAAACCATGTTTCTGTATAAGCATCTAACAAGAACACATGAAGGCCCTATTTAAATTGGAAAAGAACAGTATAAACCGGTATGGCTTTTAAAACTAACTGCTTCCAGGTGCAAAGAGAATGGAAGTTTAGTGCTGTTTCTAACTTAATGCTTGGATGCCTTTGTTCTTGAAAGTGTAAGGTTTCCCTCATTCTCAGTTTTATGACTGCAGGTTTCTATGTTGCATAACACCCAATAACAGAGCACCAAAGGGTTTAGTTTTATTGTTTTGTTTCACTTTATTGACTGCATGTTTTATTCAGCTAATATGTGCCATAGAGGCAGGCAGTAACATCTCAATTACAATGCCAGTGCTCTTCCTTCTCTGTAAATGACCAGCTTCAATCTGCACTTTATTATATTCACATGCAGGTGTTAAAAGGCAAGAAAGGAGGAGTGAGGGAAGTCAGAGTTGAAAGCATTTTAAAGCATTACAACTGGAGAGGCTTTTTCTTTTCCCAGGTAATCCTATAAAGCTAAACACATTCCAGTATATGATATTTATGCTGTGGCAAGCCACCAAGCGCCAGCAACTCTTGCATAGAAATGGGTGTGAGAAAGTTCAAATCTAAATAAAAACTCCTCCAGAGTTTGATCAGAGCTGGATCTGGTATTTCACTTTACTCATTTCTACTATTGTGCATCCCCGTTGGAGAGCCAAAGAGACTTTGGCAATGCAACAAGTATACAAGCAAGAAATTGGCACTCACTACAGCTTATTCAATGTCCTGAATATTAAAGCTTGTTTTACTAAGAAGGGGAATGCTGAACAGGATGACATTAGGAGTCCTTATGGTTCCTTTTGTAATGCCTTTGGATTTTTTCATTCCCACAAGGGCAGAGGGACAGACAGAGTTAACATTAGAGACAGTTACAATCTTTTCCTGTTAATCAAAAGTATGCTGAGCTGGCAGGGCAATGGGTGGAGGCTGGGGGAACAGAGGGCAAAAAATGAGAACAAAGTATCCAAAATTTCATTCATAAAAGAGAAAAAAGGCATTCCTTTGCAGGTGGAGCTGTTACTGAAGTGAACAAAAAACCCCACAAACTCTCCTTTATTTTATCTGAAGGATGCCAACTCTAATAATACAGCAGCATCAATCAGTTCAGCACACAAGCCCAAGTTCTGCTAATGGGCTTGAAAGTTTAATGTCTGGTTTTCTGGCCATTGATAAATAGCCAGATACTAACAACTACCAGAAATCACTGTCCCCATAACCAGCAGATGCTGGATACTGAATGCTGTAAGGAACAGCTCTTTGCCTTCCCATAGGAAGTGCCTGTGAGCCAGCAATGGATTGTTCCTGTGGAGGCAGAGGCAGGGACTGTGGCATTCTCTAGCTACAGACAAGGAAATAACCTTTACAGTGTTTCAGAGATTATTAATAAATACTTTATTTTAGCTGAGTTGTTTATACTGCATTGAAAGCCTTCTAGAAAATGATAATTTCATCTTGTGTTTATAAAGAAGTCAAATATTCAATATCAAGCTCAGTTAAAGGCAGCTGGAAACAGTTAGATGTGTTCTCAGCGATACTTCAGGCCAATTTGACAACAATAAGAAAGAATTATTTCTTTTTAGTCTGGTATAAAGGGTGGCTTATTACACAGACATTCCCCTGTCTTCAAAGGGCAAAATCCTGGCTCAGCTTTTTCACATTTCTCCCACATCCTGACTATAGTATACGTCATTCTTATCCTATATTGGTCATTTTTATCAAATTCATGTTTCCGAGTATAAGTGACCTGCTCAAGATCATTCTTAGTGGCAAAGTCACACAACTAGGTCTAAATGCCAACATATATCCCCTGAATAGGGCACCTTAAGCCTGTTGCTCCACTCACTGACTGCACCCGGTGGATTTGCTGGATGGGGAAAGGTCCTGCAGACCAATCCTGCAAGTTGCGTGTGCTCCCTGCAAGGTGCTGCCAGCCTTTCCTCCTGTGGTGACACCAGGAATCAACATTTGGGCTGACACTTTACAGGAGCAGAGTATTCCCTGATGTTCTTAGCCTGGCTTATTAACTGAGCAAGACCAGAGCCGATGCTGAAGTCTGAGGGGAAGCTAGATGGGAAACTTTTGCAACTCGTATCAGCTTCTATTTGTTACACGATACTACGCTTGAGAAATTTTCCACATAACCTTATGATTCCTTCTTTCTTAATTCATGTCATGGACAACTACCCATGATGGCAGTGCTGCTGAAGGATCAATGCTTGCACTACATCACCCTTCCCTCCACTCCGAAAGCCACTCTGCTCCTCACTGGTGAGAATCATACAACAGTTTTGGCTCGAAACACATTCAGCTTCAGGTGCAGAATGAGGAGCCTGGCCCCAGAAGGAACAATTAAAAATTGCTTTTAGCAGCAGGCAGAAATCACTCCCATCCTTTACGATGGGATTCCTAAATCTATCAGAGAAAAAGAGACAGAGAGCAGGCTGGAGAATCCTGTAAAGCCCCCGCAGAGCCGGGTAGAGGCCAGCAGCTGCTCCTGCAGCCCACGGGCAGTACGGATAGGAGCAGCAGCTGGGAGAGGTGCAGCAGCGTTGGGAACCCAGCACAAGGTGGGTTTCGTCTTCCACGCCCCATCCAGAACAGCTGCGTAATCATGTTACTCTGACTTTATTGCTATTTATGCTTATTTATTGAGCATCAACAGCACATCTGCAACTGCACGAGGGACAAATAGAGGCAGTCCCTTCCCAAAAATGGATATAATCAGGGGTTGTGTGGGTATCCTGAAATCCACCCAAATTAAAAGGCTTCAGTCTTTGGGGCTGTTAATTCAGCACTTACCATGAGTGATAAAGTATCTTGGAAAAAGTTTAAGAAATCAGTGGTTTTCTGGTCCTTGAGAGCTTGCTCTGAACCAGAAGTTAGAACTCAAAGAATGAGGAGGAAACACACTTTTCCCACAATCCTCCAGTTTCTTTTTATCCAAAGTATATTGAAATACAGTCAATACTTTTGATACCCAGATATGATTTCTTCCATGACGTTTACAGCCATATAACGATACTATCTTTGACAACTGGGCCGGATGCTTTCCTGGTGTAAATCAATGTCCCACCACTACAGTCAATGTAACTACATAGAATGAAACCATGCAACAATATGGACCTACATGTATATTTTCTGAATGGAGAACAGAGTAGCAAGGCTTAATGATCCAACACATTTATTTCCTGCTGAGAGAGAAAAAAACCCTATCATTCTAACTGTGCATAGTACATATTAAATTATTGTTATTGAACTTTCTTGTTAAATCCCCAGTAATCTGAGTTCTGCTCTGTGGTGAAAACTATACTGCAGCTCTGCTACTGATAACATCATAAATACAGCATTACAATAACTAATGCTGCCCTCCTATGACACACTGCAAATTAAGAACATTATTAACAAAACCTGAAGCGGATGCATATGTCAAATCTTGGTAGATGAAAATGTGGGGGTTTACTGTTTTACTCCCTTGACTATATCACAACACCAACATTTTTCAGCTCTGTACAACCATACTGTATATTTTTAATAGTATACTAATTGAAAAAATTGTTACTGTATTGTGGTGGGCTGACCCTGGCTGGACGCCCAGTGCCCACCAGAGCTGCTCGATCTCCCCTCATCAACTGGGCAGGGGAGAGAAAACGTGACGTGGGGCTCCTGGCCGAGGTGGGGACAGCGAGATCGCTCGGCAGTTACCATCATGGGCCAAAGAGGCTCAGCGTGGGGACATCAGTGCAATTACCATCCAGATCAGGGTAGGATAATGAGAAATAAATATCAAAACTTGAACACACCTTACCCCCACACCTCCCTTCTTCCTGGCCTGGATTCACACCCCATTTCTGGGGACAGGGCTGCAGCCAGCCCCTCACACCCTGCCTGGGGCCCTTC
>JAVJGJ010000060.1:13402635-13430560 GCA_035590215.1 Microhierax caerulescens
GCCTGGATTCACACCCCATTTCTGGGGACAGGGCTGCAGCCAGCCCCTCACACCCTGCCTGGGGCCCTTCCCCGGGGTGCGGGTAGGGGTCTGCTCCCCGGTGGGCTCCACGGGCTGGGGGCACAGCCTGCCCTGCCATGGCCTTCCCCAGCGGCTGCCCGGGAGCCTCTGCTCCAGCGCCTGGAGCTGTTCCTGCGCCTCCTGCCCTGACCCGGGGCCTGCAGGGCTCCTCTCACCCTGCTCACTCCTCTCTCCCGCCGCAATTGCACAGGGCTTTCCCCCACACACACACTCCTAAAGGCGTTATTCCAGAGGCGTTGCCACCATTGCTGATGGGCTCAGCCTTGGCCAGCTGTGGGTCCATCTTGGAGCCAGCTGGTGTTGGCTCTATCAGACCTAGGGAAAGCTTCTAGCAACTTCTCACAGAAGCCACCTGTGTAGCCCCTCCCCCCAAAATCTGGCCACACAAACCCAATACATTCCACCCCTCGCCTCTGTCAATCACATATTATGAATTATTAAAATCCACACTCATCATACAATCTTCACTCACATCAACAAAAAAGAATTCCCCACACCAAAATCAAGACATCATCACGACACCGAGCCAAAAAGGGCCATTTACAGACAACCCACCCATCGTCCCTTCACCACAACTTGAACAACAGAAACTACCCACAATCATTCTGATCTCCAGCATTGTTCAGTCCACATTTTGCCTGGCACCTCTCCCAGTGACTGCCCTTATCTTGACCCCCAAGCCTTTCGTTGCTTTTTCTCCCCCCTGCCTAGCTGAGGAGGGGAGATAGAGTGGCTTTGGTGGGCACTTGGCACCCAGCCAGGGTCAGCCCACGTGTGTCCTCCCCTTTGTACACAGGACATTGCTTGAACAGCCCCAGTGTTCACTATAGACTATGATTGGGAAACAAAAAAATCATTTGTTAATATTTCTCTCCAAATAGTGACTTCTTTATGTGGGTTTCATGAAGCAAATAAATCTTTAAACAAGAAAAGCTCCAGTGTGTGTTCAGTGATCCCCCTACTTCTGCCAGAAGAATCTCTTCAAGTCAATCTTCATGTCCAATTACATGGAACAGACAACCAAAGCCACAGACCCTTATTTCTCATATCATGGGAGCCCACATGCAGCTGTAGCATAAATGAGTATTAAACCTGAATTTCTCTAAAAAATCAGTGATGCACAGAACTTATACCAGGGGGAGAAGGGAATCCGTCATTCTGTCCCATGACCACAGTAGGACCAACATCACTTCCCTGCAAGCAAGAACAATGTGGGGCATTTAGCATCCAGGAACAGCCACACAGAGTCATTTATACCAGTGCAGAGTTTCATTCCACTCTGTTGAAGTGAGCAAAGTTGTATTACCAAAGGACTTCCAAGTTATTGACATTCAAACCTGAGAAGGAAAAATACGCTTGGAAAAAGCATCAACAGAAAGCTAAAGCTTCTCCCACTTTGGACCCTCCTTTGTTTGCACAAAGCACACCGATAAATGTGGCTTTCACCAGCACGTCAGCCAACCACAAAACTATGTGGCTTATCTGGTGAGATCCAGCAGAAACTGTTTTTGTGGGAGTTTCATCTGTCAGAACTAAAGCCCAATGGACAATGATCGCTCCTTAAACATGTAAATAACCTCCACGTGAAGCGCATAGGGAATGCCTTCCAAAGGGGATCCGCACAGGCATGTTTTACATTCATCCCACTGTTCTTGTACCTGAGGCTATCTTGAGAAGGAGGTGACAGCACACTTCTGCAGTGAAATTGGTGCGTTCAGCTTTGTTGCTGTTAAACGTTTCTTTTTCTCTTTAGTGGCCACCACACTCCTGTAACAAGCAATATGCCTACAAGTGACCAGCCAAGAGACCCACAAGAGCTTCCAGGCTCTGGGAGCAGCAGTTCCCACTCAGCCGAGTTTCATTCTTTTCTGGTGAATTCTCTTGCCCTCCCTCCCTCCCTCCTCCTGAGACCTTGATGGTGAGCTGCAAGCAGAAAACAGGCTGGGACTCACAGGGGCAGATGAGCCCCTGGCAGCCCCCACAGCAGGTAAAGGCATTGGAGTTAAACAAGAATCTCTTCGCTGTGAGAGCAGTTTGGGCCAAAACAATCATCAATCCCAGCCTCAGGTACCCTCCTCCTCCCTCTCACCCCATAAATTATATTTCATATGTTCCCAGCACAATTTTTTTTTATTTACTAATGAGGCCGGTAGTTCTTTTCTTAATGAAGCCTTGGCAAGCAGGCAGGGGCAGACAAGTAACGTGGCTGGACAGCACTTTTGGGTTTGTTGTTTTGGTTTTTTGTTTTGTTTTGTTTTAAAGCCAATATGTCTTACTGAAAGGTGTGTAACTCTGCATGAGGGGAGTAGGTACCACGCAGTCAAGAAACAGGTACTCATTAACCAACCTGGTTAAAGAAGTCACTGTGTCAGTTAATCCTGATGGCCAAGGCTGGAGCAGAAGCCTGGTGGAGCTGACTCTATGCCTTCCTTTGGCCCAGAAAAAAAGAAATAAAGGCTGGGAGGAGACTTCTGTCTCTTACAAGAGGTGTACTTCCTCCACCTTACAGACAAGGCTGGTACCCGTAGGCCCTGTGTGTATCTATTGCCTGAAAGAAACATACACACTGTCCTGGTCTCGGCACAGAGAGAGTTAATTTTCTTCTTAATAGCTCATGCAGTGCTGTGCTTTGGATTTAGGATGAGAATAATGTTGATAAACACACTGATGGTTTTAGTGTATAGTGTAGATACTTTCTAAGTAATGTTTATACTAAGTCAAGGGCTTTTTAGCTTCTCATGCCCTGCCAGCGAGAAGGTTGGAGGGGCACAAGAAATGGGGAGGGGACGCAGCTGGGATAGCTGACCCAAACTGGCCAAAGGGATATTCCATACCACATGATGCCACACTCAGTATATAAGCTAGGGGAAGGAGGAGGAAGGAGGGACATTCAGAGTGATGGTGTTTGTCTTCCCAAGTAACTGTTACATGTGGTGGAGCCGGGCTTTCCTGGATAGCTAATGCCTGCCTGCCCATGGGAAGCTGTGAACAAATTCCTTGTCTTGCTTTGCCTGTGTGCGTGGCTTTTGCTTTACTTATTAAACTGTCTTTACCCAAGTCCACGAGTTTTCTCACTTTTATCCTTCTCCAACTCACCAGGGGGCAGGTGTGCAAACAGCTGTGTGGTATTGGTTGCCTGCTGGGGTTAAACCACGACAACACACAGCCACCAATTCCCCTTTTACAATTAGTTATACATGCCCTTACGTACTCAGAAAAACAGCAGTGCAGCGAAGACCACTCAAACGCATCATGTGAATAGCTAGAGCTGAGCTTAATAAAAGCTCTTTACCACCACAAAGATAGCTTAGAACATCGTGCTCGAAGTATTTCTCCATGTACGCTTTGGGTGAATTCCTGGTCCCACCAAAGACAGTGAGATTTTTGCCCTTCCCTTCAGTAGGATGTATTTCACCTTTTGTGTTTAATTGCCAGTTGTTAGGGAAAGGAATAAATTACACTCCATTAAGTCCAGGCACAGTAATAATGAACAAGTTCTTTTTAAAAAACTAAATGCTACCGTGAGACCCCTTTATACCTAGCTGAAGTCTTAAAGAGTCCTTTTAAAGTGTTCTGAAAGTTATTTTCCGATACTTTTTTTTGTATTCCTGGATGGTTTCACTGCATTTGCATCAAACCAACTGCATCAACAAGAAAATACAAACAGCGAAAAGCCATTAAGGGACAAAAGAGAAGATTTAAAAACCTTTCACAACCATCCACTTAAAAGACTGGATTGTTTAGCTAGCTTGTGTAAATTTACAGTGTAGCAAGAGCAATAATCTGTCAGTACTGGTTACAGCCCCTGCCAAGCTGAAAGCAATGTTCCCATTGACTTCTGTATGCAGATCAGATCCTGGAAAAAGAGAGGTTGCATGCCAGCATCAGAATGGTTAGAGAAATGGCTGTAAACACTGAGATGGATATATTCTTTCTCTTAAATTACTTTACCATGAATAGGACATTTCAAGTCCGTAACTCTATGGTATTGAGATGACCCGTCTGTGACTTAAAGCAGATTAGAGTGCATTGGGAAGTGAGTGACACATTGCATTTCTTCAGCCAAATGTTCAAAATTCCACTTGCTATTGGTACGAAATACAGACACTGTATCCTCAGTCATGTGTCTGAACACATTCCTAGTGAGCTTAAGCTGAGTATAGTTAATTGAATCAGCCTACGGAAACCCACCACACCACCGCAACCTGAAGCTGCTATTTCTGTTCTAGAAGCCTTTGAGTAATTTGCACCAAGATCCTCCAATTTCTCCCCTGCATCTCTGTACTATCTGTAAGACGTACACCTTACTGGTGTATCTTTATCATCATTCAGATTTCTTTATTTTATCATTGTCCTTTATAGCAGTAAAAATGCTTCTGTTCTATCATCTTGGTATTATGAAACATGCCTGCATTGATGCGACATTCACCGGTCTGATACACAAAAATACAAATACAAAATATTGATCTAGTCCATTCTTCCCAGGCTGCCCCTCTGGTACCTCTTCTCCAGAGTCTCACCATCCAGGCAGCAGCTATGTAGAGCTGCCAGAGGCTTTCCTGCATCCAGCCCTTGAACATTCCTGCTGCTGCTGCCTTACGGCCTTCTCCAGGCAACTTGACAGCCAGTTTTCTAGAGTCTACAGATTTTATCGGTGAAAGCAACATATGCCATCAGCAAGAGCAAGGCTGAAAATGTGGCACTTCCTTATCAGTCAGCACTGACACTCAGAATAATCATTCAACATGTTATTCATGTTTAACACATCAGTTCATTGAGCTGGCACTCTCATCCCACTTACAAAGGTAAATTAAGGTTAGAAAGGGTCTCTGAAACTCTAGAGCTAATGAAAATGATGCAGCTGGCCCCAAATTGTAATTCTGGCTCTGAGATGCAAGATCTTGGCACCATCTGCTCCTTCCAGAGAGCTAATATTAATGAAAAACTCATCACACCCCTGCCGAGCGAGGGAATGCTAGCACACAGCTCCCAGTAGATGCACGCAGCTTTCAGCCATATTTTAGCACTGCTGATGAGTGGTTTCTGCCAGATTTCTGGGATACAGAAATTTGAGACTTAGCATCCATGTGAATTCAGGTTGGTAGGCCTGGTCTGTGGCTTTTCTAACCAGGGCTTCCTGGGGAGTAACATGTCCAGATGCTCCAAGCAGAGCAGGCCCAGCAAGATGGGCACCTGGGCCATATCAAGCTGCCTGGGCACACCATCTATGCAAGTTACTGCATCTCCATAGGATTTCCAGATATTTAAAATATTCAAAAGTCACCAAAGCCCTCAAATTTCTAATAAAATTTTCAACTGGAAAAGAAGGTCCAGGTAGCTCAGCTAGATGGTAGTCCTTTGTTGACTATAAAGCAATACATCTGTTTTAAACCAGTTTTCAAAGTCAAAAAAAATTTGTCTCCTCTCTTCCCTACACCACATCCCTTTCAATTCTATCTAAATGATGCCTTGTGGCCTCATTAGCCTGCACATGACCATCATCCTGCCCTTGTTTAGCAGATGCAAGACCCAGAAAGACATGAGAGTCTGCTGAACACAAAATAGTTTTTCAGTGCCTCCAAACACCCAGTTACATAGTGCTGACATTAGAAAATGGGGGGGAAAAAATATTGTTTGTATTAACATCCAAGAATACAGTGGCAAACAATTCCTGTCTCATTCCTGCAATCCAGGGCTTCCCACCAATATTTTTTTCCACATTAAATTTTTGAAGTATGTATCGTATTCTACATGCCACTGAAACAGCATTTTACTATTTTACTCAAAAAATATTTGCATGATTAGTGTACTTTGAAAATTTGTAACCAGACTGCCCAGCTATTTGCTCAGTTGCACAAGAGATCTCATGCTGCTAAACCCTCTTTAGAATTATCTTGCCCCCACCCCACTCCTCAGAAGAGGCTTCCAAAATAAAATAAATCATTGATTCAGTGTCAGGAAAGCTTGCCTTCTCAGTATTATCCAGTCCCAGTGAATTCCCTGTAGGGCTGTTTCCTCCAGATAATAGGGGCAACCCTGAAGCATTTTATGGATCCATACACTTTAAATTTTACACATAGCCTTTTACCCTAACATCTCCGTTATCAAAGGTGTGGGATCCCATGCCCATTGGAACTCCCAATGGATTGACAGTAATAACACCGTATGGAAAAACATCAGTTTTCTGTACCAAAAGTGCTGCTGAAATTCTAAGATCTATGCAGTTGATGCTTAAGTCACCCAATTTAAAAATACATACTTTGCGCAAGAAAACTATCCCATAAGAACATTAAGGTTGAAAAGTGAAGTACTCAGAATTCCAGAGATGTCAAAATTAGGATTTTGTGGCACATAATTTATCTACTTTCTGCATATCCCTTCAATAAGACATAACCCCTGGAGGGTGACTTCAGTTAGGTCCAGAGTAGCCAGTGTGGCTGAAATTGCTTCTGCTTTTAGCTGCTAAATATAACAAAGCTGTCCCTATGGGACACATGCCAAGTGTAAGCTATGGAAATCCCTACAATTTAGTCAAACATTCTTAGATTAGAAATGGCAAAACATATATCCCTAGGTAAAGCGCCAGACAATCCTTCCCCCACTGAATTTCAGGTCCTTGCTTCAAAGTATTGAGATATTTTATGTTTTCAAAGTTCACCACGTTTGGGGTTTTGCCAGTGTATTGTTCTCTAGCTCTATTCTCAGGAATCATTTTGGCTGAAATTTTCCTAAAGAGATCGAGGAGACACCCAGCACAGAAAATTCCCTCCAAATTTTGTTCAAAACTGTTGAAGTCTGGCAAAGCAGATGCCAATCAAAACAGAGGCTTGCAAGAGACACTGTTACACAATCTCCACGGTAAGAGACACCAGCAGCTCCGCCTGCAATATTTTTGCCACTTACAATTAATAGTCTGGAAAAAGGCATCTTGAAAAAGTAAAAGAAGTATCACAAAGAGGAGGAGGGTTTCCAAGCAACTGCTTCATTTTCATTATAAGCCCATGCTGCAGAAGTGTTAGCGACAACTTAAGGGGCTAGTCTCATCCCCAGCCTGCAGGAAAGTGAAGAAACTAGGAAATAAACAGCAATTTCTTGCATATAACCTCAGATTAACATACAAGAGGGGAATCAAAAAGAGCACAGTTTTAAATCTTTGCACCCACAGTTAATTTCCATATGCTACACATCACACAGTCAGAAAAAAGTAGTTGTATGGCCAAGTCACATTCCCACTGATTTTTGCAAATCCTCTGGTCCCCAGATCTTAAATTAATAGGGAGGAAAATTATAGAGAAAAAGCAAACATCAGTATTGCCCTCTCTTAGCAGGCTCCTCCTGAAAACCTCCCTTCCAAACCCTCTTTCCACTGGTGCTGGCTCAGCGTGCCACCTTACGCTACCCAAGCTGCGCTAGCTCAGCCATTGCTTACTTCTTTTCTTAGCCTTTTTGCTAAACTGCGCCTTGGAATTATCACAAGCCCAGTCTCTGCCTGCCATGTTTCAACATCAGGCACCTAAAGAAATGGTCTGATTTCCAGGAGCTGCTGAGTATCATCAGCAAGAGGACTTGGAGGTGCCCTGAATGTCCTGGAAATCAGGCCCCTTTCTTCTAGGCTCCTACTTTCGGCTTTTTCAGTTTTTCCTCCACCCAGTGGCCACTACCAGAAACAAATCACCTCATGAAAGCACTCTGTGCTACCGTTCCATTTACTGAAATATTCCACTCACATGTCAGTTATTCTACTCACATGTCAGTAGTCTGTTGTTCTCTGGATTGCTCCCTACAAAATATCACTGTGTGCCTCCGTCACGGCATCGCGTACAGGATTACTGAGGATGTGCTACATTATAGAAAGCATAGGTACGGTTTTTGCAGGTGATAGAAAGGTATGGAACCGCACTGTGTGTGGGGATGGGAACTCACACAGCACCAGCCAAAAATATTGTATCCCCACAAAGTCTGGAAATACAACTGTGGTCACCAAAAGTAATTGTTACCATGTCAAAAGAAACTGAAAACCATTGCTATGATCTAAAGCACAAAAATCTACATTCTTTCATATAAATCAACCAACTGATGAAATCTCCTGACCAGTTTCCTGCTGGTACTGGAAAAACACAGATTTCTTGACAGTTGTCTGCCCAACCTGAGCAGATGTGATGAGCTGAGGATCTGGGCTTCGGAGTAGAGCTCCTGCAGGACACACAAGAGTCCTCTTTCGTCTGGCTACAGACTGCCATGAAACCCTCTGGTAATTATAACTTAATTTTGGATTTTACTATTCAGCCAGAGATTTGAAAAATGCTTTGCTTCTGTAGCCGATGAAAGTATGCTACCTTAGCCAGCTGGCAGAATTGTAAAGTTGCATTTATGTTTCATTACTAATAGCTATTGAATTAACTCTGTAATTGATTCTTTAAGAGCATTTGCAAGATGTATTCCATACAGTGTACCAGGAAACAGTTCTACTAGACATAAGCAGGGCGAGACCAACACATAAATGCAGATTTACCTGCATGTTTACAAATATTTACGCCCCTACATGCACACGCTGGATAGACATCTCCAGCAGGACTCAAACCTAGAAGAGGTACCAGGTTAGACCATATACAGCCTAAGACATAAAAAATACTAGGGAGATACAGAAAATTATACTTTATTATGATTTGCTTATGGAAAAACACATATATTTTTTCTTTTTTAAATTGATCCAATGTTTGGTCTCCATCTATTTGACTGTGTTACCAGTGCAGGACCACTCGCTCTCTGATCACAACACTAGTGAGCTTTTCCCCACTGCACACCATTTGCTTGCTCTTCATAGTCAGCCCCTCCTTCCACTTTTTTTACCAAAGCGAATGTTTCAGCTGGACACTCAACCACACCGTACAAGCACACGCTTTGCCCAGCACCACGAGGCAGCACGCTTCCACAGCTCGCAGCTCTTCTCCCTTTTCCAGAACCTTTGAAGATTCCATTTGCTCAAGACGAGCTCACTGGAAACCCCACTGCCCCAGAACATGAAAAGCAAATAAGGGCTGGAAATACCATCCCACAGATTAGACCTTTTTCTCTTTGAAAGAATGATTGAGAAGGCTTGCTGGAGTATTTGCCCAGCTCTGCCCATAAAGATTTAAACTTGTTTGCTATTTTCCCCTCACCTTGAGTCTGTAGTTTTTATGACAAGCAGGGATAGTAGGTAGGATGGAGGCACCCAAGCAACTCGATGGGCCTCGGAGTGCTTTAAGGCAACATCATAAAAGGGATCAGGGACAGAGCTCTTAGCCATGACCTCTCTGCAAACAAAGCAGCAATTACTGGAAAAGTGTCATTCACAATATTTTCCCCTTGAAAGTATCTCTGCCAGAGCCATCGTGCTGGGCAGCAGCAGGCAGCTGTGCACATCCTCCGAGTGAAAGAGCACGGCCATGGGTTTGCACAGCTCCGCGTCCGACCTGGCACTTTCACACTGGCCTGTGGAGCTGCAGACCTGCCACAAAGCTTCATGAATTATGTTGATTGAGCAATTTTCAGTATTTCTCTGGCTGACAGCAGCAGTGGTGCTCTGTCTGCCAGCTCTTGGCTAGACAAAGCATATTTAGTGTCCACCATCTGGTAGTTGAACTCTGCGTGCAATCTGCATGCAGCCACAGCCAACACTCAAACTGGGACCTCATGGGGCCTTGGCAGCACTGGTATCAGGTAAGCCAATACAAAAAGTGCTGCGGTAAACCAGTCTTGCTGGGAAGTGACTCCTTGCACCTGTGAGGAGCAGGAGCGGTGACAGAAATATAACTCTAAAATACAGCTAGCCAGGATTGAAAAAAAAAAAGAAGCTTTAATAGCTATGCAGATTAGAGAAAACCCACAGAGCTGGCAACACTTCTGGGACTTGTTTACATTTAATAGAGAATGCTGGTTACAAGCAATATCTTGTTTAAAATACAAGGTTATTTGATGGGCAGCTATTGCCAGTTTACTGTCCTAAGGTGAAGGCATTATTGCCAGAACTTTTCATTTAAGTAAGCCATCATGCCCTACAAAACCCACAGCTTTTGCCTCTAGGCTGTTGCTTTGAATCAAGCTCCAATCAGTAATGACCACAACCAGTCACTCTGCAAGGATGCTCAGCAACCTGCGTGCACCGAACTCACAGGTACAGTCTTGCTGTGGTTTGCATGCCTTGCCACTGCCCGTCTCCACCGTGTCCTTAAACCACCACCCCAGTGCCCAGGACATGCTTGTTAGCCTGGTGTCACCTTCACCCCATGTGCCTGAGTCTGAAATGACAAGAAACTAGTGCTTCATCACAAAGAAACAGGACCAAAAAATAATAAAAAAAATCAGTTCATTTCATTCATCGTCTACTGTACTTTGCCTGTGGTGCACCCAGGCTGGGCAGAACTACCATGGCACCTCTCTGGCACCAACATGACCTTCACCTGCCAATGTCCTGCCAATTGGGGCTCTCCAGGACCCATTTTCATACAGTCCTTCCAGTCGGGACTAGTTGCTATCCTGACATGGAAGCGAATTAATGTAATTTTGGACCACGACCCCTTCCCCAATAAAACTGTTAGAAAGTACTGAACCTGAATTACCTCAGAAAGCCTTCTCCTTGCTCCCACATCTTGCCACAGTGTTTTGCACTATAAGTGCATTTTGTTTTCAACCTGTGCAACAACTTTTGGGTTTATATAACACTGGCCAAGCAAAACCGCTGTAGCAAGGCTCATTCCCAGTCATTCAAAAGCAGCCTGAACACCCCCAGATGTGCTTTTTATTTCAGCTCTGGCCTCCACACTCAGTCAGTGGTGCAAACTTTCCTGGTTTATGTTCAGCAACACAGTGGCAGTGAGGTGTGCAGGTTACCTACATGAGGGACATCTCTTCCAGTAGCTTATCATTTCTCATTGCTTCATTCAGGCCTTCTCAGAGAGCACACGTAACCTGCAGGTATTCATCAAGAACTGTAGATCTTCTCATTTTATCCCTATTTCAGGTCTTCCAATTAATTACTGTTTTTTCTTCACTTCATCACTGGCATATTCTACTCAGATATGCAGTCCGATTGACACAATTTAGGTATAATTACAGAAGAACGTGCTGTCCTCCCTTGTCAGGAGAGCGATGTGCACACCAGGTAGCACGGGAAGACAAGGCTGAATGAAGGCTTTGCACGTCCTGCGGCAGCCTCTGACACAGCTGTACGCCGAAATCCTCTTGCATCTTCAGGGTGTCCTTCAGAGTCAATGACAGCCTGAGGTCTAAACACATCCATAGAAGCAAACTATTAGCAGCTTGGGCATCTGAGTGACTGGATTACCACCACCCAGGAGCTCGGTTACATGTCCAAATACTTGCTGTCGTCTGTTTAACTCTTCCCCACCCTCAGTGTAAAGAAGCGGGGGATTTTTTTTGATGACATTTGCACGCTCGTGCAAACAGACTAAAAACCACAACTTTTTATTTTCTGTTCTTCCAGCTGAGGAATCTCTTTCCTTACTTACAAAAAGGCAGATTTCGGAGGCCAAGGTCTGCACGAGCCAGAGAAGTGCCCCCCTGCTGCCGGGCAGCCGCAGCCCTGCAGCCTCTTTGTGCTCCGGCTCTGCCAGCACGCTGGGACGGCACTGCCGTTAGCGCAGCCAGAGCACCAGGCACGCAGATCTATCATGCGGTTTTATTCTCTGTGAGGTACCAAGCAGCTCTATCCATGCAATGGAGCAAACCCACCAGACAGACAGGCAGAGGAGGCAGCACTGGATCTTCCGTCTCTCCTTATCCCTAATTAGCTGTGGGATGATGGCTGCCCTGTCTCTACTGACACTCCTCAGCTTTAAATAGATGCTGTCTGTCTGCCATGCCTATAGAGTTTTAGGCCATCAATAAGTTGCAGGTATGAAAAACATACCAAGCAAAATCTGTGAGAGACTCATAATAATAGCGAAAAATTAAAACCAAAGGGGCAAGTGTTCCAGTATTCTGCAGTCTGCACTTGCTCACTCATTTCTTAATGTGAAACAATCAAACATTTAAAATATGCAGGGACACACACACAATTTGTATGTATAAACATACATTATTTAGACCAGCTGAATTCTCAAGAGCTGTAAATAGTCCATGAATTATTCTGTAATTTATACTTCCCCCATCTGAGAATAAGCTTCCACCAAAAGATTTTTCTTCTTCAATTAAAATTCATTATGCTGGCATCCCAACCAAGCAGACAAAATAACACAGAGGGAATGCAAGGTATGACCCATGGGCTTTGCATGTCAGTCTGCTCCCAGACATCATTTTCCCCATGTCCCCCAAGGCATAAGTAGAAAGCAGGCTCTGAGCCAGATGAGCAATTTCGTTTGCAGACATCTCCCAGTCAACACCTTTTCAGGAGGCACCTCAAAAGTAACAGGAGATTGAGTCCAGCAAGAGCCTCCTGCACACACACCTTTTGGCTCACCCAAAATTGAGCAGCGAGTCCGATCGACTGCTCCCCATGCACCTGTGGCTCGCCCCATCCCCTCGCTGGTGCGACTTCGGGTACCACTGGCATAACAAATAGTTTCCACTCTCCTCGGTATACATTTGCATGCTAAGCCAGAACTCAGACCTGATTTCAAATGTAAAATTCCTGCTGCACATAAACATCCAACTTTCCTTGTCTGGATCAGCCACAGAGTAATGGTTTCCTTTTTAGCACAGCTGCCCAGCTAGTGAATCCTGCGGACCACTGGGACGGTAGCTTGTGAAGCCACATATTTCTGGTTTCGAACTGCAGGTTGTGGAGTTTCTGCTCACTTCACTTTTGCTACCAACCTACAGCTTCTGGAGTCTTCTCTTAATAATTATTTTTAAAAATAAATTTGTTTTCCCTCTTATCTGTAATGTATAAAATGACTCGAGAAGATAGCAAGAAAAATATATATAAAGGTGGGAAAATCTTTTGGCATTAAAAAGTTAATACTTAGTCTATCCTAAAAAAAATCCACATGAAAACTAATGTAATTATGACTGCAAAAGGAAAAAAAAAAGTTGCACTACAGAGAGGGAAGAAACATCAAGGCAGGCTGGTTCGGGTGCAATAACCTGCTTGTTATAATAACACCTGTTGAGCCCAAGCACTTAGGAGAAAGCTCTTCTTCTAAGAACTAAATGCTTCTGACTCTGAGTCATGTTTCACTTTCCTGTCCTTGAAATCCCCAAGGAGAAATCCCCCAAGTCCAGTGAAAGGAGGAGGAGGGGGCAGAGCAGCAAAAGCAGGCTTTGCATTCTTGTTATTTTTAAATATAATAACAAAAAAAAAACAAACCCACAGGCAGAAAGCTGAGAATATTCAAAGCTTCCCAGACCTTTGTACAACATTTTTAAAACCCAAAGGGAAAAACAAAATAAAAAGGAGCTGTAGAAGCCAATTTTAAAGTTTCCTTCGCAGGTCACCTTTGAGATGAAGTCACAGATTTCCTCCACATAATATGGTCTGAAAACACATTATGATGATATTGATGGTTTCTGTGCAGAAACAGCAGTGCCAGAAATTGAATTAGAGCTCTCCCGCCTTCTCCAAAATACTGATGAAGTGCCCACGATGAAGCTTGTTTCCTTGTAAAAAATTATGAACAGAATAAAGACTCCTATCCCAAATACAAGCAGTTTTACCTGTTAGAATAAAATATGGCTATTGCTATTAGTCCTGCAGAGACTCTTTGTAACAAGGCACGTCAAGTGGTACTGCAGCATCCCTGCACAGTGTAGGTACTTGGCATTTTTGGCTACTACTTGTAAGCACCCCAATGCATTTTGTGTAGTGAGAACCCACTGGAGGTACCTAAAGCAATTTGAAGGGCTCACCCAGAATCTAACAACATTGTTCTTAACTTTATATTCAAAGCCTCAGTTGAGGATTTGGTTTGAATTACAGGTTCACTTAAAGAAAATTCAATATGGATTCACACGGAACACCACAGTTACACTGAATCTAGCTTCAAAAGTCTTGCTGAATGGTTTGCACCGACTGTTACAAACTTAGTTACATTTGCCCACAAATTGACAAGGCCACTTTGCCCTGCTTTTGCATTTTGAATGAACTCCAAACCACTCAGACTCCACATGGCTCAAATCCCTTCCCTGTACCACTTACAGAGCCAAAACCACCTTCTAGGTGTCCCAGTGCATCTGCCTGCCCACCAGCCAGTCTTCCAGCCCAGATCATTGCTTATCTGCACTTCATATGTATTAGGACAAGCATTCCTATATCAAATACAACAGCTGTATTTGAAAACATGACCAAAATCATTGTGGTTTTGTTGTTTTGGCAACCAAAGTCAAGTGAGCAAACAACTTGCATTGTCAGGCTATTGGGTGACAATTTGAAGGAGATAACAAAAAGCAGTACCTTGCATTGAGCAAAAATGCCACCTTTCACAACTTGGAGGCCCAAAAATGCCACCTTTCACAACTTAGATGAGCAATCAAGCAGCTAGGCTATGAAGGACTCTGTACGCAAACCCCAAATCTTCCAGTCCTTCCCTGAAGATTTTTACATTTATCCATGTTTCTTTGCTAAGGACATTTCTGAGCAAAGCAGCCTGACTGGCTAAAGGCAGTTCAGACTCCAAACAAGGACCCAAACTGCAAAAAGAAACCCATCAATTATAAGCATACCTAGAAAATGTTTCTGTGCATTTTATATCTTTACTCGTTACAAGATCAGATATGGAATCATCTCCAAAAAAAGAGGCAGGGCAGAATCCTCCCCCCAAAAAGAAAAAAAAATAATAATAAAAAAATAACCCTTTAACTCACAGCCTGAACATTTCCTTTTTATGTGTGTTCTGCTGCTCGCTGGGACTTGCCAGCAATGCCCAGCTGATCACATCTGATCTGTATAAAACACCATCTTTACCTGACACTGTTTTGTCCAAGGGGAGCTCTCTAAATTAATTCCACAGGCTTCTCAGAGTCTTGACAATTCTTTTTTTATCTTCTCTGCTGCTTCCCAACTATTTCAGGGATGTTTAAACCCAGTCAGAGCAGCCTAAAGTGAATGGCAACTCTTCCCATAGCACTGTCCCTATTGCTATGGCTACCAAATTCCCCTTACACAACAACTACAGGTAAAATCAGGGCACTACACAGTCAAAATTAGCAGCATTGCAAATATTTCCTCCCTCTTATCTGTCCATCTCCAGCAGACTTTGTGTTAGCCCATGTACAGCTATGCCAACACTTTGCAGCCTGCTGGAGCAGGAGCAGAGGGCTGGAGGGCATGTGCTGCAACCGTGCGAGACAGGGCTCCGGGTGCAGAGGGGTGCGAGGCACAACCCCAGCCCGCATGTCACCCATGTGGGTCAGGAGAGGTGGCAGCACAAAGGCCACCACAGAGCAGAGCCCTTCCCTGTGCCGTGGCGGCTTTGCTTGTTCGCAGGACTGATATAGAAAGTAGGCATTAAAACAGCCTTGCCATTATAAGTTGTGTCTGCACAATTTATATCTCTACCCTGACAAGCCTTTTAAATGTTCAGGAAAACATCTCATAGGCAGAAATTTAGGGTGTAGCCATATTTCAAATACTCAAAATAAAAATAGCTGTTTCATCCAGATAACCCCAGCCCCATCACAAAATATTTCTCAGTGAATTAGACCCATCTCCTGTAGGAAAGGCATGAAATAGATTTTCCTGTTCTCCTTCAGTTCAGGCTTGGGTTTTGTCTCATTTCAGACCCCCCTGAGGATTCATTAGATTGCGGGTGGGAAGCACGCAGTGCTTGAAAGCAAAGAATTTTCCTGCTAAGGCTAATAGCCAGCATTTCCAAACTTGGGCTAGCCAGATCACAGTGGGCGATTACAGAAAATCCATGACACGCTAGAGCAGGAGCTGAAGAAGTTCAGTTTAGCTGAATTTCACACCATGTCAGAGTCCCATTTGCAGCTTAGAAAATGAATTTAATAAAGCTTTTCTGCTGTAACATGGAGTGTCAGCTAGCAGATTCTCTGACACCTGCTGCTCTTTGAATCTGATACCATATTGCAGCATAATGTGGTCTAAAATTAGACTTCACACAACACACCAGGTTTCAATCTTTCAGAAAATAATTCTGTTCAGCACCTTTCATTCCCTAGCACATGTCCTTTCTTTCCTGCCCCCTCCTGGATTAACACTTGGAATTTTTAAGCAAGGGTTTGAATCAGTCATAGAAAGAAAAATAAAAACAAACCCAAACTGAAATAGTTTCATTTCCACTTGATTGCAAATTAAACTGCGAAGAAATATACATGCCAACTTATACAGTTGCTTCCTACCTGCACCCCCACAGAACAGAGATAACATAAAGCTGGAAAGCTTTCAACTTTTTGCAGAGAATTATTGTCCGAGAAGGAAAAATATTGAAAGCTTAAATGACAGTCGGGTGTTTGAATATCTATTTGAAGATTGAGAACCAGCTACGGGAAGAAGCCAACGACAGCTCCACAGGATAATGCGATTTTTCTGTATAAATTTCGCTCATTACCAAAGAAAAGAATTAACCTGGCCTATTTCTTTCTCTAATCAAGATACATTTTGGAATTATGAATTTAAATGCAATTAAGTGATAGTTTATTCCTTTTATAGAGAATTGACTGCAATTAATGGTACCATTTATTCTAAATAGTAATTAGATTTTTTTAAAAGATTGTGCCTAGCCTTTAAAAGCTAAGTTGGCTCCAAAACCCATCTCTCAGCTGAAATCACATGGGAAGCTTCTTTCACAAGACAAATACCTGTCTTGTCTTTCCCAGCTACCCGCAAACTTTTTAAGTGGAGCTTATATTCATAGCATGAATCACATCTTGCTGCCAGGAAATCTAGCCCTGGCTGGTGCGCTCCAACACAATCAGCGTCTTCAAAACAATTTAGAAAAGGTATAATTTAAAAAATAAAGCTTTAAAAAAAAAATCAGCAATGTAGACATTAAAATGTATGGAATTCACTGTGGCAGAAAAGATACAGCCCTTTCACTGGCAAGAAATTGCTCTATGATATCAAATCGAATTAGTAACCATGCTCTCATTTGGGGAATTACAATCAATCTACTTTTTGTATCAAAATCAAATGGTTTCCAAACTTAGAATGCAACATCCTGCATCAGCTTGCAAATAAGCAGGAGTGAAAAAGTAAACAGATCACAAAACCTAAACTTTGAAAATATAATGCTAATTGAGGCAAATAAGATGACTGGGGGGGGGGGGGAATCTAACTTCCCCCATTTTAACTGAACATCCAGAACATTGTTTTGTACAAGACACCACCACCCATAAGAGTAAAACTGAATCTGATTGGTTGCCTCTGCCGATTCATCAAACCTTCCATCACCCACCACATGCGTTTCAGCAAGTGAATACCCTCTCCTTACAGCAGGCAGAGAAGGTCGCGGGGGTAGGGAAGGGCAGCGCTGCAGTCACACCTTGCGGAGCATCCATCGCTAAAGCAACCCTGAAACTGCATGTGTCGGTGTGGGCTTTCCACACGTGTCCCAGAACAGCATCGCATACTGGTTGATAGGTAAATGGAAATAAAAGTTTTAAAACTGGGGTTGATAAACATTGGATTCTGCACAGTATGAAGTGAAGTGAATTCTTTGCATGCAAACCAACAGCATGTTTTAGCTTTAGAATTACTCTAAAATGAATGAGTGTATGCTGATCAAGTTATGATCTCACCCTTCTTACTAAAATGTATTTTCATCAGATGTTGCCATTTCCATTCAAAACATGGTGAAGACCGAAATTTTGCTCTGCACCAATATGCTATAATCCCAACAAACTACTAACCTTTTCCTGAAAATTATATGGGTCTGAGCAGAAGCCGAAGAGAAAGGAGAACATAAAGCTTCTATACATCTCATTTTGTTTAAAGTAGCTTTACATCTTCTTGAAAATGCAATCTACATATTGAAACAAAGGAACCATCTTAATGGGTACATTACAATAACAGCTCCTCCCATCAATCTCCATTTACGCCCATCCATATGGCAAAAAAAAAAATGGTAATCTGAACAGAAAGAAGCTCCTCAAGCATTCCTGAAGTATTCTTGGGCTATTCAGACCATCAAATTTACATCTATGCACATACTCAAATCTCATTTTAGAGATAATATTCATTATGCTCATCAAAAGTATTCAGTCTCATTTTTATGTTGGAGGTACAGATGCTTATTTATAGCTCAATTATACTTAAAAAAAAAAATAATCCAAGAAATTTAAATTGCTATGACCTGCCTGTCTCGAGGTTATTCTGTAAGTGCTGCAAACGCTGGTGCCAACACCTTTCAGAAATACCAAAAATTCAGAATCTGCTATTTTGGTAACCCGGGTTGTAGCCATGCCAGAGTTCACCTTCATACTTTGCATGAGCCTTCGTTCCTCATTGCCCCCTGATGTATCCCTCTGTAAACCAAGGGTGGGATAACCAGGCATACAGGTGGCTTCTGAGGGTTCATTAATAAAAAAAAATCGCATTTGTAAAATACTGAATATCTTCCATACACACCTATGAGTCTTTAGATGCATATAAATGCAGTCATTGTAAAATTTGAAAGCACATGCATAAAAATTATAGGCTATAAGATAAGATTGTCTAAGAAAGGTATATGGAGTATGTTGCAATCCAAGACATGTTCAGGGCTGGGAGAGGAGAGCCAGACTCGGGTAGTCCGGCTACACAAATTCCTGAGGTTTGGGTAGCAGCTTGTTAGCATCCTTTTACGCCCAACCAAAGCTGGTGAGGGACTTAGTTGTAAATTGTTAATCTTTTATTTTCACGTTATTTAATGAAAACCAGCTATTACATTCTGTTTGATTATGCTGCTGGCTTGCATTTTAATCTGTTCTAATAATGTTGAACGCTGTGATTAAGACAGAAAGAAACAAAGAGGGTAGATCAGGACAGGCACGATCTTTCTGTGTATACCCTTAACTAAACTGAGTCTGGGATTCCAGGCTGAAGTCATGCTCGCGGGCTGTCAAGTATCCCCAGAGCAGTAAGAAAGCTCTTGCCGTTCTGAGGCACCAAAAGCTTCCACTCACCTCTCTCTGCCACCCTGTAGCTCAGACTCTGATGGGTGATTCCCTGGGATGCACAACCGTGTGAAGGAGTAGCTGGATGCTGGAGGACACAGCTGGCTGCGGCCAACGCAAAGCTCTGCGCAGAATTACTGCAGAAACGTGCAGGAGAGAAAGTATCCATGGGAGTGGTGGCGAGAGGAAATTGTGAAAGCTATTCGGAGGCATTGCCAGTGCAGGATATTTTTATATCCTTCTCAACTTTGAAACAAGTAATATATTACTTCATGTATGTTCAGTGTTCACAAAACCAGAAGAACCTGAAAGCCAGCCCTGAAAGAGGGAAACCTGACTTGAGCACAAGCCAGCAGCAATGGAAGACATGCCCAGAAAAGGCACGAGGATGTTTTTAAAGAAAGTGCACAGCAGCAGCCTCCAGGACAGGAAGGACGGGCTGGCCTTCACACAGACATAGTCTCCTTTAGCTGTGGCAAAGGGGGAACCAGAGGGACCATCCCAGAGGGACCATCGGGGTTGAAGTGGCCATTTTCCTTTCTTTGATAGATCTTGACAAATCATTTGACATCCACATGGCCACAGGGAACCTTTTCCAACATACAAAATAGGAATTCACCCATCTGGAAGGAATCACATGCAAAGCACGGCCGCAGTTTAGCCCTGTATGCCCCATTACCTGCTTAAATACCTACGCTGGCTGGATCCACAGGCAGCGGGCAGTTTAAGCCACATGCAGAGAGTTTGGATGAACACTGTTCTGCTACCGAGCAGTAGATGAAAAGAGCTCCTGGTAATTCAAGATAAAAGTATACACATAGGAGAAGCCAGGCAGGGAAACCAGCTTGAAATGCAGACTCTGTGCTCCATGCACAGCCAGCAAACACGCTGTTAGGGGCTCACAGCATCCTAAGAAAGCATCCTTTTCAGTTTTCTGTTTAGATGAATACATGGCCCTGCACCTATGTACCAATCCAGGAGTAACTTCAATGAAATCTTGTTTCAGAAACAGGATATAGTTATAGTTATCAAAAGAAACTGAGATTGCTTCACAGGGGCTCTGTACCAGTATGACAGCGTAGGATAAAGCTGCAATTTGTTTTCTGAAAAAATATTTAGACTGTTACCATTGCTACTAACCCCAGTATGCAACCAGTTTCAATAGCATAAGGATGCCTTAAACCAGTACCAACGTTTCTGCTTGGGAATATACCAGAAGGTTACAATCACATCCACAGTGCAGTGATAAAGTACCACTGGCATATCAGAGGACCTCACAGCAAAACGGAACACATCAGACTGCGTTCAAACCCAGAACAAGCTACTAGTCCACCTTCTTTGTACAAAAATCAAGAAAGGGTTACGGAAGGACTTGCAGAAAAAGTGAGGCACAGCCACAACCTTGGTGGTTTGCAATACTGATGCCTATCATAGGTCTCTGTGGGTTGCCCAGCTTGGGGGACACACTGAGGAGTGCAGCCCCTGCCCACCCCGCACACCAGGGGGCTCTGACCACATGCTGAGCCTCCCTCCCCCCAGGGAAGCAAGACAGAGTACTGTGCGGCCAGTGGGAGCAAGTGGGAAAACCTGAACAAGCCACACACTGCTTTTCTGAGTCAAAAGAGAATAAAAAGTCCTTAATCACAACAATCAAAACAGCAAACCAGAACAAGTAAACAGGGCTATTAATTCATCATTGACTTGACTGAGCAACCACTGTAAATAATGGGAACTCAAATGATGTTCCATGTAGATAATCAATTGTCTTTTGTCAAGCAACTGAAATTGAGGAACCTGTGAAAATACATATGTATTTCATCCCTGCTTCAGTAATGCGTGGCCTGTGGAAGACTCCTTCCAAACCGTGGTGTATGTAGCCTGAGATTTGCCTGTTCCATCAAATCTGAGCATGAATAACGGTAGCTTGAACCTCTGGGCGGATGGAAGTTATGATCTATGGTTCAGAATGGACAATAGGTCTGTGACATACCAAATATTTTCTTACTGGATCCACAGCAAGTTTTCCCTAACTCACTGTTGCTAGGTAGTTAATCAAGATGGAGTATAAAAAAGTTAAATGATTCTATAGTTCAGAAGCATTGGCTAAAATGTGTTTTCAGTAACCTGGCTATTTGCCGGGTCTACAATTTTTTTTTTTTTCCTGCGATTCAGTCCATCAGGCTGTAACAAAGCCAAGAGTCAGATGTCCTCCAGTTTTAGCAGAGGAGGAGGAACACACTTCCCCGCTCCCCCTTACTGTAACTCCCGATTACCTCGACTTGCAGAAGGTTCATCCAGATGGTGAACACAAGACTGCAGGCAAGCATGTCTCGAACGAATTCTCAGTGTGGAAGGGTAGAATAAGCCATATGTTTTCACAAATTAGGGGTGACTCTCCAACGCCTGAATGATGAAGCAGATCCAAGAGTAAGTTATGCATGATCCTCCCCGATGAGTGAAGAGAAATGTTTTATTCAGTGCCTCATGCTGTGAGCTATATTTATACCAAATGTATCTCTGTACATTTTAAAATGTTATCTATTAGAGGATATTGCAACTGCAACGCAGGACGCTGTACACCACCATTTAAAACCCAGTTGCTACAGGATGGCTAGAAGTGGCCTTGACACCGTCCAGCTATGAAGTTACTCGTCCAGGTGACTCAGAAAGGCCAAAGACCTGAAAATCCAGCAAGGAAACTGCCCTGGAGAAAGCCTTTTCCCTCTATGCATAAGGTATGAAGCCTCAAAAATCATCTGATCAGATGAAAACGTAACTAGCACCCTGTTTTCCATTCTTTGTCGTGATAACTATCGAATAGCACAAAGTTTGAGACCTTTTTGTTTTTTTTTCAATCCACAGCTTCTGGAATTCTTGCATTATCTTAGTACTTTAATTTTTCTTCTTTTGTTTAAAATCTCTCAGAAAGCAAAAATTAGGCATCAAACTAGAATTATTCTTTTAATCTCAGAATTGTTGCAGAGAATTGCTAAGCTTTCAGTAGCAGCGAAGGCCGCTCAGGTAGAGCAGTAGGAGGGAGGCAGCTGCTTGCTCGCCCTGCAGCCCCCGGGAGCAGCATCCCCTGGGAGCAGCATCCCCCGGGAGCAGCGCCTGCACAGGGGGGACCAACCCGCCCGCCGCCCCCGGAGCTGCCGCTCTGCCTTCAGAGGCAGCTTACAGCAGGGAGGAGAGGCAGCCAAGCAGCGCTCTCACAGGAAGGCTGTATTTCAGGTGGAAAGAGAATAAGGGTAAAAACAAAAGCAACGATCATTCTGACCGAAAATCCATAGCTACTCTTAAACATAATAACTACAATCACATTTATTGACCAAGTCGCAGAGTAAGAGCCCATAGGCAAGATCATCGGCTAAGATGAATCACCACGGCACCGTTAACTTTACCACTCCATGCTTGATCTCGCCCACTGCGCTCCCAAAATGACCACAGTATATTTTTTTCCTTTTATTGCACAAAAATGCCAACCATTTTAAAAAGTACATTTGCTGCACAGCTTACATTTCACTTATTTTACACCTCACTGTAATTCATTCCCCAGCCTAATCTGTACCTAAACATATGCAGCAACGCAGTCTACCAGCATCCCACTTATGAAATTCATGAACGAAAAAGACCATAGGAAAATTTTTGAAACTATCTCCTGACCTTTTAGTCAGTTGTTACCTTCTGCAACAGAATCCCTCAAAGCTTAGCTGCTCTGAATTCTTGCCTGTTTCACGTAATGAGCAGATGTGGCAAAGTAAGGATCTGTAACATGATGAAAGTTACGATGACAGGTCTTTCTATGCCAGATTTTTATGTTTTTACAGGCTAACACTGTACTGCAGCACTTTTTTTTTTTAATTCCACTTCTGACAAGAACACATAAAAATCATATCAAAGGCAACAATAAATCCACTAAAATACTTCTCTCTATTTGAGCAGATCTGCACTCCACAGGACCATGCAGATCACACTCAGTTAGCATTTAAATACATAAATACATCTCAGGACTCATGGTGCCCCACACATCCCTTCTACCACCTAAAACATAGCCCCTTGTGTTCCTTGGTGAGGGAAATCAAGATGACGATACGTAGGAATATCTAACTGACAGAAGAAGGAAAAAACCAAGCCCAGCACTGAAGACAATGATAAAAGGAAAACAGCCCTCTCTCTCCCCTGGGCAGTAAAGCAATTACGAGCGAAAGAGCTGCTCCGTGGTTATTATTGCAGGCTGAAGTGGTAGCATTCTCCATGATTATCACAAATGTCTCCACTGGGAGGAGGGAAGTGGGAGGATTTACCAAGCAGCAAATTCTCGATTTCCCTCACCATATTCCCAGCGATTCCTGCTGAACCGAGCTCTGACAACAGAGAGGTGCAGCTTAGACAGCTCCAGCAGATTTACACCCACCTCCCAGCAGAGCCAGACCAGGACAGGGCAGCCACGGTGACCACAACAGCATTGATCACCCGGACCTAGCGAGGACTTCCAAGGGTCCCACAAAACCTCTGGCTGAAAGCTGGGGTATCTTGGTAGCCTTTCTAATATTTTTAAACATGGCCTTTTATCCATTTTGCTTTTCTTTGGGACACTTCAAAAAACATTTATGAAATGAAAATTCCAAGTTATTTCTTCTCATAAAAAGTCAAAATGCTTCAACTTAGCGTCAAAATTTCTAAGTGTTACACAACTAAAACTTTACTTAAAATGTTTTGATGATGAGACAAAAATGGTAAGAGTGAAGTAGAACATGTTGATAACATCTCTCTGGAGCCTGAAAGGAAGGGTGGAAAGATAAAATATATAAAAAAATAAAAATAAAAATCAGAATCTCCGTCTAGCTGTGAAATTAACCAGTGCTGCTGACACCTAGAAGATCCCACTACCAAACAGGCTGATAACTTCAAGGATGGTCCCTACGTGAAATGGGCTGATAACTGTGTCTGGTTATGAAGGGTACACCTGTGCAATGCTTGCAACGCTTTGCAGGCTGACCCAAGCTTGTTCTCTTAGCAAGCCAAACCAAAAGTAACCCAAAGAACAATAAAGCGAGTAGCTGGGCAGGATGCTGAGGCCAAGCCGAGGTACTTTGCCACGTGGGCCACGTAGGAGGTCAGGGCTGGCGCCGCGCTGACACCACAGCCGCTGCCCTACGAGGGTTAGGGTGCCTAGAACTCACAAACACCCGCTTTGCAAAACGCTCCAGAAACATCCTTCTAAACATCTACAATATAATTAGACTAACAACAAAGCCCACAAAGTCTAAAATACGTCATCACCCCTAGGACTGCTTCCTCTAGAAGTGAAGTGTATTATTCGTGGGATAGAAGGGGAAATGGTGTGCATTGTCTAAGCAATACCTGGTCCATTAAGGGAAAATCTGCCTACTGGCCTGCTGCTTTAGTATTTTCCTGGCTAAACCGACATATGGTTCATTATTATTGTGCATTACGATAGCCCCTAAGGAACTCGGCTGCATCAGGGCCTCAGTCTGCTAAGCACTTGTACAAACACAGGAAAAGAGCCCCTCCTCTGAAGAGCTCGCTGTCTAAACAGAGGAGACAGACAAAGGGCTGAGATGCTGGGTGAGCATTTGCAAAACTCATCTTACATTTGGGGGTTTCTTTCCTCCAACCATTATTTTTTTTCCTCTTTGGTGAAAAGAGGATTTTATTTTTCAAGAGACAAAGGAAAGTGAAGGGAGGGACATAAAAAAAGGCTGAGGAGATGAATGGGCAACCTGGAAACCAGGAACAGGGAGGTTAATGAGAAGAAATTGAGATATGAATAAATACATACAATTTTTACATTTCCAAGAGGAAAGGGAGCATCTTTCCACCACATGTGCAGCAGATAAAACAAAGAATAACTGGTTCATACTGCAGGAAAAACATTAGATATTACAGAAGAAAAGTTTTATGAAGGTAAGAACAGGGAAACCCAGGGACAGGCTGCTGAGAAAGCTGGAGAGACACCAACATTGGATGGCCTCAAAACCACATGGAACATTTATTAGGAATGACCTAGACATAAGTGATTCCACCCAGAGCCAGAGGCTGAGCTCCTTGCCCCTGCAATTGCTCTCCCATCCTTCTTGTCCCAGGAGTGTCACCATGGGTTTGGGCTGGGATACCTGCTCTGCTATGGTGGGTGTAGGTGCAAAATGAGCAGGTTTAAACTCGCTCAGAAATACAGTCAGAAGTGAAACCACCTCTTTCCCAATGTCCTCACTCATTTTTGTGCCTATACTTCCCCAGACACCCAGCTCTCTCGAGACATCAGTAAAGAGGGATCACAGACACAACGGAACACACCCAAAAGGGGAAAAGGAACCCAGACTTTTCAACGTCATGTAAAAAGCTGAGCAGTTGCTAAAGCCTGAGTTGAATTTCCTGGGAAGCGCTAAAGATGCCACAAGTCAAACCTTAGATCCTGCACCCCAGGAGCACGGAGAGACGGCTCTCCAAAGGGCCCGAGAGGAAAAAGAAACAGCAGATGACAGCAGTGCCAGCCCAGAGGGAAGACTTCGCTAATTCCCTGAAACAGATCCATGACACATTAGGTAGGGCTGACGTCCTACGCAACCCCTTTCATTTGTGACAGATCCCTTTCTACCTCTTCACCAAGGACAACGTGAGCACTTAAGACAACCAGAGCTGGGAGCACTCAGTTTATGATGGGGGAGCAGGAGGGAAATACTGAGGAGCCTCCAAGTGTCTTCCTTGTTGTGTGAAGCAGCAGTGATATCTAACGGCAGGAGAGCACCCACCTGCTAGCTCCTGTTCTTTGCTTCTACTGACAAGATGATCTTTTCCTTTAGGAAAAGAACAGTGATGCCTTATCCCTGATTCACATTCTGAATGATCTAAAAAAACCCTGCCAACTCCCTCTGTCCTCCACTGCTGGAAGGAGACAGACCAAGTGATTCAGAGACAAAAATGTAAAGCAGTATCCACCTCTCCTCACCATCACAAATGAGTGCAATTTAAGTAAGGCCCTACAGAGCGTGGATAACGATGCACTCTTTGCGTTTTGGGCTCCCAAAGGTAGTGCCATGTTTGTGCATTGCTACCGACTTTCCAGCAGGAGGGTCGCTCCCATAAGATGGGCTCATCTCCAATACCTTTATTTTCCTGCAATGCTTTATTTTGACGACAGGATATGTTCCTTCTCCCCTCCTTCGAAAATCTGTTGAGAAAGACACCATTATCCTGAATGGGGAAGAGGCTCATCTGAAGCCTCTTCTAGTCTTCAGTAGGAGTCTTCCCACAGTCAAGATCAGGCTTCTGCTGAAATAAACAGAAGTCAAGAGCCCTCTATATCTGCTTTCAGCATCACAGATGCTATTGTTAACAGAGCAGCACTTGGAAGGAGTGAAGTGCTCCAGAAGTGCTTATCTTTATGACCTGCCTCTAGCAGAGAAATAAGCTCATTATTGTTATCTTAAAATATTATTACATTAAAACATAACAATATTGTTTCATTGTTTAGATCACAAGAACTTTGGTCTCCCTCAGAGCACTTTCTCTAGGTGTTTGGAACAATCCAGTGAAAAAGGCAGCCCATGTTTTACTGAATCCAGTTGAATTTCAGAATTGCAGAGCTCTAGTGGTTCAATTGCTTCTGCAGCCTGGAGGAAGCATTCACAAAGATCCTCTCTACCAAACCCAGCTTTCCCCTCTCCATCACCTCCCCACCCCCACTGGAGTAATTAGCCTCAATATTTAAGGAGAAAAAAAAGAAAAAACACCACCAAACTCTCTAAAGCATATAACCTTATTCTGAACGTATTTCCTTCACTGGCTCATCTGCCTGTAGGTGATTCAGTTAGTTACATTGCTAGACTAAAACCCTGAAGCTGTCCTTGAAATGAATGGCTCCATTCATCTAAGTGAGAGTGTGTTCTAGTTTTATTACCTGACCCCATATTTCTACCACAGAATCACAGGGCAAGTGAGTAAAATAACCTGTTCTCAACTGTGACTGCCTGGTTCTATCCTCCAATTACATTATTTTTTGTTATTTTTCCTAGGATTAATTCAGTGCACTAGGAAAAGATAATATCCCTTACCTCCCCCTGAAACCACAGTTTTCAAATATCTTCTGAATGATTTAGTGCCACTCAGCCCATTGAATTTCTGTCTCAGCAATTAGAAAGAAAACCAAGAGAATTAATTAATAAACTGCAATGCGGGGGTGTGGGGGGGGAAGTCTTCTGAAATAACCATTACCAAAGCTCACTAAGCAACAGCAGCCTTTCCATCATCTTCAACGGACTTTCCATCCGATCCAAACTGCAGTCATTTATTTTAAATAAAATAGAGCTGTTAATTTGTAACCCAAGAGCCACCCCAACAGCATTCACACCGATGAGGGCTGCTTTCCAAAACCTTTTCATCAGCCTTCTACAAGTTTTTCAGGGGTGCCTCTGGTGCACACCTACACCCACGCTCCAGCCCTGCCACTCAAGCAGATGTCTCAGCATGGGCACTGGCCCAAGCCCCCAGAGCTTGATGCGTCCCAGGTGAGGGCTCACCTGTGCCAGCTGCCCGGAGCAGGGGTGGGGTTGTGCACCCATGGGTGCTCCCACTTGAGCATCCCCGGAGTGGCACCCCTGGGTGCACTGCCGGCCCCTCCACTAACACAGAAATAACCAGTCTCACAATTTTGGCCCGATATGCAAATAGCTCTTTATCATTACCAAGCTCTGTAACAGATAAATATACCTTATAGACTAAATCATTATCTAACTGCCGTTTTTTTTTTTTTTTAAGTGGAGCTGGGCAA
>JAVJGJ010000060.1:13435891-13458391 GCA_035590215.1 Microhierax caerulescens
GGACATATTCTGCTGCTGCTTTTTTGTGTGTTCTTCACCAGTAGAACACCACTGCAAACATATCTACAACAATCCATACCCATACGCACAAGGGCCCATCAACCTGCACATACGGCAGCCTCTCTGGTTTTGAAAACCTGGAGGCACCCGGCTCTTTTCTTTCTATCCTGAGCACACGCAGAGAGCGTCTCAGTGAGCTTTTGCACCTCAGCTTAGAAGAGCTAGATCCTGAAATCCCAAGCTAAATTTCTCTGAGCATTACCACTGACTGCAGATATTGGGGTTGGGTTTTTTCCCCTTGTGTTGCTACAGAATACATATTAATAGCATTACATAGATGCTTTAGATCATTTCAGTAAGCAGCAGGTTGTTGCCAAAGGTATCAGTGAGCTGGTGACAGGTACACAACAGAAAGCAGGGTGGCACCTGGTAGCTGTGATGATGCACAGTGATGTGGACTTGTAGGAACATCGTGACCAGCCTTCGAGGCTTAGAGATCTTCTGCCCCTGTGCGACTGCTGGAGAGTTCTCCCTGCAGATTAGCATATCAAAGCATATACCAACAAAAAAAAAATAAAACACGAACAATGAAGGAGACACGCCGAAACTGATTTGAGAAACCAGAAAATAAACACACCTGCTATCATTTCCATTCGTGTGTACTTTCAGCTAAACATAAACAGCCCTGCAGAAGGCAAAACTGTGCTGGGCTGGTTCGGGCCTGATTCTGCCTTAGAGATGCTTTGTAATTCCACGGGTGACCGAGTGAGCCCATAACTGAATATCCACCTGCACACAGAAGGCGTAGGGCTGCTGTGGTTCCCAAAGACCGTGTCTCGCTCCCCCAGCGTGAGTGGGCACCGCTCAGCCTGCTGCACGCTGCCAGGCGAGCAGCCAGGGACGGGGCAGCCTCACCGAGCCTGCTGCTCACCCCGGGTGGCACCTTGTGAGCGCGGGCTGGGAGCAGTTGAAATGCGTGAAACAACTTCATTCTGTAAATGTGCATAATATCTTGGCTACCTAACAATGTAATTGCTACTTACTGTGTGTTTAGCCTAACAGTGGTGAGGATCAAAATTCTAGGAACATCAAAATGATGCTTATCCAGTTCTTTCAGATTTTTTGTATCTTGATTTACTGCAACCTCATTGCTTTCAATCCAGACCTGAGCTTACACAATAAAAATCTCTGCTATATCAAAGAATTAGTGCTCTGTTAGAGAATCCTCTATCACGTTAGCATCTTACTAACCCTACAGGCAAACAAAATGATCTATTAATAAAGGCATCTTCAAATTCAAAATGGAATTATACTCCATACATTTGTTTTCTCTTAATTTAATCCAAATGAAAACCCTGAAAGGCCTATTCACCCCTTACAAAGGTTTACGAAAGGATAAAAAAAAAAAATATCTGCGGTATCAAAATAATTATATAAAACATTAGTCTCAGAAGAAAAGGCTGGGATCACAAAACCCGTTCAGCTTTCAGATGTAATCTTTTTAATATGAGGCTAGATTAAACAACGTGAAGTGAAAGGGGTTAAGTATAAATCCATATAGCTGCCCAAAGTATTTACAGTGTGCATTAAATAAATCATTTCATGTGAAAGGACAGTTATTGTTACTGGAAAGGTTTCCTAATTCACTTTCAGATAAAAATAAAGAGGGCTGCATCTAGAAGCTTTGTACACTTTTTCCCATCTGACAGCTTTCAACTGGCAGCATATTATTTGGTCGCTGCTACATACAAAGTGTCTTAATTAAAGGTTGTCTAAAAATACAGAACATTTTCACAACCACATCTGCCATTAACTCTTCTGACATTCTGGTGGCATTAAGTACCAGAAAATTCTCCCGGTACTGAATAGCGTGCTCTGCCTCACAGCAATCCTCACAAATTTTAACAGCATGTGGCAAGCGGTACGCACCGTCGGTAGGGAGGTCAGCACAGCCCGTTCCCCAGCACAGCGGCATGGCTCGCTCTTCCAGCACACCCAGGCTCTGCTCCCGGCAGACAGACAGCAGCCTGGCACCACACCTGAAGCCTGGGATGCTGAGACTGCCTGGCAACCTTGGACCACATCCCAACAGGGCGCAGTGTGTCACCGCCGCATCCCGGGCACCACCCTCTGCTCGCCAGTCGGAGGTCCTGAGCCCACCTCAGTCCAGCGTTTCACCACCAGCTTACACGCTGCCCATGGCATCAGGTGGTGACCCACAACTGTCCACAGCCAGCCCCACCACCAACGCGTCCCTTGCCCACAGGGAAGAGCTGTGGCCACATCCCAACCCAGGTGGCTCAGAGGATGGGTGGCATCGTGAGATCTCTCCACCTTGTACTCAGGACAAAACTAATGCCAAAGGGACCAAAGCAGAGGAAATCCAGGAGTTCCAGTATGTGGCTGGTGATTTTATACAGCTAGGTTATTTATCCTGAGGACACTTAATGAGAAACAAAATGACCGAGGTTATATACCATAAGAAAAAAAAATAAACCACTTTGCTTTTTTATGCAAACAAGTTATTCCACAGGCAGAAATTTGGAAATCTGGTTTTCTTCAGTTATGTCTTGTGTGTGCATGGCAAAGGGCCGGAATCTCGGGTGTCTGCTAACACAACTGAACTAATACTGCAGCATTTTCCCTAAAGGGAACACTGATTTGTTTTCCCTCTGCTGGACTGTGTCTACTTACGAAATCTGGAGGACTGCAATATCCTTCAGCCCTTCATCTCACAGTCAAATTTGATTCAAATCAGCTTTTCTCCACCAAGTTATATCACAGAGGAGAAGCACTGGCACTGACCGGCAAAGTGGGAGCACATACTCCATTTCCTCAAGAAGCTTGGCTAGAACAGGGCTAGTTCAACTCATTTCACATCAGGTACATACAAACTAGAGGGAAACACATACTGCCACGGAATTCCTCTCTCATCCTGGCTACTTAGTCAAGCACTGTGGCTTGTTACGTATAAGCCATATGCAGAAAATACAGTTCATGGTTTAAGGAAAGGACCGACTCCCCAGTGAAATTAGGGAGGACTTTTCTTTCAAGTGCCATTCCTGTTCCCACATGCAACGTTGAACAAAATTAACTAGAGATTATTTTTTTTTACTCAGAAGACATTTTACTTCCTCCAGCCTCAGCCTCACTTGGTGCCCAAGGACAGTGACTTTTTACACCAGAGCTGTGCTGCTTTCTAGCAAATGTTGCACCCCTAGGATGTACTCACTAGAAAAGAGATTAATTTATTAAACATCATGCAGGCAGTTTGTTCTTATTTAGGGCTTTCTGTTGTTTTGTGCGGTTTTTTGTTAGTTTGTTCTTTTTTTTTTTTTTTCTTAAAACCTAGAATGCCTAAGCCACTTGTATTGATTTTTTCAAAGGTTAAAATACCTCTCGTGGATGTGTCCTAATGGAGCGTTCGAGCTCAAAGAACAAGCTGTGTGACTCACCAGCTGTTAAGCAACCTTTAATGCACATGATTCTGAGAACTGCAAGGAATATAACACTACAAAGTACCTTAGGCTCCCTGGGAAGATCCTGATAATAAAACCTACATTCTCACATTATTCCACTAGACAGATACGTTGATTGGTGGGATATCTCATGTCCTTGGGGAAAAGGTGTTCCCACATAAGTGGAGCATCAAATTAGAAGACTCCTTTATCATTCTGAAGGGGTTTCAAGGTAATTTATTCTAGTGTGAAAACTCACTGGAAAATTATTACAAAGCTTACTTATGTTACAGACCTTCAGAGGCAGGACTTACCTCTCCTCTGTGTTTGTACAGCACCTAACACAATGGTGCCCCAGCCCCAGTTCGCATATTTCAGGTATTTATGCTAAAAATGACCTCTCGTGCCCTTGTCACGCATTTTCTTCACTCACCATCTCCTCCTGAAAGACAACACCATTAGGAAAATCAGCTTTGATTTTTATCGACAATAGTTCAGAGCTTCAAGAAGTTGGAACAATTCTGAAAGCTCGCACAGAAGTAACAATCCCTCTGTGAAACTATGATAGAGAAGGTGAAATCCATACGAAGGGCATGTAAAATGCACAATGGTATGATTTTCAACATGTTTATGTTTAAAGACAGTCATGGCAGAGGAAGAATTTTCACTGCAAAGCAAGAGAAGACTGGGATCGAAGCCAAAAAGTGGGGAAGTGTTCATGCCAGTGAGTTTCAGCTTAGTATGTCTGTATTGCAAGTGCTTCACGAAGATGCTCTTGGGTCAAACCTGCCCCAATAAATCGTTTAACCCCCTCTGTTCAGAAAGAGACACTTCGCTCCTCACGTTCTTCGGCCCTTCAGCAAGGCTGTTATTGTGACGGTTTCAACGGGGCTCACACCGTGTGCCTCGTCCCTTACAAGACTGGCAGAACAGCGTACACAGGACTCTGTTATATCCGAGATCACCATTTTAAAAAGTGGAGAGGGAAGGGAGAAATGCCTATACCTCCACATCTCCTTGCTCTGTTATTAATGTTTTTCAGCTGTTTTAAATTAAGATAAATGTCTAAAATACAATGGCATTATGTTTGAACTCCATTCAGTTCAATATAAGTAGATTTTAAACAGGAAACTGATGGTCCTTTTGAATGTGAAACTCTGTATTAGAACCAAATGTAGGTCTTTAATCTCATTTGGTACATACACTAAAGTCATTACTACTTTATGAAACCTTTTTAAAGATTTATATATTCCATTGACTTGGTCTTATAAGGCAACTGCTTTTTTCTTTCAGGTTTAAAATTAAAACAGAAAAAAAAATCTTCAACATTCTCAGAACTGTTTTATTTCTTTCTTGGCACAGAAAGCTGTTAAATGAAGTCATTTTCTCCATTGTGTGGCAAAGCTACAGCTACTTGTATGTCAGTCAAAATAGACTTTACCCAGAAAACTCAGAGCTGCTTTGTTACTGTAAAACTGAGGTTAGTCTCATTGTTCCAGTCACCAGATATAACCTCTGACAGGGAAAACCGAGTGCATACTACCGCTGTTAACTAGATTCTCTTACTCACGCCAACAGTCACGGTGGCACTGAGCATGGAGTAACGTGGCCGTCACAGCCTGAGCAGAGGCTCCAAATCCAGACTGCCGGGGGTAGGCATTTCATCGTACCTGAAAGAGAAAAAACTATGCAAGAATTTTAACACGTTCAATGCCCAAAGTAGGTATTTGCAAAGGCTATGGCTTATTACATGAGAAGTGACAAGAATAAGGGCATTCTCCATGGGACCACTCAGAAACATGTCCTGATTTCTATGAAAACCATAATGTCATAAATAAGCTAAATAAATATTCCTAGAGGTATGAAGTAAATCAAACAAAGAATACGGCATAATAAAATCCAATGACGAGAGAAACCTCACAGGCATATTGTTTGAATACTTGTTTCTGTTTCGGTTAACCGACGGTCTGCGTCGCTATTACTGGAGGCTGCACAGACCTCTAGCAAGATCACGTCGCCGTCACACTGGGTAACTCGTAAACACAGAGAAGCTCCGCTCCAAAGGATGGACGGCAGAAAGCACAGCCGTCGGACAAGGCAGCAGCGCTGCTCCCTCCACTTGACCAAAACAGAGAGGGAGACACGGGGGCGTTCAGCGATCTGCGTCAAATCAGAGATGATGGTTGTAGCAGATCTGGGACCTGGAAGCAGATCTGCCACAGCCCGGTTAAAGAGCCTGGTCCAGAAGCCACGCTTTTACTGGATTTTCACTTTTGTTTCTCTCATGTGATTACGTACAGCTGAAATTGCGCTATAGCCAAGCGGACTCCCAGGTCATCAGCTCACCTGGGCAAAACAGAGAGAAATGGCAAAACCCAAACCGTACAGAGAGCCCCTCCGCCAGCACCCAGGCTCGGCTCGGAGAAGGTATAACGGGGCCAGGCTCCTTCCCAGCACCATTCCCAGTCAATTGAGGGATTTTGAAGGAAGGGTGGTTTCTAGGGAGCCAGTGTGGGCAGCAAGGTCCGAAAATTCCCAGTGGTGAACCCCAAGCAAGGTTTGCACAGGTGCCAGTGCTGAGCCGCTCCCATGGGAGGAGGGACACGCGTTCTCCGGAGGGGGAAAGGAAAAGTCGTATTTCTCACAAAGAAACCGAAAACGCAACTGAGTGGACTCTGATCTCTGGCTTGGGTGAATTCCTTTCCCTTCAAATATGGCAGATAATGAGGTTTAAACCTCAGTTTAAAAGCTCATCTATAAATAAGCAAGTCTTAATTATCCTTACAGATTTCATTTTCATCCAGTACGGCTGAAAACGTCACCAATGTCACCCAGAAACGGGCAGAACAGCTGGAGTGGAGAACAGCTCACTCAGCGGACAGGTGGAAGAAGCTGTCTTCTATACAGCTGCTACTGTCACCAGTGTTCTGTGGAGAAAAAGACAGTTTGGAAGCCACCACCACCCTGTACCATAAAAACACATGGCTGAGACCTGCTCTACCAATTCCTTGCCCTGCAGTTGTTTCTTGTGGCACAAGGAAGACTAAATCAAGAGAAAGCAGCCACCAGAAGCCCTCCCCAACCCTCGGCTCACCAAGAAAAAGAGACAGACACCTCCAAGCAGTTGCCACCTTTGCCACAATTAACCCTTTTCATCTACAGATTTGAAGAAGAGCAGCCGTGCAATACACACCCCCCTGGGCAATCCTCCCTAGGAGGAACTGTAGGGAGAAATTTATCTTTTATCTTGCATCTCCTTCAGTCGCGCCTGTGTTTTTTTTTTTTTTTTTTGGGGCGGGTGGGGGAACCCGATCCTTGTGTTAAATATCTTTTAACAAAACTACATATGGAACAGTTTGACCAAAGCTGTAGCAACAGAAGATCATCAAGCCACCTGTTCAGCTACTGCTACAGAACAACGTGGGAAGCGCCTTAGGAGCAAGCCTAGGGCAGCAGCTTTCCCCCGGGATGCTCCCAGCCCACCGCGCAGCAGCAGGCGGCTCACGCTTCCCCCCAGATCCTGGCTGACCGGGCACCGAAGGGAGGAACCACAGAGACACACAGCACCAGGGCCACAGAGGGCTTTAAAATCCTGCACCAATATTTCTGTCTTCTCCATTTGTTCTAAACTGTCTTTTAGGCGGAAAGGCAGACCTACGTCTCCTGACACAAATAGTAAAAATGTGGAAAACCGATGAAAATTAATGGTCTACTTTTTTCAATAAAAATTAATGCTCTATTTTTTTTTAGCAGTGAGATTTCATAATTCTGCAAAACACACATTACCCTTTTCTGTTGACCCAATATAAGTGGACCCATTTATTACAAGGAAATTAGCCTCTCTACTACCCCTTTGCTACTTCACAACTGAACCCACCTAAAGACAGTTCTTGATTAAACACTGCTTATCCATCACCTTTAGTTTTAATGACTTTCCAGTTTTGAGAAAGTGAAGAATAACATGCTGGGATCAGCGTTCCTGCGGAGGATACCCATCCCCTCAGCTCAGCGCTCCTGTCCAGGACACCTGTCCCCTCAGCTCTGGGCACCCAAAGTGCCCAGTTTAGGCACAATTCAAATGATCAGGAACTGGTACCCAGGTGCCCTGAGGAGCCCGGGCAGAGGGAAAGCACCCACTCCCCATCATGCCGGGGAAAAGCACTTTCTCTCTACTCCCTGTGGGTGTCCGGAGCAAAAGTTTTGTTCACATCCAGCCAAAGAAATGCTCTGCTCAAAGGGAGCTCCCATACGCTACCAAGTTATTACAGCACCCACCATGCTCCTTTCCAGCTGTCCCAGTTGCAGACACAGCAGACCTATGCAAAACGTATAGTCCCCAGTATAGCTGTTCAGGCAGAAAATGTCCACTTGTTCTTATACATCTTTCAGCAATCCATTTTGTTAAAGGCAGAAATTATATTGTATTAAGTTAAACTGATACCATGAGAAACACATCATTAATATGATTTTGATATATTTATTTTTTTTTTTTACAGCTTCTGCTAGTAGAACTGAAAACAGTCAGTGTTAAGGTAAAACTAAGTGATGGCAAGACACAAGCCAGCGTGGGGCCTGATTACAGCCATCGGTGTAGCTGTACTGGCAGAACACATCGCCGGCTCAGGGGAGAGAAAAAGCACCTCTAGCACAAACTACTAAAGGCTTCTTGATTTTAGGAAACCCCTTCAATCCCAGCAGAGATTAAAATTATAAGGCAGCCTCTCTAATGCTACTCCCTAGAGAGTAGTAAGTCCATAAATTCAAGCCTTCCCCAGCTCTTCCCAGGCAGTTGCCAGGATGCTACCCCACCCCCCTGCCCCTCACAGCCGGGACGCAGAACAGGTACAACCGTTGGGCTCAACGACCCTTACGAGTCCCTTTCAACTCGAGATATTCTACAATTCTAACACGGGCTGGTAACGATGCTCCTCTTGGCAAATAACTAGAGATTTCCTTGACCATCTTCACCCACGTATGCCTGGTACTGGTGCCAGTCTTGAAGTGAGTGACCAGCTGCCGTCAGACAAGTACCCTTCATGGACCAGGACCTGGAAAGGCATCGTTCAAGTGAAAGGAAATTACATTAATGAAATCAATGAAGAGTCTCACTATAATATATATATATAAATAATATAAATATATTATTAAATATATAAAACAGCATGTATAAAACAACATGTATATATAAAGCAACATATATATATATATAAATAACATATATATGGTCCTATAAGAAGTATGCCAGTCTCTTTCCACCGTGCTCCTGTCCAAAATTGCATGTGTGACCATCGCTTTCCCATTTGCATTTCTGTGGGACATTTGATTGTCCTGTCACCATGCATACGTTGCCAGATTCATTACTAGCGGGGCAAATGCAGCCGAAGCGCACAGGAGCAGGGTGGAGAACAGTACGACAAAAATGTGTCAGGTGGAGAAAAGAGGTGGAGAGAAGAGCCAGAGGCTTCTGGAAGGAGGCACAGAGGGGAGGGCAGAGCTAGGGAGGAAGCCTTTAATGCCCATTTGGAAACCAGCAGAGATTTCCAGTCAGCTCCAGGGAATGCAATTGGCTTTAACGCAAACTCAGATATTAACCTACCATTTCAGGTGAGCTCCTTCTTCTCTAGCTTGTTGTACTGGAAACATCTGCAGTTCTTTTTTCAGAATTAAAACTTGCATACAGTTACATAAAAAAAAAACAAAAAACAAGAAACACAACCCAAAAAAACGAACAAACCCAAACCAATTGCTTCCCCACAATTAAGTTCCAAGTGCAATTTGAGGCTCTCCACACACAGCCACAACCAGTCCACACCCCTCACGTGCATCACGGCGCCTGCCAGGCTGCCCCACCACATGCTGAGCTCCTGCCCTGCTCAAGCCGGGGTCACCAGGGGATCAGGACTTGCAAAACCAAACCCCAGGGAGCTGTGCCAGCCACCTGAGAAGAAGCTGAATCTGCTTTTATGGTACTATGCAATGTTGTGACCACTGGATGAAAAGCACTGGGTCAATGAAAATTCACTCTGGCTATGCAAACTTCTTTAAAAATTTTTAATAGGGTAACTCTGTACCAGAAGACTTCATGCCAGATCAGCTGCTAACCTTGTCTGGCTCACTGTCAGCCGCCCTCCCACAGCAAGCATAAAACTAATCTGAAAACATAAAGCTGCAAAAACTTTGCATCATTCATCCCAGCTAATTTGACAGAAGTGTGATTGCACTGTGCCTCTTGATTCAGATCAAATTTATATTACCAGGTGATAACCTGCATCATGAACAGCCCCTTATTAATGATCACGACACCTGTGAAAACGTACCATGCCTCAGTGTTGCCTCACATCCATTCTCTTCAAAAGCTAAGGAATTGCCTGGAGTGTAATCAAAAGTTATGCTTAAAGAAAAAAAAAAAAAAAAAAAGAAAATTAAACTCACAGCATGGAAATTGCCGATTTTTGTGCCACCTAAACCACTGATTGATCTGCTAGGGAATTCCCTCTTGACTTCCAATAATCAAGCAGCTTTTAGAGGGCAGTGCTAGTGGTTCTTAGTGCAGATGCTACATTGCTGTGACTTTTCCAAGAAAAGCCCTTTCTCTGCCTCTACCCGCCACTTGGCTTCTCCCTTGATGCTGCTTTCTCATCGTACCTTCATTTTCCTCCATTTTGCCATGTCTGTTACATTTGTGCTTCTGGAGGAAGCCTCCCCTTTCCCCACTCGCATGCAGAAGAGTATCTCCAGACTGGTTTGTACTAGTGGGTTTCCCCTCAGTATTAACCCCTTTGAATTTAGAAGGTTTAGCAGCACCTGTCTAAATAGGTACCAGCAGATGATCCAGGTGATTGCAAATGCTCATTTCCCTAAAAGAAACCACATCTCACTGCGTGACTGGAATGGCTGGACTCAAAATTTTCATTCCACCTAATTGCCTTCCCTGTCTTTTGCTTCTCCCTTTGTGTATGCAAGTGCACACTCAGGTAGCTGCTTGTCTTGAGATAAGTCCGTGCTTATCTGTGCCTTGGCCTTTTCTCTCTGGTGTTATTTGCTGTTTCCGAATCAAATAATTTCTAGCTTGCTTTCAGCTGTTGATGTGACACAGCAAAGGAGGAGAAATCCCTCCAGCCCTCTTCCCATCAGTCTGGTCTCTGAGGGTTGTACCAATGCTCTGTTTACATCCCATTCCTCAAGCAGGGTGTTTTAAAAGGACATGTAGTGGGCTGCAGGTCGGAGCCAACTCTTTAAGTCATCTCCATCTTGCTCAGTCAAGGTTAGCATCAAAACCTTGCACAAACCCACAGTCCGAAGCAAAACTGTCATATCAGATCATCCTTTCACCCCTGGGCATCCCTACTGAGAGGCAGCTTTTCCCCAAGCCCCTTCCCGGCACGCAGCCCAAGCTGTGCTTGCTCTCCCTCCCCTAGGGGAGCTCTGCAGGCACACGGTCCCTCCTGGACCCAGGGCAGAGACAGCCCATGCATCACCCTCCTGCCAGAACGCAGCTGAAGTGGTGGGGAAAACAAAGGTCCATTTTGTTTAGGGAAGTGCTGGAGGGGTCGTTCCCGCACCCCAGGGCACCCTCCTCCCATGGTGTGCCTCTTCCATTTCACAGGGCACTCAGCTACGGGAGCTGGGGAACACAGCAGCCAGACCGCTCCAGCCCTATGGGGCCAACAGCCCCTACTGTAACATGTTGGGTTTATTTCTTTCAAAAATGTTTTAATTTAAAATGGTCATAAGCGGTAAAAGAAAAAATAAGGCAGGTACGTAAATAGTACCTATACAATAATACAAGCAATACCAGCAGCAACTGAAAATGGACAATTTTTTGTAAACATTTCCACGGCAATAGAAAAAACCCAAGTTAATCAGGTTTGTAAATGGAAAAGTTTTGCTATATTTTGGTGAGTCAGTAAGACAAAAAGAAATGGCCTGGAGTCTTCAATGTTAGCAGTTTTTATTCCGAAAAAATAATTTGTACAGATAAATGGGTTGGAAACATTGGTTTCCAAGGGCAAGCCCTGTACCACCACCAGTCTTCCATACTGATACAAGAGAACAGAAAGAGCAAAGCAACATGAAAAAAACATGACTGATCATTTCCAATTCCAGGTGTAGACCTAAAGATAGCGAAGAGGAAATGAATAAATAACTAAGCTTTTAATAAGTGCATCAGTGCAGGAGAGACCTGACAGGGTCTAACACAAACAGGAGCTGCTGCACTCCAGCCTGGCTTTTGCACTACACCAAAAAAATCCAGTAACACACTGAAACCAAAACTTGCATCCACCAACAAGACCAAAGCCAGGCTCTAATGGCCTGAAAGAAAGAAGCGACTGTGTGGGGGGAGAAATAAAAAAGAATGTAAATAGTGGTGCATCACACTGAGGAGAGACAGAAAAGAATCTGGAGGAGCTTCTTCAAAGGGCACAAACCCCCTTTCTCTTCCAGCTCATGATATCACACACAGATAACTCGAATAGCCTTTACAACAGGAAAAACATGTTTCTGACGGAGACAACATGCACTCCCCGAGTTATCAGCCACACAGAACATACCTGCTCCGTGAAGCCTGACATGTGTGATCACACAGGCAGAGAAAGGTTTACGTGCTGTCCAGGCAGCAAATGTACGTGGCAGGAAAATCCTGGCTCCGCTGAGGTCAGAAAGTGCCCACTGACGCAGGTAGCTCAGGATTCACCGGGGCTTCTGATACTCTGAGCACTTGAACACATCGGGACAAATCCTCAGCACAGCTCGGCTGCTGCAGCTTCTCTGTACACTGCCATGTCCTGCGAGGCGAAAGGTGGGCAAGAGCTTGGACAAAACACATATGGGAGCTTTCTACACAACTCTTAAGTGTTACCTGCGAAAACACACACACACAAAGAAGTTTGCAATTACTATCTGATAGTAATGGTATTGCAACACGACAGTAGGTCTAAAAGTCAATATATGGAGTCTGCTCATATTTCAATAATATGGTAAATATTATTGAAAATGACACTAATCAATTTACTCAACTTTTCAATAACCCAGCACGTAAGATATGCTCGTCTTGCACAAATTGTCATGCAGTTTTTCAGCCATGTAGAAGAGCATCTCTGGTACAGCGCGGATGTTGGTATGCAGTACGCGCTGTTGACATCAGGAAAGCAATCCTGGAGTGATTGGTATGTCTCCTAATACAATGCCATGTAGCTAGTCAGCTCCTGGAATTCAGTTTTATGTGATTCAATCAGCTCTAACAAGAAGAAATACAAACACATTAAGCAAAGTTCTGAGAGACCAACAAATCAAAATGCTGTTTCACTGCAGGCACCTTCAGCCTAGCTGTGGCACGTTTCTTAGTGGCCCTGGTTTCTGTCCCAGTACAGAGAAATTTTTGTTAAACGCTACGGATTAACCACCCTTGCTAATTCTGCAGCATCTAACATCACAAGATGCTTCACATTTCTATTATGCTCTCCAATCCAGAATTCTAAGCATGTTTTCATGGAAGTTATCTTCACAGCGCCCTAATACAGAAACCCAAGACCATTTCCCTGCTTAATAACTAAACAGATAGGAGAAATTCAGGGATTTACTCACATCAGAAAGCACAGCTGCAAGACCAACTCTTAACCTTGTCCTGTACGTCCCACAAGACCCTAACAAGTGTTTTTGCTTGGTATGATATTCTTGGAAATGCTTGCAAGCATCCCAAGGATGGTTTTTTAGTCTCAATTACCCCATCAATTCATTTACACAGTTTGAGCTGCCTGCTGCTCCAAGAACACCTGACCCATTCATCAGAAGTGGCCATAGGAGCGTCCTTCACCACGCTGAAGAAACACCACACATCTTAGTATTTCTGATTGCTTTACACTGCTGAAATAACAGACATTTTTGCTGTAGAGAGAGCTGTGGCATGCTTCATCAAAAATCCTATTCAAGCTATGGCACTAAGCTGGTCAGATGCAGCTTTCATTTACAGCAGTGTCAGGCTGGGGATAATTCATATCACTCGTGTGAATTTGCTCTGCTTTCAGAGACTCCCCCTCTGAGGAATCTGACCGAACAGGTCTGCTTTTCTCTCAAACACACTCACTTCAGATACATGCAATTACAGTGATGTCACCAGTGTTAACTGTGATTTATACTTGCCTGCAATCAAAATTAGGCGCACTCCTTATAAGAAGAGAAAAGAAATTCAACAGTTAAATACAAAGGGTCAGCTCTGCTCTTGCAAATCATGGGTCTCCCAAATCTCCATTTATCCATGAAAAGCATAATCACTATGCATTTTCAGGTGTTAACTAGAAGATTCACCAGTTTTTCTGATTTGCCATTATTTTATTGCCACTGCATCCATTATCTTAGCCTCGGAGGTGAAGTCTTTCTGAGCCTATTGGCCAGTTTCCCAAAAGAGATAATAAATCCTTATTTATTGTTTATGCAATTTTAGCAAATACACTGGCATTCCAACCTATAATAGAACTACCTTCCAAAACCAGCACAGGGCTCTCACGATTGCTGGGTTTTGATGTTTACAGAAAATTAGAGTTTAGACAGTAAACTGCTAGTAGCTACATATTCCTGCACAGCAATACAGCAATCATCTCTCCAATAATTCCCTCCACCTCCTGAATGCGTAAGACCCTGAACGATGCAAAACCATCCAGTTCAGCAAGAGGAGAGGTGATAGGGGGAGCAGAGGGGATTGCAGAGGAGGGGTTGATCCCATAACTACAGATCAGCCAGGCACAGGCTACCTGCAAGTCCCATCCCCCCCCCCAAGGTGAATGGGCCCCTCTGGTCAGAGCAGAGAGGCAGGGCGCGTGTTTCAACTCCTCCACAGGGCTCAGAGATGCCCCCTGAATGATTTTACCACGGGTGGGTCAGGCACAGCAGTACAGCAGCCGTACTCACCGGTGCCAAGCCTAACCGGGGGAGCTGCTCTGCAGGGAGCAGCCTGCTCCTTCCTCCCCGGCACTGGGGAAGGGCTGCCAGGTGTGCGCAGCTGGACGCATGGAGCTGCAGCGTGGAGCCGTGTCCCTTCCAGCAGGGACGGGGAGTCATGGAGCAGGGTCTCGCCAGGCCAGGGATGGAGATGACCGGTGTGGCTCTGACCTCCCGCCCGCCACGGAGCCTCCAGGAACCTCCAGGTCCTGCAGCAGCTGGCAGACAGCAGGCTCCGGCGATTCCCAGAAAGTTTCCAAGCTTCTACAGGCTGAGCAAAGACTCCTTTTTCCTTCCTCTCTGCTTCTGGATGATCCAGGCTGGAAATGACAAACCAAGACCACTAAGAAGCTGCAATGACACCTGAAGCTTTGCAGGCTGACACTAGTTCCAGCAAAATCACCATGGGTCTGCAAGAAACCCTAAGTTGGGTTAAGCTTCTTCAGTGAAGAGGAGCCAGATTCCCCCCGCCCAGGTTAAAGGCTACTCACTGATGCTGCTGTAGATTGGGGGGGAGGAGGGAATTAGAAGATGGTTGTGCTATTACTGTAATTAGCAGCTGCATTGTAGAGGAACTGATAACACCCAGCCAACATAAACCACTATCAGCTGACAAGTGACCTCAGCAATTTGGGGTTTGGGACTGGAACTTTTTACTTCTGGGAGAAAAAGAGAACAAAGGGTGTTTTGGTGCTGTCATGTCTTTTTGCCCTCTACTTAGAAAAGTCACACCCAGCATCTTAAAACCCAAATTTTTACCAGCGCTTAGCCTTTAACAAATGCCAGCGTTGATACTTTAAAAGAGGGAAAACTTTTCAAGACAATAACGCATGAAGGGAGATGCATGCAAAGAAAGATGATCTTAAGCAATACTAAAAATAAATGTAGCTTAAAAAGATCTCTTAAAAGCAGCTGTTGACGTTAGAGATTCAATTAAAACATAATTAGTTATATATTCTCCTTTGAAATGAACAAGCATATTACAGCCTTCATCTGCAATGAATTGCCTTTTGCACTCATACCTTGCTTTCGCCTGTAAAAAAGGTGGGTTTTTACAGGAAGTGTTGTAAAGATAGGATAGTTCTACCTAAAATTTTACAGTTAAAGAAAAGAAAGTGATTTTTTTTAACCTCCTGATACAAAGCCATATTCATTGTGCTTGCAACGTTCTTAAGATGCCTCACAAGTGTTTTTAAATGCACACAACAGAAGAAAAGGCAGAGATAAATGGATGAGGGATGGTGCTTGCAATAAATTAGGATTCTGAAATAGGTCACTAAGGACTAAATCAATCCGACTCCTTAATTGTCATTTACCTGAAAGAAATGCACTGTAAACTGCTCACCGTGCATGGATTTGTACAGGAACTGTGCAACCAATAGCTTTCCCTGGGGCTAATGCTTTATGGAAGCACCATTGACCTGGTTTTCTATGGAAACTACACGGATGTTTTCAATTCCAGCGTGGAACTGCAGCCTAGGTCATAGCCATCAAACTCCACATTAGACATTCATGCAGCATTAAGCGTCCCGTAGCTGCCAAGGGCCACACAATGAGACATTGTCTGACCAAAAAGTCATATAATTAGGCTGATGGGAACAACACCAGCGGATAGTGCATTGAGCATATCCTAATTTCGGATAGGCCATTCTTCGGCTGTCTGACTACCAGTTAGCTGGGGAAGAAGTGAAGCCTGCTGTTGTCAACAGACAACTTTGCTGCTAAGCCAGAGTGATGATGAAAGGGCCATTTGGCTTGAAAATCGCCACTGGGGAAAGGAAGGGCAGCCATATAGCAGAGATATAGCAGAGACCAAGAGGAGACCCTGCTTTTAATTACTTTTTGTTTTTGCAGAGTGGGTGACCCTACCTTCTGGAAGCTGTCTCTTTAGAGCTGCAGCGTTTTGCTGCACCGGCTCAGTAACGGCCCGGCACTCATTATAACATCTAACACCGAAAGGCTTTAGAGGCGGCAGTCGGCAGGATGAACGCCGAGCTTGTGTCAGGGGGAGAAGTGTGAAATTCCTCTCATTAGCAGCGCTGCACGTTTATGCGCAGGCTAGCTCCTTAAAAGACTGACCTCCTGCACAGCCAGGGAAGAACTTTCCAAGAACCATGTGATTCCAAAGACTGAGGATATTTTCTGCCAGAGTGGGGTTTTGATTTAAATTAGTCATAGAAACTTACATTTTTGTGGCCCGAAAACATCTTCAACCGTGTCAAACACGAAGCAGTTTCACAATTGCATGCGATTGACTTTTAGGGGTTTTTTTAAAGACATGACACAAGAAGAAAGAAATAGGAATGTTTGTGAAGCTTTAAACCTCTCGCCTGCACTTGTGCAACACTTGCAAATAATTCCAAAAAATATCTTGTGACTTACGTTTCCAAGAACAAAAAGCATGTCAAGTCGTTTAGGAATGTGATCGGTCTCTGGAAAGCAAGACAACAACTACATTCACCTCACTGTCAACTGCATATTCAACATTATAAAAAATTAGGTACGTTTCATCATATTTAATAACACCAAAGCTCTGACAAATTCCACTGTTTCCAGCTCATCTTGCCATTTTATAACATGTGGACCAAGACCTGCACAGCTGTAGACATATCGTTATGCAAACAGCATCCCAGCCACTAGTAGTAAGAACAGATCTTATTATGCATATAAATTACAAATAATTTCACATCAATTGCCTTCCAATGCTTCGTGATACAGGACATCACTCCTCCCATCCTCCCCCATGCAGGAAAAGCTCCGCCCAGTACCATCCAGTCACGTGCATTGGGATTACTAGATCGGTGCTCCATGCTTCTGTGTAACGCCAGCATATTCATCTCCATTACAAAAGGGCATCGCATTTTAAGGTGTTAGTCATGTTACACCAGAGTAGGGCAAGAAAATTGCTAGCCAAAGTTGCCTTTCCGTATCTCCAGCAGAGCCTACCTGGGCTGTACACACAGCACTGGGATCACCCATTTCTCCTAAGCCAAGCCCACCACCCTCGGGAGGGAAACTCACACTCCCTGCGTAAGGTGGTTCAAATAACCTGTCAAACCAGAAATCTGAAAAAAAAAAACCAAACCACCTCACAGATTTCAAATATAATGCTGCTCTGTTTGCTCCAGACCAATACGATTCCCACTTGCTGGCTACCGGGAACTGATTAATCAGGAAGTATCAGTAATAATATTTTGTACTTACATCGGGACTGCCACCTCAGGATACTTCAATAATGTCAATTAATTGATCTTCACAATACTGCCTGTAAGTAGGTGTCATTAGTTCATTCACAGATGGAAATCCAGAAGCATGTAAAAGGTGAAATTAATTAGCTGAGATGACAGGATGACTCAGTAGCAGAACTAAAGATCCTGAAAAAGACTCCTTTTTTCTGACTCCTAAAGGGGCATGATTTACCTGCCCTTTGCAGTTAAATCATGGAAATAATTTCCAAATGTGTAGCAGAAACTTCTGTGACTCTATCAAAACTGCTATTTATAGGTCAAGCTCTCACTGAAATTTTCCTTTGATTAAAATAGCTTCTTCTGTTCAGCACACCCATCAAAACACAAAGAACATCAAAACCAAATAAAACCTGCCAGTAGATCTATAATGAACTGGAGTATTGCTACTGTTTTCTCAGGTTTAAATTAAGGCTCTTTTGCAGAGGGTAAAAGTGAATAAAACATAAAGACAAAGGACAAAACAGGAGATGACAGACTACTCGCCCACTCGCGGCAGTCACGCTTGCAAGGCAATTGCCATTCACGCTCACGTGAAGTGGGCCACACAACTCTGCCAGGTACGAAAGGCAGAAGAGCCCTTATACATAAGAGGAAAAAGCACTTTACTGTATTTTATCTCCATCACAAGTGGAACACCAGTAATGAGGAACATCCAAAGTCTCTTTTTGTTTTCCATTTAAAACTAACAAGGCATTTCTCTTGGTGCAATCTTATCAAAGGCTATAAATTTCTCCAGGCAGCTAATCAATCACGTTTGTAGTGGTAAAGGTATAAGATGCGTTTAGTGCTAATGTATTTAACAGACTGATTCTCTTAACCAATAATCTTCTTGCCGGCAGAGAGCTGTAAGGTGTCACAAAAGATACAGCAAAAACTTACCCACCAAGAAGCCCAACAAACCCACACTGGGGAGAAATACCTGTGTGCCTTGGGTAGGAGTTTATATGCAAACAAGCCTTATTTACTGGAGTTTAATTTACGGGGAGAATTCAGTCCTGATCAGCTGCTGCTGTTGGTTTCATGGAGCCAATCGCTGGGAAGCAGGCAGCCTAGGACGGGCACAGGTGGCTTCTGTAGCCACAGCCCCACCTGATAATCCTTAAGGCCACAAACTCAACCTCAGGTGATGGAGGCTATTTACCAAGCCTGCACAAATTGTAAACGACCCCGGCTATATGGTACTCACACTATTGTACATATATGCATGTATATATCTAGAGCACAGTCAGCACACACACTTAGAGTGTACGGATAATATTAAAGAATAATCCATATACCAAATGCTGAAATGGTTTTGATACAGCTTCATCACTATACAAGCACATCATGATACAACCTAATTCACAAGACAGAATAAGCTTTTTACTCTTTAATCAAAGTTAGAAATTAGATGAGATGTAATTATTTTACATATCCAACTGTGAAAGCTTCATTAAAATCCTTAATATTAAGTAATAAAACTACAATAAAACTTTTTTTTCTAGCATTTCAGGGAGTTTCTGTCAACATTAATGCACTGAAAGACTTTCTCATCTGTGATATTCTGGAGGATTTTCAGCAGTCACCCATATACACAAGTATATATTGAATATACGGTCACATCTATCTATCGTTCTATCTATAGATTATTTTCTGAGAAGAATGCAGGAGTTATGAGGATCTTCCCACATCACTCGCCGTCAGATAGAGTGCTTGCTCACCCGCAAACTCGGGCCCTTTGGCATTTGCCAGGTGAATCATGAAAAGGTAAATCAGAAATTCAAATGATTCAGAAATTCAAATGATTATACAGACTGAAGCATCCCTTAACTATCCTTGACTTAAAATAGTCTTTGTTCTATAATTAAATCATCCCTACTAGAGAGACAACAGGTACAGGAAACACAAATAAGCAGAGGCAGGGTGAATAATTACTTTTTTGCTATTTCTAGATTAATTAAACGCAATACTCACTAGCACGCTCTTCCAGCAGCAGAATTCCCATTCACTTTAGTGACAGCAAAGCATCATTTCAATTTCCAAAATGGCAACACAATGAGAATGGAGAGAAAAAAAGATGGGTGAGGGGGCTGGCAGAGAGGAGTGAGAAACATCAAACAAAAAGCAATTTAATTTAAATACCTTGCTGTACTAGATTTTTACTACTAAATTTAAATTTTGCTTTTAAGTCTCATTTCAATTGATTTGCAGAAAAAAATAAATCTAAAGAGTAAATTTTGATTAAATTGATCATTATAATTTATTCAATTAAAATAATATAGTGAAAAGACCTATCTTCCAGTAAAGGGCTTTGGCTTTGATGTCTGATTGTTATGCAAATTCCATGGAGTACAAGATACGGACAGAGGAATAATTAAGCTCAGGACTTTGTATATAATAATTCTTACAAATGTAAATGTATCCTTTTTTGAGATAATTGTGTGTATACGCACTGGGAACCACACACGTACATTAGCAAAGACAGGAACCTCCCCCCCGCAAAAAATGTGCAGGTCTTCACAGACCCCCCAGGCACTGCCAGGCATCCCTGGGCACCCCCAGGCACCTCCAGGCACCCCCAGGCATCCCTGGGCACCCTCAGACACCTCCGGGCATCCCTGGGCACCCCCAGGCACCCCCAGGCATCCCTGGGCATCCCTGGGCACCCCCAGGCACCTCCAGACACCTCCAGGCAGCCGCACCATGGGGACCCCCGTGTACAGTTTTCAGCACCAATAGACAAACATTTGAAAAACAAAGTGATCTTTGTTCTGGAAGATAAACATTGACCATATACATCTGTATCTTTCAGAGCACTCAATTAGAAACTGAACTTTGCCCTTTTCTCAGGCTTTGAAATATTCCCGCACCAAACACTGGCCTTTATCCCCCACCGGCGCAGCAGCCCTCGCCCTCTCCCGCTCTCACACACCATATGGCCCCAGACCCCGGGACAAATCCTGTGCTGATTTATGGCCTCTGCGGTCCGAGGGACTGACCTACGGCATAAATCCAGGGTACGGGCAGCCCGCCCGCTCCTCCCCGCACTGCCTCTGCTCACGTGCCCTCGCCTCCACCGGCCAAGGGTGCGGGATTTCACACCCCGGCACCACGAGCACATTTGGGGTCCCGGGTGCGTCAGGGCAGCCCAGTAAGCAACAAGAGGTAACACACTGGGGACCGTGTGCGCCAGTATAGGGGAAGGCACCGGCCACCATGGAGGTGGCCCAGGCGATGCTGCTGGCCCCAGAGCAGCAGAGATGGCCCAGGCGATGCTGCTGGCCCCGGAGCAGCGCAGGTGGCCCAGGCGATGCCGCTGGCCCCAGAGCAGCGGAGGTGGCCCAGGCGATGCTGCTGGCCCCACCAGCACGCTGGGCAGTAAAGCGCCGGCTCTGCCACCACCGACACGCACGCACGTTTGGGAGATGGGGCAAAAGGCACTCGCTGCATCGTCAGACACCAAGGCAAGAGTAATCCAGAGTGGTCCCTCCACGGGCGAGATAATCCCCAAAGAGGAATGAACACGATGGGTCTTTAGGGCGCTACAGCCCGTCTTCCCGTCTTGAAACAACGCACACGTGGAGCTCGCAGAGGAGCTGAACCAGCACACAGAGGCTGAACACACAGCCAGGGCCACGGGTGAGGAGGGGATTGCCTTTGTTTCAGCCAGTTTGGTAAACCAAATAGCAAGTTAAGTCCTGCAAGACGAACAGGGACGATGAGGCCGGTTCCATTGAGCAAGGGGCTCGGTGGCCGTGCTGAGCCGTGCCCGGCCAGCCAGGGCGCCTGTCGAGCTGCGGCGCAGGTGCTGTTCTCCGGAGGGACATCGGCTGCTCACACTCTTCCATGCCACTGCTGTCAGCACCACGGAGACACACAGTAGTGTACGTTAAGGGGGGGAAACAAAAAAAAAGGAGCAAAGTTTACTTTTCACTTTGTGTTCGTCCTATTTACCTCTCCATTTCACTGAGCTTGAAAAATTAAGCAAAGTGATCAAATGCACTTTTTTTTTTTTTATTTATAGGCATTTTCACAACTTTTCCCAGACAACAGCAGAGGATGTTTACACTGGAATGAGAAATCGATTGACGCATTTTGAGTACATTTCCTAAACACCCATCATTAAGAAAATACACACGTGGACTTAAACTTCCTGATCCCTCCAGAGTGGCCCATTTTGCCAAGGGTTTTTTTCAATGCCTGTACCACGGCTGTATTTAAGCACATCTCCTCTGCCACTCTCTGGATTCTTTTCCACAGCACTGGAGCTTTGTTTTTTCCCCACCATTCAAAACAAGCAGCTTCCCGAGACAAACGCAACACTCGGTGAGGGATTTTAACTCTATAAATCAGATACCACAATCACAGTTCAATGAAAAGAAGCAAAAATCAAATCAAACAAAGAGATCCCATCATCCCCTGCCGCATCCTCCCTCCTCCCCCTTCCCACCCAACCAGCAGCTTTGGAGTCCATGAAGGAGATTGGAGCGGAGCAGCTCTGGCATACATTGCTAAGCACAAAGTAAAACATACGAAACGCGCTACACAGTTTGGTTTTGGTTTGTTGTTTTTGCTCGCCTGCTGGAAAGCACACCGGCACACTCAAAAAGAAACACTGCAAGTGAGCTGCAGCTACCTTCTGAAATCTGCTCCAACATGCTTCACCCAGCAAGTTCATTCAAACCCATTGAGTACAAATCAGCGACAAAAACATTGCAGGGTTTGCCTGGTGGGTTCGTAGGCTCGTTAGTCAGAAAGCATCTGCACTTCCTTCGCCCCAATACCACTCCAGGCATCATCAAAAGTAAACAAACTTAACACGGCAATAAATTTTTTATTCAAATAAGCTTGTCAACACCAATTACCCGAACCACAACTGC
>JAVJGJ010000060.1:13468591-13535497 GCA_035590215.1 Microhierax caerulescens
CTGAGCTAGATAAGTCATAGATCTGTGAGAGTCCTAACCTTGAGTCTTTTTTAATCAGTTTTAATCTCTGAAACAGTAAATTATAATTAATTTTTAATTAAATTTTAATCTGTGAAACAGTTAATTATAATTACGGTCATAAAACATGTACAACCTTTGCTTCCTCTCTCTTTCATCCCTCCCCCCCTACTCAGTGCTGCTACAAAAAGAAGAAAATAATTGTCACTGTAATGCTAATTGCTTATAAACTCCTTTATACAGACTATGTTTATATACGCCTCAGCAAAATCCAGGCACAAATGCAGTACTCTTAGTAAATGAGTGAATAATACACCCCTGACCATAATCCCAACACTCTCCAATAAGAGTATCTAATTCTTGTCACAGGATTGCCTTGTAGGTTGAAGATCAGTACACATGGGAAAAGATTAGATTTTAATTGATAAGTATTAATTATCATTCATTTCTGTCTCTGCAGGAAGCATAATGTTAAAACATCTAGTTAATATACTGTATAATGGATAACCTTGAGGCAGAAGCTCTTGCATCTGTCTCTATCCAAGAAAAAATGTCAACATCAGCCTTTGTTGTAGCAAAATACCCTGACATCTGAATGGAGTTGTGGCTGCTGGAAAATTGACTGTCTCCAGTGCAGTCCTCCCTGACTTGGGTCCGGTGCCTAGCCTAGAGATGCGGCCAAATTTAAAAATCCTTATCTGCACACATCTGTACTTAGGAATGTTTGAAATCTGGTCTGGATCAGAACACTCTGTTTATGGTGCATTTCTGCTCTGAACAAACACATTTCTCATGCGATGCTCTCACTGCGACCACAAAGCATTAGCACTCACAAGAGCATCATTGAAGATACTCGGGCTGTTCATTGAGAACAAAGCCATTAATGATTAATGCCATGGTAGGAGAAAACATAGCAGTATTTCTTGGCAGCTGAAATGTGGCAATGTCTGCCCTACGTGCAAAAGGCTCACGAACACCTTCAGCTCTTCTTACATAAGACAGTTCTTATTAACTCTGTGGGAAGAATGAAACGGATCCCCCAAATTAAAGTGAAGGAGATCTTCACATCTAAAACTGGCTATATACAATACATCTCTCTCTGAATGACCCAGCAGATGCAGAGATGCATTTATGTATCACAGAGATTACTGTCCCAGCAGATGCTGCAAAGTTGTCACTTAACACAGACACTTACTGTCCCCACAGATCGGTATTTTGGGAGAGAATTTTCGTACCACAGACACTACTGTCCCTACAGAACCACATCTGCTGGCAGAGTTATTGTTTCACATACTCTTCTGCCTCCAGCAGATGTGAGAGACTGCTGGGATGACAGGCATTTCTGTCACAGCAAATCTCCATCTACAGGGAATTAAATTTGAGCTTAAAGTACTGTTCTTCCTGAGCCCTCCATGTGGACAGTACTGACAGGGAGGAAGCAACATAAACCAATGAAAATATAATGCTGGGCACCTAGAACATCACCATTAACTCTGCCTAAATATGGTGCTCAGCAGTGCCGTCTATTTGGGATGTGTCTGGAGAAAAAGAATTCCTTGCGCCCCCTCCCACCCCACCTTTAACAAGCATTCGTACTGAGAAACATTTGAAGGAACAAGTGTCTGATGCCACTTTCACGTACAGATCCAAGAAAGCACAAGTCATTCGTGACTACCAAGTTGAGAACCTTAACGCCCTGCTTCAGGGACCAGGTGTGTGTGCTAGGTCATTTTCAGCTTGCTTTGGAGCAGATGCCTCTAGTTCTGCTGGAGGCATTTTGCATGGGAAATTTCAGTTTGCAGTTCGTTAACACCAAAGATTTGATCCCCAGTTCTAGTTAGGCCTGAGAGCAGAAATAAAAGGAAGGGTTTTGGTTTTAATCCCTTTAATTTGGGCCTTCATTTTTCGAGCCTCTGAATCACTCCTCGCAGATTCAGGGTTCAACAGCAGCAGCAGTCACTGGAAGTTTTGCTCCCGTGCAGCTGCGCTGCCAAGCAGCATCTTTCCAAACATGAGGAAGAAAATCTTGGGCTTGTGATAAGACATGACTATGGCTAGAGTTCCCCTTTGGAGTGAACTTGGCCTAAGGCCCATACCAGAGCATGTACTTACATATAAATAATATGTATGGTATGTGAGCCTGGACTTGTGAGCTGTCTTGGGCCTCTGCTTGACTGAGTAGACGTATCTTTTATGATTTGGTACCGGAGAGAGAAAACCTCCCCTGGTACTTCTGCAGTAATGTAAACCCGACTCGAAGAAACACCATCTAGCTTTGGAATTCCCCTGTGGGGAGTCTGGGCATTTATCTTTGTCTGAAGCATCACGCGCTGTCCATTGGCAAAGGCAGGACACACAAATTCCCAGGGTAATAATCTGATACAGCACAGCAAAACCTATATCCTTGGAGCAGATTGTGGGAAAGCATCAAGATTTTGGTTGCTCTGCCAAAGCAAACAAGATGTTTCAAGCCCCATCATCTGCTCTGCAGTTCACACCCTTCCAGTGCTATCTTTTTCAGATGCCATGCCACACTGGTTAGTGGCAATGGTGTTGTCATGTGTGACTCATTCCATTTTACTGGAAATTAGAAAACCACATGCTGCACTGAAGAACTGCTTATTTATGCAGTCGTATCATTCCAGAGAGAGCTCCTCCTGCCATTATTTGTATACAGATTCTTTCATCGAGAATTGTGGAAATACAGCTCTTTACCAGGGTTCCTTCAGAGGACAGCATAATCAATAGCACATTGCTCTTTCCAGGGCCCACCGAGCCCTTCGTAGTTGCCAGTGCCACCCTGAAAAAGCAAATGGTATTTTAGAAGAGAGTCGTCTTCGTCGTTACAGGATGCGTGGGAAGCAAACAAGAACAGATAGCTGTGGCACTGGAGCTGTGTTAGTAGAAGAGTCTGTCACATATTTATCTGAGCTTTGGGCAGGTGAATTTCACCCACAGGGAACACCACAGACTACTTTGTCATGGTTTTTTATGGAGTGCCTTTATAAAGCCTTGTCAAATATTTCCTGAACGCATCACTGCTACATTTACTGTAGTGATTAATGCTCCGTATGAGTGATGAACTGGCATATTTAGGACAACAACAACAACAAAAATGCTAAGAGATGTCAACAGTGCATTTCTTTCTGTGGAATAAGAATTATCAGATAACACATTAATGCTTTTAAACAATATTTTATGGTGGCAACAAATCAAGGTGGCTAAACTTTGAGTTCTGAAGCACGGGTCTGGAATGACACATGTTTCAAAGAACTTAATTTCCTCAGTTATGAGTTCTTCTAGCCTTTAAAAAATTTGTGTTACTAAAGCGGCAGCGCTAGGATCAAAAGTTAGCTTTGATTGTGTGTTGACAGGCAAAAGGCCGACCTCCACAAATTCCTGAACCAAGAGATTGCATTACCCTCTACAGATACAGATAAATCCAGTCTTATCTTTAGATGAAGAAACTGTTAAGAAGATTCAGGCACCACACATTTATCAAGAAAGAAAATAGAAATGTGATCCATTCTTTTTTAAAGGTTAGCATAGCTTAAACATTCCTGAAAATATTTATTGTCATAACAGACTAGACCTGCTGAAATGTTCTTGCCTAGGATTTGGTCTTTGACGTTCTCAGCAATCCTGTTGACTTCAGCTGGATCACGTCGCTGCCACAGAAAGCAGAATTTAGCAAGGAAAAGGAAAAGACACAAAGCAGTTAAAGACCATTTGGAGAAAGACGTTTGCTTTCAATGTTACTGACTATCCCTCAGGACCCAAATTAGAATTCTGTTATATTTTAAAGCATTGCTTTCAAGCTTGCTGGAAGTGTCAGACAATTTGAATAGATCTCCATTTTAATTTCCAATCTAGCAATATGGAACAGCTGCCACAACTTTGTGCAACGTGGCAAATTCAACATCCTCATTCCGCAAATGGCAATCATTGAGAAGGGACTCTGGAGAGGTAAAAAAAAAAAAAAAAAAAAAAAAAAAAGCAACATAATATGCTTCCACTTTTACTGCCTTTTAGTAACTCCCAGTCAAAATTGTACTTCAGATAAAGAACCCAAACCTTCAATTGTACTTGTAACTTGCACTGTCTACAACAGGAAGCAAAGGTGTTGGGTGAAAGTTGATGGGGTTTCTAGAACCATCCGTCCTACTTCCAGCCAGTAAGTTGCAGATCAGTTTACTGGCTTATGCGCCACACTTGATGCTAAAGGCTCCCAGTCAGGACTTCCCCCACAGCTGCACTGGGAAGATGTAATGGAAGAAGCCCTAGCTCAGCCTCACCAAAAGTGCCTTGTCAGAGCCTGCTGGCTTCTACATCTCTGGCAGCTAGGGGTGGGACTATCAACTAAAGTGTGTCAACCTCATGCTTTTCCTGCTTCCTAGCAGAAAGAAAACGTTGAAAAGAAGATAGAAGTAACAGTTACTATGTTCTTAGATTTTGTATTTTGGATGATGTTAACTCAAGAGGGAGAATTAAATCCAGAGGAAAAGCTTCAGGATCCATATGAAAAGCTTTAGTTAGCACTGTGCCCCACTCTGGGAGTGTCTGGACAAGGACAAAGGCAGTTCAGCCATGTTCAAGGAAATCTGTGTGCATGAGATGAGGTGCATTTCTGTGCGCAGCCTCGTGTGATATATAATTTCAGAAGGAATCTCTCTCTTTTTTTTTGTTGTTGTTTGTTTTTTAGAGTGCCATAGCGCTGATGAGTTGGTCCTGTTATCGGAACAATGTCCCATCTCGCTCACATTTTGTATTCGTTCACAGATTAGATAGTGTGCACTTAGATAACGCTACCTCCTACTCTTCTCCTTAATCGTGAATAGAAAACTCAAGTTGAGTTTTGAGACCTATCACCATGCATCACGATGTTGTCACTAGTGCACTGAATAAGATGCCAGAGAAACAACCAGCAGAGATACTGTTGTTCCAAGATGGACTGACTGTTTCTATACAAATAAAACACAATTAAAAAGTCTCCACCATGGCTGATTTCAATTGCTAAATTAACATCTCTGTTCTCACTTCTGCAACATTTCTTTACTACTGAGTTTGTGGTTTCTTGCCTTCCACATGATACAATCAGCTTCTGACTTTAGGATTCCTCCCTTCCATAATCTACGTTACCCACAAAACTCAATGTCCAAGCTCAAACCCAACTCTTGCTAATCTGTTTTCTGTTACCAATATACTAAGAGGTACATTTATGTACTGGGGAGGACACACACCAGGGTAGCACAGATGTTTCTTGCTTGAGTTGGCCTCTGACAGTTACCATTTGAAACACAGAAAGCAGAACAGAAATATTAAGGTCGGCACCTTCCAAATGGACTCCCAACTTTGGATGGCTAACTTGGTATCATTTCCAGTCAGGAAGTTCTTCACAAAATCACGTTCCATCCCACCTTCTATCACATGGTCAACTTAGGCCCCAAGGGAACAGGTTAAGAACAATGGATAATACAGGAAGGCAAGCAGGGCAAGTTAATTTATATTTCACCTCCATCCTAGAGTGGTTGGACATGGCTGCATGGGACTGGAAACAGGCTGCAAGCTTGCATGATCACCTCCAACATCTATCTATATCACATTGCATTTTCTGTCATTAATGGAGACAAAAAACTGCAGTCAAGTGAAACCAGGACTCATTCACCACCGAAGATGGAAGGTTTCTGTTTTGGTAGTTTAGCTCATCAATATGCCTAAGCCTTCCTCCATGTGCCAGAGGGCTACAGCTCCTCGAGCTCCATGGGAATCTGTTCATCCCAAGTCAGCCACAGGTCTCCTCTGCACAGCTCCTCTGGGCTACGCTAATTCTGCTTCTGGGCAGGGCCCATTACTACTCACTCCCTGACCGTTCCTGCCAGCGTAGCCTGTGGACGCTGGTGGCACAGACATTAACTTCACTTGGCACTGAGTGATCCTCTCTCAGCCTGAATGCAGGCCAAGAAGAGCCTGACCTGCTCAAGAAATTATAAACCATGCAGCTATTTGCACTGAAACCCCTGCAGAAAGAGCCCTCCCCCACTTCCTTCTCTGCTAGCTTGCACTAACGGCAGGCAGACATAAGTGAAAGGAAAAACAATGAAAAAGGAAACTTGGGAGGGACAGGTTAGAAGCAGAAGGAAGAAGCAAAAGGTCTGACTCTGCAGACCATATTCATGATGAAAAGCGTTTGCACAAATAACCTAATTGCATACAGTGGGACTGCCGGGCTAAGTAAAAGTGCTACAAGTGCAAGCAACAATTGCAGAGGCAGGAAACAAGTAGGAAAAGAAAGAAAAAGGAAGCCCCATGTGAATCAGACATCTGCACAGAGGAGAGCAGTCTCATACACCCCAGGAAAAACAAATCAACCCAAATGCTAACTGCCTTTGAGTTATTGCAGAAGTATTTATAGAGCCTTTCCCGACCTCTGCCTCGCTTCCTGGCAGGCAACACCACAGAAGGAATCTTTACCACTGGCATCCCCTTCTTCCGCCAAACAAAAATTCAGTCCCTTCCCAAAAGCACAACAAAGGCAAAGGCGGTCAGAGAGTACCGGCCAGGCTGCGAGGGCAGCTTGGTCATTACCTGGGGAAGGATGAATGTCCACCCGGGCAGCCAGCGACCTACTCACAGGAGACGTAGTAGCTACTCTCACAGTGGGGGCACCTCTTCCTGTGTGGTGAGTTGGGGGAACAGCACTGATTTTGTGTAGATGGCTCTCAGCAACAAAAACCACAGGGGCCAAGGAAGGGATGGTTTCCACCAAAACTCCATAGCCTCTTCCTTTCCTTACACAGCACAGTGAGACACTGAAAAGAACTGGATGTCCAGTAACTGTATTGCTCCTTTTCCAGTGAGCTCTTTCAGGGATTCAAAAAAAGCCTCTATGACAGAGCAATTCTAAGTTTATAAATCATTAAAATAATGCATTTATTTATCAAAAGCTCTCCTCCTAAAATGAAACACTAGAGAGCAATCCAATCATTCCAATGAATACAGGCATTTGAATTCTCAGGGCTCATACTAATTGGCACTTTTCAAAATGTTTCCAGTTAGGTTTGTCCATAAGCTTGAAAATCAAAATATGCCTCTCTGAGATAGGCTGATGTTTGTGAAGCAGAACTATTAAATCAGTGGAACCAGGGCCTGAATTCAAAGCAATGATGGTTTGAGATCATACATTAAAGATGACAAAAAAATCACCTCAAACATGAAACACTTGCAGTACTAACGTACAAACGTATCTGAAAAACACACACTACCACCTACTGGCAATGAATCATATATGTTATTTACATACTGGTAAGCGGTAACAATATGTTTGAACTTTGCTAGGACAAAGATCAGGTTTCATCTTTACATTACTAGACTTGTATTTGAAGAAAAATACATTCCCGCGCGTGTTGTTCCCACAATGTCTGACCAGTTTATTTTCTTCTTTTCAATGAGAACTTAAGCCAGAAAAGCTGTTTATTTAAATAGTTCTCGTTTAAGGTTGTTGCTTTTGTCAGTGAATCCCTTTAATGTAAGACTGGTGGGTGGGTTTTCTTCGCTCAGCTGTAGAAGGCTGGTAACGTGGTACCACCAGGCTCACAGACCTTGCCCGTTTCATACCCACCGCTCCAGAAACTGGCCGTAAGTTACAATGGTGGTATGAGGCCAGGTGGGAGAATGTGGGCAAGCGCTGCTCCTGGGTACGACCTCTGTTCTGCAGCAGTCACAGAAGCCTGTGAAAAGGAAGGCCATGGCTGGATAGAGCAGATAACACCAGGAAGCAATTGCACTCCAAAACATCTTTCCTTTGAGTGATTCCTTGCCTTTTGCTGCAGCTCCCACCGTCTTGCCCTAAGGTTCACTGTGATGCCACAGAAACATCTTGGAGGTAAAAGTGCTTATGATGAATATGCCAGAAGGCAATGTCAGTTGAAGGGCCACGTGTCAGTATCACAAACATCATCCTTGCTGAGCTGGGATAACATGTTGTTCAGCCGGCACGCTCCCTCTGTAGACCTTCGCCTGATGGCAAAAATCAGATGGCTGATGTGGTGCTGGCGCAGACAAGGCCTAGTTTTGGACAATACATGACTTATACCGGTCAAAATACAAGTCGATGCTCAGACTATGTCAACTGCGTCCTGGTGCTGCAGTACAGACACTGCCGAGATCCCCAGGATCACCTTCCAGAGGGAATTTTAGTACGTGGGTGGCAATGTCGAAAAGATTGGCTGGTCCTGACGTAAAGGCTCACTGAAGGCCAAAGACTGAGATTGTGAGGAATTACCATTACAGGACATTAGCAGTTCTACAGGGGCACCTGCCCAGAAGACACATGAAACCAAAGACAACGTCTGTTCAAAAAACAAACCGGCAACAGAAGCAGGTGATTGCCAGGTATTGTAGCCCTGCAGAAAACCAACCTTTTTGGTGTCTTGTAAATAAAACATTCCATCCAACAACATTATATGTATATACATAATTAAATAAATATTTTAAAACAAATATTTAAATGAAATAAACATTGATGTATTGATAATGAACCAATTTTATAGTTTAATTATATAAATATTATTTTTTTTCCCTACCTGACTCTATTTTCAAAATATTTTTTCTGTTACTTGTATCTTAATTAAACACAAGGTTTCCTGCTGGCAAGTATCAGAGTAGCTCAAGCCAGGCCTTCAGATATGCTATGCCTGACACTCAGGAACAGACAGTTTTCGTTCTCTTCAATATGTGCATTACAAGTAGTATTTTAATTGGGCTCCCAATTCAGAAGGGCTGGAATGAGCTTGTGAGTCATTTTTACAAGTTGACTCACATGTGCAAAACTGAAGAATTTGGTGTGGGGTAAAAAAAAAAAAAAAAACAACCAAGCAGCAGAGTGGATTTCTGCACATCACTATCAGTGGGGAAGAGGGTGAGTTTGTCCCCAGTACCAGCTGCAGCAGCACAGTGGGTTCAGCAAAGCGCATTACTTAGATGAGGCTTTTTTGTCTGTAACTGTTGAAGAAAGGATGCTCTTAGAAGGCTTTTGTTTCATGAGAGCTGATGAAGAGATTATAGAAAGTATAATAATTTTGATGTTCTTTTCCCTTCAGAAAAGGGACAAGTCCTAGCATCACAGGATGCCCGGGTTCAGCGTGTTTCAGCGATTGCATTTCAGCAGATCCACTTCAAGGCTGGTTAACATACCAAAAATACAGAGATGGATCCTCCTCTCCCATAGGTGCCAACCCTGCAGACTCAAACTGCAGACAGAGTCAGATTAAGTTCTTTTCTCCTTGCACATTACCACTGAGGCAAAGTCCCACAGCTCCCACTATACCCATGCGAAAACCCTGTTGTCTTGCTGTTGTGCTGCCTACATTGTTTGTGCAACCTCAGAGCCTCAAACCATTTGCAGGGGTGCAAGGGATGGGAACTCAGTCAAAACAGCAAGTGGAATCAAATCAGTCCTTCTCTTTTTTTGCTGTGGTAGCTTCAAACAGTGGTAGAAAACATAGCCATTTACTGAGGCAAGTAAGTGTGAGCTGGAATACACAGCAACTGCAGGTATGCCGAGTAAAAGGATTTTTCATTAACTGCCAGTTTTCCCGGTATAACCACATTTTAACATTTTTCTTTCCATATCCTTAGAGGAATCCATACAATACACAAATGAAAGGCAAATTTAGAGAAGACAGAAAATGCCAGGGTGTTTTTCATTGTCCTGAGGACAAATGCCAGAGCCCTTCTGGGACATTCAGAACATCTAGTCACTGTATCTTATTCAAGGGAAAAGCCATCTGTCAACAAACTAATCACTGGACAGATTCAGAGACAACTGAAAATAAAAAGCCAATACAAACGTGCAGATGAGGTTCCAGTCAGCAACTAGCCACAGAAAACAAACAAATCCCATCCACAAAGCCTGGCATTTGGGTCCAGCCATTTTTCACTGAAGTCAAAATCGGGGCGAGGGATAATGCAAAGTGATTTTCAAATATAAACTTTCAAATCAATCAATATGACTATGGAAAGATGGGCATGAACCAAACCTGCATTCAAACCCTACCTACATAAGCCAGCAACAGCAGCAGAATGGGGTATGAACACAGTAACTGAGCATGCTACCACATTATTTGCAGTAGTAAAAGCCCTACTACTTTATATTTCAGCATTCCATAACACTGGACAATTTGATGCTTCGCTCCTGGCTGGAAACTGCCTTCATTTTTGATTAGAAACACACAATGCCAAGGGAAGAACTCCAAGTGACTGATGTTTGTAGTGGCCAGAACTCTATCACCAGTGAAAAGTGAAGTATCTGCCCCATGTGTGGGTCCAACTCTCATATTTTTTTCATGAGTGTCTTCTATGACAAGGGACTTGATATGTGGAGCGAGATCTTTGCCAGCCTTCCTCTTGAAAAATGAAAGCTTTCTCCTGGGTCACAAGTACACTTTCCTCAAGCACAAAGCTGCAAGGGAGAACCCCCTGCAAAGGAGTTCCTCAGTGATGAGGCTCTGCAGTTGCTTCATTTTGTCAAATTCACTTCAGGATGTGTGTGCAAACGGCAAGAGGACTTCAAGTGTTTTGATTCTGCACCAGATCTGCTTTCCTATTAGGGAAAAAAAACTGAACAGCACAGAGAAAAATCAGGGTATTTCAGAACATTAGTGTGTGCCATGTTAAATACACAATGGAGTTAGACTTCAGTTTCACCAACATGAAACATGAAAGACATTCAGCTTAGCCCGAGCCGAAATAAACCTGGAGGAGTCAGAACTTCTGAGAGCTTAAAATCATAATTGCTTCCTTAAAGGCATCACTTGAATAAAATTAAATGCATTTCTCCAAAAGCCTCACTAGCATAGCAACTGATTGGCCCTTGAGGATTCCTATAGATACTTGTCATTCAGCACAAAATCAGGTCAGCAGCTAAAATTAAACACCCACTTCTCCCCTGCACCGCATGTGGAGTCATCGCTTTTAGTATTGCTCAGCCTCTGCCTCCCCAAATGGGTTCATTCTTACCACAAGCTTAAAGGATGCCTTATCAAGGAGCACTGATGGATACAGTCATTCCTGTTCCGAGATGACTGTTGGGAATCAGACTCGCAGTCCCTTCGACTCCATCTGCATTGATTAGTTCTTGGGCAGCCTGCCAAGGCAGTGTGCTGCCTCTTACCCTCGCCACTGTTAATCTGCCTAAGCAAGGCCTGCAAGCCCTACATAAACTGCAATTTCTCTTCATTAGTGTGATTCTGCCTGCATGAATCTGATAACATATGGGATATTATCATAAAACAGCCTATTTCACCAATTCATTTTCTCCTTTATGAAGATTATGAATGTACTGCAAGTGCATTGAGCAGGATAAAACAGGAGTCTACTGTACAGTTTATCTTTGATTTAGTTTCTAAAATGCAGACAGCCTTCCTTTTAAGTTCACATTTCCCAATAATCCTGTGCTAATATATTATAAAAACTGCTGACTCTCTCTCCCTGATTTCCTCTGGTTCATCATGGGGCTGATCCACACTACGCGTCACTTGCCTAGATTGAGGCTGTAAAGAAGAACAGAGCTGGCAGATGCCACACAATGGAAAAAACGGGAGATACAGTAACTATTTAGTCAACCCTAATCACTGCCACAGCCTGACTAAGCATGAACACGAAACAATCACGGTTTGACTATGGATTATGTAATTCCAAACATATGCTTCATGCCCCCTTGCTTCCTGCCTATTTCAGTGAACGCACGTCTGTTGGGACGGGCAGTTTCTGCACAGCTGAATGAGCGCTTTGTCTGGGAGCGAGATGGATGCAGGTAGACTCCTACCTACTTCTGCGATTTGTTAATTAGCGCGTGGCCCCAGTTAATGAAGTCTGCGTGCCCTCTGCTGGTACATGCATGCATTCCCAAGAACATCCATACTCCCAAACTTAACAGCCTTACGTACAGAGCTGCTGTTGCGAACTCCTCGGACAGCATGCATGCTTGTCTGGGCGTGCTTCCATGTGCAACATAGCAGAAAGTGAAATTAAGACCCCCATTTGTTCTTAACCTCACAGCTGTTTTGTCCTTAAAACCATCAGGTTGGTTTTATGCCTGTTTTAAGAGCTTTTTCTGCTAAAAGGTACCATTGTAATTGCACCGTCCGTGTCTCTTCCAGAGGAGGTTTTGTATGCACTGATCCATTGTTGCAGAGGACAGAGAACACAGAAGCCTGCAGCAACCACAGACTTGTTCTGAGCTGCTCCCAAGAAAAAAAAAAAAAAAATTCAGTTTTCCAGGATTAATCCATTATCAAAAGCTACGTGAACTCCTGGCTAATCTGTATCAATTACTGAGTACAGACACATGCAGTAGAGGTCATTTTAATAAGCAGTTCACTCCTTAAATTGCTTCCACTGCCAAATCCAGTCAAGATTGCTAGGGATCATAACTAAGGGATCATTAGCTTAAACCATCTGACAGCCTCTCTGCAGACCCTTCTAACTATTTATATTGCCAACAACAGCAACAGCAGACCCTAGAACAATACAGAATGGCGCTTTTTAACAAGGAAAAATAAAATACAGCAAAAACCACAGGCCAGGCAGGGTGAAAGGGGCATCAAATGAAGGTAAGTATGCCCATATACAATCAGAGAGAAGCTCATAGTTGCCCACAGTTGGATGGTTCCAGGGGTAAGGGTACATGCCCAAGTACCACTTGCTCATACATGATCATAAAGGAAAAAAAGTGCCCTACTGTGCCCTAGACCATGGCAAATCCTGTGAAAAAAAAAAACAACCAAACCACCTTGAAAAAAACAGTACTTTAATGCCTCACTAATGGCATTTAAAAAAATAACACAACAAAAAAAAGAAACAGCTGATTACGTGGCTGTTCCCTGCCTCGGGAAATGTGCTGGTATGTGCTTACCTGTACCTGGCGGGCACACAGCATCACTGGCAGAGGTAGCACCGTGAGAGTGTATCAAAAGGGTTAACCACTGCACACCAAAGAGAAGTGCAGGCATGAATGTAACTGAAAACTGGCTGGCCCAGGGCACATTAAAAGCTGTGTAAATTTTTACGTGCTGCTCATCTACAAGACTCAGTTCTGAACGCCAGTGTAGTGACCTGTGCCAGAGAGGTTTGGTTGTAAGAGGAAGTTGTTGCATAGATGCATATCAAGGATTCCGATCTGTTCTTTCCTTTCCTTTCAAACCCAGCAGAAGCTATTTCATCAGCATGTGAGTACAAACCGGAGCCTAGCTGCTGCAGAAGACAGGAATGTCAAACAGCCTGTCAGGAATAGAAATCAGTTATATTCAGTGCTGCCTGGATGAAAGCATAGCACAAAATTACCTATAGTGGCATCTCTATTTCTGTGATTCCACTTCATTATTAAACTCCATTCTCACTGTGGTCTCATCCAGACTAGAAGAGGTCGCATCCAAACACGGAAGCAGACAGAGCATTAAACACAATGTTACGCCCAATGTACTGACATTTCAGCTCGGTTAAAGTATTGTGGTCCACCCTGGGGAAGGAAGGGGAGCCAAGGCACAGGTCTAGGCAGGTATTCCTCGAAGTGCTACAAAGCATGACTTTCACAGCAGAACCTGGCTGGAAAGGAGCAAGGAGGCTCACTAACCCACAGGTACCAATGCAGGTTGAAGTGACCAATTTTAGCGGGTCAGGGTAGACCACCTGTCCACACTGTGTGTAACACCACCTGTGACAGCCGTAAGGGACACTGCACAGTGCTGTCACAGGCACAAGGGGCTGTATGTGTAGGTGAGCTGGAGATGAAGCCAGACCAAACACCACAGGCTCTGCTTTCTGCCTTACACACACACACGTTATTTTTCCAAACCCAGACACAAGCTCATTCATTTCTATTCCAAGGATGCACACGCTGTGCTAGGGACACTTTCTCAGGAGCAAGTATCTGTCCCTAAATGCTCAAATTATCTTCCTATAGCTACTCCTGCTGGCTGCTGATGTCTCTGTTAGAGCTATGTGACTACCAGCACTAGCAACTCCCCCAGCTACTCGCATTAATTCCTGAACAGCAACAACCCAAATGGTATACACAACTCATCTGTGTCTAAAATCTCATTCTGGTTGTACATCCTCACTTAGTATTTGGGCTGGGAAGAGATTAGATCATCTCCCTTTCCTCCTTCTGCCCAGAAGATACCAAGGAGGCACAAGACCTATGAGACTGACTCTATTTTTATATAAATACATTTTTATATATATATATATATATATATATAATCCTGGGCAAATGGGAAAGTTCTGCCTGACTCCAGAAGCTTAGATATATACATATATACATATATATATATATATAATATTTAATGTATAAATATATATAAAAAACCTGCTGGCCTCCATAAGAAACAAGCTGCTGGTCCATGTGGAGCTGTGGCCTGCCCCAGTGCAGCTGTGCTGGTGGAGCAGCAGGGACTAGGGAGCAGTCAGCCCTGAGCATCCCCAGTCCCTGCCTTCCTCCCCACGTTGCCTGCAGGTGCTGGTGCTCTCCCTGCTGAAAGCTGCCTTGCCCACTGGGTGGTAGCAGCATGGTGGCAGTCAGACCAGATTTCTGAACCAAACAGGTTAGCTTCTGGAGCCAGGCACGAATTTTCCCATCTGGCCAGGATTACAAACATGTTAGGTGGGTTTCGTGATTTCCTTCTACCATCCTTGAAGCCGAGTGCAAAGAGGAAGACAAAGAAACGGCAGCTTTAGAAGAATAGGGTTAGGTAATAAGTATCAGAAACGTTATTACAACTTCCAGCCTGTGAAGACATTTGCAAAGATCTTCAAAGAGTAAGATCTCGAGGTGCAGTTGTGCAGAAGACCGAGTAATGTGGTAGTGGGAGTCCAACAGTTTGTGCTAATTTGTGGGCCACCTTAGCTCCTCATTACTAATCCTCTATTCTGATTAGCAATGGGTGAACAGTAAGATCTTGGCTAATAGAAATAACCATGCTTCAGTTTTAAAGCAGAAAGGTATTTATCACTTTTCTGGATCCAGTTAGCACCTGGGTATTCGACTCTTTAAGATTAATGTTTATAATGTTGCCTGCCAGGTCTATCTTCATTTCTCCTACATGTCCTGATCAAGCAACAAAGAATTATATAAGATTGGATTTTATTTTTTTAGTCAAAGCAAGTATAGAAAAAAGTTCTTTGTTTCCTGTGAATGGATCTGGCTCACTTAGTGTCTTCTCATGCCTTAATCCTAAGCTTACGGTGATCTTAACACTTGGCACCTGTTATTGCATGTACCCTTGCAACTGGCAACCACAGCATTTGCTGCAGAATCAAAGGAAGTAAAACTTTTCTCTCGTTGGTATTTTTAAAAAGGAAATAGACTATTTCAAGACTTTAAGAGCAATTCCTGTACTCAGAAAGATCTGAAAGTGTAAGTGAACTGGAAGTACTCACTCACTAACAGTGACCCATTGATAAACCTAGAGAATGAAGTCCTGTTTCCATCCAAACAGCACATAGCCTGCGCAGTACAAGTTCTCCCACTTCCACCTCGATCTTGTACTGACATCATGTCTAGGACTGAGACAGTTCCTTAGTCTCCACGCCCATTCAATCGTACTATTCCTGGAATTAGATTTGTGCCTTCAGGCCTCAACCAATTCAAGATTCAGTTGTATGAAGCATTCATAATATGAGACAGTCCCTGCCCCAAGGAGCTTACCATATAAATAGCACTTTCTAAAAGCAAAGAGCACACAGTCAAGCTTTGCAGTTCTGTATCAGACCATCCGCAAGGATGCCAATTATTGCCGGGATAACTACGGTTCTGTGTTGTGAAAATGCTGTCTATTGGGAATCTAGTCTCATACCCAGCAAAGCTGCTATCAGATGATAGTAACTATTGTTAGGCTACTTCTGACCTTCCAGAAAGTAAGGACTGTTCAAAAAGATGATTAAAATACTAAGTAAATTATGCAGAGAGTTGAATAGTCTGAAGAAAATGTAACTTCATTTAGTCTTGCGTAACGCCTTTGGTAACACGGTTAGATTCTTTTGGCCCACAACAGTCAAATTTTCCACTGTACTGTTAGGATGTAAGTTGGGCTGGTTATTGAGTAATAGAGAGGGCTTTCTTATTTGTGCAAACTTCTTAACTTTCAAGAGAACAAAGATTAATCAACAACATTGAAGAGGCTGTTGTCATGAGATCCAGTCATAAGATTTGTAGGGACTCCTGCAGGGGTTGCAATCCTTACAATTGGGCTGGAATAAAATCTGAGAGATGGGAGCACACAGAGAAAACATTTTCAAAATAAAATCCAACATAGTTGTTAATGATGGCAAAAGGAGGCTCCACCACTGCAGTAAAGAAATCTGGAAAGCAAAGACCACTTCCAGAGCATGAAGAAGACACTGGGAAGCAGGAAAATATATAGACAAGACCACCTGGTTCTGAGCTTGGTATCTAAAGCACCCAACTGGCTTTCAAAGCAAGTGCTCCTCATTTTGAAAATTACTTCTGTAATCATTGCCAGTGTACCTTTAGACTGGCTTCTCTTGCTTCAGGCTACGTTTGTGTTAACATGGGAGTGACATAAAGGGACGGCTCTGTACCCTAAAGCAAGGTACTTAAGGGATGCAGGGCTGTGTGGCACAGGCAAGCATCCACGTGTAGCTGCAGCCTGTGTGGCTCCAAGAAACTGGGGACAAGATTTTGAAAACTGTGTGAGATTGCTCTCCTCACCCTACTCAACATCAAAATTTCCACTCTTAATGGGAGATCTATGCAGATGCTGAGCAAGATCTTGAAAATTGCCTCAAAGGATGTCTGGTAGTATTGGAAAAGGGGTGGGCTGTGGTATTCATTCCCATGTTCTTTTTGCCTGTGGCCATGCTGATCTACTTGTGACAGCTGCCTCTAAAGAAATCTTATCAAACACTCCTTGCTAATTAAAGATGGCACAGTGACTTTCTGAAATTCCTTAAATAGGTAAGAAGCCTTCTCTCCAGGCTTGCCACATAAGGCAGCCTGAGACAGGGTGGGCTCAGCTTGTCCCATCACCTTTCTCTAAGCTGCTGAATGTCTTTTGTCGTGGCTTACAATGAGCTGCCTAACACCACCTGGGAGCTGGTACAGCACAGATCGAGCTGACGAGCTGGGAAAGTACCAGGCCATGACCACGTTAGAGGATGCCTCCTTAACTCCCTAAAGAAGCATTACTTCTTTACCAGGCAAATAAAAATCCTGAAACATCCAAGTATTGAAATGTCTGAGGCTTTGCTGCCAGACCTCTCAAAACAAGGGAGAAAGGGAACAAGTAGCTGGCGGGAACCATAAAAATGAAGGAGGTGAACTTAAGAGAGAAGGATTAGCTGTCTGGGTAACGTGGGGGGAGAAAGAGAACCAGGGAAAGCTGAAGCGGTTGACTTGTACAGCTGACGGCAGAGCAAGTTCCTGATGAGGAACCAACAGAAGTAGCCATAGGGCTAGAAGGCTGGGCTGGAAGCAGGGGAGATGGTGCTCCAGACCTGCATGTTGTGTCTGAAATTAGCAGGAGCAGATCAGCCAAAGCCCAAAGGTCCTGTTTTCTCAGCTACCTCTAATAAAAATGAGCGTGGCACAGGAAAGGATGGTGAAGGCGAAATGTTTTGCTGAGTTTTCCATGGGCTGTCAGCAACTGTGTGCGCACTTCAGGGCAGCAACAAAAAGAAAAAAAAAAAAAAAAAAAAAAAGGAAAAGAAGGAAACCCAAAACCACAGGCCAAGCTGAAGGCAAAGCAGTGAGGGTTGAGCACAACAGCCTGCAAAAGGTGCCCCTGAGTAGCTACTAATGACAAAAAAAACCCCAAACAAACCAACTATGTGTGTGAAGAATTAAGACTTGCCTTTGCAGGATCCAGTGGCGGGGGATACAAAGGTGCGCAAGGGGGAGGGGAAGCAGAACCCAGGCTCCGTGCCAGCCCAGATAACCAAGGGGACCGGAGGAAGGAAACCACAAAGCTCTGCAGTAAACACAGGGATTAGGAGAGGGGGTAGATCAACCAGTCAGACAAAGTAACCGACCCAAACCTCAGATAAGATTTCTGTTTTAAAAATATCCAGTGCTTTCCTCTCCTCCCACTTCCTATAGAATTTTCTTTTTTCTTTTCTTTCTTTCTCTCTCTCTTTTTTTTCTACTTCTTTTTTTAACACTTTCTGAATTTGGCCAGCAACGGATAAGAAAGTGCCAGGATACTGCTAGGAAATCTGTCTGTTCTCACAGTGTTTCTGGCCCAACCAGGAGTAGGAGGGAGCTGGACTCTCAAGAGAGAGTCTGTTTCCATTTAATTTCCAGGCCAGTTTTGCAGACTTACAAGGTCAGGGTAAGGTGCCAGACTTCTGGGTGCTGCTGAAAAAAACCTTGAGCCCTTGGAAACTTGCTCCTTCTCAGCTATCAGAAGAAATGTTGTGAACACAAAGGGAAGAGACTTGAGGAAGCGATAGTGTCATTGGTAGGTTACTAACACCCCATTAGGTAACATGGAGGGGTAGAGCCTCCCATGCCACCTTCTTTTTCAAAACACCTCCTTTTTCTTTCCAGGGCCAGGTCTGTTTTGTAACAGAAGCTTCACGAGCTTTTTTATTAAAGCATTAAGTCAAGGACAGCTCCTGGGTTGCACAGTACCAAGCAGACACTAAGTACAAATTGTTTAATTAACTGCTTAGTGTTTCCTCCAGTTCCGTACTTTACACCTTGAAAAAAGTAAATTGGAGAAACATTTATCATCCTGAATTGGGTGATATAGGTAACATCTGGTTAAAATGCCGGAAGATTCTGGAGGGTTTGTTAGGCGAGGGGCCCTTGTGGGCTACTCACTCAATTTGCTAGAATCCCCTGGGGTAGCTGAGGGTGTTTTGGAGAGGCCAGAGAGGAAAAGTGTTCAGGGGCTGATGACTGAAAGGCAGGAAAAGCCTCCCTGAGAGCAAGCAGAAGTAAAAGCAAAACCTTGTGGGAGCTGCCAGCATGGATGTACCGTGCTAGAGGTTTGGGGTTTCTCCCCTCCTCCCACAGCAGCGCAGCCTGCATCAGCTGCTGTCACAGCACTTCTCCGTTTGTGTAAGACCAGCCCAGACAAAAGCTTAAGGAATTTTGTGGTGAGTCGAAGTGTCACTAAAGCAAATGGGGAAACTGTGCTGAACCTGTCACCCAAAGGGCTCATGGAGTCAGTACAAGAATTTGTCTTGCTTTTCTTTAGCATTTCCCCATGGTTAAATTCTCAGCTCTTTTGAATGTTTTCTTTTCTTTCAGCATTCCAAAGAAACGACCAATTTAAAAACATCTGCTTTAAAAAAAAATACATCCTCAACCCATCCATAATCAAAGACAAATCATATTTTCTGGAATTCAGGGGAGGGAAGAAGCAAAGATCCATATTTTAGATTTTGAATGAAAGTCACCTTACCTCTAGATACAATTCAGACCTTATTTTTTCCAGATTTTTTTTTCTTCTAATTGAAGAAGGTTACTTCAGCCCAACTCTTTCTATGCTGCCAGCACCACTTTCACACAGTCCAAAGGAAGCAACACCTATCCCCACGCTGTGTACATGACTGACATGTCCGAAGCAGAAGGACTGCAGCAAGATGTCCCATACCAGACACAAAGCTAGCAAGAGACAGAAAAACAGGATATAAAAGCAGCTGCTTGACTTAAGGTAAGTGATGGCAACACATGATGCATTAAAAAATAAATTCTGGTAACTCCAAAATACTTCTGAGCAAAAGTAAATTCAGAACCAGTGTATATTAACGCAAGCTCACACTGAGCTTATCAAAAGACACTGGGTAGAAATAGGATTTGTCTCTCCTAATATTGTTTACAGAGCATATTTAAGAAACAAATATCACACTTTCACCTCCAACTCCAGCAGAAATACAAATTTCTGAATCCACCCGCAAGCTTCAGAGACTTTCTAAGGTTCAGGAATTCTTGTAACAGGAGAAATTTCTTTGTAGGTGTGATCAGACCTAGAAGTTCACATTTACACATGCTTTCCTACTTATGTGCATGTTTTTTCTGTTCATTTAGGAATTCTGCACACCCCCACCCCATAAGATTGGTGTCTAAGACCTTCTGTGGTCCAGCTGGTTTTAGAAGGCCTCTCTAGTGAAATCTCCCTTCTGAAAGACTTTGGCATGTCTAGCGAGGGTATGTGCAAATGCAAGGACCTGTCTTGGAGATATCCTTGAAGGTATTCAAAACCTGACTGCACATGGTCCTGGGCAACCTGCTCTAGGTGGTCCTGCTTGAGCAGGGGGATTGGACAAGGTGATCTCCAGAGGTCCCTTCCAACCCTGACCATCCTGTGATTCTCTGGGTACAGCCCAGGGCTGTAGGTGATGGAAAGAACCAGAAATGGAGACATACATTTTATCCACACTGAAAATAGTTCACGTTCTCCTGTCCTCTTTTCCCTCTCCACAATCCCATACCTCTTTTCCTCAGTTTCCCCTGCTCTGATTGGCAGCCACTTCATTCCCTTTCCTCTCTACAGTATTATCATGTAGGTGAACCCTGACAGATAACTTTGCAACAATTCACCACAAATTTCTACTCAGACACAGCAAGCAAAGAAAAAAAAACCTGGGATCTTGTCAGTCAAGACATTTTGGAGATACCACGAGAAAACTGCCAGGAAGCAGACTAAAAAGCCAGCTTAAAATAGACTTTTATTTACTTCTCCCAAACTTGGACTTGCCTTCCTAGAAAATGTCCCCTATTTAAATTATCTTTTAAGAATCTAGAAAAGATGTGAAAAACAAGCTCACCACGCTGTCATGGTGTGAAGCAGCTACAAGATTTCTAGATGCCAGTTGTGCCATGGCATCTCTCCAAACCTGTTTTAAATGGTACGAATAATAAAAAGAATACTACAGGTTTTATTAAAAAGCAACAAATATTGTACACATGCCTGCTTTAGCTACAAAATGTTTCGAATCAGAAACAAATGAAGGCTAAACATCCATAAAAGGTACAGGTAATGGAAACCTGAGCTATTAATTTTTCAGCACTGCACAGCTGGTAGGAAACAGGGGCACAAATGGATATCCAAAACCCTCACCATAAAACACAATTTAATTTTCTGACTCTAAGCTCAATAAGCATGTGGAAATACTTTATAGGCACGTTAGTTAAAGTAGTCATAATATGCGTGAATGCTAAAAGGCGGCCCAGGGCTGGGAGAGGAACCAAGGATGAACCATCTGACCCGACTCATTATGTAAGGTGTCATCTACCATCTCAGAAGAAAGGACATTAAAGCCCTCTAAAGATACAAGAAATTTTCTAAAAATAACTTTTGAACATCAGCATCTTGCTTTGAGATTATTCAAACAGCAGTAGCTCCTATCATCCACTCAGTACATAAAAATACACGACCTCTTAAATGTTACACGCTGCCGGATAATTACCCCAATTGCACAGCCAGCTTAACATTAGAATAATTCCACTGTGTTTTGTGGGGTTTAACACTGGCAGAAATGCTCAAGGCCTCCGATCGGTACAATTTTAAGCCATAAGCAGTAATTGTAAATTAACATTCTGAATGTTATTTGGTCACCCTGTAAAGTCCTTAGCACTGTAATACTTCTTTCAGCGCACTGGGCCTTGACCTAACGCCTACCCTTAGTGATTCACGAGCGGAGTTTATGTTTGTAGGCACTGAACTTTAAGGAGTTTGGGAACAAAAGCCACAAGGCAGATATGTAACACATCCAACAATCCACGGGGGAGCTCCACAAAAATAATACTTTAGCCAACCATGTAGCTTTAGGTTTCAGAAGATACAAGAAAATACCCTCATTGTTAAACTGCCCCTTCTTCCCAATTATTTTAAATCACAGGCTGAGTCAACATTCTGGCTAGTTGAGTAATGACACACATGTATCTGTACCTAACTAGGAAAGGAAGAGTTAATGAGCACAGCAGATGACAAGTTTCACCAGCCTCCCTGGAACACCAGGGCTGGTAGGCCCCTGACAGCAGCAGCTGCAGGCTCGCTCCCCGCCTGCTCCCCAGCTCAGCTGCCATATTACATGTCGGGATACAAGGAACCTCTCTTGGCCTAACAGCTGTCTCCCGTAACGGATCGCCCAGTTCACTGCTTCCAGACATCATCAGCTTCTCCCTGCCCAAATCCTCCTCGCACACTTTGGGAGACAGAGGAACGGGCACATTGCAGACCACCTTTGCACGGGCAAGAAACAGAATTGTTTTGTTCGGGCATTCAGGCTGGAAACCAGCTAATCCCGTACGGGAGCTGAACCTGTCACTGCGCAAGGTTTTCTGAGAAAGCAGTTATAATTTCATAACAAATGTCAGAATAAATACGGTAAACATATGCCTAAGTCAAAGGCTCCTCTTTGAAGGACACCACCGATAACCATCTTCCCCAGCGGATTTTTACTTCCTTGAGTGGAAACAAAATACCGTGGATAAGTGCTGAGACGTGCCTCTAGGTGAGCTGATATTGAGAAGTGAGGCTCTTATCTTTGCCATCTTCTCACAGTGGTGGCAGCAGGGTAAGCAAAGCCAAGGCTCGAGCTGCTGGGCTAAGAGCAGCAGCGTGGGGCGCCTCGCAGAGCCCGAATGCCAGCTCTTTACTGCAGGTGCTCTCGTGGTGCGGCCACAGGAGGAAAGCGATAACTGACATCCTTTTCCATTCAATTTACAGTCAAAAGGGTTTGTAATGTAGTAGTTGACTGGCTGAAGCTCAGCCCATACGGTAGCTGTTGTTCGGCAGAGGAGGGGGAAAAAATAATAAAAAAAACACAGTACTTAAAGCAGAAAGGACAGGCAGTCTGTGCATCAGCTCCAGGCTTCAAGGGGGTCTGGCCCACTTTCATTCACATTCAAACGTGCATGTTCACACTGGGGATGGGGACACCGAGCCACATTTCCTAATATTGCAAATTACTGCTTTCCGTTAGGTCTTGTGTGTTACACACAAAGAGGAAAAAAAAAAAAGAATGCAGATTTGCATCAGTGTCCCATGAGGAATGCTGAAGGTTAGAAGCAAAACCAGCTGGAAAATACATAAAGAGCACAACACAGCCTACAGTCTGGTTCTTTTTTTCAGAATATTTATCTCCCATTTGCCTTCTGATCGGCAGCTCTAAAAGGCCCAGAAGTCACTGTCTACAGCGTGTAATTCTGAACACCGAGAAAAAAACCACAAACTGCGCAGATCATGTTAAACACACCTATAAGGTAGAATGTAATTCTGAATGGAAACATCTGCACCAACAGTGCAACACAACACAACAGTGTGTGTGTAATCACTGTTTTTTCTTTTCAGTCTTTTTTTTGAAAAATAGGCTGTTATCAACATTCCCTTAAAAACACTGAAGAAGTTTAAAATGGCAAAGACCTCCTACGGACTCTTAGGGAGAAAACAATACTTAAACAAGAAACTTAAAGAGTGACATTAAAATCAAAAGGGTAGAATGATGATTTCAGGTTAGTTTTAGCTTGGGGGCAAGGGGGGAGTACTGCAAAATAAACCAAAGATCAGTACGGGGCACACTGGCTGCTTGCAAAGAACAGGCAGCCTTGCTGGTCTTCTTATATTCTACAGCTATGAAGCTTCCCCTGAAAACACGGGGTAAAGGAAAATGGGCAAAGAGAAAAAGCAGCAAGTTGGAAGGGAAGCAGAAGGGGACAAAGTTGATCTTTTTCACACTTGGATTTCACTACTGTCCAACCAGTTTTTTTGAAACATTTACAGTATCACTGGGGTCCTGGAACTGAAACATGACAAAGTGGAGACGTGTTTATTAAAACTGGGATTAGCAATCACAAGCGCAGGGCTTGTGAAAGTATGCTTTTCATGTGCAAACAAATCCCAGAGACAGGAGCTTCACAGAAATTGTATCTGCACGTCACTGTACACACTGGTAGCTATTGCCAAGCAGCTTCAATTTTTGTCCATTTACTCCTTAGTTTAGGATAGGACACAGATCACATTAATAAGTCAAAAAGGACACATGCCAGCTTGAAATAAAATTAATCAAAAATAGTAAAAAAGAATTCCTACAGTCTCCCATCTAGTTCCCAAGCTGTCCAGTGTGCATACCTCACAATCCTTATCTTCTTAGGTACAGCTTTCTCTTCCTCTAGCATGTGAGAAAGCCATACAAACTAACAGGAAAGTGAATATGCAGGAGAAAGAGCGAAAGTGACCATACACAAGTAGCTCCCAGACCCACAAGATCTCAAAACACTGGTTTGATTTGGATGATCTTAATGCTATTATATGAGGCATTATCGCCCAAAAGGTAAAATGCACACAAGCCAACAGATGGAAGGACCAACAAAGGGAAGAGGCTTCCTTTGCTTCAGCCCAGTAATAGACTGTGGCAAGAATATTAAGTTCTTCAGACCCAGAAAAAAATCACAAAATTGCAGCTCATCACTCCTTGCAATACCCTGGATGACAACATGAAGGTATTTCAGAAGAAGGTATATCAGAAGAAACTGATAGGCAACATCCAGAGGTATTTTGAAAGAACCATTTGCAAGAAACTGCTGAAAACGTGTGTTAAAGACAGAATTGTCTTTGTGTGTTCATGCAAAATTGGCCTTTTCTATAAATGAAGGCGATCGGCTGTAGGTAAACAGGTAAATTTAAATTTTTTTTACAATGTTTCTGCAATTTAAAAAGTGGACATTGTGGAGAAGAGTTTCTCTTTGCTGTTGTGTTTCAGCATAATTAATATAGCTATTTGTATCACAATTAAAAGAAAACACCTAAGTGACAGCTCAGCTAGCTGTGCACACTATATGGGCTGGCATATAATACATTTGTTAGGACCATGAAATGAGGCTACAAGTATGCAAATTTACTACCTTTGAAAAATAGTTTTCCACAGCTAGAAGTTACAAAACATCTAACAATATTAATAGAAGTGTGCTGTTATTCCATACTATATTTCTGCAGGTTTTATTAGTAAGGCCAGGAGTCAACATTACTGATTTACAGTCTGTAAGAAGGATGTCATTGAAATGTGAAGAAGGTCAGAATCCCCAAAGACAAATTATCTTAACAATAGGGTGAGATCATTCTATATACTTATCTGCTCCAAGGGGCAAAAATTAAACACTTACATGTAAAGCCTATGCTGAACATTAGATAAAAGCTACAGAGGCAGTACTTTCTCCAACATAATACAGTAGAGTGCTGCAGGTTTTGCTCTGGGCTTCACTCATGAAAAATCTTACTCCGCACTGGTCCCAATCCCATTTATTATTGCTAAAACATTACAAAGAAAACGTTATAAGCATATGTAAGCTTGAATAAAAGATCTGGTTCCATTTCAAATAGAAGCACTGACACCTACATGGAACTAAATAATGGGGCTCATCAAAAAAAGGAGAGTTTGCCTTTGAACATCCAAGTAAGGTTTAACATACAGCTTTTCCCTGCACTGTAATTCCACAGGCTGGTTAAGATCCAAATCTGCATAAAGAATAAAATCCCCCATAGGTTCTCAAGCAGAATAAATCAGTTTTGCTTCTTTGATATAGAAGGAGCTACAGCACTAGCTAAGTAATGTTAGCTACCAAGACAAGAGAATTACACAAGTTTATAGTATCTGAGAAAATATCCACATTTTTGACACTCCTTGAGCAATTTCTACAGAATCCTACTGGCTGTATTTCCATTACCTCCTGCAACATTTTCCTATGGATATGGAGGGTGGATGTGTGCTGTGGCAAAAAGAGAAGCTGTCTCTACAGAACAGGCAGTGATGCTTGTCATCTGCAATAGGAATGAGCAATACATCCAAAATTAAAAGTTTTAAAAAATGATAAATTGATTTGTAACACAAGCTCTCCTCTTACTTAGAAGGGATAAGCACTGAACTGTTAGCTTGCCTCTTTCATTTCAAATAAATATAAATTGTCAAAGTTCAGTGCTTCTGAAGTGAAAAAGAAGTCCTACATAGTATGTTTAATGAAGAATTGCAATTGTGCTCCCGCATGAGCTAACTAGCTTCCTGGATGTGGGCGTTTCATTTAAACTTCTAAGGACATCAAAACACGTTTACATGAATATAGATTGTTGCTTCCGCTGGGTGATTTAAATGCATCGTACAGCTGTGAAGAAGGATTTTCTCAGTATTCAAAACATCCTTCTTAAGAAAAGGAATTACTAACTTACTACTTTCTTTTTATACATATTGATAAAATTAGACCTACCTCTGAACACCCATATTCTCTTCGCAGCAACCTTCGTCCTCCTTCCATTTGCCCTGTACCAGAATTCCAGTACCTTTGCCTGACAGACATTTCTGGCACATTCTGAGTTTACAGTGAACTCTCCTCCAGGTGGTAGACATGCTTCACAGATATTCCCACCTGATGCTATTGCAATAGCCCAGCACCCCCCACCAAGTTTCTAAAATCAGGTGTTTCCATTACTGATCAGTATTGGTGTGCTGGAAGACCAATCATCATGGGGAAAGAGACCCCTTTATGAAATACATTGCCTCTGGGAATTGCTTCTAGAAGGCTAGGATAATCTTTTGTTTGTTTTGTTCTGGTTTAACCACACCACCACCCAACAAGCAAACAAAAACCAAGGCTGTTTCTTTAGCAGGAAGTGCTGGGAGTGGAACCTCAGTTTCAGCCTTCTTTGGTGAGGCAGTTAAATGTTTGCCTACTTTGCAGATCATCAGTGTGGGTGAAGGTGAATGATGCAGCCCTATCAGCTGATCTCAGGAATGTGGTCCATTAAAGAACCATCCTGCCCTGAGGGACCCAACAGTGTGTATGTATGGAAGGCTGTGTGAATTAATGCTGTGCAAACCGGTAATGACTTCTGATTAGGTATTAAAATACATCCCTGAGCAATCAGCACAGAAAAAACACACCCCAGATTTTGTCACCAATTCCTCCTCTGCTACAAAATCCACAAATCATTCATTTTACTTCCCACATTTAGCTTTTTTAAAAACATTTTACAGCAAATTATGTAGTGTTCAAAACGACATTTGCCAGAGCCAAAGGAAAAGAGAAAACACATTTTTTTGATAGCTTGATGAGTTCCTGGGATGTTTTCCCCTATTTTTATATCCAAAATAAAAGCAGCACGCTGTTTGGGAGTGTCGTTGTAAGTCAGTGATGAATATCATCACCATGAGGTTTGATACAGCAACGTCAGGGAAGGAAATACAGCGTAATGGGGGAAGTCCCCATCTTTGCCTTGTAACACTGAAAATATACCTATGATTCAAACGATTCGTTTAAATCCACAGAGTGAAAGGGATGCAAAATAAACAAACTCCCCTGACTTTGCAGTAATTCCAAAAAAAGCTTTTTAGAGGTTAACAACAGAAAGCCAACATAGCTTGGTGGCATGGAAAATATCTTTTGATTGGGAAATTAACAAAAGTTGCAGTATTTCAATCTCAAAGTAGCAGGAAAACATCATTTCTGCAAAACTCTGTAACAGCTTCATCAACTTTTCCAAAATAATATTTGTTGTAGCAAAAACACCTTTGAACCTAGCAAATTCTACTTTTCTCTTCCACAATGGTACCTCTGGTTACACAACTTTCAAAAGTGAAGTTTGCCTATTTATCCAGTAATCACCTTTCTCTCTTCTAGCCCTAGTGACTGCTTCATCTACAGCATTTATTATCAACAAAAGCAGAGTGAAAAGCTTACACTGTGACTTTTTTTCCCTTTCGTTACCTATTCAGGATGATTAAAGGTGATCTGAAATAATTTTGAATCGATTTTTACATCTGAAATATCAAACACATCAACTTCTGGTTTCTTTCCCTTTTGTTGAAGTGTTGGATAATAATGTCCTGCAAGACTTAATGTTTAAGTCTTTCTCTCACTGAGCAAAGGAGAAAGGCCAGTTCATGAGGACTAGTGAAAGTAGGAAAGCTCTAGTTGTTTGTAGTCTCATTTGTGATCACTTGCCCTGCCCAATATTAAATCCCCAAGATTTAACCTCAGCACTCCAACTCACAGAAGTTACAACTCGAGACTCTCCAGTAAAAGCACTGTACAAACACACTTGTTTGCTCTCAGCCAAGCTAGGGGCTAAAGGAGGGATGTATTTTGAGAAAATATTTATAAAATGAAATCCAAGGTCTAAAAGTTAAAATCGAATGAACTACTCTTTAAACATTTATCCTGATAAAAAGCAGGGATAGGTAACTCCGCATAAATTGAGCAAGGAGGGAAGAATCGAGACTAGCCCTTCCCCCCACAGCAGCTCGGTATTTTAGCAGATTTACCGTCAGCCTCCAGCCCTTCTGCTTTGTCTCATGCAGACTCACATCAAGAATTAAATCTAGAGAAAAAGGCATCTGTTCGGGGACTATTAGCAGCTCTTTGTTTTATAAAGTGACCAATGTTTCCAAAGGATTCAACATCTTTTCTTTTTAAATATGAATTTTGCAAGAAGCTTATCTGCAATGATAAAAAAACAAAACACCACTTTAAAAAAATATTACAAAAGTCACTTTTACAGTTACAGTAAAAGACCACAACACAGACATCAAGAGTCTGTCCTTCAAAACCACGAGTCTTTCATTTACTCAGTGGTTTGGGATTTTTTGTTTGTTGCTTTTTAAGTAAAATACTGTATTTGGGGGTTCTTGTATGCATTTGGGTTTTTCTGCCATCATAGTGAAGCTACAAACATTTCCATGTTTTTCTCTAATTTGATGCCAACATCAAGCTGCAAGCCTTTTTTTTTTAATGAAAACAGAGATTCTGAGGAAATACAAGACCTGAGGTTTTTCAGAAAAACAAAATATCACAAGATTTGTCATAAAAACATGGAGTTGGCAACAGTAACAGTCGCCTTATGCACAGTAGCTTGCTATTTATAGGAGTGCTCACAAGTCTGCAGACATATTTCTGCTCTCCAGTAATAAATCTATGAAGAAAAAAGGCTCAGCTACCGTTATCACAGATACCTGTCACTCTGAAAGTCCAGAACAAAATGAAAGTGGCACAAAACCCAGATCCTCACATGGCAGAAATCAAACAGGACTCAACTGGTCATATAAACCACAAAAAATTACACAAAATGAGATTCTGGTCCTAAATCTAAATTTATATGTCCTAAAAACTGAAGGCTAGGCTGTACTATATACCACACTTCCATGCAATCAGCTGCAAAAGCAGCGCACATCCTCCAGGGATGCAACATGAGGGAGTTAATTTGCGACACGGATGCAAATGCCATGGCAGTCACATGGCTGCACTGAAGGCTGCGTGATGAAGTATGGATGATTTTCATGCTGTTCAGTGATTCTTTCAACTCTTCAGTGACTTTCTTCACTGAACAGCTCCTCTGTTTCTTCCAACCAGAGGTTAAAGCTGATCTCCGACTTCAGCTCTTTGGCCTCTGTTTTCCTTTGGCTGCCTGCTCATGGGAGATACATTCCCTGGGTTAACACGGCCAACAGCACGCGCTGGGGAACTTGGCTCTTTTGATTGTGATTCTAAGTCTGAATCACACATGACAATGACGTTGCTCAAGTCCAAACTACTGATATCAATACAGAATCTGTTTATACAACAAAAGCAAGGGAACCTTAAAGTTACTTCACCTCTCAGACACGTTTAGAAGATGCAGCTGTTTGCCAGTATGTTACCTGCAAGCTCTAGAGGAAAACCAGAGCTCAGCTTGTCAGCCACCAGCTCGTCTACACAGTTGGGTATTTTGCTTTGTCAATCACTGCTTTAGCACCTTCTCTTTGGCTTGGAAGAAATGATGTCAACAAGCTCAGGCACAAGTGACAGCCATCAGGAAGCAGGAACAGTTACTGTACTTCCCTTTTCTATAGCCCAAGCTCATCCACTCCAGGTTGGCAGAGGCTTCTTTATGTGCTCTAAGGCGCTCAACAGAGAGAACCACAAGAGCAAAAAATAATTAAGCAGTTTCCCTTATAAAATTCTCTTTTATGAGAGGAGAGTAAGCTCTGTCATTTCATGACCCTGGGCCTCCCACCTTTGTACAGCCTGTGGATCTCTGAACAGCATCCCTTCAAAACATGCTTGCATGCAGTTCTTCAGGCTCCACCTGTCCCAGCAGCGAGATTCAAGAGAAGCCACAATTCACTGCTGCGTCCTGGTGGAAAGGGAATCAAAGGATTATTTAGAGCTGCTTCCTATACAGTCAGTAAACTGCGACCCAGGGAACTGCTGCTGCTGGGAATGCGCAGCTCCCTTCCACACGCTCCCTGAAACGATGCGCCTGCCACAGTCAAGAGGTTCTACTGAAATCTGCAGGACAGCACGGGAGACAGAGAGACACGCTACAGAGGCTTGTTTCTTCACGCTTTCCTCTGCAGAGGCAAGGCTATACAGAAGGCACGCTCTGACTGGTAATTACATTCTGCCTGTCAAGGCAGCATATCTTCTATATAGCACACTGGCACACCGCGCACCATCTCTGACTGAACACTTCTAGAGCCACAGAGCAATTTCATTATGCAATTAAAACAGTTACTATAAAGGCACGCTTACAAGCATGATACTATTTTTTTCCACAGCATTTTTACATTTCTTCTCCAGCCTTTCCCTTTCACACCAGCTGCAGTCAAATTACTCACTGGCCTTGATGCTTACAATGTTGGATGTGATAGGAACAGACTAGATATTGTTTTAACACAAGAGGGTTAATTTTAAATAACCTTCCTAAGCTGTTCATACTGCATGACAGCAATATTACAAGGAGAAGACATGGATTCATAAATAGGATCAGCTTTCAATCCCCAGACCAGTGATAGCAGCACTTGTCATGAACATACACTGTGCCTCGTCTCTAGGGGAAGTGCAGCTTCAGCTGCTGATTAACACAGCTCCTTCTGTCAGTCACTCCATGAAGAAATGCCAGTTTTTTCTTCTTAAGAGACATTCTCTTGACCTCCTAAAGGTAAATGCTACCATGACAAGTGATGAAAGACAGAAAACAATTGGCTGCAAGTATACTCCATAGCATGCTTGCTGCTATATTTCAGCACCAGTTGGCTCTGGCTATGTCTGTATCACTGAGCAAATAAATCAGCCTTTGGAATTAGGTTGTTATGAAATTATCCTTTAAAGGAGCACTAGAAAAAGAAATAAAAGGACTTACAGTCAAACACATATATTAGAGGCAATCAGAAATCACTGCTTAATGGTTGTATCACTCCTGCCATGAAAATTTTTGAGGTATTTTTTGCTATCTCAGTCCCTACTCCTACATGCCTGACCTTGACTTTGCATCCACCCCTTTGAACAAAGTAGGAGTAAAATCTCAGAGTACTCAGGCAGTAAGTCTAGCCAAAAAGTTACACTGCCTTCAGACGCAGCAAAGGAGTGGGTCTCCTGAAGCTGCCATGGACTTTGTGAAGTTCTCTTTAATCATGATTAAATCTGCCTCTTCATCACAATTGACCTTCTTAACAGCCCCACTAAAGACAGCATTTAGGCTTCCATTACATGGTGGCCACTCCAAACTGTTTTCTTGAATCCTACAAATAATTACAAGACAGCTGAATGTTCCCTTTTTCAAATGCTGTGAAATCATCACTACAGCAAAGAACTGCTTTTGTAGGGCACACTACGTTAGAAGGCAAAGGATCATTTTGTACTAACCCCCTCTACAAGCTTGTTGCTTCCTCCGCAGCTGCCTTTTCACATTAAGATTGTGGGGTTTTCCTTCTTTTTTAATCAAGTTATAATCCAAAATTATTGTTTTCTGGAGAATATGGCAGAGGGCACAATCATACATATAGCTGTCATGAAGTCATCACTAAAGTCCAAACGTTTCTCAAGACTTGTCTCTAAGCCTGAGCCCTTTGCTATAGGAAAACAAATGACAAAACATTTCAAGGTAGCAGTTTACACTGGCAGAAATCATGCAGAAAGCAATGAAACAGGAGTGATTTATTCATTACCTGACAATTAATTACAGTGTAAAGGGACCATACGAAAAATTCTTGAAAGTGCTCTCCACAGATGGGAAAAAGTCAGTACTGAATTGGTGATGATTTGTTATCTTTGTTATTTGTTGATATCTGCCTCCCATTTGTAATTCCACTTGAGAAGATGCATATTTTAGCTGTGCTTTGTGTCCACTCCACGGAAAAGTAGCATAACATTACGGAAATCCCCTCCCTCTCTGGGGACAGAAAAGTGTCTGTGAGCATGGAGGAAATGCAGGGTTTAAAAAGGCTACAGGTTCTTTTAACAAAAGGTTTGGTTCTGCTACCTGTGCAGATTATTGTTAGCTTTTTATGCCAGCAGCTGTTCTGGGGGCGGGGGGGATACATCTAGATATCTCACTGGAGAATAGTGAGACAAGCCACTTCTGTAAGGGTGAACAAGCCTTTTAATATGGCCATCAAAAATGCTAACAGCAACACTACTGAACTTTGCTCCTCTTTTTTTTTTTTTCTTTTTTTTTCATTTAAATTCCAGAATTAGCAAGTCTTTACAAAGAGAAGCAGCTTCAGTAAAAAGATGTACATAAGTTGATAATAAAAATGTTCCTCTAAAGAATCAGTAGGGGGTTATGAAGTTGGATCCTTGGTAAAATAGGAAATGAAAGAGGAGAGATGAGTAGAGGGGGAGGAAGGATAAATTATCAATAAATAAATAAAGCTGCTGTAGGAAAACAGCATCTGTTGAAACAGAAGTCTCTGCCAAAGAGCCCAAACCACACTACTTCATGGTATCTATTTTTTCCTCCTGTTAGTCATGGTTTGCAAGAGTTTTATAATCATGGAATGATATAGCTGTAAAAGACCAGTAACCCCCAAACTTTTCAGTTCAGTTTATTAACAGAAACTATAAAAATCAATAATAACTTTTATCTTATCTACTGTCAGTAGATCCAAACTAGCACAAAACAAATCAAAAAGCACACACTGATAATAGACGATATGACTAAGCCAAATCAAGTAGATAAGACACCAAAATTCAGAAATACTGCTAAATCAAACTGTATTTACACGTAAATGTTTTATCTTGCACGTAAACTATTTGTCTAAGCACCAGTAAAATCAGCCAGGCCTACGCAGACATCTCACGTTAACATAAGTCAGTATTTTCCGTGTAAGGGTTGTATTGAATAAGCAAATCAGAGACACTGTAAATTTGAGGAGTGCAAACTGGTAAGGAACAGCACAATAAGAAATGTATGCACTTTTTATCACTTTACAGACGTATCTATGCGTGGTTTAAAGATTCTGCTTCACATTCTGCCAGCCTTTCCCCAACTTCATTGGATCCCACTCGGCAGAAATTCCCAAGACAGTTGAGTTATGACTGTGGAAATGGCATCAGCCTGTTGGTTCCCCCTCCCTCCCCCAAACACATTGTGCCTCGTAACACTGCTAACATGGATCCTGTGTCTTGCACCACTCAGTCTCAGCTGAGACGTTGTAAGTGAATCTGAAGAACTCAATTGTAAGCTTGAAGTTAAAAAAAAACCAAAACAACTTTGGTGTATCCATGCTTTTCACAGCACTTCTTAGCTTAGAACATTTGTTTTCAGGTCACTTCTGTCAATGGTAACTTATACTATAGACAAATTTAATGAAAAGGCTTTCAGAGCCATAGAAAAGCTTAGCTACAGTCAAAATAAGAGCATTATTAACAATGCAAACCCCCTCAAATCACAGTGTTAAGAGAACATTTACTAACTGGAAATTTTAGGTAAATATTGCATTTTAAAAAATCATGCTTTAGATTTAGTTTCATTTCTATGGATTTTATATATCAGAAGTAATGTCAGTTGATGGAAACTTCTCATAAGCATCCTGTTAAGTGGGGATCTAGTAGTATGCAGTAAGAATTAGTAAATTTAACACACTTCAAGGAAGAATTTCAAAACATTTTATGAATACCAAAGGACCGTGTGTCAACATTACAACAGAAACTACAAAAAATTTATCACTATTTTCTTGACTGTCCTTATCCCATATGTGATGCAACAAAGAAAACTCTACTCCCTTGCCTAGTTTCACAGGCAGTCTGGTACGAACAAGAATCAAAATGAATCAGAAGCTATGTGAGAATTCAAACAAAGCATTAAAAAAAATTGGTGCTGACAAAATGATCCAGCTCATTCACATCCTTTCCTGGCACATGCTCTTCCACTGCTATTTCTGCTTCCAAAGGAAGCTAGGAAGAAGCACAGAAAAGTCTACACAGCATTGTACACCAAACTAAAGTTAGAAAGGAGAAACCCTAATAGAAGCAGCAAAATAGTTAAGATACCATGCCCAAAGAATTTAGGCTGCTATGACCAGGGCCAGGAGAAAAGTCACCTGAACTCCCAGTCCAAGTTCTGCTGCCAAGCCGCTCTGGGGAAGGTTTTAAGCAGACCTGCAAGCTTCTGTTCTTCAAGTTGTCTCATCTGTCTGGCACTAGGTTTATAAAGGAAAAAAGATTCAGACAGATATATTTGAGGAACACCTCTCTAATCAACAGTGCTGTTTTACTCTCGGAATTGCCCAGTACAGTGTAGTTGGCTCCTGTGTAAAGTAAGAGAAGGAAACTGATGTCCAATTTCTCATCTATATGGGAGACATTTATTTGCCTCACCCAATCTGTGGAAACAAAGAACAAGCAAACACTAGCAAAAGCCAAAGTTCTTTCATCCCTGTGGGTCCCAGCTAGTTGCACAAACTACAAGGTAACTCCTTGCACACACAAAGATGTAATTTTTCTCAGGTGTGGCAACATGCCAGGTCTGGCTGTACCAAACTTGTTAGTTTAAGGTTCCCTTTTATTCTGGCTGTCTGAAAGATCAACCAAAAATTCGTCAAGTAGCATTAAAGGATCTTCCTGCCCATAGGTTTTCAAGAGAGGAATCTTGTTGCTTATTTGTCACCCACTGTGAAGTCCGACTCGAGTCACCTCTCCCCTCTTACACGACTGGAAGAGCACGCAAGAAGACTGCAAGTACTTGAACTGTGCTGCTCACAACCTTCCTAGAGACATTTTATGGCTTGATATATTTATAACTCACACCACACACACAAAGCAGAGGAGTCTACCATGCACTGAGAGAAATGTAAAGGACATTTATAATTGTGACTGCCTAACCAACCTCAAATTGCTAAAGACAGTTTCAACTCAAAACAATGGCCATTCGGAGTCCAAGAATCCTTCCAGGACCCCTCTGCTATCAGAGTAAATATTCAATCTAATAAAGCATTCCAAAATCACTTACAGGCAAAGCAACTCTTCCATGCTCTAAGCTTATCAGAAGTACAGTTCAAATGTCGCATGCTTCTCCCTTGTTAGCACAGCAGCTGACTTTATGAAGAAGTGACACGCTCTATTTCCCACAGATTAAGCATCCAAACATTAGCGTCTCAAACAAGAGGAGTTAGTTCCTAAGGTTAGCAGGGAGTCAAGAAACTGTATTCAGACCTAATTTGGGAACTATGTGGTTTGGTACCGAAACATTGTGCTTCTCTGGTGTTTCTGTCCCCTCATCAATTGTAATGCTGGGGCTGCAGCTTAAGTCCTAAACTAACATGGAAAGAGGAATAAGGAGAGAAAATACAGTACAGACTCCAGTTATACTTCAATTTCTTTTTAGGACTCCTGCTTTAAAATGTATACAAAGTTTGTTCAAAGAAAGAAAGAAAGATGTGGAGATTACCAGTGCTTGAGAAAACAAAGGATTTTTAAAGCAAGAAGATAAAAGAACTGTGGCTGGAGACAAGAGAAAGGAACTTGCTAGCCACTGCTTGGTCTTTATTGTTCTCTGGGGAAATCCAACTCCTATTTTTGTTTTTTCTTTCTACAAAGTGGAATCATTTGCATTATCATATGGCTTGCCAGGGAACAGTTACCATTCTCTAATAAATATTACCACATAGAAGCTGACTGTTGTTTTTATACATTATCAGTTGTTAAGAAGCCATGATTATACTAAAACCAGTAGAGCCAAATCACATCAATTGAGTGCGTAGTTCTTGGAGAGTTAAAAGTGTACTGAACTTTAACAAATGTAAAATTTTTCAAAACCAGTGTATGCTTATTTTAAATATGTATTATATTTAGCAATAAAACTGGTAATGGAAAATTATATAATGGCTAGTTCTCAATTAAATCTTTCTATGGCTTGCTTCATCAGCAAGTTATTTATCCCGCTTTGCAGAGATTTTTCCAAAATTATGTCATATTGTTATGTATGTTTTGAATAATCCAGAGAAAACCAGTTACCAATTCCTGGCATGTAAGCAATTAGATTCTCTTTCCAATAGTAGCTGTTACTAAAGAAAACAGATTTCAAATACCGCTGCTAGCACTTCTTGCAGGTTGGTTTGATTTTCTTCTGCTAATTAGTAGAGGTTTTGCTCTTTAGAAATAATAGTGTTGCAACATCCTGATTTATCATCTTTATGCTGTTTGAGATGCAAACCAAAAATGCACGATAATAAACCATGAAAGCTATTGTTAAATCTTTTAAAATCTATGTTAATGCACTTTCTGCTTACTCAAGTATAGTAGAGTAGATCATGGTTAACAACTATGTAGTCTAACAATGACCAAACTGTCCATCTCTACATCACCTATTCAAGCACCTTTGTAACTGCAGGCCAGACATCCTTGACTATCTCTGATTCAGCCAGTAGAGTAGTTGTATTAACCAAGATCTCATGACAAACATTTATGTCTGGACTGGTTTTTGCAGGCTGCATGAAGTTACCATGCCTTCCGTGGCCATACCAGCTGGCAGTGCCCAACCTACCAAAGTATGTTTGCTCAAGCTCTAATAGGGCTGCTCTGCAGACACCCCTTGCAAAACAACAGCAATTTATGGAACAGCCTTCTAAGAAAGGCAAATATTTCATTTGCCTGAATAATTCATAAATACAATCTTAAAAGGAAACATTTCCATAATGAAAGCAAACAAGCTGGAAAAGAAAAGGCTGCTATTTAAAATAAAAGTTAGGCATTCGAAACCATCCTACTTGTGAAACAAGAAACAGTTTTCTTTCCTGTAAGAAGCAAAACTGATATGAGCAAATTCTGCCTGCTGCATTAATTGACACACAGATAATATTTATTTAGAAAGACCAAGCAGGTGCTAAAGGAGTACAAGGCAATCACAAATTAAAAAAAAATTATTATATTCTGGAAAGAAAAGGACAACATATTTGCATGGTTATCTGGAAACAGAACTCTTTGCAATTAGCAAAGACAAGAGGTAGCAGAAAGTCAGTTGGCACAAGACTTAAGGACTTATTTCCCTTTCATTTAACTAAGTATCAGAAACTCTTCAAGGACACCTATCTACTCAGCCTTAACCTTCTACAATTCTTGTCCTTTCCTTTTACAAATCTAAGCAGCAAATGAGAAGATAATTCATGCATCATGCTTCTTGTCTATCCAAGGTTTCCATTTTTCTTAACCTAAGTCCTGTGAGGGCTTTTTTTCTGGACAGTCTTGGTCTGAATCATTTTGGAGTCTTATGCATCCTAGATACCTGCAAACAGCAAGACATTTTGTATATTTTTACAAGTGTTTCCCTTCACTGAATTCAAGACAATAGGTTGAAAGGGTAGAAGTTTCTGCAGGAGTCTGTAAACACACAGGATTTGCAGAGGTAGCTGTGAGCCTAGTTCAGAGCCTCCTGAGCCCCCAGCTTAGCATAACCATATGAACTTTTTAGTAAGATGTGTTTTAAGGAGGGGAAAAAGACAAATGGTGCTTGGTTTGCAGTGCTTAGTCTTCCACATGTGCTATCTTCACCTTCTGATTTAAAGAAGAGACATTGTTGCTTTAGATGAACTGCTTACATGAGGAATAAAGTAAAACAAATAGTTTAGAAACTCTTAATAGGCTTACATCTATTTGCACAGAGGCAACTATGGAAAGTACTGCTGAGTAACAAGTACATCACAGAAATTAAAATAAAATTTAAAAACAGAATCAAACACATTAAGGAGCTAAATTAAGTGCATAGTTTATTTGCAACGAACTAGCTAACCAGCTCTAACGTTAATTACATCTGATAAATCGGAAACAAATTAAATTGGGAATTCCTAATCCTGCGATAGAAAGTTCAACAGGGCAGTAAATTTTAAAAACTGAAACCAATTGCAATGAATATGCCTATATTTTATTTAAATAAACAAACTATTTTCTCTGGGTAAGTTGGAAAGGCTTACGTTTATTAAAACATAAGCCACAGACATTACAGTGTATAAGAAAAGTGGTGTCAAAGAACAAAGTCCCCATGAAATTTTGAATCTGCTGCACAGAAAATAACCCACCCGCACTTAGCTGAGTCAGGAGAGAAAGGAAGCAGACACATTTACTTATTTCTACTGAGAGTTCTTTGCTTTTCAGCATGCTCCACAATTTTTTCTTCTACATAAAGTCCCTTTCGCTTTCTTACTGCATTCATGTACTTGCGGGCCTGGTTCTCTGAGTCTGCCTTTTCCCCAAAGTGCAAATACTCTTCCTCAGTGGTTGGTACCCAGAATGGGTCACTTGAAATGATCTATGAAAAGAAAAAAAAAAAAAAAGTAAAAAAAAAAGTAAAATAGTACAAAGGTTTATTAGCACATTTCAGGCAATCAATCTCTGATACAGAAAAGTATGAAAGTAGAGCAGACAAGAGTTTTCTGGAAAGCCTGCAATTAGCTATTTAAGCAGAAAACAATAATTAAGTTACACTATGTGGCACTTGCCATCAAAAGACCACAACAGCTTTTCAAATCCAGTTGTGTTGATCAGCATGATTTTTTTATTTAAAGCAAATTTAATTGCCAGTCAGCAATCAATGCCAAATAACATTCAGAAAATTCTCAGTTTTCAAAAAGGAATTCCTTATTTTGAGTATTATCTCACTATGAATTTATTAGAGTTTATAAGAACTGAAGGTTTCTGCTCATTTCTGCGTGCCATGTTCTTCAATGCTTTAAAAATTATTGCTTCTGGTGGTAACATATTAAGTAGAGCTGCTCTTGCACCTTAACATCTCAAAGGCTGTCCTCTGGAAGAGACATGATCAGAGAATAACTCTACATGTCTTTATCCCCAGTTCATCCTATATACCCCACACTTCTCAGACTACCACAGCAAGTATTTCGAAGGTGTAATTATCTTAGAAATTCTTTAAAACCTTTCCTCATTTCATCTTGCATAGCAAAGCTACAACATTTTTAACACCCCAAGACAGCCTGAAGATATATTTACTCTCTACCTTTTGGACTACATAGATTTCACACAAATTCTAGGCTTAATGCTTACCCTAGCTAGCCCAAGATAACAATTTATTCCGTTACTGTTAGTGACTCTCATTACTTTAGAATTTTTAGTTTTCCATGTAAATATTTTAAGACCTAAAGAGAAAGGAGGACACCCCCCCCGAGTTCTAAGCTCCTAAGAATCCACCTAATTTCTATTCATATATTAAACTGTTGCAGGCACCAGAAATTACTCCTAAGTCATAAAGAGTGATCACCAAGTCTTAAGGTCTTGTAACTTGTATGTGCAATCAAATCTGGGAAGCGCTCCCTAGTGAACTGATGTCTGGGTGACCAACCAAAATTTTACAGGGTTATAGTCCTGAGATTCAACTTCCTTTTCCATTAGCAGACAACTGACCTTAAAACAGAATAAAAAATACTGTAGTTAATGAGCATTAAGGAACTTACTGAAATGTAGGAAGATCACCTTCCAAGAATGCTAACCATGAGCATTGGGAAGGGATAAAATTGACCACATTATGTTACTCAGGTTCTGTTGCAAATTTCAAATACTTATTTCACTTAAATGACTGTAGATTTCCTCAAAAGATGTAGTTACAGGTATTGTATTTTTACTAAAAAAGCCCTAAAGATAATACCTTATCCATTTCCTAAATAAAATCCTCATGGAAAAAGGGAGTGCAGACAAGGGTTAGTTACTGTAAGAATTGGGATAGTTATGACAATAGTTGAGGACATCACTATAATCATCTCCGAAATATGTAGTATTAGCACTAACACTAGCAAATGACAAGGAGGGAACAAACTTCCCTAAACTTCCAATTTTAGCTTAGCATTGTAAACCTTTTCTAGTGTTATAAACCTCCTCTTCTGACAAATTCTTTTAATTGCCACACAGTATTTCAAATTAAGAAAAATTTCTTAAAGCTTACTTAAGTTACACAAACTAGCAAGAACTAGAATGATGGCTTAAGATGGACAATTTTCCCTAGAAACATCAACTGTAAAGTCAGAATTTAATACTTCATCTTAAATAACACCTAACACAATCCAACAAATTATACTTTTTGGGAGTTACGAAAACAACTGTGGCAGAAGATGGCTATTTTGTATTAGGTAATATTGTAGGTTAAGTCCTGCAAAATAGTATGTTTAGCCTCATAACCAACAAAAATAATTCTACTTCCAGTTAAGTATACATAGTTCTGGTAAATTAAGTGGAATGTTACTTGTGCTGGAAGTGGCATCCAATCTCAATTATTTAGGTGGGAAATGACTACACATAGGGTTGTCTGGCTGAAAACCAAAAGCAAGCAGAGCTCGGAAATAAACAGTATGAAACTTAGCTTTCCAAGTTTTTCTACATTTATTTTTAACATAAAAGTAAAGACTGTCTAACCATAAAGGAATCTGCCTGAGTCATACTCATTCTGATGTCTTGTATAGGGCCCTGTAACCAATGCCTAGAAACTTAAAGGTGATTCCTTGACAGCTTATATCAATTAAAAAAAGAAAAAAAAAAAAAAAAAGAATGGATCCCACTCTTGTAGATCTTGAAAGTTTTACCATTATTTTATGCACCAGAAATAAAGAAAAGGAGCAGTGAAAACTACTGGGTTTTTCCAACTTTTGGGCAGAAACTGCATGTTGACTTGAAGTTGTACTGATGTTCATATTGAACATCTTAATGATGGAAAAACAACAGGGATTTCTCCATTCATGATCTGCCCAAAAAGCTGAACAAACACCAATTTCAAAGTCCAAGAACACATGAATATGAGAAGGTGATCCATGCTCAGTGGATTTGCTCCGGACTCTACCGCTGAGGGAGATTATACAGCTACAAACTTCAGTAACTTAAAAGGCTGCTACTGTCCCCTTTGATGAAGTTGAGTTTTTTTACACATTAGCAAGAAATCTAATGCCCAGAAGTTAGGGTCAGAGAGAGACGGCGGAACAGTGATTCTTGAAGAATGACAACAAGAGAGGAGTCCAAAAGCATACAAAATTGAGCTTACAGATCTCATCTACCTGTAAACATTTAGATATTTAGCGATGGATGCTTAAGAAAATCCCCAGGCTTGACAGACTGGCTCTTTCAATAATTTATGAAAGACTTGTTCTACTGATGTTAACTGAAGTTTTGCACTGGATCCTTCTTCCACCGATAACAATCCATTATGCTTTAACAGGCATCTAGCGCTCAGGAAAGCCAACACAACAGATGTATGTACTATTTAGTAGTTAGCAGCCAGCAAGGGTAAACCTGCGAACTTAGTGCAGCACAGGGCTACAGAATCCTGAACAAACCTTGTACTGCTACATGATGCAGAGCAGCACTGTAAAGAGACATAAATAAGCCTCAAAAGCCACCTCAGGAGCTAGCTTTGCTTCTCAGCCTGTCTAAATAATTCAGACACTACATACTGTTTCTAGGGCAAGTTATAGTGGCAGCTGAAAATTTCTGTTACAGGATCATGCCTATCTGAATGGTGTGGCCACATGGCAAAAGACAAGGTTAAATTAGAATATGTTATTTGTGTTACCAAGGGTAAGTAATGAGAAAGAGGAAGCCAGATCTGAGTCAGCTGGAACCTGGGGCATGAGCTGTACATCTCCTTTAAGAAGTCATCAAATAGCCATGTTAACATAACCCTAATATACACAGAGGTGTTACTGACAGCAAAACAAAAGAAGTAATTTTCTTCTTTAAAAGTTCTGATTCTGTAAGTGAAGGTGAGGGCATAGTCTATACTGTCCCTCTTCTATTTATGTCATATTAATGAATGACAGCAAATGCATACAGCAGGTGGCATCCATCATTCCCCATACTCTGTTAACACAGCACAAGCAAACAAAAGGAAAAAAAATGTTTCCATATAATGCTCCAAAAGCATTGTCATCAATTTGCTTACAATAGCAGCTGTCAGAATGGTGGATCTGGGTTTCCTGGAATCAGAGCTGAGAAGCTTTTTATCCCCTGAGCTATTGTTTGTATTCATGGGAACCGCATAGGGATGACTCTGGAATCTGTGACAGAAATTTGAGGGTTTGTCTGGATAAAGTCCTAAATGATTAATTAGATTCTAAACAGACCAATCCTTCTGGAATATGATGTAGCCATTTAACAGAGGGCTTTTACTGTGGATCCTGGAAGATCCAAAGGATCAAAGCAGGAAAACGCCCACAAATGTTATTTATTCTATGTTGCATGTCACTTCTAATATAAAATTATTTAGATGTTTCAACATACTATTTTTTTCAGTACAAACCTAAAACATATAGCCTAAGATTAATTTTTAAACTAGCAATGTGGTAGCATCTTAACAGTGCTTTTCAAAAAGTCACACTCCTAAATAAAAACTTCAATCAAGACAGAACTGGAAATTAAAAATAAAGATTTTTCAGCTGTGAAAGGCATGTTAAGTGACTTAAGCAATTCAGTTAACCTTCTATCAAAGGTCTTTAGTCTCCCTTTCTGTAATTCTGCTTGGGTGCCTGGGAACCACCGAGCAGGGGTGACAAGAAAACAGCCAAACTCTTTATACCAAGTATAACAGACAAGATGTCAGGAGCAACCAAAATTAGAAGATACACTGTAAAACCAATGACTTAATGGTATTGTTAGCATTATGGTAAAGTATATTTTTAAATACACCATACTGTGTCTAATTTGATAATTAGAAAACAGTGTATCTTTTCTTCAGGAACTTTTGCTAGGACTTGGGAATTTTTCTTTGTAAAGGCATAAACTAGCCACTGGCCTATGCCTATTTATTATTCAACACCACAATGACCTGGTGGGGACAACAGCAGCCTTAACTGCAAACAGCCCAGAACAAACACATGATTACTCCTCCAAAGTGTAAATGACAAAGCAGCAAGGCAGCTACTGCTTCCTAGTTAACACAACCAAATATTTCTATACTACATCCACAAGGCTCTTCTGAAAACATTTTCTTTTAAAAAGTGAATTCTAAATCAAGGTTTACATTGTGGATGACTGGACTAGTGTTTAGTCTGTTAGAGAACAAGTGTCTTCTCTAAAAGCCGTATACAATGCAATACAGTAAAATAAATTGGTGCACAGTAGCCAATCCAATCCTTAAATTTGTTATTGCAAATGCAATTCTTAAGTGATGGAAATTTTCCTTGGTAGTATTGTTTAACAATATCTTCACCGATCTACTTTCTAAAAGTCTTGGCTAATATTATTTGTTGAAAGTATAAGCAACTCACTAGAATTCCATTATACAAAAAAACAGTTAAATACAGGCTGAAGGGTATGTTCCATAGCTCACTGCAGAACTACAAGACCACTCTAGGTATAAATAAAACACCTTTTATAATGAAGTCAGCTGGAGTTAGGTATCTGAAAAGAAGTGAATAGATTACTTCAAATACTGTAGTGCAAGGGTATTCTTTAGAAAAGGAAAACTATCTAAAGCTAGATGTTTCATTAAATATCACAACTATTCAAACCAACACACCCAAATAATGAAGTCTCATAAGACTTTAGTAACAGCATGCAGAGTAGAATAGGCAAAACAGCTGTCATTTTCTTTTAGCCTAACAACCTACACATTAATTATTCAAACAATAAATGCCTATTTCTCTGATAAAGATACAATGTGAATACCTGTAACAATTAATCCATAAAAATTCAAATACTATGGCCTAATACTAAGGACAATACAGTGTGTACTAAATTCTGCAAATGATTATGTAAGCTAATCAAACTTTTCAGTAAGATTTGAGTTAGAACAGATTGCTTCCAGTTCAAGAGGACTTGAAATTTTAAGCCTTAATTTGAGGATGATTTATTACTTGCATTTCAGTGGCACCCAGATGGCTCCAATAGTGATCTGGGTCCCATTGTCTAGTGTATTTCACAAAATGATGGTATGAAACAGTCTCTGCCTAAGGCAGCCTAATTATGCAAAACAAGGTTGAGAGAAGCATCAAAAGCAAACAGAAGGGATCTGCCTAGTTCATCGAAAAGGTCAGGAAGATCTGGGAACACAGCCATGTTCCTAGTAGCATTTCCCCTACTAGTCCTTACTGCCTGATGAGGACAGAAAATTTCTTTTGAGCCAAATATCAGTGTGGAAAATGCTGTAGTTGGCCCATGAATAGAAAGAGCAGTCTTACACTGTCCAACGAAGATTTTAAGCCCAGCAAGCAACGTTATGGCCTTTGTGAACTGCTTAATAAGAAATCTCAAGAACCACTAAATCCAGTGTGATTGGGAACTACCACAAGCAGCCCTTAGCATGCCAGGAAAAACATTATGCCAGCAGCTGTTTTTCAGAAAAAAAAAATAAAATTCAAAAGAACTATTATGCACAATTTCAAAGATGATACAGGCTTCAGTGTCTCAGAATCCTTTCTACCTTAGAAAAATTGATGCTATAAAGGTATTTCAAGAACATTCACAGTTCAAATGGCATCCATCACTTAGCAATGACACAGACCATGCAACTAAAAGGGTACAGTTGATATGCATGTCTTAGATGTCTGAAGCAGCGCTGTGAAACAGAAATTACATCTACCTTTCTGGTAAAATAGCAGAACTTTGCAGAAGTTATGTGACCTTGGAAAACTGCTGGGTTTTTGGTAATATACTGGGTAATGTCATAGAAGCGCTTCTGCACTGAGCATAACCAAATGGTGCAAGGCCATTTGGATACTGGCCCTGTGCTTCCAGAACACAGAACACCAGGCAGGGTACCCCAGTAAGCCCGAGGTCAGGTGGACTGGGGTGGACTCTAGTGTCCTGTACATTTTGGGATGTGAAGCAGGGGGTAGGAAGGAGATGACAATCTCAAAAGTAAAGAGAGGCTAATTTCTTGACTATACTCTTCCTGTGACCTCAGATCCAGAAAGACCCATCACCTCCATATGTAAGCCCTCCCTTGAGTATCACACACAGCGTAATGCAGAGGTACCCAAGTGACTGGCTAATTCCTGTATTTAACCCAAGCAGCTGCAGTCAGGAAAGCAGTGCTGGCAGCGTGGCAGTGCACTACCACCTCACACATAACCACGCTAGTGCCTGTATGGACAGGTAGTTTTCCAAGCCGTTCCTTACTTCCCTATGAAAGAAAATACAGATCCTGGAGTGGTGTTGCAAGATGACATTAGGCAACTTCAAAAGCAATCTCCACAGCAACAGTTGCTTTCCATCAACCCCAGGTAAAAAGGCATGATGCTAGCATGTATGACTAGAAGCTGCCATAACCTGTAATGTAGAGCAGTCTGAATACCATTTTTTTAAGTGATTTCTGTACTACAGTGTTGAAATACTTTCCTTCAGCAATATACAATTGAAGAATAGGTAAAAACTTCTGCTTTCAAAGCAGGCAGGATCTCAGCCTGTCCTTGAAAGAAACCGCAACTTAAAAATTCAGGGAAAGATTCTACAAGTTAGTGTCTTTTCTTGATTGTTGTTTAACCAACTATGGTGTCTCACTGGTTTTATTCAGTGAAAAACCTTTTTATAACAGGTATCTTATTCCTCTGTAAGCCCTTACAGGCCCAAAATGCTTCCTATTCAGAAAGGAAGAGAATATTCTCGCTGCAGATTCAGCTTCTCCATTCTGCTGCATCCATTCCATCATAGTGGAAAGCAGGTATCACCTCCTTTCCTGCTTAGGAGTACCAAGCGACTGAGGGACGTGCTGAGCACCTGAAACATTTCCACAAAACATCATGCTGGGGATGAGGATTAAGCGATTGAGGGTGGGAAGAGAAATAACTGCAACACGCTAAAGAATTTTACAGAAGCACCTACACATAAAATGTTCTCAAAATAAAAACAAGTCACAGTTATTTTGTTAAAACACAAACTTTCACATTGTACCAAACACTTTGTATACCATCTTGCCTATTTTATAAATATCTAATCTTTATTCCACATCCTGAAAGCAAAAAAAAACCAACAATTTCCAGCCTCCCTATTTATCAATTGACTGCCTTGTAGTCAAATCTTGGCTTCACAGAATACTGCCGTTTGCATCACTATAGATCAACTTCTGTATCAAACAAAGGCAATGTATCTTCTTCTCAAGATTATATCTACTTTTACACAAGCATTTAAAAGAAAGCATGAAAACAGACTGCTTGCTTCATAACTTGCATGGAAAAAATCTCCCAATTTCATTTGTATCTGTATTCCTCAGGAGTATTTTCTCTCAGCAGCTCTTAATTGCAAATTACAAGGTCTGGCAAAAATACAGTTAAAAAAAAAGACCCCCAAAAAACAGACAGCAAGTGAAATGGATTTTATAAACCCAATAGAAAAGTTCACTTATTTCATATCCATAGCCATCTTGTAAAAGCTACAAAAATACAAGAAGTATCAGATTAATAATTTCTTGTTTTCTTTCAAAGATAGGAGGTTTAAGGGGAGTCAGAATAACTTGCGGTCAAACTTCAGACACTTACCCTACAGACATGTATTATCAGTATAGATTCCCTACAAGTACAATAAGCATCCAAAATTATTTTGTAATTCAGAGATGCCATTCACAATAAAGGGGACTGCCAAGGCCTTAAAATGCCTGAAGTCAGATATGAGAACTCCTCTTCCAATAAATACTGTAATAATGAACATTTACACATGTAGTTATAACAAAAAAAAGCTCGTACAAGTTAACTTTGGCTCAAGACCATCATCTTTCTTTGTGTCTCAATCACTGACTGCTGAGCTTTAGCCTTGACTTCGGTCAGTAGCTACAAACAGGAATTCGGGAACTGGAAAGAAAAAAGGAGATGTGCGGCTCTACTGTTGCATTCTTTCCTATTACTTAAGAAAAACGTATCAAGAGGGAAAATTAAAGCCACACCACTAGCACTTCTATTTACTATTTTAATTAGCTTCAGATGTTCTGACCAATACAATGAGCTTTTCATATTTGAAAGGTTCCAGGTTACTCTTAGAATCCATTTACATGTCTAAACTGTCACTGGCACAATGATGCCTGTAAAGCTACAATTCAAACCTGGTGTAGATTCACAGATTCTTAAGTCTCTCTTATTACCTTAGTCTGCTTCCTGTTTAATGCATGCTTGACAATCTCATCCAGCAATTCTATATTAAGCCTTCATCCTCTGAATCGTAAAACGACTTACAATTCAAAAGGAGTGAATTAAAATGCAGAATATAAAATTTCCAGATTCAGAATGCCTGATATTCTTACCACTTACTACATGCAGTCCTTCTCTCACCTATCTCCAGAGCCCTAAAGGCATTATTCTACTTAGAAGGGATACTGAAAAAGAATTCAGATTAAACATGTTTACAGTTCATCCATGCCTCCCTCAAGAATAAGTGTATCTAAGAACCAATCATTATTTAAAAGATGTGAGTTAACAGGAATATTACACATTTCAGAACTTTACAACTAGTAGATGCCTGACAAGTTCTGCACTTGCTGAGAATTCAATCAGCATCTGAAAGAGCCATGTGCATTAGTTTTTTACTATAACACAGATTTCCCAAATGGGATTAGAGCTCCACTATTCTAAGCATTGTGTTATCACAAGTATCTTCTTGTTCAAAGAACCTTATGATTAAGATAAAATGGCATGACTGAGTGAAAAAAATTCACTGCAAAGAATGAAGACAGAACAAAGGGAACAGGCTCAGGCAAAAACATACACTAACTGAAGGTGCACTATTAATTCAAGGATTTAAAAAAAAAATACAAGGAGTTCATTAATTATCCCAAAGTTATATATTTTAAACTAAGAATTCAGAAAAAGTTTATATTGAAATCTAAGAGAATATGGCCACATAAACCCAGTACACTTAATATTTGCCTAGTAATATCATAAAGGAAAATACTTGACTAACTTGAAATTAATCTGTTTAAACTTGGACCAAACTGAAAGCTTTCACTAATGATTATTTGGTGCCATCCTCTACAGGCAGGAATAAATTGTATAAGTATGACAGAAGAAATGAATAAAAAAGGAGTATCTCACGAGATAGACCTCGATACGTGTATTGTTCCATCCCCTGGGGCTGCAGCAATCAGAACTACAGAAAATACGTTCATTAACTGAAGAAAAAAAAATGGTAATTTGATTTCCACAGAGACCAAAATGGATTCACTTAAATGTAGGCTCTATTATTGACCTTCCTGTGTTTATAGTCTACAAATCGCATTAATGAAATGAATAATAAAAAAATTAAACCCTCATTTCTTTAAACATACTTTACGCATCCATGAGATTACATGTTTAAAAGTTTAAAAATACCAAAAAGCATCTAGTTCACTAGCTGTAAAATGGGGGTAACAACACATTAAAAGGCATCTGTGTAAATACATGTCCCAGGTACTCAGCTAACGAGCTGTGCACACTGAGAAAATACCACTAATGCAGAATTAATTCAGAGTGTCATGGAAGGTTTGAATAGTATGCAATTAAAGCAACAACCATACACTCAGTAACATAGGAAATGCACAGCAAAACCAGCATGGCTAGTAGCTTAGTAAAAGCCTTATTTTGTCACAAAAACGTGAGAGCATGACTTTCAATGTGACAAAAAACACTGAGATTTGCCAGGTGGAAAGGTGACTGGTTTACACAAGCATTTTTCCTACTACCAGTACATTTTAGCACACTAGCTGTAATTCTAATCTCTCCTGAGGGTCAATTTTAGAAAATGTTGCCAGTTGTTCAAATCTCCCTCTCCTATGCATATCTATAATTACATGTGAACATTTTCTTATGTGAAATTCCTAACATCTGACAGAGCGAACATACATGCCAAAGGTTTGGGGATAGAAGTGAAAGTCAGAGAGGCAAAGGGTTTATGTTTTTGCTTAGTATTGGAGCACAGTAGCTACAAATCCTAAAGAAACTGGCACAAAACAATGGTTAGCTGGAATTAACATCCTTCTGACTGATGTTCCTTTAGGGCACTGATACCAGAGGCTGTTCAGACAAAAGACTAGTTAAGCCACAAAACCTCACCAGCTGCACCTCAAGTAAGAGCAACCAAAGCTGACACGACAACTGTATGCAATACTGCCAACCCTCACTGGTTTGAGGTACCTAATCTGTTACCAGCTTACACGTAGATCCCTATACCCAAAAAGCTGCTGGTTTATGGTTGGGTTTTTTTTGTGCAAACACCATCTATGGAGGGCAGTTATTGGGTTTCTTTTGTTTTTTTTTCTTTCTTTCTTTTTCTTTCAGTGTATCTCTGTTTTTCCCTTCTATGGTTGTCTGTGAAGTCAGACAGCTACAAGAAGGTTAAATGAATCAGTACTGGAGGACAGATAAGTCCCTGGTCCACTGCATTTTCTAATGCCAGTAAGGTACCACTGCCAATGAAGACATAATGCACTTTCTCAAATGTACTCTTCCAAGGATTCCCAACTCCTTTGATAGCACTTGGCTGGTCTGCAGAGATCCTCCTTTTCCGTTAGCATCCACATAAAATTCCTGATGCAGTTACAATTACTAACAAAGAAATATTGGTAGTGAAGTATTTAACAGATACTACCTATTAGGGCAATTTGGCTACAAGAAATGAGGAAGAATCCACACCACGTGAAAAAACAGCTTCGGAGAGAAACAACGGTAAACACACCATAGCTGGCGACTACATGGAGTACTAGGTCCCACTGAACTCAAAAATCTGTCGTCTCAAAGACTTGGCATTTGACATCACTAAATAAATCAGAAGATGGAATAAAACCAACCAAACAAAAAAAGACTTTATAATCCATTTACAAAAAGTTCTATGGTCCTAACAGCAAATAAAAGAACATCTGATTAAAAAAAAAACACACCTACAACCAAAACCAGAAAAAACCTAGACTTCATATATTTTAAAAATCTAATGTGAAAAGCTTATACCCTCTTACTCTTGCCCTTGAACCCATTTTTAATTCCTTCAGTGGAGTCCTCAGAGGAGCTCTACAATGCATATGTGTTTGCCTTGAACAAGGAACTCTGATTTACAGCTTTTTATATTATTCCTTGAAGATCTACTATCCACATCATAGGACTAAAATACAGCGCACTATCAGCTGTTGACACTCTCTATCAGTTTTCCCACTTGCACATTTTCTTTACACCTTCACTTTCACCTCTCCGTTTCTTTAAGTGACAAAGATGACCAAAGGGAATGATTTTGAGGATACCACCACTTACTATCACCAGACTTAATTCTGAAATAATTAAATTATTCTCTTTGCCTTTAAGATTTAAAATATATGTTGACTTGAATATAAGGACCAAAAAAACCCCAAAACCCTAGGTGTCTGTTAACCACTAGAGGGTTAACTTTCATATGCATTAGGTTTATTGTTACATTTTCTATTAGCAGTAGGCTGGGGTTGGTTTGTGTTTTGGGTTGGTTGGTTGGTTGGTTGGGTTTTTTTTTTCCACTCCCCAAACAGGTTTACCAGAGAACTCATTTAAAAAGGCACACAAAATTCAGGAAATGCATTTATATTATGCTTCATTTGTGAAGGACTCACTTTCTATTGAAATAAAAAATCATCCCATCTAAACAAAACATAATTTAACTTCTGAACAGCATATCTATAAAAGGAAACGAGACTAATACAAAGCAACTTTTTCCCCCTCTCTTCAATTCAGAAAGGAATTAATCAAATGTCTTGACCAAAACTTAACCTTTTCAGCTTATTATTCCAGTCTGCCACATCTACAGGAAATAATCACCAAAACAGATGGAATGAATAGATATTTTTACCTCCCAGTGGCTGAACACCAGCTGCGGACTGGCCAGGCCACTAGTTCTCTTCCTGATTTCATCAGCAAAACCAAAGCTTTCTGCTACTGGCAGGACTGCCTTAATAATAAACACATCCGTCCCCTCTTTCATCTCCTCTTGTAACACTCTGCCTTCTCTTTTGGACAAGACAGCATACACACGACCTGCAAAGACATAATTTTTTATGAGCATACCAATGTATTTATTTTCTGCATCATGAAGAGAAATACATAAATCTTTACTTGGGAAAATTCAGCATCAAGTAAAATTCATCATCTCTTTGGCTAAAATTCTTTCTTGGAAGTGGATTAATTAAGCGGACCCATCACATTCAAGCAAACAACATGTTTTCCCAGTACAATGTGCAGAACCATATGAGTAACATTTAATACATCATGACAACTGTAAGGATCTAGACAATGCTTGTACTACATGCATTTTATACAATCATACGACTATTTTTTAATGGCACTTTGCCAGGTTATGTACCTGACTTGCATTTACTTCTTATAACCAAGTATTTGAGAAACATCACTCAGTTATCAAGCACTGGAACAGGCTGCTTAGGAAAGTGGTTGAATCACCACCCCTGGAGGTGTTCCAAAGATGTGTAGATGTGGCGCTTAGGGATATGGTTTATTGGTGGACTCAGCAGTGCCAGGTTAACAGTTGGACTCAATGATTTTAAAGGTCTTTTCCAACTGAAATGATTCTATGATTCTAAGACATATCACTGTGCTTCAGGAATCATATCTTAGCTACCTTCAGAAGTTTGTTTGGATCCCCATATACCTGTATAGTACTTGTCCCAGATACTGCAGTGCTATTCTAATCACAGAAAGCTGGTTTATCTGAAATACTACATATTTATTATGCTTAATGTGTTCGATTAGTTTTTTAATTAATTCAGTCTTAAGTTAGTCATGTCTAATTTTTATTTTTCTTTCCCAAATAAATATTAAACCAACCAAAATACAGTGTCTGTACCATGAAAGTAGGAGATGTGAAAATGAATGTTTGATTTTACAGTAGGCTTTAGGTTAATTTTGGAAAGTGTTTTTGCAAATTTATGGGTTAAGCACTCTATGGATAAATACTAACAAACACATTTGTGTTGATCGAGGTAATAAAAACACAAGACAACCTATGCACTAAAGAAAGTGCTTTAGGAATGTTTTTATTTACAAATAGATAGTAAGTATTGGATGCAAAAATTAATTTTAAAAGTACTTTGCCATGAAGAACAAGTTTATATCAATTTCTAAGAGGTTCAAATATTTTCTACTATATTGCACTTAAACACAAATGCATATTGCTCCCTTTTAAACAGCTGGGCAAAACTGACACTTACTGGAAATAAACAGAAATATATATTACTTCATAATACTTGCCACCTTTTCTCACTTGACAAAGATTTCATTACATATTATAGCCACAGATATTGATTTGCATATATACTGTAAGCCTTCTGCAGGATACCAGAGGAAATACTGGAGCGGGTTCATTTGCCTTTATTTTTTAAATACAGAATCTGATCCTTGTTCAAGACACTCCACGCAAGCACACAGCTAGTACTGTTACATCTTCCTGTCAGATGCAGGTAATGAAGCATCAGTTCAGCACCAATCATTTCAGACTTTACAGTTCTCTAATAAAATGTGGGTTTTCTGTCATAACTGATAATTTTCTCTGCTCCTGCCCTTACCAGGACCTCCTTGCTGTTCCACTGACTGAACTTCACCTTTACGATGAACAATAGTCTTCTTATTGCTCACAAGGAAATGGAGGAAATACTTAAGATTCTATACTTAAAATCATAAAAAGATTAAGGCATTCTGAAGATAAGTCACTGAGCTTGCCAGGCATGTACAGCCTTTGTTAACATAACTAGCAATTTCAATTCTATGGAAATTTCAGTGAGTCCAGAAAATTCTCAGATATGAAAGGGTCTTATCTCAGCACAGCTCACAAGTCAGTAACTGCTTTAAAATGCAAGTTTAAACATACAGGCTGCAAAAGAGCACCACGTCATGGTCACTGTGTATGTACTACACAGTATATATTAAAGCCATTTGTTAAAGCAAGTAAGTTCAAAACCACTTTATAGGCTATTAACATTATAATTTAAAATATTTATTTTAATACTTGTTTTAAGTCGGACATAGAAAACTTTGCACACATATTAATGAGGTAAGGTAACATTTATGAAGAAGCGCTTTAGACGCACACATTCTGGCCATAACCCACCGAAGATTATTCTTTGAAAACATAAAAGCCAGAAGACAATTTATAGCTTACTAAATGGTTTCTAGCTGCATGTATTTCATTCAAGCAGTCTGGAGTATTGCCTTAATTAATGCTATCACAAAAAAGCTATGTGAAGTCTTCAGTTTTACCACTATGGGCAGACAGCAGTATACTGAAGAAATACTGGTTCTACCTCTACACTAATTAGTTGAATGGATTTAGCAGCATCAATCACCAAGAAATACTGTTAAGATCTTCCTGTTTAAAGCAGTTAAACCAGTTATTTTGAAAACGTGATACTACTTCAAGAACAGCTTCAAGGTGCTGTAACACAGAGAACAAATCTGTGCATGAGACTCACTTTAAATACGTATTAAGACCAGCTCCTTAAGTCCTGTTCACCACTTTACTGAAGGGTATTTCAGTACATTAAGTGGAAACACTAAACACATTTCTGTACTCCCTGCATGCAAAAAAACTAGAATAATTAAGCTTCATACTGGAAAGATATACTGTGGAAGGACAACAGGATCAGCATTTGCAAGGGGCCATCACAAATTCAGTAAACAGGGAAGGAGGAGCTGCTCTTCTGTTTTGGAAGCTGCAGGTTTTCACTCATACAACTGAGCCAGAGGTAATACCACAAATTGACGTGCACTATGACCTAAAATGCTGTGATCCAAAATTCCAATATTTTTATTTTTTTAAAAATAAAGACATAAGAATTGTTATGAAAATCCAAGCCCAAAAGCTACAACTGAGTCTGGTAAAGTATCTTCCCAACTAAGTTTCAATGACATCAGCAAAATTAAAAGACAGTCCAGCTTTCAGTCTCCAGAACACAAAAGAGTAGGGAAGAAGAGCTCAAAAGGCAGGAATATCAACAGGCAAAAGCTAATAATAATTAAACACGTGATACTAGTTCAGAATATTCTTCAGCTTTTAGGAGTTTACGTAGAACTTCCATAAAGCAGGAAAGTGTAAAAATGATTTTTTCTAGTGAACTAATTGTAGGAATGATACGCTCCAAGTATAACCTGCTAGGAAACATTGGATGTATGCGGGACCCAAATCTAAACCCAAGGTCTGTTACACTGGACACGTATAAGCTTGCAAGCCATTACTGCGTGCTTCCTCCCTTGCTCCTCTCCTCAGCTTCAGTTCAGTTTATTTTCATTATCAGAAAAGTCTGATGGAAAAAGCTTTATATACCGAAATAAGGAACATAAAAGAACTAGCTTTCTCAGAAGCTAACAGCCTAGAAACAAGCAGATTAACGTGAAGATAGATTAAACTCAACTGTGTATCAACATATGGAAGATCAAACAAAAGAATAAAGTCACAAAAATCAGTGGTTTATCACATGTCAACTGCCAAGTCTTACTTGTTAGCACGTGTGCTCTTCACTTCCCCTAACGAGGATGCAATTTATTAGCTTAAACTTCCCTAATAAAAATTAAACCCATTAATTTGTAATGAACTAAGTGCATGTCCACGGTTATTACCACACAACTCACACTCATTAGTCTGGATTAATTTGCTTGCATGCCTGAATCCTAAATTACACGCATTAAGACTAAATAAATAAATAACTCTACAGGCACATTATAGAAATCCATGTTTCCATTTGGTTTTATGGCACAACTGATCAGCTGATGCATGTTAATCACTATGAACAATCATGCTTTTTCAGCAGTGGGCATTTTCAAACCCAGCAATTCATACAGTGTTTTTGTAATTTGAAATTTTATATTTTCCCTGTAGTTTGATGTAGCAATTCAGATGTATTGTGCTAACATGCTCCCAGAACAGTAATGAGTAACGCTACAAAGTCTAATTTGACAGGCATTCTTACATGTTAAAAAATAATTAAAGAGAGTTTGTAATGCAGAAGTTCTATGTCATAGTAAGTTGCACTTTAAGGTAATGCGCTAATAAGCTTACAGCGGGACACCTTTAACCAAGCCTGCTAGAGAGTACCTCCAGAAAAACAGGATCACGCAACTGTACAAAAAAATTGCTCATTCAAAGGCACTTCTTTTCACTACATGCAATTGTAAATTCTTCTTTTCAGACCAATCTGATTTGTATACTGCTATTGTTATGCTTGTATGCACAACAGATGAGATTTTTACAACAATTAACCAAATCTTTAATTATTGTATGTGAAATACACTATAATTTCTGACATGATTAATATAGTCAATTTACTGATAGCTTAAATGCAATGGAAGTTTTAACAAAATCTTTTTAGTTTTAACAAAAATCTTGGTGCACTGGACCAGATTCAGCGTGCGAGCAACTCCCATGGAAAACTCCAAAATATTATGTTAACTTAAGTGGTGTTGCAAGTAGGTCAAAAAACCAAGTTTAAGTAGGTGTAAGCGGTAAGGTAATGTCACTGACATGAATTTGGTAAAGTCAGTCACTTGCATACCAGAAGGATACAGATGCTACTGAAAAAAACCACCCCATAATCAAAAAAATCTACTCAAGATTTTTTTTTCCTGAACATCTTGAAACAGCATTTATTAAGATTCTGCACTCATTTAAAAAACAGGATAGGTTTCCTCACGTCTTCATGAAACTAATTTTTAATTATGAGGCACAATATTGATATTCATGTTTACTCAGGTTGATATTATAAAAACTTCATAAAAAGGCAACATTTGGTATCTTGCACTTCCAAAAAAGTATAGCATTGCTATTTATGCATATGCTTCAGATAAGCACAATGAATGCTGAATTTTCATTCAAACTATTATAAAGACTACAGGCATCACAGAGTCATTGTACTCTACTGGAGAACTATGGAAAAGACTTCTGATAAAACTTTTAATCAAGTTATACTTCCCGATTCAGCCTAATTTATAAAACCTTACCTTGGAACTCAGAAAGCAAATTTTTGACAAAGGTTTATTTTGTCTGTCTTACCTAAAACTTCTGCAGTAGCCATAATTTCACATGTGTACATTGCTGCCATAAGCCTCTGTGGTTTTGCTTGCAAAGCGTAACGACAAGCTTCCTTCATGGTGGCAATCAGTTGTCCAGAGAAGGGACCATAACAATCTGCAAGTAAAACTTCTCCCTTGTGTTTACTAATTTTCTCAGTTGATTTTGCAACACTTTGACTGCTGTCCTGGTGTTCATTCACACTGCAAGCTTCATCAGCACAACTGCTTGTTAGAGCAGTATCTTCATTTTGTTTATGTTCTACGGCATCACAGTTCCCTGAATCCTGACTGCTAGTTGACAGCATCTCTCCAACTTTATTTATTTCCCATTTTTCCACTGTAAAACAAACACCCATGAGAGGTTCTTCACACATGGGACCTGAAAGCGTAGCCAGTTGAAATCCACTTACTATGCTGTTGTCAAAGTCTCTGTATTTACTTGCTTCTTTCACAGCGTTCCCAAGGCACTGCCACACAGATCTTTTATAGCCCTCAAAATTATGTAACAAAATATTAGGCCCACACTTCCGTGGTCCAAATGACCAGATCTGATCAACAGCATTTCTCCACTTTCTTCCCTGCAGATTTTGCTCCAACTTTTGTTTGAATTCCTTGATCCTATCCAGAGTCTTCTGATTTATCTCATGGGTTTTTTTCTCTTCATTCAGAGATGTGTTGAGTTGCTCCATAGTTCGAATTAAGTCGCTGTTTTCTTCAAGAAGTCGAGTTACCTCCTCAGGAAGTGGCACTGCTCTTACACTGAGAGTAGCTTGTTTATTTGGAGTAGATATTGTAACAAGCCCATCTGAATCAACTTGAACTCCTTCAGGAATTTTATTTGGGTCCTCTTTTGTTTGGTGTATGACAGCAACTTTCTGCTGTTTTCCTATTTCTTCATTCACCATATCGACTTTTGGAGGTCTTGTTATTGTCTCTCGGAATGGTATAATAGGTGCTGATACACTAATCTGTACCTTTGCAAACCTGTAAAATAGAAGTTTAAAAATTAGTTTAAAAGTTAAAAAAGACTTTTAAACTTGGGGGTGGGAGGTAGGGCAGTAGCTTTAACATGGAACAGATGTTCATGAATAAATCTGACTGCAACACAGATTACTAGGCAATGCATTTCAAACTCAAACTCTTAAAAACTTTGTCATGTAACTCAAAAGAGAAGCATTGCCTCTTATGTCTTCAGATAGAATTGAAAAGGAACCGAACAAAATAAAAGAAAAAGCTTTGCTGTGCCGCCATGTAAATCACTAGTTCACCCACATCTTGGCAACTACGTGCTGCTGTTCTCTCCCCTCAAACCAGATACAACAGAACTAGAAAAACAGGAGGCTAAGGATGATGAAAGGTATGAGAGTACAAGCAGCCTTCGGCCTACAATAGAGGTCTACAAAATGATGAGGGCATGGGGAAGGCTGATCAGGATTAACTGACAACAAATCCACAACAGGCCCTGACCAGAAAATGGTTGCGGCCCAGGAAAGCATTACGGTTACTCTGGTTTTACTCTTCCCCAGACATCTGCTCCAGGCCACGCTGCTGCAGACAGCACTGAGCAAGATGGATACTCGATTTGAACCACTACATCTGTTCATACAGCAAGACGCTCTGAAAAGATGAAGCACTGGGTAAGCTGAACAGGCTTTTGTAAAGTGTGCAGCCGCAGTTGTACAACCTTGTAGGTTTAGCTCAAGTACTCTCTCTGCAGCTAAGAGCGTTTGGCACGCTGATACTCCCATCTTCTCCACACTCCTGGCACAGCAGATTCAGATCTGTGCATAATACTGTGCTGCCCTTGTCCGTGAAACTAGCACTGCAGCACAGAAGCAGGAGCATTGATGTAGGAAAAAAAGCTCTTGGCCAAGTCATAGTGCGATTAGCTAGCCAAAGCCTTAACCACTATTCTCCTCATAAACTTAAGGGATCATTCATAGCTGTAATCTTGTAAGAAATATAAGTACACAAGGCACTGTTCTGAAGGTGGCAGTCAATGACGGCTGCATTGGGTTGTATCAGCAGATAGGGACACATTTGTTATAGAATTATGCCAGGTAATTATTTCATGTGTAGGCCTGTCATTAGTAGCAGCCTTTTCTCTGCTATAAAGCAAAACACAATCCCTCTCTCTCATACATCCCAAGTAGCTTTATATTGTATGGTCGATTCAATAAAAATTAAGCTATATTTTTTTTTTAATAAAGTTACTTATGTGAGTACAGCTTTATACAAAACTAAAACATAAAAAAAGAAGCTATGGGAGATAATTAAAATAAATTGACCATTAACTACAGACAAAAATTAAACTATCAATTCTACACCAGAAAACCCTATTATTTCAGGTCATTAAACGCTTTTTGGTTTGTTAGAAGAGTTTATATTGGAAGATTCTCAAAGATATTAAAATTTCCTAATGAAAGAAAATAAACAAATTTTTAATGCTGTGGTGAATCTTATTTGTGGGCTAATTAAGAAAAAGTAAATTTGATCTTTGCCTTTAAGGAACCACGGAAAGCACAAAATAAAATGGGGTATGAGACTGTAGGTGAAGATTTTGGTCTTTCTCCACGAAAAAAGAAAGGAAAAAATGTTACTAGTGCAGTTCAGCCTGTTTAACTATAATTCATAGTCCACTTTGCAAGAAATGTACCAATTTTTAAAGGAATTGTTTCAGGTCAAGAGCTGAAAGATACAACCTAAGAAACTTTCTTTTCTTTTGAACTAAGTTGGGAAATAGCCTACACAGTGAAAAAAAAACCTGATTTGGAAATAAAAACATTTAGAAAATACCAAGTACAGTAAACCACAATAAGAGAATGATAGAAGTTTCAACAATATTGTAGTATTGGCATTTATAACAGTGATGAAGTGTAATTATTAAGGAACTGATATATTTTCCACAGCAATGCTATTAACCAACAGCAGTGTTTTTGAGATTAGTTTGTATTTATTATTTGTCTTTAAGTGAGTACTTTGCATGAAAACTTTTACTACACTTTAAAAAAGTATTCCACAAGATGAGAAAATTAATTACTAGCAATTAAAATACTCTAGAAGTAAAATCTTCACATCTTTGAGTATGCCACCATGTTATTTTACCACCCAGCTAGGAAGTGCCAGATTTGTTAGCTTTCATATCTTTAATAAACACCTCTATATTTATTCATAAAGGATCACCTTTTTTATCTTCAGGTGCAACTTCATGACCAGAACACCCTGCCTGGTATTGTATCTCTGTACTGTAATCACAGAGGCTGAAAATTGCCAATGGCACCATGGCAAAACCCTGGGCTTTCCATAACTATGAAATGGATGTTTATTAAGTGCACATAATCAGCATCTTGTTCAAATACATTCAGGATTTAATGCGGCTGAAGACAGTGGAATGTTGAAAGCTTCCCATCAGATCTGGAAAACAGCCTATATTTTCCACCTCATCTGAAGGGGAAAAACAATAGTCTCATAGAAAAATCTCTGAGGAAACAACTTGTTTAGCAATGAAATTTTCCTACCATGGGTAAAATGGTAATCCTGTGTCTTCAAAGATTTGTAACAGCTTTTTCTAGCTATATAACCTAAAAATTATATTCTACTAATTATTATCTCACTGCTACAATTACACCCTGTGGTATAGCAAGCTAGCACCAGATCAATGGACAATGGGGTTTGGTCTATTTATTTGAACAATGAAGGTATAAAAATAATGTTTGATTCTGCCAACTGAATTAGGCTCAGTTTTAAAAACACATGGCAAAAACAAGACCGTAATTGGAATGACCTGTTTCTAAGGCCCAGATATTATTTACTTTCATTTATCCCACTAATGAACTAGAGATAGAACTACTCTATAAACTAATGAACTGATAGAACTACTTTATTACACAAAGGGAAAGTTAGTTTTTTGATAAGGATAAGTCACTGATCCCTGTAAAGGAGGTGCAGTTAGATTTTCATGCTGCTATAGTTTACATTAAAAAAAAATTAACAAAAATTACATTGCAGTATGCATAACAAAGGATGAATTACCTACATGATTGCATGGCCATCTGTGAGGCTAATACAACGCATTCAGGAACACTCATACTTCAGCTCTATCGCTCTAAAGCTGAAATATATTGCTGTAATCAGTTTTAGAACAGCCACTTCTCTGCATCAAGCCTCAGTTCTAACTAGTAGCACCTACAGCTGAAAGCTAGTAGCTCAATAGCTGCCTGCAAATAACCCCACCACAACTACCACTTCCTGAAATCACAGACACTGATAGCCAAGCAAACACAGCTCAAAGTAACTCGTTACATTTTAATCTGTATGATTTGAGCCTTGAGAAATCACCAAAGGCTCTGTCCTTTACACCGTGGACTACATGGACCTAGGAGCTCTAAAGCAACTCACGCCAAATACTTACCAAGTCTGGGAAGAGTGATGACTAACATCGCAGTTTCTCGGTGACTGGTCATCTTGGTCTTTATAAACCCACTTTTATTAAACCTTGCACTAAGCCTTCATGAGAGCTACAATTCATTGCATCAAAAAGTGTTCCACACAAGATTATTTTAGAAGCCATTAGTCTGGACTCCAAGAAAGTGCAACTCAAGGAAAAAAACTAGGATAGTTTTCTGTCAAGCTAGGATAGTGTCTGGATTTTTATTGCGACTAAGCATGAACAGAAACTGCCAAGGGTTATTACACGGAAAATGGAAATGAAGCGCTGCTTTACTCTGGCAACCAGCACTACATTAACAGAAATAATTTTGTCCTTTGGTCTGATAACCAGTACTATAACAGTTTCATAATACAAAGGGATGCTTTAAAGTCAGCTGAAACATTTTAGGTATATCAAATGTTGTGAGTGATGGCAAGCAAAAAAAAGGAATAATGATTTATTACATTTATCTGACAGACTCAAAGTTCAGAGTTGTGTATCCCCCTTAACCACTCGTGAGGTCTGATCAGGTCCATTAAATGATAACAAAAGGACTAACCAAAATTTCCTAAGTTCTAGTAAATTTTGGCAATCATAAAAAAGTTGCAGAGGAAAAGCAAATGTAATCATGCACTTTATTTCCATAGGACTCAAAACCAAGATTTGTCCTTTTTGCAGTTTTCCCATGCACTTGTATTATACTTAAAAAAACCCCAAAACCACAACAAAAAGGCTCCACACCACCACCATCACCATCTTCATTCTCTTGTTTCTCAGTCTGAACAGGGTAATTTAATTCCCTTGTGCTTAGTATTTGCAATGCTCTTTGGACAGAAAGTTCTAAAACTTTCTGTTGTAAAATGCAGAAAATAAAATGCTCAAAGGTAAAAGGTCCAATTTATTACTCTATTCAAAAAGCACTAATTAGGAAGAAAAAAGAAAAATAAGTGTAGGGATATTAGGCAGAATATTCATATTTAGTCATTTAGATAAACATGGATGACACTGATCTTTTACTTGTTTCCATGTCTCTTCACATCTTTGACAGTATCACTTGAGCATAATTTTCTAAATACATACTGGGAAAGCTAAAATTAAATACGTGCCTTTGAAAAAGTTTGATTGAAGTCCTGACAAAGACAATTCAGTGTAGTTTCAACTCGGCAGAACCTCCTCAGTTTCTGTAATTACTCAAAAAATGTCAACTCTTCAAAAAAAAATAGTTGATGCTATTATGATAGATGCTGAGACCAGAATCTTGCCCTGCTGCATCAAGTACCACTTAAACATTTTGAATAAACACTCCCAATATTTTGGGGGAAAAACTTGTGGGTAACAGTTTAAGCACATTATACTGTCTCAATCCCTAGTTCACGACTTGCTATTCCAAAGTATGTGCATTTAGAAGTTAAATATTTGTAGAGAAACACACAGAGCTAATATAACTAATATTTCAGACCACAACTTTTCATCTTCACACTTTTGATATTTAATAGTTTAAATAGTTAACTGATGCAAGTTTACCACTGTCAGAACTCACATGGAATCCCTGTGCAAGGCAGGGAACCCTTCACTTGTCCTCCTACAAAATGGGGAGAGAAGGAAGGGACAATTCTTGTCCCACAAGCTAGTATGCGAGGGATGGCAGCTAAGTCCTTAGAGGCGGCTAGAAGGAGCACAAGCTAGTAAATACAGTTGCTCCCAACTAATTTTGGGAGCTGGTCCACAAGGGAGAGAAAAAGGCAGCACGAACCGTATGTCAAATCCAAGTGGGTCCATAGTGGAGCCCTGCTAGTCTGTGCCCTCAGGTGTTTCTTGTTTCGGCTTACAATGCCAAAAGCACAGAGTGTTTATGTGCTTTGGTAGTTTGGAACATTGACAACATATTCTTGTGGAATACAAGCAAGGGACACAAAATGGTCATTCCTGGAAGTTTATAGTTCTCTTAACAAAAGCCAAATTAGAAAACAACCCAGAAATAACCCAAAATGATGTTCACAAAAGAAGAAGTTAGAAATGTAAATATAGGGACTGCTACTAGCTGCTCACTATAATCCTGTTTCCCCATCACACAGCTATTATCTTATTACATTGATTTTGACCAATGCCATTAATAAAGGCATTTCTACATCTTGCTATGCAAACTGCAGCTAAAGACAGGCACAACCAATTTTGCTATATTTAACACATTTCATTCAAGTGAGGTATATCAATAAATAATACTGGTTTTGAAAGTGGTAAAAAGTGTTGCACTAAGCTGGAATGAGGATAACCATTAAAACATATATCCAATTTTAAAACTGATCCAGTCTAACTTCCAGAAGAAATGACTGTTGTCTGAACAGAACAGACAACAAATTCTAGCCCAACTAGAACAAATATGGGTACAGTAAGGCAGACATTCAACTATCCATCATGAAGTTTTCTTTTTGTTTTAGAAAGAAAATGACAGTAAAGGTATGTGGACAGAAGTACCAGAATTTTTTTACTAAATGCAGTTATAGGAAAGGACTGTTTCAAGACAACTGTTCTTCTACCAAGAAATATTAGAAGATACTAAATGTATGCATTTATGCTTGCAGAAAATCCTGCTCATTAATAAGGGAACAGATTAACATTAAAAAAAATATTAATGTGAAGAGTAGGATAGAGTGTGTCCATACAATTTTGGTCTTGATGCTTTCTAATTTTTGAGAGTTCATTTATCAGACATGATTCCCCTCACAGTTTTTATTTTGTATAAATGGTACATTACATTCTTAACTGGACTCCTGAACCTATTGCAATTTATCATTTCCAGAAAGTGCCCAAAAGGTGTGTAAGATCTACAGAAGTGATGAAATAGTACCTTCTGCCCAACTTCAGGTAATTTTATAGCTACAAAATGGTGCATTTATGATCCAGCAGTAAAAATGGTTAGTGGATGAAGCTTCGATTTTACCAGAACATAGATCAAAGATATGCATCTGACAGAGAAATACAACAGACACCTACTGAACTAAAAATATTTCTTCCTCCTTGCCCCTCTAACCTTTCTTTCAGGTCATCCAAGCAACGCTGAAGATGAACTTCTCCTGCTGTCACTAGCACATGCTCTCCTGTCTCCTGGATTAAAACTTGGACACACGGATCAGCTTGGTTTAAAAGCTTCATTCCTCTGACCAGCTGAGGCATATCACCTGGCAAAATAAGGTATTATAAACAAAGTAATACTGAAGAAGGAACACTTAAAGTAGGATATACTCAAAGTGAGAAATGGTAACACTCATTTTTATAGAAGTCTAAACACAAAATCACATTTTGGGAATACTCAAAAACTTTCAGCTAAATTCTGAGGTCTTTCTGTGGACAGATTTCTGGTTATGAGTCACAAAGAATGGTATGGTTTAAGAGCAGCAACTGAAGACAGAAACTATACTCATAATTTATCTACCAAGAATTTATGCACCGATTATAAAATTCACACTATACAATCATAACCATGCTACACATTTGAATGGATTGCCCACTTTTGGTTTACATAGATTTTTTTTTCAATTGGTTTAGTATACCAAACTAGCAAACTGTGACTACATTATCCTGCTTCCTATATACAATTAACTCCAGAAACGGCTCACAACCAATTAAAATAATAATAAAAATGTTATCAATATGAAGTGCTTAAAAATTTCAGAACTTCACTCATCTGCACAAATATCAAGAGATAGAACGTTTCTTATTTATTACAACTATTTAAAGTCGTCATTCAGTAAATAACATTTCTTTGCAATCTTTCATGGCTAAGTGTAGCAACCTGTAAATTGCTAGTGTTTAAAATGCTCCATAGACACAAATAATAACATGTTAAGTTTACTAAAATAAAAGAAAAATGATTACATATGGATTACTTAGAAGGCATAAAAGCGAATGAATCACAGGAAGGATTTAAACTAGCTGGAAGCCACTGAAAAGCTTTAATGTTACAACCTGAAAAGGGGAAAAACGCGGAATGTGAGAGCTTTTCAGTGAAACAAAACACAGCTGTCCCCAAAACGAAGGTGTTTAAAAAGAGTTGCCTTAAAGTTAATGGAGAATGAACAACACCAGCTGAGTCAAATTTTGCTAGATTACATCAAAGCTATGCATAAACACCTCATATCAGCAGCCTTTCATAATTAATACAATTTTTAAAAATTGATTATGATTCCTTTTTCTTACTTTACATATGGGGTAAAGAATACCCATAGGCTTTCTAGGAATACATATTCATATTTAGAAGTAAAAGTGACATTAAACTTGTCATTCACTTGGAAACTATTAAAAGAAATATGATATTGTATATTCAATGCTAAGCTTGTGAGGGTGTAATAGAAACATATCCTTGAAAACTAGACATAGAAATAAACAAACAGTTCACATAGCCAACAAAGTTGAACAAATACTTTTAACCTTATCTTCTATATTTAAGCTCACTGAAAGAGATGCACAGATTTTTTTTTTCTTTTAGAACTTAGGGTAACCGTACAGGAAAATTTTGACGTGAATGTGAAGACATGCAGTAATTTTGTAAAATATACATAGGGAAACAATTTGCATTTTTTTGAGTCATTTTTCCAAATAAGCAGATGTTCTTTTGAAGTAGGTTTGCTGTAGAAATCCGAGGCACCCATATGTGACAGTTTTCTAGGGCCACCTCAAGACTACATGCAGCTCACCGGACAACTGATTGCTTTCAAACTGCTACGGTGATATTTTGCTTGTCTTCCTATTACTACAAGCAGCAGTTGAATTTCAGGAAACCTTTGCAATAGTAGCTACCTTTGAGGTTTCTGTCGCTCTAAGAATTAGTTCAAACCATAGGTTCAAAAGTTACCAGGAAGGAGTAATTTAAGTAATGGTGTAACAATGATAGGGATTAATTTTCTTGAGGAAAAAAAAATGACCCCAAAATCAGTCTAGAATTAACATTCCTTAATTTTCAACTTAATACTACACTCAGCAGAACCAGTAATTTCCAATACTTTCAAAACAGCTTTAACAAATACACGATGAATGATACAAGATTATCTGTTATTCAAACATGTGGGGTAAATAGCTGCTAAGCTGCCCAATCACTTTCTAAAAGACATGTAATCTTAGTGTTACTGTATTTTGTGGCTGAACAGAAAGCCAGTTATTTTGGTTCCACTAACCTTACAATAAAAACTGGAAATAAGGCTGAAATTAAAATATAGCCAGAGATATACTAGTCTCTGGTTGAAGGAGGGAGGGGGCGTGAATAATCAGTTAGAAGCAGTACTGCAAGTCTGTACCACAAGTTTAATAATATAGCACAAAAGAACGTCAGTGGAAGTGAAGAACCCAAAGATATACTTCCTTTCACAGTAAAGGAATACTGAACCTTCAGCATCACGTAGCGTCTTACCTGGGGAACAGCTAAGTCTGACCACAAAAGGCACAACAAGGTCTTTTGTATCTCCTCACCTGCTGAAACATGACCTAGCCAGCTAGAAGAATTCACAAGGACAATAAAGTATGGTCCTCTAGCAAACACATATATTCATTTTATACTGAGTCAGTCACTAATTCAGTGGATAGATCATAAACTAGCCAGATTGCTAAGGGTGGGAAGCTGCGACGCTATCACACTGAATTTGCACTACCATCCCCTTCTCCTTTAAACTTACTTGGATGTTTTGGTTCAACAGCTACCCGCACAATCGGTGTAGCTTCAAAGTTGAGAGGTGTAAATGGTGGACAAGCTGGCGATGTTGACAGCGTTGCAGACTTTAGCACAACATCTTGCAGGCCTCCTATTCCTAATAGAGATTGGAAAAAGAAAAACAAAACAACAAAAAAATCACCCACTGACATATTAAATGAGACTAAAGGTATGATCATCAAGCTAAAAAAAGCAGAAATTATTCTAATTACAAAAGTCAGATTAAAAAAATCCCTCCCTGCTCATATGAAGTATCTGTTAAAATATTTGTGCAGAGTACTTATATGATACTGTGCTTTTTCTGGATCAAACATCAATATGAAACCTGATATCAATATGAAAATAGGTTGCTGTATGCTTGCTTCAAAGCTGAGCACAGCCAATGAGGTGTAATACCTGTGTGTACATACATGTAAACATGTGTACATTTATAACACTCCCATACATATATACATAGAAATACACATCTAATCTGTGTGTACACATAAACCCCACCCATTCACACATACAGCCCTCAAAAATGCAATATCCCTTCTTTGCAGACCCCTTAAGCCCACAATGCCCCCATCAGCCATCC
>JAVJGJ010000060.1:13543328-13568850 GCA_035590215.1 Microhierax caerulescens
CCCCCCCCCCCCCCCCCCCCCCCCCCCCCCCCCCCCCCCCCCCCCCCCCCCCCCCCCCCCCCCCCCCGGGGGTGGTTGGGTGGTTTTTTTGAGTTAAGAAATGTCTCACAGGTGTAGCTCTGGATATTTTTAGGAAGCCTCCCTCCTACTTCGTCCCACAGATAAACACATTAGTCATCTACTGATGATTTTCTACTGGTTCAATAAGAAAAGCACTTAACAAAAAAGAAAAAAGTTCTTTTGTTTGTAATTCCTATATTGAAACTTCCCAAGACTTCAGCTATAATGTTGACATCTGCCTTATTATAGAAGACAGAAAAAAGATGGGGCTACTGACCCTTTGTAAAGCTGTTTTGTACATAATTATAAATTGATAATAGATGTTATCCACGAAAACATTTCAACAAAATCCGAGAAGACATTGAAGTGTTTGGTAGAATACTTTAGTTAGGTTTGATATTTACACATAATTAAGTTTGCAAAAGGAACATACACAAAAAGACCTAAGATAATGGCTGGACTCAATGGTCTTAAAGGTCTTTTCAAATCTAAACAATTCTACGATTCTTCACCCTCAAAGCAGCAGAACATGGCAAATTCTCTATGTTCCTCTAACAAAGACACAGTTTATGTTGCTTATATTTTGGGCATTAAAGAGGAGAAAAATCTTTAAAATAAACCTCTCTGGCTCACTGAATATATCATAGTAGTTATGTTAGAAAGAAGTAGAGAAATGGTAACTACTCTTTTGCAGGATCACCATGAATAACATGAGCTATACACACACTCAGTTCTGGAAATCTATTAAAATAGAATCCTGTTTTCTTAGGTCTGTAACATGAATAGATTATATATTGGAAGTATTAATTAAAACAATCACTTCTCACTTTATTAAAATCTTTTAAAAATATTTCACACACACTGAAATGTATCTAGAACTTCAAAAAGACAGGAAGGGGGAGGCAGCAGCCTGAGGCTGGGAAGGGAAGCATTGAATCAATTGTGCTCTATCAGATTGAGTGTGAAAAGTCTTTTTAACATTACAGGAAAGGAGATGGAGGCAAGACCTTTCTATTTAAAAATGTAGTAAAGTTCAATAATTATTTTTAAGTAGACACTGGGAAGACATAAAATCCCATACAATATTGTAATATTTTTATGAGAATACTTGAGGCAAGACCCATGTGAGTGAAGTTCAAAAGTTCATTAGGGTTTTAAGCACAACGGCAAACTGAATTCTTCTAATTTTTTGACCAAACGTTTCCCACAAAAGAGCAAAATAACAAATCTCAGCTAATAGATCAATAACTTCAAACAATTTCTTCATAAATAAGACTAGATGTAGCATAGTCTAACAACCAACCAACCATTAAAAGAAAATGCCATTTTAGGTTTTATTCAGTTTTAGTAATGTGTCCTGAAAATGGGCAGACTTTTTTGGTTTTTTTTTTTTCATTTTTTTTCTTAAATCGAAGATTATAAAATATAAGTAACATCTGTTACTCCCCAGAATCAATTATAAGTGGCATTAAAATTAATCAGTGCCTGAAGGCCTCATCTTGCAAGGAATTAATTTTAATCTGTAGAAGTCTTGGAGGTTTTGTTGTGTTTGCCTAGAAAAGCTACAGGAAGATACTGCTACAAGTTCTGCATTACACATCCTATGTACATGGAGAATTTAGAATCTACTACTAGAAGTGCCAATTTCAAAAGACAACAGTAGTTAAAAAACTCACTGAATTTTGTCCATCCTTGTGCTGATTTTGATTTTAGAATTTGTTTAACTGTAGAATCCCAAGATACTCAATTTACATTTCTTCAGTTAAAAAAAAAAAAAAAAAAGAATATGAGGCCTTTATCATTCAATACATCAGGTAAACGAAAAGACAGACTAATCAGTTACTAGGATAGTTCAGACACCACAAGTAGAAGCAGTATACTAATTACCAAATGTGTACAATATCCTGTGGGAAATACCCTACTGAGTCATCAACCATTTATCCTGTTAACTTGCAAGACATGCAAGTAACTAATTAAAATTCATTTTCTAAGACCTGACCCAATACCTAATGCTCTCCTTTAAAGGCAACCCCCCCAGCCGCCCAATATATCTGCCTATAAGTGTCTTCTGCTTGCTTATTTTGTTGCCTTGGGAAATAACAGCTTGGGGTATTACAAAGTACCATGAATAATGGATCATTTTGGTCTACATTATGCAGAAGTTGATGTTTATTTTAAATATAATAGTTTTCAAGAAGGATCAAGAATAATACAAAAATTGACCTCATGCTAAAAGAACTCTTTAAACAGCTCATTTGTAGTTACAAGCAATAATATTTTTGGGGATAGATAATCAGAAGAATGATTCTAACAAAGCATCTTTCCAATGCCTCAGATTAGGATTATTTGACATAATGGGTGTACAAACAGATGGCATCAGAGGGAACAGGGGATGCCTTAAACACACTTGCTGTATCAGCAGTCAGGAAGTTACTGATGAGTTATTTATCATGTGCTCCAGTTTAATAGCAAAATAAATTCCAAAATAAACAGAAAATTCATTAAAATTAAAAACAAAAGAAACAAAAAAAAGAGATGTTACTGCCACTGGAAAACCTATGATTGGGCTATTAATATTGATCTCAGATTGAAAGAAAAAGATATATGCTCCAAACATAAAAAATAAAATTTAGCTAGAATAGTGACAAATTTTTAGTGAACAGACGGAATTCCAGAAAGTTTTCTCAGAACACTCACACTAAGCATTGACAAAAGTACCTAAGAAATCCAAATAATAAAGTTCTGGAGATGTTCTGCTAGCCCTTCATTATTCTAGTTGAAATAAGTTCTTGTCGTGATAAAAAAAATATTCTTATTTTTCCACAAAATTGAACTTCTATTTAAATCATGAATTTTACAAGTCAGCTTCATATTAAATATTTCTGGCAGTCTGTATCTGTGTAAACTAAGCATACTACAATCATGTCTACTTATCCTCCCAAAGCAATGGAAAAAAAGACTGCCATTTCCCTCCTAATTTCTGACTACTTCAGTTAATGTATCACTGAGATTTATTGCTATAATTCATAGTCCATACAACTTTGGCTTCCTAAAATACTGCAACATACTAACTTCTATTAGCTCTAGGGTTAAGAAGAAAATGGGGGAAAATACACAGATCACTCCTAAGATATGAGAATTCTTAAGACTAGTGCAGAAGATTACACAACTGAATTGGGCTTTAAAACGTTCCTCCGTTTCCAAATGGAGAAAATGAATAAATTAGAACTAATCTTGATTAATAATATTTAATTCTATTTACATCCCATTGGTCTCTTCATTCCTTAAAAACAGACACGAGCCTCAGGCTGGCAAAAGGTACCAGGGAGGGAGCTTGCAGCTTTAACATGTCCACATCTGGGAAACCCTTAGAGTTCAATTTCCTTTTCCACAGTAGTAACACCAGTCACTGAGTGCTTCATTTGTATGAGAGGATAAAAGGAAAAGAGATCCCACCCCAAGAAGCAGTCCAAGAACACCATCTCAAACTTATCTAAGATGATCTAGCAGCCAGCTGCCATCAAAAAGAGCAAGTTTGCCACCACTCTTGGCTTCCCCACACCAGTATTTGTCACACTCCAGGAGAGCCAATTCAGGATACTAAACAAACAAGAGTAAAACTCATCAAATAAACCGGCAAATTTCCCTCTCACCCAATTTTCACTCCCTCAACTGACAAAGCATTAAAAAATTTCTAAGAGTCACTACTCCTGACACCTTGTCCAAGAAAAGGCAAATCAACGCATTAAGCATAGTGAAACGCCTATGGCGTGACGAAGCCAACCAGAAGTACAGGTTCAATGATCAGCATCTTATAAAACTAGTTTAGTGACCTTTTTTTTTCCCCTCCCATCCATGTAAAATCCTGGTCCTGAAACAAGTTGGTTTGCCTCCATGCCCCACTGCTACCCCCTCAGAAGCTAGACAGAGTCTGGGTAACGTTTTGCTGACTAAGCAGAAGAGTCCACAGATGCAGTAGCATCATGTATCACCCTCAAGCAACAGCAGTGGCTCGGCTGCTGCTTCAAGGCAAAGCAAAACCTCAGAGCACAGAATGTCAGCTGCTTTTCCAAACAAAGGAAACGTGGCCATTTGCCACTGCTAGGTATCAGCTGTGGAGCGACAAGAGTTCTGCGTAGATGAAACTTTCCTGCTAAAAATGAAAAGTATTTCTGCTAAAAATGGCTGATTACTTAGATGACTTTTTTTTTTGTTTGTTTGAGAAGCAGCGCTTCCAACACAGCATGTCATACTTCCTGATGGGATTACGTACACAAAAGAATCTGTTAGAAACCGACTATGTTTTTAGTCTCCTTTCCAAAGTAACCGCAACTACTGTAATCACACAGTCTCCCCTCAACAACTTTTAAACATGTTGTCAACTTCCCCTAAGTTTACCAATGAGAGAGAGGAGAGGGTTCAAATATAATTAAGTTTCCACAAGTTATGTAAAATCAATGGCTAAGTACTGAAGGGAGACCAAAATTGGTGAGCTCCCTGAAAAATGGACAGGCAAACACAATCATTATATGTCCTGCTTAGAAGCAGCTGCCCAGCAGCCAGCATGAGCATCCTGGCTGGCCAACTGGGACACACACCACGGCGGGACAGGCGTAGTTTAGAGGGAAGCTGAGAGATTTTAAGGACACCAGTCCACAGGAATCCAGGCTTTGTTAGCACCACCGCTCAGAGAACTTGCTTTTTGAACGTCACAAAACAATTAGTCTTTTGTGGAAAAGCTCTGAAAAATGTAACCACCAGGATTCCAAAGATTTTAGGTCTCCTTTTGAAAGCTTCTCAACACACAGCTCTTTGCGTCAATGAACCATGTAGGCTGTCTTTAGAATTCATCACGTGTGCTTTCAACTTCCTTGTCCTCAGCAGCTCCAGCAGACTACAGGCGGGGGGGAATCGGGTTGAATATCTTTGCTGACGTGTAAGTGCAAGAACTGATGTAATAAGAACTACCAGCAGGTTCACGTTTTCATTTAGATTAATGGGCTCACAGTCACGCAACTCACAGTTGCTGACCCAATGCTTCGACAGTGCATAAAGCATGATTTGTACAAATCTTTACATACAATGCTTGGAAACCACCAAGTATTTAAATGTGTAATTGTTGCTCAATATTACATTTCAGAAATCCCATCAGTCACCAAAACAGACTTCTGTTGAAGTTTGCAATGATGATACTTTAGCCACTTAAGTTTAAAATGACAGTAACAGATAAAGTGACTAATCCCCCATACATTAACTTCAACAACTGTGTAATTCATACATTCCAAGTGTGGTTTTTCCATTTCCGCACCAGTATATTGTCTTGGCTCAGGTCTCCCTACATTCAAGTCAATAATAGTGTGCTTAAACCAACACTAAGTGCCTTTGCAAAACCTGCCTGCTTCACATTCATTAGGATGACAGAAATAATCTCCATTCTGTAAGGAAAAGCTTTGACTCACATCTCAGCTGGGGTCCTTAAATTCATTGCAATTTTCCTATTGCAACCTCACTGTCTTCACACAGACAGGCCCAGAAACAAAGACTACAATATAAAACACTCACTACCAAATTAGGTGAACTATCTAGTAAAACATGCTGGCACAAAGGAAGGTTACCAAACGCAAAACCCCACAAAAAACATTAGCTGGAGTCTATGACAGCCATGACGGAGGAGCAGCCTTGGAAAATGGAGCCTCTCAATTTTTTAAAATCCCTGGCTTGAATTTTGCCCAAGTACATAAGAGACCTCACTGGAGAGAATTAGGTAGTAGGGAACAGGAAAGGTTAGACAAGAACCATACTTCTTTTAGTCTTAATTAGATGCAAAAAGGCACCTAAACTTGGTTCCAGTTATTACAATCAAGTGACACCAGCAGCTGTTCTGCATCTTAAGACAAAAACTCAATGGTACCAGGATGTTTGAGATCACCTTTACCTACCAATAACTGGAATTAAACAATACTTTATAAATAACAAACTCTTATGAATTCAGATTCTGAACCATGTAAGGTGAAACTAGAAGTTTTATCTATGCCTGCTATTTTCAATTGATATTGTTTTGACAATGAAATTAGAATAACTATTACTAGGTAAGTACAAAGGGAGCTGAAACTAGGACTGCTTGGCTTGCAACCTCTGCACAAGAGTTTTTCTAGTAAATATCAGTACAATTTCTAGTAAATATCAGCTTTTCCAGTTATTTGCTAAATGATAAACCACTACAGACAGTTTAAACTTTAAGCCTAAACGCTCCAGTGCTGCCCCTTTAACACTGTTGTTTAGCAGCGCTCCAGTTTGACATCAGTTGATACTCCTAAATATATCCCTGCCTCAACTCCCCCCCCACAGCTCACCAGCCAGCCAAAGCCAACTTAATGACTCACACCCTGATACAGGCTACACAAAACCTCACAACGCTTCTGCAATTTAATGCGAAGCATGAACCAACATCAACATTTCGGGAAAATATTTAGAAAATAACTCACTAAAACATCGCCTTTATTAACAACCTCTTGACTTTGTAACCTCTCCATTTGTTACAGAGGGTTTTGATTCTCCACAACGGTGTTCATGTTCGCTGGGGTTGTGCACTGATTGATTCCAAACGGATCTTCCTTGCTCAGACTCCCATGCCCTCACAGCAACCCCCTCCCTGCTTCTTCTGGACTCCTTGAAGAAATTTTGGTAACAACAAGACAATGGAACCAAAAGAGAAACATACAAAGTAATAAAGGCTTTTGTGGCTAGTTTGAATGTAGAAGTCAAGGCATTTCACAACCCCAGATGGTATTTATTGCAAGAATGCTGTGTATTATAGGCATTAGGTCTACTACACAATAAGACAAACACTTCTTCACATGTGGGTGCGAAAGCGTGTATCCTGCTCCTCTCTCTGTTACACAGGAGGCCCGGCTAAGATTAGGAAGTGCTCCAGCAGGAATTTAAAACACATTCAAATAAATTGCCCACGTGGATTAGTGGTTTATATTGCATAAACAACGACCGTTAGAAGAGCTTTTGCATTGGCTTAGGTTGTGGTTCACTAAAATATTCTCATATAGTCTTACTTTATTGACATGAGATCATTAAGGTAATCAAAATAAAAAGCTGAGGTAGAGGAACAGATGGAAAGGCAGAGACAAAGGTGGAATCCAAAGAGAAAACAGGAGGTTAATACTATGACTTGGGGTGGGGAAATAGGGGAAAAAGGGTAGATTTCAGAGCCATGTTAACACTCCAAAGACAGCAGAGGAAGTTCCAGCCTAATTTCTACAGCCTGGATAGTACTCTGTGCAATTAGTGTAGCTATAAAAGCTGAAGAAAAATTCAGAGAAGAGAATTTTCCCATCTCTTTTTCATATAAAAAATAGCATTTCTCAGGACAAAGAAAGTATTGGAGAAAAAAAAAAAAAGAAGCTAAACAAGTGTTTTCATGACAGTGGCTTTACTTAACACTGTGCTGCCTCTGAAACCAGTACATTATCTCCGAGTTAAGCTAATAAGTAGGCACCGTGCTGATTGCAGATTTTTGGCTTTCAGAATACTCCGTGAGATTAATTTAATTTAGAGTCAAAATTTTTGTAGATTTTCTACATGAAGAAATGCACATTAAAAAACTTAATCCAAAGATTTCACTACGCTGACAGTGCTGTGAATCCATGCGAGACCTTCACCCAAAACTGAAATAGCTACACATTTTTATATTGTATGACAAAAAGTGCCCTTTGGCTTTCAGATTAAATAGGAATAAGAAAACATTTTAAAGGATGAAACAAGTTACCTGGTTCCTATATCCGTTTCTCCTAAAATAACATATGGAAGAATTAGATGACAATTCTCTAACTACCCTAATTTGTCAAGGAATCATCATTATTATCATCATCATTCAGATGCTCTGAATATTGAGATCATTTTACATTCAACTTCAAGCACAATCTTAATCAGACAGTTGTGCATGTCATGAGAAACTGAAAACCACCAATGTTTTTCTTAAAACTGTTTTGTTTACAAGATTTTTGAAGTATAAAAACAGGAAAAAGCCTTATTCAGTCCAAAACATGTAAAGGAGTTTCAGTTTTGCATAACCTTGCAACAGAACATGTCACAAATTCAAGAGAATTGTAAATTTTCCATTACCACAACCCACCTATACAGAGAACAACTCCCTGATGCACTAAAGCTGAAAAAGAAAGTAAGAGTTAAGAGAACTTACTCAGAAGTCAAGAACTAGGTTTAACCAACAAAACCTACTCTGCCTACAGAAAACTACTTTTATCCACCACTCATTCGCTGCCTCCTACAGGGCACACAGAGAGGATAACATTTTGAGACGCCTAAACTGTAATTGCTAGATCGAGGATAACATTTTGAGACAACTGAACTGTAATTGCTAGACCTAAGTTTCTTCTCCCGCACACTAAGTTGCACATAGTATGTTTCAGCACTGTGAAACATAAAAAATGAGGATAAATTTTGTATCATTAATACGATTATCTAGGCAGGTAGTTTGTGTTATTTGAGGATATATTGGGAAAACCACATTGTCCTGATTGAGTCTGCAAAAGGATAAAGAAGCAGCACTGTATACAAAGCCTGGTGACTGAGAAGCACACATGTGAAATATAACTCCAAGATACAGGAAACAAAGATTATCCAAACAGGCAATTTAATGATTTAATGCAAGTTTTTACACCCTTCAATGTCTATGCAATTCTACACTTCAGTCTAGCCTAAATAACACCTGTGAGGCTGTGTTCTAGCTACATTTTTATTTAGTTATTTGCCCCAAAGTATACTATGACTTGATAATATGACAAATATCTACATTTTACAACTTCCTTTAGTACATGAATTGACTATCTTTGCAATTAAGCCAAAAAGATTATTTCATCTGATAGAAATTGAACTTTAACTGACCAGAACAGCTAACGGAATAACCACCTGATTAAAAGTACACACTTCTTTTAAAAAAATGTCACTATCTGATTTAAATATAACATCACAGTAGCATGATATATATTTTTTATAAATAACATTGCAAAACTTGAAATCCTTTAAGAATAAAACTTCTTTTCTGCTTTGGTAATTGCACATATTCCTAAACAGATCTGATTTATGCTGTCTTTTTTAAATCTGAATTGCTATACATGAATTTACATGTAATAAGGCATATATTTTCAAACTTATTTGTGCTTAAAGCGAGTATTTTGTACCTATTCTTGAAATGACACTGCGTGTTCTCAGTTTAAATTTTATAAAACCCATAGCCACATTAAACAAAGGAAATGTTCCTTTAAAACAGTTTTCTGAAAGTTTTGAGTTCTACAGCAAACTACTACTGCAAAGGGAATTCTCCAGCATGTTTAAATCAGAAGTAGGAAAACAAGCCTAATAGCATTTTGTACAGAGGGATAAAAGGTTCAATTATATTGTCTAAATACAGATTCTTGTTAATCAGGTAATTTACACCTCTTTGTAAACTGAACATTACACAGTAACTCTTCAAATTAGGCGTGCTGGCTGAATCTCTCAGCCATTTACTTTAGTGCCCTAGTGTTCAAGTTCATCCCTGAACTGATGTTTCCAGCTTCTTCATACAAGAAGTATTTCCTACTTCCTACTTTCGCACAGTGGCACTAATGGGCAGGATACTCTTAGAAACTTAATTCTAACAACTTAAGAGTACAAAACTGAAGTCATGGTGGTTCATCTACCATAGAACCTCATTTAGTGGTGGATACCAAAATCTCTTTATTGATCTTCAACCAATCAAGGCAGGTCAGATGAACCACATGGTAAGAGAGAGCATGTAGCTATACTATAAACTGCCACCTACTGAACTATACTGACATCCTAGTTTTAAAGAGGATTCTGGTTTTAAAAAAATACAAAACACCAAAGACAAAAGCATGCTCCAAGTAATTTTTATAAGCAGATTGAGAGAGAGTAGTTTTAAGGCTCTTCAAATGAAAATGTGAGGTAATTTCCCCAAATCGTCAGTGATGTATCTCAGTATGCTGGAAAAAGTCCCAAACGCAGTGTTACAGATGTGAGCTCAGCCCATCATCTCAAAACTTCACCTCAAGACTTCTATTACCACTTTACATCAGTGACACTAAATACTTTAACACTCTTCTCTTACAGTATTGGAAAAAAAGAGGTTAATTAGCCAAATAATAAACATGGCTATTTCTGTAGATAACTGTTCTCCCTTTATTTACACATGGACATATTATTCAGTTTCGTAAAGGGAGACTAAAAATAATACATTGATGCCAACTAAAGAAGTAACTGTGAAATACTGGGGGAAATACCTGTCTTCTTATTTTAAAGAGACTTCAAAAATCACACCCAAGTACTCACACAGAAGATCTGGAAATACTGCAGAAAAGCCAGCTAGTATCTGGGACCTAAACCCACAAGCAGTTAGCTATTGAAAGGCTGAGTAACATCTGCCCAGGGGCCATAACTGTGTAAGTCAATTCTCCACCCTTACTCAATGAAAAGGAGTCAGTCTTCTCAACACTGGCCCTGAATTCTGATCGATATATATTAATGTCATAATAAGCATCTAATAAATTTGAAGTCATAAGGCCAAATGTCACTTTTTTGTGAAGCAAACACAGAGGTGATAAACAGACAATTGCCTGTACCTCAAAGCCCCTTTCCAGTCTATTTCTAGATCTTTTCTATTAAGGAACTGCAGCTCATGTGCCTGCTGCTGTGGTGTGAGTTTCTTCCAGCAGCAATGGTAGGAAATTGTCTTGATTCTTGTTAGTCCCACTGCTGCCTGCAGGCACCTAAGTAGCAACAATGAACACCAACAAGTCTGGGCAGTTTTCCTTCTGGTATTATTTGGGAAACATCAAGCATCAGCAAGTATCTGACTGCATACAACACCCAAAAAAACATGAGGAGTGCTTGCCTCTCATTTGGAAGATTATTTAGAAATCTAATTTTCATTTATGTGAAAGCTCATATTTTACAGTTTATAATAACTACAAGTTGGTTTAAAACTGATACAGAACATTCCATTGCATTCCCTTCTTTCCTCAAAAACATGACTATTTGAATTTTTTGACATTATAATCCAACAGTGGTCAAGAGCAAACCTAAAGGTATTTCTGGCTAGATAAATGTATTATGAGTTTAACTTAAATAGTTTTAGACAGTTCAATTTTAAAATACATTTTAAAAAAACCCTGTATTCCAGTGGCAAGACTATAAACACATTTTTAAGATCTCCTAATAAACTACTAAATATTAGAGCAGAGAACATTCCAGAAGCACTAGAGAATTTAGAAGTGGTTTTCCTCAGAAAGAATTACTACACTTAAGAGTTCCTTTTATAGTCTTAAGAAGCTACAATCAGAAAAATAGAAAACAACTATAGCTACTCAAAAAGCAATTTAAATTCTTCAATATAAATTCAAAAAAATAACACCCAACCTAAAAAGGCTTTATAAGGAAACTACTAACCATTCAAAGCATTCTCCCAAAAAACCCCTTAGCTGGGTCAATAAAGACACATGTCAGTGCTATATCTCTGACTTAAGACATGTCATATTCTTTCCTCTCCAGTGATATGCTGATATTGATTTGAAAACAAGGTAATGAATCACTTATTTCTTTTACAATAAAGTTTGTCAAGTCAAATCCCCTGAAATGGAAACACAAAGCAAACAGCAGAAATGGTATGGCAAACAGGGTAAAGGAAACTTATCAGATGATCAGCAAAATACACTTCTTTTCCATTTGATACTAGTTCGTCAGCTGCACATCATGCTATGTGACATTGTCCAATAAAAAACACCAATTATTCAGCCCGCTTGTTGGAACGACACACAGCAAAGAGCAATAACTGCACAGGGATTAAGTCTACTACAGCAAAAATAGAGGTAAGAAAATGGTTTCAGTTTCCAGCACTGAGAGAGGCTAAAGAGATTCACTATTCTGTCTTCAGCTCAAAGAACCTTGAACATATTTAGTATTTTTCAACAATTTAACCATTCATAAAACATTAATTGGGTAGGAAATTAATATCAATACAATGACGTCAGGTATACTCAACATTTGACAGAAATGTCATTCACTAACAAAATCCAATCAATTATACACGTTTTCCTAAATAATGCTGGATTGCTATAAACTAGTTAAAAATGCAAGGTTATTTTATGGGAGTTATGATGGCATTTAGCGATAAAAACTGCAAGCATTCCAAACCTGAAGACAAAGGTTTTTCTTTGTTTCATTCACTATTTTCTCCTCATTTCAGTAACATTCTTGAGAAAGACTGCCCTCCTGTGTTCGCTGATCACAGTATGCGGAGATAGAACAGCCCATGCAGCTGGAATCACTTCAAGCTGGCTATTTTATTTTTATTTTTTTTTTTAAAAAAAAAATCACATTACTGATTCAGAGAGTGAAATTAGCCCACCAAATGTTTGCACAGAAATAAAAGGCTGGTGCAACAGCAGGACTGTTCCTAGGGCTTTCACAGAAGGTGGTAATGCTTGCTAGTTGGCATCAGTCCTAGAAAGCGATTCTGGGCCTTCAAAATGGCATCGCTGCTTGCAGCTGCTCTTTGCTCTTAACAGAGGCTGCTTATTAAAAGCTCCTAAATTGTTCAATGAAGTCCTAAAGGAATAAAATGCTTGTTAGACACCTTGTAATGAGGTTAGCTATACTGCTTCATACCAGCATCTCGCACTAACTACAGCTATATAGCACCTTTCTTCAGAAAGGTAAAAAACAATCCAGAACCACAAATCCGTAATCACCTACATTTCCCATGTCATATTGTTTACATGTCAAGAAACCTGTAAGTGCTTTACAAATAATTAAAACATGAAAGAACATTGTATAGGAAAACAAGCATTTTAGAAATGGAAAAACCAAGGTACACAGCAGTCTGTCATGTAGGAAATCAGTTCATGGCGAGCTGGCAACAGGAGTGACTTCTAGATTTTGCTTTTAACATAATCGTTTGGTGAGTTAAAGAAACAAGTGCTCTTAATTTGGGAGAACACTTGATATTCACATAGCTAACTGCATTTGAAAACATTCAGGAAATCATCTAGCCTCCTATGAGAATTACACTAAAGCACTACAAATCCATTGGTAAGGGGAAGGCTTTGCTTTTAACAGTATTCAGCAAAACCTAAAAGGCATTTAAATAGTCATACAGGCAGCCTGAAGAAAAATCTGGGGCTTGTGTCTAGAAAATACAAGACTATTGTTGTGGTACTTGTGGATAAAAAGCAGCAAGTATGTCAATCTGAAGATGCATGTTACTCTGTGTGCACACGTATGAGCGTGCATGCGCAACATGTTTTGAGATCAATTCCATTCCAATTAACTAAAACATACCACCTGATGATACTTGTTATTTACTTGAGAAAACATGACACTGAGCCAAATTTAAACCCACCCCCACACACAACATTATTCACTTATACAAGTAAACATGCTTCTACTTACACAAGTACCTAAACCAGTGTTTTCAGGAACATGTTCCTCGGGTTTTACACCAGTGTTTCCTTAAATTACTTGGAAGTAAGAATCAATACCCAGTATGGGCATCCAAGGCCTTTCATCACAAAAAAAAACACTCCTCCTTTTTGACAATTTAAAATACATAAAATACATTTTTACACTACCTCCAGCAACTGTTTTCATTACCAAAACCCCTCTTTTTTTTTTTTTTTTTACACAGAACAACAAGAAAAACAACAAACGGGGCAGGGGAAGAAAGCTATTATGTGCACCTGGAGGGCATGCACTTCCTTAATATTTACTTATGAGCCCAAACTACTTTTTCCTCACATAGTGCCTTGTAATTTTCCCTTTCTCACTTTGGGGATTACCCACCAAGGTCTTTTTATCATCTTCAACCACAAAAATATCAGAACAAGTGTCACAGAATGACAGTTTTCCTGTACTTGTACTTTTCTTTTACCTGGTTTAAGTAAATAAATAAATACCTAAGGAAAAAAAATATGTTATTTTTATATATATATATATATATATTTATATATATATATATATATATAAAGAGAGAAAGATTCTTGTGTGGGAAACAAGCAAATCAACCATCCCCACTTGCATTTGCATTCCCCAGAATACAGACTTACTTATTACTGCTTCAAAACACTGGTGTGATAGAGGTAGCCTTGACTTAGACAAAATAGTCTTAATGTAAAAACATAACTGAAATAATTTTAAACTTGCCTGTAATAAACTCCTTTCTGGAACTTTTAACACTGTTTCAATGTAAGTTATTGTTTTCCCTCTTGGTAAAGCAGTAAATTTTTCACTCATGCAATGACATAATAAATACTGCTTCCCCAACCCTTCATTACCAAAAAAAAAAAATGAAAAGAAAAATTGTTTGTGTTAGCGTTAATTTTTCTATTTGTGCACCTGCATTATCAGTCTCTACAGTTTGTTAAACGATACCTAACACTACATGGCAAACAGAAGAACTGACATACAACATCCAAATCAAATCAAATTAACATTTTGTGACTTGACATAGTCTTCCTTTTCATAAGAGAAACTAAGCACTAGTAGGAAGAGCTATGATAACGAAATGAGAGAACAATGGATTTCATGCTATAGCCAGGGCTTCACCTCCTGTCAAATCCAACACACCTGGAGAAGATGCTTGCATGGCAGCAGGAACCTCCAGTACCATAGATGTTCCCTGTACCACAAGGGGGGTGTCCCAGCAAGAACCTGAACTTCTATATAACATTCAATAAATTAAAGAAGCTAAACACACCTGGATAGCCACATGATTATCTGTATCAGGCTCCTCTCTCTGACACATTTTTGGCATAACAAAAAAGGACAAGCCTTTGAAGAGAGTGGGGCAATTACAATACCTTGCTATTTGCATAGTTCTAAATTATGCAAACACAGGTCAGTATTAATTATAGTGTCACTAAGAACACGCAACGATATATCAGTCAAACAGTCTTTGGCATTTAATAGTCAACTACTGTTTTCTCTCCTTAAAGACACAGAAAATGACAGTATTTTCAAAACAGCACACAGACACCTGTTGAAGGTCTATGATACAAGGTTTTCTTTTCAATGGATATTCAGGCAGTTTTCAAAAACATGACCCAGATGTCTTGGAATCAAAATACATTAACTGATCTTGAGGTACAGATTTAGGTGACATACATAATTGTCACACAATGTTTGCAAGCACAAAGGACTTTTACATTTGGAATTTGAGTATGATTTCAATATACCTAGGTAGAATTTACAAAACAGGTAATACTGTTTCTGGTAAAATAATAAGGCATCTGCCCAACTGCAAGACAAGCGAAGCTGGTGCAGTTTATATGGACCTTCAGACAGGACAGAGTAATACAGAGAAGGCTGGTACTGCAATAACGACAAGTAGGTGGACCATGTGCAAGGTAAGGCTCCCACTCTCAGCCCTGAAGACCACAGGGCGGTTCAAATTCAGCAGCTGCATACCATGCAAAAGGCCTGTGCCATGACACAGAAAAATAAGCCATGCCTGAAATGGAGCATCCAGACACATGGTTTATTTTTTGATCAGTACTTGGCATTTTTCCAAATTAAACCTCAAGATACTTTTCATGGCCCATTCCAACGACTCATGGTTTTCATTCAGCAGTGTCAACTAAACACAACAGCCATCTGGAACCCGAGGGCACATATCTAATCTTGTATAACCTTATCTTTGCTCCAGTAACTGAATTCTCCTCCTGCAAGGTCTCTGTTCATTGAAAGCAGCACAAAGTAGAACCTCGTAGTACCAGTTAACAAGTGTAATTTCCTGTCTGCTGGCATAGGGCCTCTAACAGAAGAGCGGGGGGTGGGGGGGGTAGTGAAGTGAAAAATAAGACAGCACTCTCTCTTCAGAGGGCATTTTGTTCACATACTCCTTTTTAGTTCTCAGAGTGGAGAAATCAATAGTGCTTCTAAATTACAAATTCTACAAACCAGGTGTTTTTGTCAGAGACAAGAATTTTACTCTTTTCATAGAATATTCCAACAAATAAATTTTAAAAGAAGATTTATTACAAAGACTTTTTGTATCCTTGGTCCCCTGGAACTTTTTTATTTGTTTTAAATCACACTGCACCTCCCACTCAAGGACTGCAAAAAAATGTATAGCAGTTGCAGAGATTGTAAAGAAGAAAAATTATGAATTATAAACAGGTATGTGGAAGGAGGCAGTATTTTGCATTTGCCACATTACTTGAAAATGACATAGTGCTTAAACCTTTCTTACAAATACTTTTGACAAAACATGTGAGCTGCAAACTTGCAATACAAATTAACTAATGCAAAGCAGTTTGTCTCTTCTAACTTCCAGGAACTCAGAATAATAGCAGAAAATAACTTTCCAAAGCTTGCCAGAACGGCTATGCATATAAGATAGGGGCATAGTATTGCTTTTCAGCTGGATGTTCTTGAATTCTGCTTGTGTGACAGCTTTATAGTTCAAATAGCCTATGCTTCATTATCTTTTCCTCTTAAAATATTTTGCTACAACTTTCTCATATTTTTAGCAATTAAAAGGACATTAGTATTTTAAGGAAACAGTAATTGAATACAAGGAATAAGAGATGAAAGCTTTTCATCTTCAATAAAACAACCTGTATCAAGCCATGTCTTTGATCACTAAACCAGAATAAAGAATAAAAAGGCTGCTCACTAAAACCAAGAAGATACTTCCTTGTCAGGAACAATCTATAGCAAAAAAACCCCAAACCCTGAATAAAAAAGATCTGAAAAAAACCTATACCATAAGTTTTAAAGTGGAAATATACAGTCATGATTAACTGTGTATTCCTTATGGCAATAATTTAACTGTACAGAGTAAAACTACAAAGCTTTCAGAAAAGCTTCCTTAATTTACTAGATAATGTACAAGCAATTTCCTTATATGGCTGGAGAGAAATCACTGCTGTACGCTTTAAAGCTGGAAGACAAATGGCCTTTAAAACAGAAATCATTGTTATTAACTGGAATAATAAAATCTTGCATCACCATTGTTTACACGTTCCTTTCATATAAAAGGTACTGCATTTTCTGCTGAGTGTGGTAAATCATCACCAAATCAGTAAAGGTGTTTACTGTATTTATGTAAATTAACAATGCAGCTTTACAGGGAAGTGGGAGAAACCAATGAAGAAGGTATTTAGGGCTTTTAGTTTTAAAAATTCTTTAAAACTACAATGGATTAAAAAAAAAAACACCAACAAACCTATATATTTGAGCTTGTATCTTCTAGGTAAAAATTAAAATTATATTTTGTCAATATGTAAAAAGACTAGACAATGATCTGCTATAGAGAGATAAAATACCAAACAACCTGACCAAGAGCTCCAACTGTCAATTCTGATCTTAAAATTCTAATGAATTCTTCTAAATATGACAATTTTTATGTTACCATTTAGAACTTTCCTATTACTCCAATTGCTTTCCTTTATGGAAAAGCTAGACCCCACTGCAGAGTAGCCTTTAGCAGTAGAGCCTACTCACTAGTTTTTGTTAGATTTAATTGGTTTCAAAAACGTTTCTTGAGATTTAGTCCATTAAAGACATAATGTAATTCTCACAATCTCTTTTTCTTTTCTCTGCTAAAGCAGCTCCAGGAGTATTTACTATTTGGCAAGCATGAAGACAATATCCTTTCACTTTTAATGCAGTGTGTTTTGGGGTGGGTTGGTTGGTTGTTTTTTTTCCAAACTCAGTCCTTCTTTGAAGTAAATAGACCATATACATAATACCTTTTGACACTGAAAATGGTCAATTTCGGCATCAGACTAAAGTAAGGCATAACTCAGGATTTTAAAATATTAAGCTTCCAAATAAAACCAATTCACCAGCTGTTTATATAGTGGCCCATGATAAAAGGAACCAGCATGGTTAATTCCCCAGATTAACAAATCCAACCCTGACAAGAAAAAAACCACACCCTTGGATTTTACTGTAGTTTGTACATTTTCATTCACAGAATGAAAGAAATAAAGAACCAAATAATCTAATAAATTAAAATAACTTTTAAAAGTTAAAATAATACACTTTCTAAATTCTAAACACTGCTTTCAATAATAAAAAAAGACAAATTAAGGACAAAACCAGGAAAGAATGCTATTCATAATTTACAGCAAAGCAGCTCAGAGTCTGGCACAAAAGAGCGTAACTCAGTGATTAGGATGACTTATCACTTAGAACCTTGTCCATGGAGAAAGTGAAAAATTTGCCACAGCCAAAAAAAATAATTCTTAGCACCATACTTCAAGCAGACCCATAAATAAAACTAGTTATCCACATCACTAGAGAAGTTATATTACAGCATTTCCACTGTTGGAAAAATATTACAAATAGTCCTTGCAATTTATAAAATATGAGACCTTACCACTGCCTTTGGCAATTCTTGGCAGCAATGCTTACCTGGCAATACTCCAACCTGAAGACAACAAAGCTAATGTAATCCCTAGTTTTCTCCTATTTGTGCATCTTTCCCCTTCTCACAATTCAAAGTTCACAGAAATCACAGTTTAATTAGACTGCCTTCATTTTTTGCACACACAACTTAATTAAAAACATTCATAGCTTTATTTTAAGTTTTCTAATTACCAATTACACAAAAAAAACCCTCACTGTATTTTGGATGATATAAGCGTTCAAGCTCTAGGAGATTAAATACTAGTTACATCTTACCCAAAACATTTCCTGCAGGTACTTCTTCAAGATCTTCAAGTTCTCTTCCCATAAGCAAGTAGAGATTCTCCAAGGTACAGCTAGTCATATGAGGTACTAATGGCAGATCATTTGTAGCCGAACACTGGGATGACAACTACACAGAGTAAAACAACCCGTGTCAGATATTTATCACTTAATATTGATAAAAACTTCTTCCTTAAAACTTCCTTACATTCCAAAGCTAAGAAACATGTCAAAGCATTTTCATTTCGAAAGTTAGATATTAAAAACCAACATATACTTGAAAATATTTTTGTACCCTTCCAAAAGGCTAGTCTTGTAGCACACAAGCAAATGTCACCAAGAAAATAAAAAATAATGCTTTCTTTGGTAATTTTTAGGTGTGCAGTACCACTAGCTCACTTTTCATTGTTATTGATAAAACAGATGTTTTAAAGTAAATTTATAAGCAATGAACATCTATGATCATAATCTCAAAACATTTAATAACATTTTTTTCATAATATTATGAACCTTTCTGTTCCCAAAAATCTTTGGTTCTTCCCTTGCAAGTTTTCTTTGAAATAAAGTATGCACATACTGGATTTGTTGTTAACTAATACAACACTTAAACTGTTTGGAAATGTTAAGGTTTATAATGAGCTAATGGACACAATCAGGTATTACCACAATTACCTAAAATATTTTGATACTTTTTGGAATTTTTTACTTGAATATTTTTTTTAAGATTTCTTGAGTGAGAAATGTGTAAAAAGTTATCAGTGTTTCAAAATACCAAGTTACGCTAACGGTTCACTGTCATCTCTTACCTTATGCAAAGACTCAGCAGGATCATATTTTGGTGCTAAAACAAAGATCTTTTGCCCTCTCCGCACCACGCCACTGAACACTCTAGCAAAAGCAATGAAAGACTCCTTGTTCTCTGCTTCCTGTTTCACTGCGTTTGAGGTCGCGATCTCTACTTGACCGGTGAGCTGTTGCTCTTCACCTAATCAATGTTAGAAAAATAGATGAAGTATAAAAACAGTTTCTGCTTCATCATCTGAAGAAAGAAAAATAATTACATACTATCCCATCACATCTGATGATGCATTGAAAGACGGCAAGAATCAGATTCAATTAGGATGAAAGGACCTTTAAGATCACCGAGTCCGACCATTAACCTAGCACTGTCAAGTCTACTACTAAACCATGTCCCTGAGCACCAGATCTACACCTCTTCTATAAACCTCCAAGATGGTGACCCAACCACAGCCCTGGGCAGCCTGTTCCAATGCTTGACAACCCTTTCAGTAAAGAAATTTTTCCTAATATCCAACCTAAACCTCCCCCGGTGCAACTTGAGGTTGTCTCCTCTTGTCCTATTGCTTGTTACTTGGGAGAAGACCAACACCCACCACCATAACTCATAATCCAGTCCAGTTGCTCATACGCTGCTTTTGTAGCAATTTATTATTAGGCTGTTTGGTTGTTGTTCGGGTTTTTTTTAAATGAAAGTCACTCTCATAAAAGGAATTAAAGTTACACTGGCATAAAATATGCTAGTAACAAGTATGTAAGAAGGTCCCAGCAGCAAGCTAAGCAAACTTGGGTCTTTTTATCCCATACTCAAGGGCAAAGGTCAATCAACACACCTTTCTACTTCTGAGTGAAAATTATTTAATTTTACAGCAGACAGTCTTCTTCAAGCACCATCTATCTTCACTGATTCAAAGTACTGAGACAAGCACATTCTTCGGCTATAGGAACAGGTATCCGTGACACTATTACAGCATTTATGAACTATCTGCTTTCTTACAAATGCCTCCTCACTCTTCACTCAGTCCCATCTATTGAACTGTTTGGACTGGCACATGGATGATTTTTTGTAAGGTACACAGCCCCATGAGAACACCCAGACACTATTAAAAAGTCCTGTGAGAAAAACAGATAGCAGAGCGTTGCATACCTTTCATATCGCCAGTATTCTCAGTTACTTCAGATGAATTTTCACTCTGGGCTTTTTCTGATAGCTCCTTTCCTCGATTTGCTGCCAATTTTTCTGCAAGCCTTTGTTTTGCAAGTTCACGACGATGAGCTATTTCTTCTTGAGTTAAAGGCCTACATTGTATTTTAAAATGTTAGTATTTGGAAGTGTCATTTATTTCAAAATAAACTAAATCACAATAATCAGAATACTGTATCTGGCATAAGTAAAAACTTATGCAGAATGCCTTTTGTCCTGATGATACTATGAATTTTAAGTCAGCTAAAATTATAAAGTTGTCCTCTATCATGTTTAGCAACAGGCCCCTGTTAAACTTCCGTTTATTTTGTCAAAATAAGTCCTGTTTCTCCCACTGACATGTGAATTCTCACTTTTTCAGAAAAGATCCAAGACAATTTTCAAAATTGCTCTTTACACTACACCCAGCACATTACCCTAAATTAGAATGACAGTTAAGACTAAGAATGCAGTGTATTAATCTAAGTGTATTTATACCAAGATAGTTAAGAGAAAACTACCAGACTTTTCTTCCAAATACACAGAGATCAAATACTGTCATTTAAAATTACCTTTGGTGTCTTTATTATTTTAAGCTAGTCTTTACAGCAAGTGTTCACATGCAGGGAAAAGTCTTTGCTTGCTACAGCTACCTTTCCATAAAGTGAATAAAACTTCATAAAGGACAAAAGACTTAAAAAAAAAAAAAAAAAAAAAAAAAAAAAAGAGACAAACCAAACAAAAAAAAATAATAATATTCCAATGCCATTTCTATCTACTCACTGCATTTCTATCTCCCTAAAAACAAAGTGCTTTAACATAAGATTTAAAGTAATAAATAAAAATTAAGGAATGACATTATCATTCTTACACAAGGAAATATTTCAAGCATTTTAAACAGCAAAGTGAGTTACACATATATGAAATCTAACAGCACTGCCTGAAATTTCTAAATCTGGCCCTACATAAAAGTCTGTGATGAGGTTTTATTATAATTTAATAAAGTCCAAACAAGGAAATTAATTTCATATACTAGTTATCTTCTCTACCCAATTCCCCCTCTGTTTCTACTAATTTCCCATAGAACAGCACTGAACCTGTGAACTTGCTACAATCATTACAGGTACTCTTAAAAATAATCTGTTCTGTTCAGTAATTTCTCTATCAACAGTATCTCATGTAATGTGCTGTCAGTTGCCTACCTTAAAAAAAATTATCTTTATCAACACAGCTTAAAAGCAGGAAAAAATAATTGCTATGCAGATTTTTTTTTCATGGAACTAGAATGCTTTCAGTTTGGGTTTGGGATTTTTTGGTCCTTTTGTTTTTTTTCATTGGGAAACATATATATATAAAACATATATTGCTTTCCAGCATTAATAAATAGTTTATTTCCAAAATATTCAATGTGTATTTTGTATTATATGAATATTCTTAATGGAATTAAAATTCCAGAGAAGGAACAGAGGAATCCTATCATAAAATACGCATTTCTACAACACAACCAAACTGATCACAAAGTCTCAGGTCTTGACTTCCACTCCAGAAGGTGAACACAATGCCACAGCCAAACCCTGTTGACATGATGTGTCCTTGCACCTGCATTTGCTCATATGACAGAGGCAAGGACAACGGTTCTTCATATTAGGTTGAGGATTCTTTCAGTCACTTCTGTCAAGTGCTCTGTCCGATGAACTCAAAAAAAAATAAAGTGCTCTATTAGTAGTTTCAGTTTGTTTACTAGCCTTGGATAAGTTACTTCCTCTCTTTACTTTCCACACTTCAAAACTGTTCAAGATTTCCTAGCAGTGGTAGTAATGAGCGGTAAGTGGAAGAAAACAGCAGGAAGCACTACAGCAGTAGCATTAATTCTTCTTTACAGAACAGGCATATAAATATTATCTCTACCACAAAAAAAAAAAAAACCAACAACATTGAACCACACGCCCATATCAACTATTCCACACAAGAGGGAAACAACCCATTACTTAAGGGTCAAAGTTTTTATGTGTAGCCAGTAGACACACTTACTGGATGCTTACTCTGCCCTTAACCGGATTAATTAGGGGCAGAAAGCCCTGAACAGATTATGTGGCTGAGACTAACTCACTGCCAGTTAAGACTTTTCTTCTTTTTTATATCATGATATGGATGCTTTTCTGCATCCAACACAATCTGCAAGAGACTTAATTTTAAAAACTGCTTAATGAGACACTTCATTGTACCAAAATTCTTCTTAGAACTTGAGGACATAACTTTGAACACAGTTACTGTGCTTACCTTGAATCCAAACATTCAACTCAGGAGTAAGAAAATGACATGTAAATTAAAAATTCCTCTATCAATTACCTAAGACAGGCCCCCAGGACAAAATGTCAGAATTTGAAGCGCAGACTTTCAGAACTCAGAACCAGGGACAGACACATTACATGTCATAGAAAAGGCAAAAGCAAGACAAATTTGCCACTACACACTTCTCAGGAACTTATCTTCTTTTTCTTTCTTTTCTCTTTTTTATATTTTTCTTTGAAAGAATCATCTTTTAAACAATCATTGTGGCAGAATTAAGAATATGTATCTCTGAAATTTGGGATAGTGTGGTATTTCTGTTTGGTTTACTTATTCTATTGCAAAAGAGAATGAGGCTTAACAATACAAAACGCAAAGCAGATGGTGGAGAAGAAAACTTTTTTATGATGATTTTTTTTCCTGAAGGCAGCTGTTCAAAGCTATTTAAGGGTTTGGAATGTCTGAAAAAATTCCCAGAGGACAGAGGTTGATAGGGAAAGTACAGATGAGACAGCCAAGGGTATCATAAATGCAGTCTTTATATGATAGCATAGTATACACATGAGGACATATGCATGCATTCCAACACATTTTATTGTCCAAAAATACTTTTCATTTGTGTAAATAATCCAGAGAGTAAGAAAAACAGGTGGTTTGCTTTTTTCCCCTTTACATAATATTTTCAAAAGTTTCAGTATATTTAGGTGTCAGCTCTAATCACAAATGTTAAAAGGTACCTTAAAATTCTGAATGCACTGCTGTAAGTTGCAATACATATAAGTATAGTTAATTATATTCTCAATTTGATAAGAAGCAGATTGAGTGTGGGTGGGACTTTAGCTAGTAGGTACAACCTAGACTTCCATCCTGGTTTCTGTTAGTGTCAACTTTTATAAAATTAGGCACTCCCAGTAGTATCATTAGAAACCTCAAAAAGATAATGTTGTCAAATAAATCCTTATATAGAATTGTAACACACTTAAGCAGAATACAGAACAAGATTAATGTGCATAAGGAACTGGATCTGCAACAAAACCAGTTTTAAATTATACCATGATTTATTCAATTTCTCCAGTTGGCAAAGCCAATCAGAAGGCAAATCAATTTTGAACAAATGCTGCCCAAACCAAAAAGATTCACTTTGCTTCTTCCCTACTATATTTTTTCCATCCTCTTTTTTCACTCCACAAGAAAGGATCTTCAGCCTCATAATACTGGCAGAAACAAAACAGGACCATGCAATCACACAAAAAGCAGTAAATGAAAATTCTGCAGCAGAAAGAAAAAGATATTCCCTACCTCCACACAGGTGCTACAGCATCCAGACACCACACACATGGCACAAGTAATAGAGAGCTGACATGGATGGATAACCACATTTTTACTATCCCATCTTAACCTCAACCATGTGGTAAACAAATGCCATGGAAATAATTGTACAGTAAATAGTATAATATACATGTTATTAACATTCAGTAGACTGTTGATTAAATGCATCAGATTCCAGGTAATGTAAGCAAGCTACTGCCAACTACTTTATTACCACGTTCCCTGGGGATAACTCACTTAGTTCAAACTGAGTGACAACTAAAATTCTTCATACAATCAATCCTCTGGATATGACAGCTTTTCTACCTTTCCATGTTACCAAAGAGAAACTTCATTCAAAAACATTTCAAAAATTCATAGTAAAGAAACAAAAAAAACCCCAAACATAAATTGGCCTCTGATTATTAAAGTGTTTTTTATTTTTAACTTTTTAGCCTTCAGACAGTTTTAAAAAGAAAAGACCACAGTCAGAATATCAACTGATTTCTGAAAGATTGATACTAAAGTCAACAAGTATCTGTGATGCATCTCCCACACCATAAACAATGGTTTTGAATTAGCTGAGAATACTTTCTCTCCATACAGTTTTTACCAGTTTAAATTCCATGAGCTTACAGACATATGCTTGACTTCATGAAACTAAGGGGGCAATTTCTGTTAACAGCTTTAAATCCAAGTAATTTACAAAGAATCCTCTGGATCTGCTCTTCAGAATTAAGTTTAGTCAAATCATTGGCTGCTGTTCTGCTCACCATCTGGCACTCAGAGACTTCTGACAACAGAATCCCTAAAGACAGCTCTCTCAAGTGCAGCTTGTTTGCTACAGTTCAGCACAGATTATGTCCAGTGGTCTTCCTAATCCTTTTGAATTTCATTAATTTCTGGATTAAACTGCTCTATGTCTATGGAACTATTTCCATTCACAAACTAATGTACCCCTACCAAGATTATTTCCTTTCTTTTTTATTGCAACTGAAAGCACCGGGTAATTCACTGTTGAAATAAATGTGTATACAGAAAACATACAATCAAAAATTATCCACAGAATTACATAAAATTTCACACAACAATCTTACAGGGCTCCTGCAAAGGGGAATACTCAGTAACTGTTTCACATTAAATTATATAGCAATTACCATC
>JAVJGJ010000060.1:13573356-13588171 GCA_035590215.1 Microhierax caerulescens
CAGAAAAACATAAAATGCCCAGTTAAAAAAAAAGGTGACTACTGAAAATGCTCCAGAGGCTTAGTGGAATATAAGGTTAAGATGAATCCCATTCTTATGAACTCGTAAGAAAAGCACATTTCTTCTGTAAAAAAGCAGAGGGCTTCAGCTAAAAGTAGTGCAGTTAAGTATGTCAGGGAAATGAAATCAAGAAAGATCTACCGCTCAAAGAAAATAAGATGGGTCATTCAACAATAAAAAGCTGTAACAAAAAAATATTCCAAACCTCCCAGAAGAAAATCTTTTCAAGTGCATTAATGCCTCTCAGTTCACTGCAAAAAGTTATCAAGATTTAGACTACTTTAACTTATTTTATTTTGCACTTGCAATAGACCGGATGACCACTTCACTATTACACCAAATTAGATGGTGTTCCTTGCTACAAACACCAGCTGTTAGGATCAGGTCAGCACAACCTTACTGAAAAATTAAGACAAGTTAATCATATCTTCAACCAAACATCCTGCAACAGCCTACAATGTATGCATTAGGACATATTTAAACAAAAGTACTATTCTCCAACAAATGTTTTCTACTCCTTAACAAATTTGCTAGATCTTCTAAAACTAAACAAATCATTTCTAGAACTTATTCCGAAAAACTCTACTTGCTGAAAAGATTGCATTGCCTTTCAAGAATTTGTGAATTATTTTCTCAGGTCTAAAACAATTTATGCAGGCTTACAACATAACTTTTTTCCCCAGAAGTATCTAAAGTAGATCAGAAAGTTAAATGTTACATTTTCTTACCTTGGTTTATTGTGTGGTAATGCTTTTGCATCAACAGCAAACATTTTAGAAACAAAGACAATAACTGGGGCTGTTCCTTCACTACTGCATTTCAAAAAAGCTGAAGAAACACAGAAGGAAGTTATTTGCACAACTTTTTCCCAACAGTATGGACAAAACTATGCCTTTCCATTAATTTTATAGGAATTACTGTTTATTTCCTGTTTCAATGGAAAATATGCTAAAGAAAAACTAATAGGAAAAAGTAGAAAATTACTCCAGCTTAATTATTTGTTAACCCTGCCTATATCTTCAAGTCTATTCTGCAATAAAATAAAATGAGCAAAATTTTAAAAATGGAACTCTTCATAACAAACTTGATACATTCCAACTAAGCATATTGGTTTGATATTTAAAGTTGAATTCATAGGCTGGTTTAGATTAGAATGAAAATCAGAGAGCAGCTTAGCATTAAGATCAAGCTACTTATTCAATACCTCGAAGAATTCCCCCTCTTTTCACACTGAAAGAGGAAATCCTGCACATGGCCAGATGCAGATGCCCACACCTCCACAAAACAATAACAACTTAACTGCAAAAATGCATATTCTTCAAAGGATGAAAGATCCACGCAAAAATACTTCGGAAATTCCCATAAACTATTTTTTTCATCCATCTTGGAACACATTATCCAATCTAAGCCAGACAATACCATCCAAAACTTCTAACAACACAGAAAATAAATCTTTGTCTTCTAAACTTCTCTTTATCTGATGTAGGAGAAGACTACCTTGTAAGGTGCTTTGGCAAACAAAGCGCAAGACTACTACTAAAAATTAGCAAGATATTCACTAAATGCTATTTTTTCATAACCAACAGCAGTAAGATCCGAGTTTACAGATGTAAATTTCTTCTCATTAACTTACATTGATACAGTATGGCATACTGTTTGGAGAATACAGTGTTTGCAAATGTTCAGTAAAGGATGAAAATAACAGTTGCCTCACCCCCTGGAAACAATTCCTAACAGTCTGTCAATTTGATATTCACATCTCATCTTCAATTATATTTCATATCTCATCTCTTTAGATTTCTTGAAGCACTCTTCAAAACATTGTACTAAACACCTTTCACCACACATATAAAGTTAGGAACTGTTTTTAATTATTACTAGCTTAAGCATGGTATCTTCTTGTAATTTTTACTAAACTACTTCTAAAATAGCAGAGAACATTTACTACCTTAAAAGAAAATGGGATTCTATTACATTCTGTTCAGTTAGAAAGAATGTTTGTGGAATAACAACAACATATATATAAAGCCTCTTTGTCCCCTACAAACCTATCTGAAAAGATCATCTGGGAACATTCTTTTTCAGACTACCAAACGTGGGTGAAAAACATCACTTGATTTGATACAGAACTTCCAAGCCAACAGAGGAGATTACCACATATACGTGTAGAAATACAAGCTTTGCTCACCACTGAGCATTATATCCATGTTATAAACTTTGATTTTCAATTCCTCTAAATATTTAATTCAGCTTCAGCAGTTCTCATCTGTCTTTCAGGAAAAGAACTCAGCAGTAGTTCCCTTTTCCAAGGCATCACAATTTTTATGAAAGATACACATCAACACAGAGTTTGTTTACAAATAATTTGAAGATAGAAAAAGGAAAACGAGCACCTTACTAGCTCTCCTGCATGCTGTACACCAAGTTTATTTTCATTACTGCCTATATACTGTTCTTTTACTGCCTACAACAAAGTTAAATCATTGAACATAATTTTTCCAGCCCCTATTACTATTTTATAACACAGGACTTGGGTGATTAACAAACTTCCTCTTACTTTTGCATACAGACATCCCAATGCTCAACACAACAGCATCTGAATATAGCACCAAACCCTTCTCAAGGAGGAACACTTAGTTGAAGCTGGAAACTCTGCCAGAACTGGACATGAAATCATGATCTCAATGAATCTGATGACAAAACTTTTAACTTCAAAATACCAGGATTTCATATCTTCATTTAACACTCTGGATAACAAAATGTATTTGTTACCCTGGAAGCCTTCTGGCTCTTGTTTTTATTTGCTAATCTTTTATCATTCTGAAATATTATGAGATAACTAAGAAATTAAGTTATACACCATCATCTATGGAAATGTTGATGAAATTCTTAATGACAATGTTTGTAGTAACAGCTAAGCTACATCTTACTAACTTCTCAGTACACAAACTACATAACAATAAATTCAACAAAAAACGTTTTTCATTTTAAATTACCAAAAACCTGGGCCTATTTAATCAACATACTGTAAAAATGAAATCCAAATTAAAACCCCTGCTAGATAAAAATTCATTATTTTAATATAGAACTTGGTAAAATAGTTAATTCTCAACTTCGTGATAACTTCTGTTTAGAACTAAAAACAAGTATTAACCTCATATCCCTCCAAAATTCCCAGTTTCAGTCTTAGACTTTACATCACCTGCAGCTTGAGCTGTCTAAAAAACATGAATATATGGGATTGAAGAAAAATGTATGGCCATAAAAATAAGACATAATACTATGACACATCACTAACAAACATCAACAAAACTACTAAAAGTAAGATAATTGTAAATCTAAATACAGTTTACAACACATCTTATGATCCAAAGACAAACACAAGACAGAAGCAACCAATCTTCATGTTAATGGGAGAACACCTACTCACCACTTTTCAGTTCCTGAGTTTCTGGTGGCAAAGAATCAAATGTTCTAGCTCCAACACACATCAGCTTTTCCACTCTCTCTGCAGTGATGTCAAGAGGGCTGGGAAGTTTATTACACACCATGGCTAAAACACATTGCTAAGGATATATATTTATATATTCATATTTCCTTAGTGAATGCAAATAAAAGACAAATGCTTTCAGTGTTTGTTTCTTTAAATCAACATCATGCACTAACTGCCAGCAACAAGAGATAGCTAAAATCCAGCTCTGTCTGTTACAGCACATAGAGCTCCCTCTCAAGTCAGCAACAATTCCTGGCATTTATCCAAGGGCAGAATGGATAGTTAGGCAGGGGTAGCTCACCTCCTTTGTGCAACTGGGAAACTAAGAATGGCACAGTTGGGGCAAGATTTATAGAACTAATTAGCATTCACACCCCAAAAATTTGTGCATACCTACTGTAATATAATATGTATTATATTATAAACCATGAGAAGACCATCTACGCAGCAGACAAACAGCAATGGCTGATCTTGGATTAAGATGTGTATGCCTAAAACATAGTATCAGATACTTAAAGAAGCTCATGGATGGAAGACCTAAGATACTATTATGAAAAGGAGATTGGCTTATCCTTCAAGAAAACCATGAAAATTTGTATATTAAACTACATAATGAAAGAGTATTGTTAAACTACCTTGTTTTGTAACTTACTTTCCTAAAAAAAGGATGCGTGCAAAAGCACAAAGCTGGCAGAAATGTATGCCTAATTTCTTAGGTATGTAACTTAACTTTACATGTGAGAAAATAGCTCCAGCTAACATAGGCACAGATGTAAAAAAAAAAAAAAAAAAAGAACAAATCACACACTAAAATATGTGAGCACTCTGAAGTCTGAGAACTGCCAATAGAACAAAAAGCTTATCTTCCTTCAGGATACACAGGACTGCATCAGATATTGGTAGCCACTGGCTACAAATGGCATGAAGATGAACTTTAGGGTCTGCATGCCGTGACTCCCGTGCACCGATTTTCAGTCCCAAAGAGGTGACTATCTTTTCAATTTTTTCTTTGTCTCTGTAAGGCAAATAAATAAGATTGATTAAAAAAAACCCACAGCAGCAATACATAACAAGCACCTACAACATTTCTTGTTTGAGAATTTTCAAAAAAATCACCATAGCCCACAGAAAGTGATTCCATGAAAACTTTATAGATAGTCTCACCTTTTCATAACAGCTTCATATAAACTCCATATGTTGTCCAGCACCAACTGCACAAACAAAGGTTTCTTTCCTTTTGACTGGTAAAACATAAACATACAGGTAATTACCAGCAATCCCTCAGTGTTACAATGGGCTTTAGACTGCACTTTCAACTGACCATTTTCATAATGAGTGTGTAAAACCTTTATTCAAAATCAAAGCAATATCTGTTTCTACACAAGGTCACTACTTCAGTCTGTCTTACAAGAGTGGTGCAAGGCACAAAACCATGAAATTTACTAGTAAAGGACAAGGTTTTCAATTTCAGAAAAAGAGCCTGATAAACACAGAACATATCTACCTCAAGCCTGGTTTGCACCCTTTTTATAACTCTTAATCCTTACCTATGAAAACACAAAGAAATCATAATTGAATGCAAACAGAAAAACTACCTTCTCCTCTCCTGACTACTTTTAGTGGTGGAAACACTTAATGCAAAAGAAATGTAGTTTTCAGGCCAGGGTTTCAGTATACCACTCAACGGGATTTCGCTAAGGCAAAAAAGATTTTCTAAATCCTAAACGTGAATATCCTAAATCTTTCGCTGCTCAAGGACTCTTCAAATAAGACAGAGACCCACTCACTACTCTTGTTTCTACATTGTTAAGTCTTCCACTCATCTTATGTGTTTTGCTGCTCTGTGCTAAATTCTTGAACCTGTAACATCCCTCATTGTGTGAACAGATATTTAAGAGCAACTGTGAGCACGGTTTGATGGTATTTCCTCCATGTAGCTATTGAATGGTCAATTTTGGAATGTTCTCTTCTCCAGGGGCTGATTCAAGGCTATCCTAGTGACTTTATACCTCCACTGATGTTGAGTGAAAAGGTACTGAGGTCAATTTTCAGAATACACTATGAGGAACAGAATTAAAAAATATAGAACAAAATAAAAGCCAGGTAATATTTCTGACAACCTCCCTACCTGATCACCTTTCATTATCTTCTTTGCTTTTGTATTTAGATAATAATCTCCCCATAAAGTCTTCAGAAGTACTGCAGGCTTGATTCCAATCTTTTGGCTGTACAGTTTGGCAAAATGCTCAATTCTGAAAGGAAACAAAATGCATTTTGATACAAGTATAGTGCTATTTGTATGTGCTTATCAATGCAAGCAGTGGAAAGCTTATGTGAAAAATCACACACAAATCTCAAACCCTTGTTTTACTCCCATTTTTCCAATTGTCTTCATTACTTTAGCCCACCCTGTTTAACATTTACACCTGCAAAAATGTTTAGTCACAACAGTTCAAAAATGTCAGCAGTATTTGTATGTTCTTGGTTTGTTTCTAGTCAGCTCCAAGGTTGAACTTGTTTATTTGAAATCAGTATTTGTGTACTACCCTGCCAGTAAACACTCAAAAGCATAATACAAAAGTTCTCAATATTTATGTGATGACTCTCAAATTTATTCTATGAAAGATACCCCACAATACACTTAACTATGGTCTAGGATCAGAACGGTACAAACTAAAAATCAAGTATTCTTGTGAGCCACACATGAGCCATCAGATGCTGGTAATTATTTTTCAAATTAACTACTTAGGGCACTTCTTTTTGTTTGAATCATTGCTTTAATAATGAGTAAAGCCCAGAAAACAATATAAAAAAATGTAATGCCATAATTGTGGTATAAAGCCAACTGTGTTGTTCAGTGGTCCCCACGAGTTAATAAAAGCAGGCTGCTAACAACCTAAACAGGGAGCCCTGAATATTCTATGGTTTCCTTGCTGACAATGTTCAGTGAGCAGCAATAGAAAAAATTTACATGTATTTGCTCTCTGTGCACACAGAAATAATAATATACATATACAGTCCTAACAATCCTATTTAAAGAACAATGATTCTTGATAATCTGTTCTTTGAAATCCAGAATTCTTAAATTTCTACACACCTAAAAAAAAGACCTGCCCATGTCAGTAAGACATAATCTGAGTTCTGAACTAAGAGCAAAAAGGAGAATTCACCCACCCCACCCCATCCTGCAACTACACCAAACTCTGAACATGGGGAGAACGTTCAAGAATCTTGTGCTAGTAGCTCTTGCATATGTATTTACAGCATTTTTCAACACTTGAGGATTATGAGAAAAGCATATGTACTGATTGCACTGGATGATGCTGGCACTACCTAATAGCTTAATTTTTTCTGCCATGACAAGTCATAATGCCTTTAGGAACAGAACCCACAACCAGGTAACAGCAGTCAAGGCTTGCCCCAACTAAGAAGATGCTCCACTGATGCACATTTCACCACCTGGTACTGGCTGGCAATCCAGAAGTACCTCTTGAAACTAGTTCAGGAAAATATTCCTTTTTTCCCCCCATTATATGACTGATGAGAACCATGCCAGTTCACCATAAGAAACAAAGTTGTATCAGAAAGCCAACAGTCTTTATTCAGCTTCCACAGATACATTAAAACATTTTCAGAATGTGAGGGGAAAACACAGAATTAGGACAAGTACAAATAAGAAAATGAGCAGGCAGGAGTCCTGTTATTTGTCCACGCTGTAGGCTCATTTTGTGGGACAAAGAACAGATTAAAACACATTAGTCTACTGTATAATGTATAAACAGTCTGATCCAGATCCAGCAGTATAATACTAACACCCCTTGCCTAAGTTAGGTGTATAAATGTTTTAGGCTCAGATACAGTCTTGTACATGGATAGTTCAATTACTATAAACTTTAAGAAGTTTCAATACGTAAAGCAGAAGGGGATTAAAATTTAGGGAATCTTAGCAAACATGGGTTTTAGTCTAACATTCAATGAAAAGCATTCTACATTTTTAGGTTCACCCTGGCAAAGAATAAACAGAAAGCCTATCAGTCCTCTCTAGTACACCAATATAGCAGTCACAAAAGTCATATCCAGCTCATTTCTTCCCCCCATTTGAAGCTAAATTGCAACCAATATCTAGATTTCAGAAACTCTGCAAGTAAGGTTCAAGCCACCTGACAAACACTTCAAGTGGTAGAGACATAGCAAATACAAAAAAACAGCTAAAGCTTGACCAGTTATCATTCCACTTCAGATTACCCTAGCATACATCATCTATCACGCATTCCACTTTGCAAAAATATCTGTTACCAACATACATCAAGTGCTAAAAGTTTTTGGGAAAAATAATTAAAAAAAAGAAAATTAATACAAGGCATTTATCTAAGAAAACAACAAATTAGAGGCTCTCAAGCCCTAAGCACTGTTTTAGAGAAATTTTCTTCTCCACCTCTCAGTATACACCCCAATGTAATTACAAATGAGATGCAGAACCAGGAACATATCAGAGAGTAAAATCCTGCATCAAACAATTCAAATTGAAGTATTTTTTGCTAAACCTCTGAGCTGGAGAAACAAATAAATTTTCTGCCACATTTGCATGAAATTTAATTCTACCTTCAGTGAAATCATCAGAGGAAAAGTAATCATGAAAGGAAGATAACTATCTGATATCTCACTTTTATCCACCTACCATTTAAGAACAACATGCTTGCTTGCTCATTACAAGGGTGATCATGGGGTGTTTATGACCACATGCTTATATCAGAATGTAGTTCTGTAACCTATAAAATCTTAATAGTTGATCATTTACTTGCAAATACCAAGTAGCTTGATCTAAAGAAATAGCTTCTAAATTGTTTTTGAGCTTGTTATTCTACTCTACTGTAACAAAGTTCTCCATTGTATCATTCTCTTTACCAAATATTTTTCTTAATGTTTAGCATTCCCTGCCAGTGTACTTAGAATACTAATGCTAAACCAAAGCCATCTCTAACCTCCCAAAACAAAAACTTAGCTTTTTGTTTTCATTTATTAGCTTCCACAGGCTTTGTCAGTATCCAAAATAGAAGCTGCAAATTGCTCAATCTTTATCCTACAGGACAAAGCAAGCAGATACCTCTAAATCATTTCAACATCTGCTAAAGAAAGTGCTCATAATCTGACTCCAATTTTCAACAAGTTTGTAACAGTTGCATCCCAAATACCCTGTATAACAACAGTTTACTACCGCAATCCATTTTTTCTATGGAATTTCTACAAAAAGTTACAAGTCAGGAAAGCTAAAGCCTACAAAGATCAGAGATACTGTTTCCCTGTGTATCATAAAACAGAAGAATGACTGTGGGCATCATATGGGAATGGAGGACTTCAGGCAAGATGTGTTAACATGCAGATCACCAAAGACATTGGAAAACCTTCTCTAACCTTCAGATACGAAAAGGCCTCCCCTCACACATATCTTCTACAAAGAGATCTCTTTCCAACTAAAGAACATGTCATAATTTGAAGATCTGTTTTCAATTTACTTACACACTTATATTCTGATTTTTGTTTTTATAAATTATTATTATTCAACAAAGATAATTCAACAAAAATATCCCATTTTATTTTCCCTTTCCTCTACAGCAATAAGAAACATTTGTGTGAAGACTACAAACTATGCATGGAACCTTATTTAAGAGCTTGACTTTGACTTAAAAATCCCGGAGCTGGGTTCTGGGTTTTTTTAAGGATCTGCTGTATTAGTGACATACACTGTATTACTAAGTGCATCTTTTTAATTGTATTTTCATGATGAAGACGACGACTCCACCTTGTGGCTACCCATCAGAACACGCGTAATCTTTACACTAGCCTGCTGCCCTTTGAAACCAACTGCTAAGAACAGGGCTGATCACAAACTCAAATCCAGAAAATTTTCTGAAATTGTTCTGTCCCCAAATTCTTACATTTACTTTAACATCTCTGCAATGTTCTTTAGCAACTGCTGAAATAGAAAGATACTAGGTAACAAGAGATAAGAAATGCACCTGAATGAAGAACAGAAAAAAAGCTAGATTAGAAAAACTGGTCCACAAACACTTGAGGACAAATACATAATTTCAAGGACAAGTCAGAGTCTGGTACAGAAAAAAACAGATCACAGTAATGCTGTGACCCAGCATTGTACTGGACTGAATCTGACAACTGAAAACTGCTGTCCTGATGCCAGCTACCAGCTTTATGCTTGTTAGGAACGTCACTGTCCCTGTAGCTGGAAGGTCCAATCTACTTGTGAAACAGCTCCTGTACCACCACAGGTTTTGGCCTAGCCTACTGCAGCCTATCAAATGTCAGCAATTAATAAAATACTAAGTTCACCAGGCCAGGCTCGACACTTACAGTGGGCTCAGCAGCTGCTGTGTAAGTAAAAGAGCGGTCCCTGTCACATAGATGACAAAGCTGGTGGTATTTTCAGCTGTCCAGCACTAATAACACCTTAGAACTGATAGTATACAGTTGCATATCAGATAAAAATATATAAATGAAGCAACTAAAAATACTTTAAAATTAACTGCAGTAATCAGTTTTAAAAAACCAAACAAACTCAGTAACTCAATCCCAGACTTACCCAAAGCCCCAGCCATCAACTGCACTGGCAAACACCACATTTCCATGGTCTGGTGAAAAATAGAGATGTGAATCATCAGTATCTTCCAGTCCAGCACTCCAGTCATAAACTTGATCTCCTGGTGCAGTGTCTGAAATACTTTCACTTTCTGTTTCTTTCTCAGCTCTTTCTTCTAAGACTTTAGAGGTAAAAAGTGCTCCAGTGACTGCATTGATCTGCAGGATACATAAAAACACCCTAAGATTTGTTCACTCTTTCACAACCCCTGTAATTAAAATGCAATTCCACCCGCCCTCCAAAATATGAGGGGTGAAGTTTTTTAACAAGACGGCACACCTGTGATTCATTTTGCAATTTAGATCACAAACCTTGTATATCTAATCCTGCCCTGCTGGAGACAAGAGTTTGATGAGACTAACATTTTAACTCAAACATCTTGTTCTTTCCAAGGCTAAGTTAGCTGCATCAGGACTCAACCAGATAAAGAGTATGTGTAATGCACTTTGTCTCTCAGAACACGGAATGGTGAAATAGGAACCTGTTACTGCCAACAAACAACAAAGGAGGGCAAAGGGAAACCAGGTAGATAAAGTACTTAAAAGTAAGCTCTGGGGGAAAAAAATAATAAAATAAAAGCAACTTAACTTTAAAACAACTTAAAAGATGAAAAGATGCATAAAACAGCAGCCCTCTGTCCTCTCCAAAGAAGTTTAAGCAATTAACAGGAAAAATAAAACATCCAGCATATTGTTTCCAAAAATGAAGACTCTTCCTGATGACCTGTCAAGAGGCATTTCCTTTCCTCTATCATAGGCATTCTGAATGAACTTCAAAACCAACTAGAAACAAAATGTATCTCAATGTAAAACAGTTAGACTGGATGTTACAATGCTTGATCCTGCAGAGTAAGAAAAAACTGGCTCTGCTGTCCTAAATTTGTTCCAGCTCTAAGGCACTGAAAACTACAGCCTCTCAATTCAAGAGCTGAGAAAAAGAGAAAGAAAAATACCTCAACAAAATCTGCTGCATGAACATAACATTATGGCATGAATACCTGTTCTAAGATATTCTTAAGGTGTAAGTATGCCTCCTGAGGGGTGAGCTTGAGCTCCACAATCAAGCGATCGATTTTATTAATCACCAATACTGGACGTATATTTTCTAGCCATGCTTGCCGTAGAACTGCTTGAGTCTATTAGGGAAACAGTTTAAAAAAATCCATTACAGAAAGCTTGATACCACAAATGATATAGATGGAATGCTAAAGAAAATTAAAATATAATTCTAAAATTTCATTAAACATATAATAAAGGACAGGTCTGACATTCAAACCAGAAATTTGACTCCCATAGTATACAGTGTTAGTTATAGTTAGTACAGAATTCTGCAGAATGGCAAAATCTCATAGCAAAAAAAACCCAACCCTCTTTATAAAACTAAGCAATGAAAAAAAATATCAATCTCAATCTTATTTTGCCTATTTTTTCACCTTGAATAAATACCCTAAAAGCACATGTAAAGACATTACTTCCCTTAACACATTTCTTCTTTATACAAACATTCCATTACCTGAAAAACCAGATACTCGCTGTTGCAACCATACATTACTACATCAGCATTGCTCACTCTTCTGCACAACTATGAAACTAACTACCCTCTTTCATACCTCAAGTACATTGTCATTCATTAAGTTTTACAAAACTTTTAAGCCAGCTCATCTTTTATTTTTATGCTATATACTTAAGACTTTGCTTACTCTGTCTTCTCTCCCCTCTTTCTCTACTTAATATACTTTATTTCACCTGTGGACAGACACCTTCAACAGCATCCACCACTATGATGCAACCATCACAGAGTCGAACTGCTGTAGACACTTCTGAAGAAAAATCCACGTGCCCTGGGGAGTCTATTAAATTAATCAGATACTCTTCATCACCTAGAATCAAACAATAAATTATTATTTCAGAACAGTTGTCAAAAATACTTCTTTCAGCCACTCAATTATACTGCTTAAGCTATCATTAATTTCTAAGGACCAAACCAGAATACCATCACGCTTAAGAAAAACTCCTATAAGACAGGAAAACTGTCAGCAGCATAACATCTAGTGTCTTGTGCCTAATTTGTTTTAATTTCACTCAATGCCAATCTTCATCTTCCAATGCCCAACTACCTTCGGAAAACTGAAACCAAAACCACACCAGCTAAGCAAACAAAAAGAAAAACCCTAACCATGATTAGGTAAAACATATCAGTTATGTTACAGTCTGCATTTTGAATATAGTGTCATAAACCCCCCCCACCACACACATTCTTAATAAAATGACTCCTTTCAGCCTTGTGATTTTTTTAGAGCATGCTTTTGACTGTATTAGTAAAGTATCTTCAACATATCAATTCAGGAGTTTCCAAAATTTTCTACTTTACTCCCCCCAAAAATTCTGCTTAGTGGAGACTCACTTTATTTTTGACTGAGTTGACTCAGTCAACTTTTGATGAACTCATTGCATTTATCATCATAAGATCAAACAACTTTCTTGTTTAAGAAGTCGTACTAAGAGTCTAAATTTCAATACAACAGAAGAACAACAAACATAAAAGGTTCCAACCATGAGAAGTAAGGTCATTTCAGAGCCAACAATAAAACAGCCACAGTTTACAACACTTAGCTGGAAGATCGTTGATTTCAACTATTATTTACAATCAGCTGTAGATGAAATAGAATGACTAATGGTGGGTTTTCTGTTCATGCAATTCTTCTGTTATTCTTTTTTTCTGCGCAAGCCTGTTAGTAATGTATTCCATGCTTTCATTTGCTTAGCTGAGCATAAGACGGTGAGGAACATGGAGTCATAACAAAGATGACACTGTAACTACACTACAAAAAGCCCTCTGAACAATTTAAGAGTCTAACAAACACCTTAACATAGAAATATAGTAAAGATATAACTGTACAAAATCATTTAAAATGTGATGTTTTCTGAAAGAAGGTTTTGCCATTAGGTGACATTATTTCAAGACTTAAGATCAAGATGTAAAGATTTAGATTTAAATAAAAAGAAAAAGGCAACTATTCTTATTGTATCCACTTCGATATGATTGAAATGTATTCCCTAACCCTGAGATGGAACTTGATTATCTTGGTTAACAGTTGAATACATGCCTAATTCTTTGCAGAATCATGGCCTAACAGTAATACTTATAAAAGTTGCATATAAAAATATCTCAAGAAAAACAACGAAGAGACAGGGAAAATTAACAAAAATACATATATTAAAGTTCATACTTGCCAGCATCAACAACTTACCTTTCACAAAGTGCAATGCAATTGCACTAGATTTCATCGTTATTCCTCGAATCTGTTCATCTTCTCTACTGTCTAGGTATCGCAGCTGAGTACAAAAACAAAAGAAGAGGTGACAAACCTGTAGATTCTCCTTCACAAGTTACTTATCAACTGTCAAAGAGTATGACTGCGAGAAAATAAGGTTTAGCAAGACTAGGATCAGAATTTCCTTAATCATCACTGATTTATAATCCCAGCACGTACATACCAGAGTTTTGTTAAAAACAACAGCATAACTCTACCTTTCCTGCCAAGCGGCTAGAGATTATTCCATTGCTAGATATTAGACAATCAGCTAGAGTAGTTTTGCCTGAAAAGAAAAAGAAATTACTTAGTTTAAACTTATACACACAATGGAAAAAGATGCAACAATATTACGAATGCTGGCAACATCTACTGTTCTAAAACATCAAGATTAATAAAGGCTCTAAAATGAAACAAATGTACAAAGTAACTTTTTTTAAAAAAAAATATTTGATCATTTGACTTCACCTGTTAGGTGTACACAAACATATTTTTGAAGAGTGGAGGTAACCTTTCCTGTCATGACCAGGAAAACAGTTAAAATTAGTGCATTAGAGCCTCAATATATCATGCAGTTAGACAAAAGACTGGTGTCCTAAAATGATCATTTATTATTTTCACTTACATAAGAAACTTCTTCTATTCAGTAAACATATAAATACAACAGCCTACCTCACACATGCATACATTTAATTAAGGATCATAGAAGTAGAAAACATTCAGTTTCTACTACTCCAAACTATGTAGCGTAATGCTCTCTTCAAGTTCTACACGTTAAGTTGCATCAGGACAGAAGAAACGTGCATAAAGCAAATTTATTTCTCAGAGGCAGGATTAAGCCAGTTTAAAGCTAAACCCATAAACACGTACTGCTTTAAAACGGGATCTCTCCATCACTCAGACCAACACAGCGCACACACAGGTTCCCCTCACAAACACCTGCCTTACCATGATCCACGTGGGCTAATATACAGATATTCCTGATTCCAGAAGTCTTCTTCTGGAGGCCAACCATCTTTCCCACACTTGTGAGGGCCATGGTTAGCGAACTCTGTGAACGAGGAGAGCATGTTATTTCGGAAGCGACTTAAGAAACAGCTTCAGTTTGGGTTGGTTTGTTTTTATAATTACGGAAACTGTGACGAGAGCCACTCCTCAGGGAAACCTCCTCTGACACGTGGGGCGCGTCCCGTTCCCCCGCCACCATGTGCACAGCCCCCGGGACACCAAACGCACACAGCACAGGCCGCGTTTCAACGAGCACCAAGAGCCGGGGGGGTGTCCCGCTCTCCGT
>JAVJGJ010000060.1:13590839-13616853 GCA_035590215.1 Microhierax caerulescens
ATAGATTTGTTCTTATGAGACTGAATCACTTTGTGTGCCTATTAGGTGATCTTTTTCAAAATAAACAAATAATTGTAATGTAAAAAACCACTGGAAGTGTACCCAGTGCTGAGCATGCTCAAAGATCAGTTTGCAAAATAGGTCCAATGCTGGGGACTTCTCCATTTTTAATAACTGACATAACTTCTAGCTTCTTAAGGCTTTAGAACAATAGAAAATAGCCTCAAGTTGCACCAGGGCAGGTTTAGATTGGATACTAGGAAAAATTTCTTCATTGAAAGGGTCATCGAGCATTGGAACAGGCTGCCCAGGGAAATGGTTGAGTCAACATCCCTGGAGGTATATAAAAGACGTGCGGTGCTTAGGGACACGGTTTAGTGGTGGGCTTGGCAGTGCCAGGTTAACAGTTGGACTTGATGATCTTAAAGATCTTTTCCAACTGAAACAATTCCATGATTCTATGACTTTTGCAGTAATGTAAGATGCTGCCAAGGCAGTACGGTTATTGTTTTCAAGCTGCTATGGGAGAGATGTACATTTGGTTGGATTTGTTTGGGTTTTTTTAATAAACCACAATAATGTTCTCAAAAGTGCATTAAGTAGAGTAATGGCTGGATTCTGTATTGTTTCCAAAGATATTCCAGATCCATTTCTTATTTTAGAAGTGGTATATTTTTGATGTGGAGAAAGTATGAGTTAGTCTTACTTGGGACTGGACCCATGAGAGAAGGACGTATTTTCTTAGTTCCCTTAGGTTCCAAATGTGGAAATCTACCCCTTGCTAGCAAGCACAGTCAGGTTTCACATCACTAGCTCAATAGCAATGTTGAACAGCAAATACAGGATGCTAAATCTGGCTTTTAAAGGAAGAACAAAGCCTCTGGGGTTGATGACCTCTCTATGCTCAAGAATACTATTTATCTACTATAAAAGATAATACAAAACCCTAGAAGTTTAGTTTTGAGATATAAACCACTGCTTTATCTTCTTCTCAATGTCAGCCTTTACCCATTTATTGCATTTTTATCATTGTCATAAAAATCTAGATTCCCAAATAACACTAAATTAAAAGGAAAGAGGAAGATTTCTCTAAAACATGATTTAAGTCCTCATACTGACTGCATGTAAAAAAACACAAACACAGTAAAACTACCAGGTCTTCTAGTGTCAACACTAGGAAAGTAGATGACTCAAAAATACAGTATCCATACACAATTTCTGTCTTTCAGGCCATAGCATGTGCACTGACAGCTAAAAAATAAAAAGCAAGTTGTGCTGGGTTTTTTTAAATCAGTTTTTTATGATCATAAACACTAGATTTTTCTCATTATTAGTCTAGTTCTCTAGGAGGCAGATACTTTGTGGGAAAGTTTCAAGGGTCTTACTAGCATTGTATAAAAAACAACTGTACGTGTGCCAGATCCTAAATAAGTAATGTAGCATCATTCTATTAAAACAATCAGAGCAACAGCATTTGGCACTAGAGATCCCATATACTGTCAGTTCTATTTAGCTGAGATACTGTTAAGATCTTATGCAAGCCACAAGGTAGTTAGTCTCCCTCAAAGAAGGGAAAAAATAATAATCCATCAAAGCAGGCATCAGTCAGTCATGGGGGAAGGCAAATTCTCACCAAATTAATTTGAATTATCAGTAAGTCTGCAGTTGAATTTAAGATAACTACAAGTAACAAGTTTAAAATGATCAGTGACTCAAGGAGTTCTGGCCAAATTTTAAGAAACATATTTATCAGAGCTGTAATCTGTCTTCTCTGACAATTCTTAGCATCGTTGCTAAAGAGCTCTGATACCTTATACAATCAGTTTTATAACATTATTATCCAAACAAAATCATTTGGTTTAGCAGTTGGACAACATCCAGAAGTAGATTTATCAGTTAACCAAAAATGCCTATTCTCCACATAAAATTAAATTGATATTGAAGTAATTTTATGTTGCCTTTTAAGCCCACTGAAAGTTCTTTCACAGCACAGAGCCGGATATAGGATCTTCCTAAATCAGTCCCATCTGATTTCAAGTTATTTTGTGCATAGTTAGAGGCTGTTCAGAACTATTTCATATGCTAGAAATGACTGGGATCGAGGACATTTTTGATTCAGCCCTAATGCAATTACAAAACCTCTTTCCTTGGAGCGATACTTTAGATTTTCACCTCTGTGTCGAATCTACCAAGAACTACACACTCACTCTGCAAGTCCTTATTTTTCTAGTATCTATTTCTGTTTGTAGCATGACCATTCAGCAATACAGGGGATATAATGGCAATATTACTTACAAAATAGTGATAGTTAAGTCTTTAAAGACTGGTGATACCAGAAAAGAGAATGTATTTTGTTTGGTGATTGGTCTTCTGGACCAGCTTATGGCAAACTGAAGACTGTAAAAATGAAGGTTTTGTAGATTAATATTGTTTCAAACTCCTTTGAATTTTATGCCTAAAATATGTGAAGAACATTATAATTCAATACCCTGTATTCCAACTAGCTTTCGAAACACACATTCAGTGGCTTTAGTCTCTGCTTTAGCTGTTAACTTTTAGATGCTACCTGACACAGCATATGCTGTTTATACTTACTGAAAAAATATTACTACGGTGGTAACTGAATTTCATGAAGAACATAGTGGCAGGCAAGCACCATGCTGAGAAATAGCATATGCTCACCTCCTTGTTTTCCTGCCTTTCCTGTTCTTTCCTTCTATCTTTTTCCTTTCCTTGCTACGTTCTGAGTAGGTCTCAATTTTACTTGACTTGATTGAAAAGGAGTAAGCACCTGAGGCTTTGAAAGGATCTGGCTTCTTAGAGAGGGCTACTTCATTTCTCATGTATTGAACTACTGAGCTGGCAAAGTCAGGCAGCCCAAAGTAATGCCAGCTGTAGGGATCTCCAGTTCCAGATAACTTATTTTAGTTCTGTTGTTTGTTTGGGTTTTTTTTTCATTTTATGTTTTCCAGCAGGAGTTCTTCATGTCTGTTTGTGTATTTTATTTTACCTTGGTTTAATTTATTTTTTTCCTTTTTGGTGTACAGTACTAGATAAATTTCTCTGCAGAACTTTGAACTATTCCTTGGGTATCTAGCTTCCTGCAACTTGAATTTATTTGTACCCAGTAAGAGCTGTACACTTTTAATCTTCTTGTTCTTTAGTTATTTTTGCTTTTCACGTACCGAATTTCACAGGACACATTTATTTAAAAATACTATTTCTTGTTACTTCCCTTTGCTTATATCTGAACCAGTATTGCAAGTTGTCAGCCACAAGTAGAGAACAAAATCTTTCATTATACATTACCTTTAAGGAGAGATTAAATAATAATCACATCAGCCACATAAAATTTTAAAACTATGCTTGAAACAAACTACCAGAGAAATACCAGTGCGTTTCACAAATTAGAATGAATATAACAAGATTTTCAAAGCAGTACTGAAAATAGCACATACATTTTAATTTCATGCACAATATATGCAAAACAACAAGGTATAGGTAATAAATTAAGTCATGATATACCTCTTAGTACCTTTTAACACAGTGGCATCATAAAAATAGATATTGATGACAGGCAGGTATAATTGAAATAAAACCTATTAGGAAAATGAGATGTCATTACTTCTAAACAAACATAGTTTTTGAATAGAGGATTGAGTCGGTGCTTGAAAAAAAAAGGGTTGAAAAGTCAGAAATGGGCTACAGACCACTAGAATTTTAATCAAAAATGTTTAATCAAGAGTTGTGGTGAAAGTAGGTGAGCAGATGCAGAGACATAAAAAGACAAGCAATCAGGGAAAACAGTAGAGACAATATGAGAAGAGGCATGAAGCATAGTTATTTTTACAAATAAGACTAGTAGTATCATTAAAGATTAAAAAAAGAAAGTGCATCTTGGTGGTGGCATTATTTACAGCACTGAGACCAACTCTATTCATCCTGTGCATTCTGTACTAAGCACTAACACACTGATACTGTTTATTACTGTCTTAGTGTATTGTGCTCTGGGGCTTATGCCATCAGCACAATATTTTATTTTATCACTCAGAAAAGATTTTAAACACAGGCTACTGACATCGTTCAATCTTCCCCATTTGCTATTCACTCCCAGTAGATAGGGTATGGGGTTTTCTCTTACATGAAACTATTCAAAATGATCTCATCTGATGTGTTTTTACCCAGGCGCCATCGCTGCCCTCATAAACCCACAAGGATTTATGATAATGGACAACAGCCGTGCCTCACAACAGAGTATGTGGAAAAATATCCCAAGTATAGCAACGTCTTTCCTCCCTGGAGCTGTAAGCCGAAGCAAGAGTACCAAGTGCCCTGTGGGAAAATGGAAGGAATTACAACATTCAAGTAAACATTTTGAAGCAGTGTGTTTTACAATTACTCTATAAAGTTTCTCATACTTTCTCTTAAGGGGGTCTGAACATTGTGCTGCAGTCATTTTCAAAATGCAATCATTGCATCCTTTACACTTTTAGCATATTTAAAAGTATAAATTTTGAGTGTAGAAATACCTTTACCACAAAAAAGGTCCTTAAAAATAGCAAAGCACGCATACAAAAGATTTGCATTCTTTACAGCATCATTTAACCTCGAAAGATAACCTAAAAATTTTGTCCTTGTTTGCCCCCTGTTTTGGAAATCTAGGTCTCATCAAGCCTAAAAAAAACTGGGAAGCTGGAGAACTTTCAGTAGTGCACATGTGGAATCTGAGATAGTGGAAAAATGAAACCTTAAGAAAAAGGAACAGGGATTTTTTTTTTTATTTTATTTAGATAGTTCTAAATTATTAGGAATATGAAGAAAGCCAACTGTCAAGTGTTCAGTAGGTCTCTCCTGTCAGTGCACAGACTCTGATGTTAAGCTTACAAAATTAAGAAGCATCTTTCAAAGAATCTTCTTCAGAGAGTCTTCAAGAGTTAGAAATCTTCGAAGAGTTAGGAAAAGACCTCACTCATTCATTACTAATAATGTGAAAGGAGCATAAACCTTTATTTTTTCAATTATTGTTTCTCTTTTAATCTACAAGGGCAACTTTATTAAAAAAAACAAGAGACATGTATAGAAAGGCCTAACACCATTCTGCAAGATTGGCCATGTACTGCATATGCTGTTTAAACACCAATGTATGTAGTATATGCTCTTTTAATGTAATGTGCCCATATAAAACAGTGAAATATTGTCTCTTTATTATATTCCATTCTCCTCATGCAATTGGTAAATGCTGCCACTTGTAGTAGCTTGACCTTTGCTCTGCTTTTGGTTTCTAAATCATTTATTTGTAAAATTACAGCAACTAACTTTTTCAAGTCTTCTTTCAGGAATTTTAAAGAACATTTTTAAACTGGGAGTGAGACCCAGAGCTCTGAAAAAGTTGCTTCACCATCTACCTCTGAATAAAGGCTATACCATGCATCAGAGACCCTAGATTTAAGTACTATGGTTTTCTTTCCTCCTTGCTATCCCTCTAACATATGGCATCAGATTGATTTTTCACAGTAAACATTATAAGTCATTCTTTTTCTATATAATGGAAAAATGACAAAAGTGAGTCCATAAGAAAAAAAGTTTTTCAGTGTTTCCTTTTCCTCCAATTCAGATCTGATTATTTACCATATGATATTGTGAAGCGACCTTTTCAGGAACAAGAGGAACATAAACCAAAGATGGGAGAGATAGAACTGGGAACCACATACCGGAAAGATTATAATGCTCATAAAATACAACCAGTGACATTAGTAAGACCTCTAGAGAGAAAACACACTACAGGAGGAAAATTGGATACCATACCAACCTATCAAGGTAATAATATATGTCACCTTTAGAAAGAGAAATAACCAAAATGAAGATAGTATTTTCTATATTAGAATATTCTCTATAATTCTCTGTATTAGAAACTAGATTTTTCCTTTCCTTTCCTTCCTAAAGTTTTCTTGGCTAGGAAAAAAGAAATTCGAACATACACCTGGTTGGCTATCTCAGGCAAGAGTGAGTGGTAATTAAACTGCAGATGTATCTTTTGGATACTTTTACCTCATGTAATACATGTTTTCCCACAGAGTTGGTTGAAAGTTGATTTTAGATTTCTATCTTGTGTACTGTAGAGCTTGTATATCATCCTAGTAATGATCTGTTTTGACACAAATTGTTCTATTACAATGGACAGCACAAGGGCACTAAATCTTTTCAGTCATTCTGCCAAGTGACCTTGATATGCTTTATACCAGTAGAAAATTTTACACATAAAATGAGTTACTGAGTTTGTTACATGTAATGGATTATAGGCCCAATTAAAAGTAAGTAGAAATAAATGTTGAAATATGATCTACTAGAGTGATCAAAATCAAGATATTCCTGATGATGAGGGCCAGTAGCATCAAAAATATAGTTGAAATAATGAGAATCACATACGGCTACTAAAAGAGAAAGTTAGAAAGCTTGGTGCAAAATGAGCAGAGGAGAAAGTACAGTGACAGAAAGAGTTAGAAGGATAAAATGTGGGAAAGAGACTCTTAAAAAAAACCCAGTTTCACTAGTTCTAAGCTTAGGCCTATGCTAGATAGAAATGCATTTATAGAAATACATTCTATATATTATTTGTAAATAATTTATAAGGAAATCTAATATTTCTATTTAGCCTACCATGTGAGTAGTAGGTTAGCAAATAATGAATAATATAGCCTAGTCTCAGCATACAGCTAAGACAGTATACAACTGTTTCATTTAAAATGTATGTTAGCACTTCAACAGGGAGTAAGGATCAAGGAGTTAAAAACACTGAAGCTCAAGTACAGTGATTGTAAGACAACAAATGGATTTCAACTGCCTATGAAGAAGTCTAGACTGGACAGTAAGTTTTGTAACCACAGCAGAACAGTCTGGTAGTAAAACACTCAGAGGCAAGAAAAAAAAATCCCAACAAGCTGTAAGACAAAGTAACGTTGATACTGAAATTGAGAGAATTCTCCCAATCAGTAGTGAACATGACCCAGTGACCTATAAGGTTCCTTTCAGTCTTGCATACTTACATAAACTTCTAAGTACATTGCAAGATATTATATATAAAACCTGTGTATGGCTATTTTCTGTACAGAACACACACTAAATATGTACATGCAACGTTTTCTTTTTCCTTGAGGCAGCAGTCAAAATAGGGCATCACGTTTGTCTGGTTTTATCACACCAATAGGAGAAGACAGTTTTGTCATATCACAAATACACAGATAACATTATCGTTCTCACTGACATCCATTTTCTTTGTTTAGCCAGATTTAATACCAGGAGAATTTGGCTTAATTTAAAAGGAATTGTCTTAAGTAGTAACGCTTGTATGGTGAAGTTTTGGTTTTGCCTTAAAGATGACTATAGGTCATGGGAAGTTCAAAGAAGGCAACCTAATAAGATGGGGCATATATACCACCCACCTACACAGAAGTTTGGAAACTCTACTACGTTTCAAGATGACTTTGTTCCCAAGGAACTGAATCCCAGACAAACTTTTAAAACTCCTTGTGTAGCCAAGCTTTCAGATATGCCTTTTGATAGCACTACCAGCCATCGCACTTCTTATATTGTGCATCAACTGGAACCAAAATTTGTAAGATCAAAAGAAGAGTACAAGCCAAGCAACCAACCCTTTGAAGATCTCACAACCCACAGGAATGATTTTAAAGGGCTATCTGGGCAACTTGCAAAAACCTGCAAGCCTGAAAATGCAAAAGTCGGATCCAGTGCTCGTTTTAATGGAGTCACTGAATTCCAGGATCGTTTTCAGCCATGGTTGGTCTCCTTGCCTGAGGTCCGCAAAACAGAAGCGTATGTTCCACCCCCAGGCAAAATGGATTTTAACTCCACGAGCCATCTTGATTACATTAAGCATGAGGTTTCTCCTGCCGTCCCCATAAGACCAGTTTCTAACAGCAGAACCACCGATGCCCCTTTTCAAGGATGTACTACAACGAAAGAAGACTTTAAAGCTTGGGGCAGCTGTCGGCAAGAGATTACTAAGAAACAACAGGAAATTCCAAAACCCACAGGAAAATTTTGTGATTTAACTACATTCAAATCTCATTACATACCACATCAGATCGTTCCAGCTCAAAGTTTCAAACCTGTACATGCTATAGTGCCTAATTCAGCTCCTTTTCAAGATGAAACCATGTATCACACAGAATATACTCCAAAGAAACAAGAGATCTGCCCAGCAAATTATCCATCTCCTCCAGGTTATGTCTATGTAAACACAGATTATCATGGCCACAAGTTCTTCCGCCAGTTTACTCCAGAATTTCCCGACTCCAGCAGTAATCCTATTTCAAAGGAAGTAGCTGTTGTGTCATGAGACTTAAATGCCAAATTTCAAGCACCCGGGTGAAATAATTAGAATCATACATGTTCATTTTTTCTTCAAACAACGCTGAAAGAAAATTAAATGATGCAAATTCTGCTTTGAAAAGCATTTAAACTACTAGGTTGAAGACAATGAAAGCAAAACCAGAACTTTACTACAAGACTAATAATGATTTGCCAATTATTGTAGGAATAATGCATCTTACATGGCATTTTTTCTTTTTTTGATTGTGCATTCTAGTTTCCTTGGCTTCCTAGATTTCATTATGCCCCATCTCAAGCATATATATTGTACATTAAATCCTCTCAGATTTTCTGCAAATCAAATTACTGTCATTGCAAAATAGCAAGTATCTTTTGATCATAACTTCTTTTTCATAGTAAGCAAATAATGCTATAATTACATCATTATCTCATCAGTCCAGTTTTTCATCTCATCAATACTTGGAAATCAGAGTAATCTGATAAGATGTTTTTCTTTACATTTTGCTATCATAAGATAGCATCCCATGACACTGAGGCATTTCTAAAAGCCTGGGTTTAGCTTTAGTCGTCATTACTTTTCCTTCATTCAGTTCTGAGGAGAATACAAAGGTCACACTGTAATTTCTGATAGTAATTAACAAGAAGTAACCTTGTTCTTTTTCTGCACACATACTTGAAATCACTCAGACATAAAAAGCAGGTCATTGGACTCCGTTTCCTAGCTTCCCTGATAGCGCTTTATCAGCCTTGCTTCCAAAGGGAACAAAGCTGATACAAAGCTTTGGACACACTGACACACTAAGTGTGTGTCCTCCCCACCCAAGCGATTCTTCAACCCAGTGTGCAAATTAAATCAAATTTCACAAAGCGATTTCACAGATTATTGTTTTCCAAGTTTCTAAGGTACACAGTGAGGAAGCAGAGAGAGAATCAGGCTCGAAAACTTAACATCCATCCACCACAGTTTCAGTCCTGCTATCTGATTTTTAAGGCTGAGCAGCCTGTAGTTACTGCCAAAGTTCACTGCAGAGGCAGTCTGAAGGGGAAAATCGCAAACTGGAAAGGTATATGTAGACATAACAGAAAACAGCATAAACTCAGTTAAAAAAAGAAATACCAGCTGAGGTGCAGAAATCTCTAGACAGCCTCGCTTCAGCCTGTCTACTCTTCAAAGAATTATTTGTTACAAATACTCAGAAAACAGATTTTTTATAGGAATTTTACATGCAATGACTATGCTTCTGTATGAGGTATTTAGCTTTTTCTCTATGTATCTTTACCTGATTTGGGGAAATCTAGATGAACTGATTTCATTCCTATTATGTTCATGATTTAAGCAAGTCCCGATAAATAGTTCTATTATCACGTTCTATTACCGTACCTCAGTATGATTTTTTTTCAGTATTACATATCATGTACGCATTGGTATAGGGCAGACACGTGGGTTCTGAAGACTTACGTGCTTGTACGTCATCAGCCAAATCACCAGTAAAAAGACTATGATTGATGATGGAAACGTCAAAAGCAGGAACTGCATCATATGCAAGGAAGAAAGCAGAACTGAGTGTATTAGCTGTGCAGAAAAGCACCGCAAGAGAGAGCTCCAGACATTATCAGAGCATCAGTTACTTTTAGGTAATTTCTGTCGTTGTACTGTGTTTTTGTAATATGACTTACTCTGTTATTGAAACAACAATTTGATTAAACTTTATTCTCTGACAATTATTCATGTCCCCAGCTGGTAAAGACATGTTCTGGATTGGGAATGAACAAGGACAATGTAAATCTGTAACATCCTGAAAGCAGGACAGGAGAAAGACCAATTAGTTGTCATCCTTCTGTACCACAGAAGAAAACAAAACTACCAACACCCTTTTCTTTATGAAACTTGATTCTCTGTCTGGCCACAACTGAGGAAACAGAAGTAAAAACTTTGCACAGTTACAGCTACCCAAGTCCATAACCTATACACAATCTTGGTACCTCACGGGAAGTTTACAGAAGCTCCTAATATCCTCCAGCTCTCTTTTCTAGGGAGCAGGAAAATGCGATCTGAATTCATGGAGTTACGTGTGCCTGCGTGTTCTGCTGAAAATGGCTCCTCCTCTGGGTCTGTGAGTGAGCCCAGATGCTTTTTTTGTAATTTTCACAGCTGTTTTTTCAGTTCTTAAGTCACTTCCCCCCCCTTAAGTTATGGAAAGTCATTTGGTGCCACCTACCAGCACAGTACAAAAACTTCTGAGAGGGAGCGGAGGGCATATTCAGATACGTTTAACAGTTCCTCTGCATATGTGTTTGAAGACTTTGTTAGGGTGGAGGGGGCATATTCCCTTTCATTTTGCCCTTAATGTTTTCCCCTAAGTTTAATAGCGAAAGAGAGAAGCCTTTATTACGTTACAGTCCAAAGCGCTACAACCTACTGATTGTGCTTCCAGGAAAAGCATGAAATGCTATCCTAAGCCTTCAGACAATATTTCAGTGCTTGAGGTCAGCTTTTTTATAAGCAACATATTATTGAAATGCAAGCAAAATGAACAGCAGGCTGGAAAACTAGTATTTCTCAAAATAACAGCTGTTTAAAAAGCATTTTATGATGTCATGCTAAACCAAGATGTCAAAGTGAAAAAGTTACTAATGGATTCAGTTGCTACTCTATAAGTGCTTTGCAAGCACTATGCTATACAGCATGTTCCACAGAACTGCTGTACTGCATTTGCTTTCTTTAAAGATTGCACAGAAAGAATGCATTGGTAACACAAAAGGAAAATTAAGTAGACCATTTTTAAAAAAAAACTTACTTTTTAAGGGCACCTTTACCAATGTTACCATTTAGAATGACTCTGAAAGACAGTTTCATTGCTAGACATATTTTCAATTTAATAAAATTTTTAAGGCTTTCCTTGTTCATATTATTTATGAGAGTCTTCTTCCTAAAGATATTATACATTGGATATTCTGAAACAAGTTTTTTTCACATAGCTATTCCCATCAGCCACGAAATACAAAGCATAGAGCTGTTCTTTTGGATCTAAATGACCTCTGCTTGGTGCAGTACATGAAGGTCTGATTCTAGATTTCAGTGAGTCAGAGCTGACTTTTTTGGATTCTGGCAAATTCTCTTCCCCGCTTAGTCAGGTTACATCTATGTTGCCTCTTGATAGCTGTGCAAAGCAGACTGTCAGTGAAGCTGAGAATCTGTCTGATAAACTGTCAAAAATAAGAACTAATCTTAGCTTGGAAGAAATCCCAGAATTATGGACATAGTAGGCTGGTAAAATAATATTTGGAATGAAAGCATAGCTACCATGAAAATCATGGGAATAAACAATCTCTAGGTAATCACAGTGTTGAATAATCAAACTAGACTTTATTTCAGGAATATCAAAACTACATTCAAGAAAGCTAAAATCTTCAGTTACTGGAAAAGCAATAAAATAATCTACAGAAGAATGTCATGCCAATTGCAATAACAAACATTTACAGCACTGCTTCTGTATAGCATGCATACTTAACCAAAGACAAAACTGAAGCAACAAAAAAATGCTATGTGTTAACATTTGAAAACTTTAAATATAAAGGAAAAACATGAATAAGAAAATTTGGTAATAAGAAAAAATATATGTCCAAAAATCTTTATTAAACACTGTACAAAACAAAATATTGCACTTTTAAATCAGACAATAAATATCTACAAAAGTATCTTACAAAGGTTTTCTTTTAATTTAAAAAACTGCTTAAACAATCAAGACCCATTGCTGATTAAAAAGGTAATGATCAGGAATATCCTCTCCTTGCAGTCAGCTTTGGACACAACAGTCCACATTAAACGTTTTCTATACAGTAGTGCTAATCTAATTTTCAGTGACGTAAACCCATTGTGCAGGAACGCTGTTACTAAAACTGTTCTTCCAGCATACCTGCTAATTAGCATGTAATATAGCTCAGTAATGTAACACAAGATCCAGGTCAATACAAGCATTCGGGCCTCCAATATGTGCAGTAGTTGGAAACTATAAAAGAAAAAAACGCATCTGCTGCCTCCTACGGGGTTCTCCCTGCTTACAGCCCTAATGAAACCACCTGCAACATGGAAAATGATTTACCCGGGAATAGCATGACCAGAATTTGTCAACTTGCGAAACACTCAGATGGTTAATGGCCATGATGAAAAGTCATCTTGATGGAAAACTGCTCAGAATAAATTTCTTGCACTTGTCTATCTTCATAATTAATAATCTTCTTTGGATATTTTTCCCCCATTAACCAGGGGGGAATAAATTTATTCAGGACAGAAAATCTGACAGCCACGCTCGGCCATTATCGGCTCCCCATCTGACTTGATGTGGAAGAGAACAGTGCTCACAAACATTTCATTCACAGCTCTGACAAGGAAGCCTTGTATCTAATTTAAAATCAGTAGAAAAGTCTAATCATGCCAGAACTTCAATTGTACTTCTGTGACTGGAGCAGAAGAACAGAAACAATGGAAAATGACACCTCATTTATTCAAAACAGATCTACTGTTGTTTTGAAAATTGTTCTAGCATCTACAGTGTCTTTTACTGCATACACATAAATACAAGCATGAAAAATTGAATGTACTTCTGTGTGTCCATCTGACAGCTAGTATCAGTAAAACATATCCTGTGAGATCAACCCTTAAGCTCAAGCTGTTTATGAAAATTAAGTCACTGCCAAAAATTTTACAGCTACAAGCCACAGCTTCTAAAAATTTAAAAATTGTGTTAGATTTGATAAAACAATAAAAAAACCCCCAACACCTAGGGGTCAATAATTGCTCCATTCCAAAGTTCTTCAAAGGGTTTTGTGACTTTGTTTTTCTCATAAGTTGAAGACAGTAAACACTACCTGGTGCTTTTAGATAATGCTTTCCCCCCTGATGAAATTATAATGTGATGGCCTGTAAAATTTTACAGATGACATGCCATGATATTATCTTCCTACTCCAGACACGAAAATGTTTAAAGCATTAAAAGTTCCATTGCAAAGAGTGGATAATAAACGTTCCCAGAAAAAATACCCTGTCCAGCATATCAATCTGCAATACTGTTTTTTCATTAGCCCCATGTTTCCATTCAACTGTTATGACTAATGTCTTATTTACAAGTATATACTTGAGGCAGGCTAGTTTAATGAACCTCTCTTCTCCTCTCTTCACTGCAGCATCATGAACTTCCCACAGAAGAGTTACATTTCTTGGCATGATTGACAACATCTTTGTTTGTAGGTGTCTATCAAGCATAACTTTAGTTGCTTTACAAATGTACAGTAGTGAGTTGTATCCTTGCATTCACCTTCTGAAAAATACATTTAAATGTTAAAAGGCTTTATAATGGACAAAAGATAAATAGTAGTATTTATCATAATTGTAAACAACTGATGGATTGCTGGCAGCTCAGTGATTACTTTACTTTGCATTTCTGGCAACAGTGGATTCGAAGCTGAACTAGGTCACAAATAAGAGGTGTGATCTCACTGCATTCATTTACCTATTGTCTGCTTCAGCAAACTACCCCATCTTTCAGGAATTAACAGCTTGCTCAGAGACTTATGAGTCACAACTGGCACAGTCATGTAGGGAACTTTGCATAAAACAGCTTCCTAAATATCCTGTTTCTAAAAGTGCTTCTGAGGCTTTAATATCAAACTGGCCTACTCGGAGAAAAATAACACCAGGATTACGAAGTGCTCCTTGGAGAGGATAGTTTTCCCTTTGATGTACAATCAAATGCTTGCAGAATCATTAGTGTACAACTGTGAGTCACTTTCTAATATAACTGCTACAAACTATTGCTATGCTCATAGACAAATAAAGATTTACATACTGCCACAGGATGTGACATTGCAGTGTTGCCAGGTCAGTGGTCTCTTCCTCCAGCCGCAATACTGATCAGCCACAGGTTTGTTATTCTTTCTGTGTACACAATACACTCGTCTTGACTGAAATCCACTCCCACAGTCCACACTGCAAGGCCTCCAAGGGCCCGTCCGCCAGAAGACATCACATGCCTCCGAAGAACAGCTTCTTCTGACAGGAGACCTGCGGAGGAAAACAGATGGCAGGTAACTGTTCACCTTTGTGCTAAACCCTTACTCACAGGAGGACAGAACTGGCGTTGGAAGGGACTGTTGCAGACTGACTAGTCCACACCCCTGCTCATAGCACTGTGTAGCTAGACCAGGTTGCTGCAGACCATCTCTGCCTGTGTTCTGAACATCTCCAAGGATGGAGACTCCACAACCTTTCTGGGTGACTTGTTCCAGTGTTTTAAGAACCTACACGGTAAGAAAAAGTTTTTTCCCCACATTTGAGTTGAATTTCCTGTATTTCATTTTGTGCCCATTCATCATGCCTCACTCATGAGGAAACAAAAGACAAGGCCCTGTCTCTTTAAACCAACCCTTTAATCCTGGGATAGAAAAAATGTTTTACCTTTTACATAAGGAAAACTTAACTGACCCTGAAATGTTTCCTTCTGGATGCTGCAAGTTCTTCACACACAACCTCTCTCCTGAACACAGTATTTCTATGCTGACAGTGAACCTCCTTGAACATTTGAAGCTGCCAAAGTGAAATCCTGGCTCTTAGTAGTAAATGGAATTTTCACCATGTACTTGAGTGGAGCCAGGATTTCTTTCATTGTGTGTGCAGCAAAAATGCTTTAAAATGCTCACAATTCAGAAGCTCTTCTATAGCAAGAAACATGAGCAGCTGGGTTCAGTAATCTAGAAATACAGTAACAATTCCCATGTGTGTACTTGTTACCCATCTATTCCCTGCTCTTCATTGCCCTGCCTACACATTTGGTCTGCAACAAAGTTCTGTGCTCCCAGACCCTCATGTTCACTTTTAATTTGCCTTTAATTCAGTCCCTTTGAGATTACAGTGTTTTATAGAGACTGCCATCCATCCATGTGCTATAGCATAACCCCCAGCAAATCTGCTGATTAAGATTCTGTGAGGCTGTAAAGCCCGTACTTTCCACACTTAAAGGAGTTGTTTAAAGACAGTAAAACTAATTAACAGAGTTCTTAGAAAGAATGTGTACCTTGAAGTAAAAAGTCACACCTTCTCAATCATTCAGGTTTTTTACATACCTCCTAAGTACATAAGAGGCAGAATGAAATCTATATATGCAGAGAAGTACACCTTATTTCAGTAATCATAAAATAGTAAACCAATTTACATGGTCCACAAAATAAGGCCCAGGAAAACGCATTTTATAAAATTGGGCAGCAGTAGACCAGAATAAAAAGTAATACCAGAAGAGATCTAGTTTAGTAGTAGTAAAAAAAGTTATGACAGGTGACTCCAATTTCTACTTTCTTTTTGGGAACCAAGACTCTCTCACTCTATTTCTAGCTTTGTCGTTAGCACAGTGGGGGACACTGATCAAATCCACCACCCTTCCTGGGTTCCTGAATTCATCCAGCGTATACAAAGGGATGACTGTCACTACCTCCTTCCCTTGTGAACGTAAGAATTTGCATATCTATACTGCATTGACAATACTGTATCTTTAATTTGATCATCCAAAGAGTCTAACTTGCAGCTGCTGCAAACTGCATACCTCTTTCTTTCCTCACAAGAAGAGCTGGGCACCAAAGATCCATTACGAAGTTGACATATAAAGTGACGATGCTGTAAACCTACAGGGTGGCCTACGCAGCGACCGGAACACTAAAAGGTGAGAGAAAAGGGGAGGGGAAAGAAAAAGAAACCACCAAGTTAGTAACAGCAGAATTGCCCTTCTAGGCAGTTACCCAGTTACACAACCCGGGCATAATTCTTGATCCGTATTTCTCCCTTTTCAGCCCTATCACAGCTCAGCTCTGGGAAGGACTAGGTGTTTTGGATTCTCTGTCCCCCATTTTGCCAAGATACTGACTTCCTTACCTGTTCATAAAGCTAAATCCATTGTCTATGCTCTCATCATTGCACACCTCTAGTGCTAGAACATTCTTTCTGTAGCTCTGACAATCACAACCTTGCCTTACTAATACCTGTATCAGGTGCGTGGCAATTCTCTTAATTCATTACTTTGCTCATTGAGTAGTAAATACTGTATCAATAATTACAATATCATATCAATATGTACACAAGTTTACTGCACAAATGAAGAAACAAAATATAAGAAAGCGGAGTTCTGTGTATTAAATATTGTGGCAAATGCTTTTGAAGGACATTCATGTATCTTCAGGGACTTCAGAAGTACAGCTATGCAAGCATGTTCTAAGAATGCAAAAAAAAGCTAAATACTAGCTTAAAAATGGAATACATAGTAATGGATTATCTTATAGAATACACTGGAACTAATACTCGGGTTTGGGTTCACATTTCTACAAATAAAAGTAGCTCAGACATCACAAAATGAAAAAACTCCACCAGGATCTGTAATTCACTGGTCTGAAAGGTCATTACAACTAGTGCCACACAGCTCTTCCTTTGTGCAAGAGAACAGATGTTCAGCCAGCGGTACGGCACGGGGACATCGATACACTTTGATAAGATAAGGAGTTTGAGAAGAAGCTGTAACTTACCTGGCCTTTCGTCTGTATTGTCCCCACTGTACACAAATGACCCAGACAGGGTTTCCTTCCCACAGGGCGGTCCCTGTGTATACAGGCATCTGGTAGCAGTGTCAGCACGCTGCCGTTGGCTTTTACTTGTTGACAAGTTATTTGTCGACAGCGCAATCCATTGCCACAAGATGCAGAGCACTCAGACCACGGACTAGTTACCCACCTACAGACGGCAGAGACAATTTTATAGCAACTATGAAAGCACTGCAAACTTGCTGGTAGTTTGCAGTGACTGCAAATAAAAACCGAAAGAACCTGTTATTGCAAGTTTCAGAGGTGAGAAAAGGTAGGATCAGCTTTTTCAGTTAAGCAAGATCTTACAGATTCGGTTAACTGATGACTTCTAAGATAACTGTGGCTCAGTGTATGCTAACACGAGTTATACTGCTTGTTACCCAGAAAGGTTATACTAGGTAAACCCCACAGACCCTGCTGGACTTAACATTTCTGAAAGAAGGTCAGCCTACTTTCCCATAACTTATAAAATTAATGATATCAATGTAGTTAAGTTAGTATTAAGGTGACAGGCATCATAACTCATCCAAACTTACTACATCAAGATCTTGCTAGATAATGGCTCAAGCAGAACGTGTTCCTTATTGATTACGAGTTGCAAAGATTTAGTCTGTCTTGGCAGCTACGAACAATACTGGGGAAGCAGCAGGTGGTAATACCATTTATTTGACTCGATCTTTTAATAAATCTAGGTTAGAAATACAGAATGGGACTTTATGTGTAGCACAACTGTGATAATGGGAAAAATATTCTGTTCTCTTTAGCAATTATTTAATTTTCTTGCAGTCAAACAGCTTATATCCATTCAAGGAAGATTAATCTTTTACAGCCTGGACCTTGCCTTTTTCTCACTTTTAAAGCTCAAGGATTTTTGCAAACATTTGGTGCAGCACATGCACAGCAAGTCAGTAAGGCCCAAATTTGGCAAACACTTAAAGCACAAGTGAAGTACATTCTTAAACCCTTACACTTGCTTAACTGTACTTCTGTGCTGTGCTGGAGAGAAGTGATTAAACACATGCAAAACACTTTGAGTAATAAGGGCCCGTGCCACTGGCCATACATCCGAAGCCTTTATGCTTCGATGGATACTTTCTGAAGAGTGAGTGGCCTTGGGATGAGAAGATCGAGAAATAGGTAAGTGGGGTAATGGAAGGGGAAGTCTCAGTATTTTGCGCTTCCCTCCCAGGTCAGTAATCACGGGGAAGGGGGAGACGTTAGAGGCACTAGAAACCAGACCCAGGGCTGTTTTCCAGGCAACTTCCTATATGCTCTTCCTATATAGGAAGCATGGAATACTTCATAACAGAAAAACAATTTGTATGTTGGCATACGTGTGTAATTCAACATAGAGTTAATGATGGTAGTGTACACTTAATCCCCTTCAACTGGTAAATAGATAAAGCCAAATTAAAAGCAAAATAAATCTAAGCATTTTAATAAGAAAGGATTTATGTCCTGGTCTGCTTGGCCATATGAAACAACTGATGGGTTTTTTTGTGGTGAATACTCTGGGCACAGTGATAATCAGATGGTGAAGTCATGCACCGCAGTCCACTGAAAAGGCACGACCGTGCTCGGGGGAGCCCTGGGCCCTCCAGTGTTCTCCTGACTGTCATCTGCTCTGAATGGCTGGATTTTAAGAAGGAAACCTGCAACCGAGTCTCTATGGTTCAAACTATTCGTTCTATTTCAGTATTTTTCCACTGGCAAAAAGTTTGCTTCTTATGGGCTGGCTGGAGTTCAGACTCACAATTTAAGATGATCTGGGGTTTTGGCTGCTAATAATGAAATATAAACAAATTTCTCCTGATATTTATCTGTTGCTATGTTTTCTGTACTTAGAACAGAGTTTAGAACGTACTGGCAGGATGCACTCCCACAATGTCAGTTAAGGTCTTAACACTTCTCTCCAAACATTTTCCAGTGAGGGACAACTCCAAAACGCGTGCATGACTTTTCGTTCCTCACGGATTTTTACGTTGCTGACAGTGATGGCCAATTCTTTTAAGCAGCGGAAAGCACTTGTTTTGAGGAGTCCTGTGGGGATTCCCCGCTAAAAACCTAGAGCAACGCCTTATTGAACTGGAATGCTCTGGGCAACTCAAGGAGCCTGGAGACAGGGGTTTGGCTTTTAGAATCAGATGTTGTGGTATACTTGCCTGTGATATAAAGATTTTCTGCCCCTAGATCACAAGGTACCCCGGCTGATCCAGTGAGAAAATTGGCAGGGAAGGACATGCAAGGAGTGTGACCTTGGCGAGGGGCATTAGAGACAAAAGAGGCATTCCACCGTAAACATCCCAGTTGGAGCTCCGCTGGCTCAGGCGGAGAGGAGGTGAGCACAGAGTATCCTGGCTGCTCGAAGCATGATGAGTTTTCTCTCTGTGTGTTGGCACAGATTGTGCAAAACTAGCGCATCGCAATGCCTCAAGAGAGACCTCCAGCTCAGCTTGTAAGGTGTTAGTGTGGCAGCAGCATGGACACTTGCACAGATCTCATTTATTCCGCTGAATCAAGTGCTCCCCTACTTGCTTGTGATCCATTTTCACATCCCTCACGCTTTAGGGTACATGATGAAATACACCCTACGTTTTAGACTCGAGTATAAACACAATGTCAGGAGGTTTGTGAGTGCGTTTTAATACATAGAGAGCACATGAAAATAGAGCAGAAGGGAGTTTACCTGGCAGGGCAGTCGTCTGTGTTGCATGCCTGGTAAACGATCAGTGGCTTTTGCAGCTCTCCGCATAGTGATGCATTTACTTTCTCTTTCTCTGCATTCATGCACTGGAGCCTTCTGAAGCGGGCTCCTGAATTCCCACAGCTAGCAGAGCAAGTACTCCACTCAGCATATTCCCATTTATAATCTAAGAAAATAAATGGAAAGTAGTGTGAGAGAGGCGCTATACATTGTAGCTGTGTCACCTTTTAATTGATTTGGCAGCATATTCTGTAAGCTAGAAGGATACTGCATCCTCTGTAGAAAAGCAAGTATTTCAGCCTTGTGAGAAGTGACCATAAGCCAAAGTGGGATTCAGTCCTAGTCAGCTTCCCTGCAAGTTCAGCTCTTACATACGAGGGTGAAGTTCTCTAGAAGGCAAATGGGATCAGCATATGTGCACATGAAGGGCAGGACCTGGCTCACAGTAGGAACTGATGAACTTCTTTTAAAACTTTCATAACATTTTTATACAATGAGCATTAAAAAGAGGAAACTGTAAATCAGGCTCTCTAGGTTTCCTGCTGTTCTACAGTAAATTTATTCTGAAGAAAACTTGTCTTACTCCAGACACTTCACATAATTTCAGGATTTAAGAGAGTCCTGTACTAAACTATAGAAAAGTATTTAATGCATAAATAATTTGCCACTGAGGCATCTGGCAAGATGAAAAAAGAATTTGTTTAAAAGAGCGTTTTATATTAAAAACCGATCACCTCTAACAATTACTACCTTTATATTTAGTCGCAATTCCAGTTACCCCTTCCCCCACATTTTTTTTTTTTTGACACTTGGTAAAAGATGAAGTACTATGCAATGTTGACAGATTTTTATGTGATCACAGAAGGAGTCAGATTTTTCTGTAATAACCAAGAATAATTGATAGCTACCAGCTGTGTCCACAGGCTCACTCTTCCAGCACATAATGAATTCTTTAACTTATTGTTTTTCAATGTTTCCTTATTACTTCTGGGTTTCTTAAAATAATACAAAAGGGCCTTTTTCAAAGTAGAAATAGTTAAATTTACCAACTGCAACTATGATGGAGAGACTGTATTGTTTGTTTAACTAGGATGATACTGCTCAGAAGTGCCCTCAATATGCCTACTGTGCAAAAACCACCAAAGGAGATTTTGCAGTCGTACAAATGCATGGGTATTTCAGTGATGAAACATTTACAGAAGCATCAACCAGAGTAAAAGCTCACAATTAGAAAATAGAATCTCCCCAAAATACTGAGCAGCCTGACTGGAAAGGTTATTGGGCAACCAAAAGGCAGTCCGGCGAAAGACTACAGGGGGATGGTTCAATACCTGGCTAGACCTGTTCAGAAATTCTAGTTTTAATGAGACCTATTTTAGGACCAAGGCCTGGATGTATTTTTTTGATAAGCTATTAGGATATTTTCTGACTCAGTTCATTAATATTCTGATTTAAACATTCTGATCATATATATGTTTCAGAAAAATTACTTTGTAAATGTGACTGACCTCACAAGCCCATGCATCCCAGAACCATTCTCACTCATAAAAGTAATCCACTGTCAGTCACAAAGGATACACTTTTACACAGTGTAGGGGATTTGCAAGATCTGATCCTACTGCTTGAGCCCTTTGCACATAACCAGGAAGCCAAATCATCTTAATAGGTTAATAGATAAAACACAAAAACTTTCATTTTCAACAGATACTTGTTTTTAAACCTGATTTGCATTCCCTGGGTACTGACTGGTTAGAGATTTTTACTTTTTTCTTAAACTGCCAAATGGAGTTTGGTGCTTTGCTGCCACTCTTAGTAGGATTTAAGTTTCTAACTCTCTTTTTAAAAACACAATTATAACGTAATTAATTTCTAAAGCAATTTAAATTTTTAAAACTTTATAAACCATTTGCAGATACAGCCTCTTGCCCTGCTGGTCCATATGTACGATCCTTGTCAAATTCATCTATAATCCTCAGCTGCACGTTTTATAACCTACTAACAGAAATGCACTTTTGTGCAAGCACGTTACATTGGAGAACACTGCAAAAACTTAACATTGAAATGGATGAGTGTGCATACATGGATGTGTTTAAGGGTGGCTACCATAAGATGGATACCATGTCATTGTAATGACACGAATATGGCAATTGTGTTAAAATTATTTTGATTAGAAATAATGTATTTCCAAAGATGACCTCAAAGTCAGTTTTGTTTCCGTTTGGTGGGCTGTTATGGCAGCAGTTTGTATGATACGTTGAAAGGGAAGTTGAAAAAAACTGCCTGATGTAAAACTCTTTAAGGAGCAAGACACTGAATCAGGCAACATTCTTGCAGCTTCCCAGCTACACAGGTAAGAAATGAGAACCCCCACATGATATTTGAATACACATTAACTCTCATTTCCAACTCTGAGGATATTGATTTCCAACTGTCTATTGATTTAAATGGGACTAGTCACGTATGTGAGGTTAAACACGTATTTATGAATTACTTTCTATGTATAAAAGCAGGTTAGGTTGCAGGAAAGTCTTTACAGAGTGAGAGAAAATATTTTAAAATTTAAGAATTTATCATATAATTTTCAACAAACCTTCCTTCTTGACATTTACCCAAACTGACATTAGTTTTGCACTAGCTGAAGTCCAACATTGGAATTGTCCAGCAAATTGACCAGAGCTGGTGTTCACCTCTAGGATACGACCCCCAACCAGGGTTCGGTATTCCAAGGTCTTAACTTCTTCAACTGGACTATCTCCAAAAAGCCAGTGAACTGTATTTCTGTGGCTGGGCAGCACTGGGCAACCTAAAAATCAGCAGCACGTTAGCAGGTTTTTCTAAACACACTGAAATGTTTGTACAAAGCATGTATGACTGCATGATTCCACGTAAAAGACCTTGCTGGTCTAAATAAAAACAAGAACATGCATATATTCACTGAAGTCCAAGCTACAGCCCAAAATCCTGACTGCCCCTTGAGGGTTATCAGCTGTGTAAGCTGATGTATACTTACCAGAGCTCTTGATATTTTCCCTTTCAGTAAGTTGTTATAAACTTAACTTTTATATGAACAAAATGGGTGGGGGGAATAATCATTTCAAAGGAATGAAGATTTCATCCCACACTCTGCAATATGCAAACAGGTTTGTCATGAAAGTGTTTCTATCTGTTTTGGAAAGGTGTCAAACACAGGCAGAAGTAGGGATGAAAACAAAGGTATTCATTTAGACAGAAAAATAAACTGTTCTAGAGCCCAGCTGAATCCCCTTCCATCATTTTCAACCGAAGCTCAAAGAGAAATTACGCAGCTCTAGTCTCATGGTGAGTCACCTAGATGATGCCTAAAGGGTCACCATTTAAAAACATTTTTTGAAAAACTGAATCATTATAATTATAATCATGATAATTGTGTGTCTTACTCTGAGGGTCCCTCTGTGATAGCAGAAAGCTGAGATGTGGTTAGGAAATCCAGAAGGTCACCAAACCAAGACTCTTCAGAATAACACTCATTTTTCTCCATGGGGCTCCCTCCATTTTAATGAAATGAATAAATGATATAATTTAAATGACAAACCAGAAAATACAACATACCTATTCTTAGTGGATATCCAGGTACCACACTGACATTTGTACCAATTCCTGATGCCATTAGGACACGCTTTCTTCTGCTTCCCTTTGATAATAGAGTATTAGTCCCTGTAAGTCTTTGTTCTGTAACACAATGCACAAGGTATCTTCTTAGCACGATTTAAATCATGATGCTAATAAAAATTTGTATCAAAATATCCCACATGCTAGTTATGAATCAGAAAGGTAATGGCACTATGGAATTTGTTAGGATTAACTGGATTTATGTAGTCAAATTGTCTGTCTTAACAAATATACTTCAGATATGTAAACAGGGAAATGCAGAAATTATTATAATGTTTATGCAAGTTTCTAATTTATTCAAATTTATTGAATTTTATTTATTAGAAAAATAAGCCTGTAACACTTAATGTAAAAGCCAGATTTACAGGATGTATGATGTATTTCTTGTTTCTTGTGACAATGTTATTTATTATTTCATTACCAGTCATTCACATACAGAAATTTTAAGAAAAATAATTCTCTCAGTAGAATCAGGCCAATTCCTCTGTTCCATTAGGTGGAATTATGACAGAGTGCTACAGCAGAAAAAAAAGAAGAAAATCTTTTAAAATCTCATTATGCATAGAGATAGCATAATGTATGCAGAATCATATGCCTGTCACTATAGCAACGCCTCCTTTTTATCATATGCCAGACAGAGTAACTGCCAAAACTGTGGGCAGTCTGTCAATAACACACATTTCTTGCCACTTAGTCAACATTTCTGCTTTAATGAATGTGCATAATACCTATGATTTTTCCAGAACGGTTTAAATCTTTTGCTATATTCTAAATTCTGCGGGTCATTTTACATTGGTTCAACACCTTTTCCTCGCTGTGGAATGCCTGTACAAAGCCTCCGGCTTGTCTCTGTAAACACTGGGGCACAAGAGGTTCCGCAGAACCTGTGAGGCCAGTGCCATACAGGCAGAAGGCTGCTTGCCCTGTCAGTCCTTCGGAACCTGTATTAGAAAGGCTGCACAGATTTTGCTCTGCTGCTTGACTGCCCCAGGTCAGGCTGTAATTGCTGCAGTGAAGTCCAAAAGGCTGACGTGGTGTTGCTTCAGACAACACTGAGTCAGGGCAATCAAGTCCTGACACCAGAAGTCATCCCATTTCATTGCAGTTTTGGCACTGCCAAAAAATTGCAGCATTTGGCCCCCTCCCATCCACTCAAGATTTAATTAAACTAATGTCATATGATGAGGAATAGAAACGAAGTTCAGACTCTTGTGAGCAGTCCTCCCAGTCACATCATTATAATAATATTCCTCTCTGGAACATGTGAAGTTTTGATGTTCTCCACGAAAACTGAAACCAAGAAGGGAGCTCCAGTCTACACTCATCCTCACACAGAGACCCTGTTATGTCTTTGGTATGTCTTCCTTGGCCAACAGATCCAAACTAACCTGCCCTACACATGTGTGCCTAAGAAAGAAGGCTTTGTAGCAGGATTGGCCATGTGTAACTGCGATGTACTTCATACAGCAAAGTGGCGAGAAAGTTAATCTCTAGAGCTGAGTGATCCATTTATTGGAGCTACTTGCCAGGCATGATTGTATTATACAGTATAACATTATTAATCTACTTACATTAGAGTCATTTAAATGGAGTTTTTCTTTACATGTTCTATTCTGAGATTTAGCAGTTCATATTCAGAACTTTTTGTTTTCCATGTCCCTGAGTTTTATAGTCCTTTATAATTAAAAAAAAAAAAACCAACAAAAAACAACACACCAAAGCCAAAACCAGCCTTTGCTTTCATTTCACTGCATTTCCCTGCAGATTTTCTGAATAACTCAAGCCTGCTGCATTTCCCTAGATAAAAGCACTAGGAACAATGTAATATTACAGTGGATTTAGTCTTCTAATGTGTCTCCTGCCTCTAAGGGCAGATATTTGTTGCCTGGAAGCAAGAAGATGGAACAACTTTTGAAGAAGTCACAAGTCAAACCATCTGTACCTAGATACAGTATTACAGGAAACACAAAATAGAGACCACATCCCAGGGAGTCAGATACAATTGAAAATTCCAACTTCATAATAAAGTGTTAAATATCCTCCCAACTATTTTATTGGTTAAACTTCATAATCGAAGTAGCTCACTGTTGTTATCAGTCAGGAATTCTCATTTAGCACTTACCAGTTAAGTGGAGAACAGATGCAGCTTCAGCTTTTCCGAGAGCATTATTTGCTCTGCAAGTGTATGTTCCTGCATCTTCATAGGAAACATTCTTCAGAAATAAAGAGCCATTCAAAACCAGGAAAGAATTGCTTTGTGGAATATCTTTCATCTTGAACCATGCTACATTTGGTTGGGGAACACCTTCAAAATGCAAACAATTAAAACTTTCATTGTGAGAGGTAACCCATAGGGTTTGTATTGTTAACTGCTACTATGTCACAGGTAGCATAAACCAAACAACATTGCAGCAAAATAAGTAGTTTTTCCACTCACAACAAAACTTGTTAGTTGTAAGCCCTGTCAAAAATTCAGCATCCCACTTAGGTTAAAGTTAAGCAGTGTAAGGCAAGCTCTCAGAACAGCTTTAAAAATGCCACCAGTCCTACAGAAGCAACGTGCTATGTGTCTTGCTACTGAAAGGTGTGAGACCATTAACCCCAATCAGGACCAGTTGATGTAAAGATCTGCAGAGCGTCTTTCCATTCAACCTGCATCCCAGAATATATGAAGGAAGGAATGAATATTCAATT
>JAVJGJ010000060.1:13619744-13648576 GCA_035590215.1 Microhierax caerulescens
GTGTGCAGGGGAGGAGAGGCGGTTGGGTCTCTGCACAATCTGCTGTCAGGACGCAGATGTACGCTAGAAATCAGTGCCCTCTAGCCCTGCCTTTTGGGGGAAAACTGGTGAGAACAAATCCGATCTAAAGCATTCAGAGTTGTGCATTCAGAGAGGTGCAGCAGAGAATCTGGCCAGAAACTGGTTTTTGTGTGTGTCGCTATCACATCTGCTGATAGACACCCTATAAATGGATAAAAGAAATGAAGCAGGAGAAAAAGACATGCCTTTTAGTCCAGCTCCTCTGCATTCTTCAGAAAAGCAGTGTGTACATTTCAAGCTCTTCTGGAGAGCCTCAGTTTATCTGTATGTTCATATTGCCAGTGAAAAATTCTTTTCTGCCATAACTCCTATGAGAGACACCGAGTTCTTGCGTATACTGTCATTTCTGGAATTCCTATCAGGAGAAACTCTTACACTGTTGGATAAAAATCCCTATTTTTAGATCTGTATTTACCCTTTTAATAGCGTCTGTGCTTAACAGTGCTTTGCATAAAACTCCTTCGCATAACCCCAGCATGCAGTCACCATTTACACACTGCAGGTGATAAAGCTTCCATCATGCAGATTTTTTTATGCCTCTCCTTTAGAAATTAGATTATATTTACTGCTGTTGAGATAAGATTTTTCTTCCCTACTGCTCTGCAGCACTGCACATCGAGTCTCATCTATCAGCTCTTGTGAGAAAGCAGGCAAAGTATACAATTCCCATGTTCCTCTCATGACAAGACTTACAGGAACACTGTCAAAAGCACTGATTGTCCTACACAGAAACTGCAGGACAGAGTTCAAGCATATCATAAATGCAAGAAAAGCTTTTTTTTTTTTCTAGGCAAATAGTTAAGGCCTAAAATCTGCACTTCACCCTTTAGTATTCATGTAAACAAAACTGTAAAAGTTTTAAGTACTGTTTTCTTACCCAAGGAGAAAATAAACTAAGCAAAAATAAGCCAAACATAAGGTGTTGGTGTTTTCTTTTTTTTTTTTTCTCCTTAAAGGAGCTGAAATTACACTTAAGCTTTAGGACATATCTCTATGACCAAATGGAAGGGTTCGTCCTGTGCACAAGGCTGAATTTTAACTGCAGATGCTTGACTCTCCTTTACATAAAGGTTGATTTACTTAGGGACTTTACATGGACACAATAACATTCACAGTCTTCAAAAGCCTTTTTCATTGCAGAACTGAAGCAAGAAGACTATTACAGGGATGTTTAAAAGCTAATTAGATGGAATTTTAAAAATATTTCCCCCTCACCTCTATAATTCTCTGCCCTCTGTTCTGACACAAAGAAATGTCTACTGTTGTCATTTGTTCTTTCCCAGACAGTTTTAAGATGTGTCTTTCCTTTCAGCTTACTGTCCAAATTTAACACATCTACATAAGCTTCTACAGAATGGCTGCCTTTCTGTACCCATCAGAAGAGAACACATCATTCTGGCAAACATTTCCTAGACTTTCTCTTCAGAAAAGAAAAAGTAAATCTTCCAGTTTGTGATCCTGGAAGGAAGTAATTCCCTACCTACACCCAAGAAAATATTACTTTCAAGTTGAAGAATTCCTGGTTTGATCTGCAGCCAGTACAAAAAGGGGAAGAGGTAAGAGAATGGCCTGCAGCCACCTTTGTTTCCTTGATACCCCTCCTCCTTGCAGATGCAGCTGAGGATGAGCCCAAAGGTATCAACTCACCCAAACTGCCAAAGGTTCAGAATCCCCGAGTTCAATTTAGATGCCAGTGATTCAAATGGGAGATCCATCACTGACTTCAGCTACCAGCAGAATCAATCTTATCCTACAGCTCCAAGTCAGGAAAGCGCTTATGCATAGGATTAAATCCATCCCTACTCGCGAATGCAATTAAACACATGCTTAAAATTAAGGATAGCTGTAACTGTCCCTCATGAACAAAACCTCAAGCCTTCTTAGTCTTAGAAAAACCTTAAAAATCAGAATCTTACTCTTGCAATGAATCTAAACCCTCTGATGGTAAAAATATCTACTATAGAATGAAGTGGCTATAAAACTTAAAATCAGTTTAATCTATTTTTCTGACCTCAAACACAGGTTATTTTCCACTAGCATTGGAGCAGCTCTAAAATACTCAATGTTCCATGAAAAAAGTCATTTTCCACCATGAATGGCCCTGGGACAGCAAATGTTATGGAAAAAAACCTCCAGCTCCGGATGGGACTGCGAAACACGTGTTTAAAAAAAGGGAAAAAAAAGGGAAAAAAAGGAATCTGCACTATAGGGTGCCCTTGAAATATTCAGTGTTCAAAAACAAATTTCCTCCAACCTTGAAAGCCCTATGAAATATTACACACCATAAAAACCTTGGCCTACTAACTAGTTGCTCTAAAACATTGGATATGTCTTCAGAAATTTTTCCCCCAGCTATGTAGAATATCATAAAGTATTCTGTATTTCCCATTCAAGAGCAAGGCAGGACTGTGCTGGCACAAATCATATTTTGCTGCACTTCACTAAAAGTTTACCTAACTTTAGAGGCTAAATTCTATGTCGTCTTTCAGAGGAAATGATTCTGGGTCAGTAATATACACAACGAATGTAATCCGATTATTATTTATTCTAGACTCACTAACACCTACAGTGGATTTAGCATAACTTAACAGTGCAATTTCTTTGATCGATACATCTTCATCTCTTCTCCAGCAGAAGTCACAAACTGCCCTTACATTCACCCAAATTATGCTTAAGCCATCAACTTCTAGCAAACCCTAAAAAGCCTAAGCCATGCTGCTACTGAGGTTACCTGCATGAATCTTGCCAACTTCATCAGGAATAATAGCCTTGGACAGAGAGCCAGCATGAGACGATTTGGCACTTGGTATGATGGTCCAGCCTGCCCTCTGACACTGCCTCATTCTCCTGCAAGTTTTCAAAGCCATTACCTCTGCCTCTTCCTACCAGCCATGCATCAGCCCCTCTTCCTAGGTGGTAGCAACATCTGGCAGGATTGAGACATACTTACTGACATCTGCTGGCCTCCTCAGAGGTCTTCCTGAAGCAAGACCCCTTCTCATCCCACTCTTGCTACACCTCTGTTGGGTACTGTTTAGTTCTCTGGCTGTCAGCTCAAAGAGAACTCGATCCTTTTTCCAGCTGCAGAAGTTTATGGCTAATAGTTTTCAAAATCAGGCACGTAAAATCAGGCAGCTATGTTTAGGCAAGTAAATGAGAGGCTCTGAGTTAAGCATGAACTCAGAAATTACTGTTAGACTGAATTCTGTAGTCAGCCCCCAACAGAGACTTGGTTGGGGTGCATTAGGGAAGTCTAAGTCCAGCACTGTTACCAGAGACTGTTTTGCCCAACTGGTTAGTAATTATACTTTCACTGTACTGAACAGCCGTACTATATCACCTAGGACCCAGACATTTAGGATCATAAAGTAGATACATATGCAGGAACTTGGAAAATCTAATTTTATCAGAAATCAAAGAACTACATAGGAATTGCCATTCGTAGTCAGACCTGAAGTCCATTTAACTCAGCACTTTGTGTCCAATGATGGGCACTTGGGGATGTGTAGGGAGAGCACTAAAATCACAGCATCGATTGAATGACCCTTCCTCAATATACTTTCCTAGCTTCCAGAAGCAGCAGCAGCACTTCGGCTGTCATGCTTGTTTCCTCTAATATTGCTCTTCTCTCTACCTTTTCTATCACTACTGTACCCTTTTGGAGATGAGATTAGCAAGTTCCAAACAGGATTCACCACAGCTTTAAGCAATGGCCGGGTTATATTTTCTATTGTGCTGTCCATTCCTCTGCCCTAAGTTTTGATGTGCCTTTACAGACACCACCCAGCACGTGTGCTGGTGTTCCCACAGAACTAACGCCTCCACAAATCTTTCTCTAAGCAGCAGTCATTCAGGTACAGCCATGTGCATATGTCTATACTTAAGGTTATATGTTTTATGTGGACATTTATTCTGCAAATATAAATTCTGACCATTCCTTGCCCTCATTTAGCTATTAAACATTATTTGTATGATCCTGATGCAACTCTTTGCAGAGACTTTTAGATCTGATTAGCTTTTATAAATCCTGATTCTTTACACCTTTAGTCAACTAACCGTTCACATTCTTTTTCAGAACTTTTATAGAAATGTTGAACATCACAAATCCCAGAACAAAGTCTTGGGGAACCCTGCTGGTAACCTCTCTCCACTAAAATTTTGACACTTGTTCTTTCTGATCATTTGTTCAGGTACTAGCCCCAATGTGCTAACCTCTTCTGTTACACTAGAAGAATTTGTTAAATTTTGCCTAGGGAAGTTCTTGACAGCTTTTGCAAATTGAAGTAGGAAGTATCAAGGGAATACCCACATGTTTGCTGACCATTTGAACAACTCTCAATAGAGATTTTTAGATTTTAGCTTCTTTTAATACAATCCATCTTACCCTTCCTGAATTTGAAGGAAACCCCTGCTCCAATAAGGAAAGCTGGGAGGGAAGAGGAGAAACACACACCCAAAAAAGCAATACTGTAAACCATTCTGGTTTATGGGGGTTTCCCCAAAGGAACTCTGTAAGCTATATTTACATTAGCAAGTAGCGCAGGACATCAGGAATGTGCTTTTAAAGAGGCAGAGTAGGTACCAAGATCCCAAAACACACCAGATGTGTGCTTGGATGAGGGCTGCTTTGGACTACTTGGTGAATCTTGCCCAGACCCTTGGACTTACTCCCATCAGTGTTTGGAAAGTAATGGGTATAGTCCCCAGGCACACCTTTCAGCTTAGTTACATCCAAAGGGATTAATTTTTCAGGTTCCCAGACTGTTGCAAGATACAAAACAAAGCACAATTAGGCTTTTCAAGTACATCCTTCAATCCTCCCTGCTTATGCCTGATCCAAACTAAAACTCTAATGCAGATGCACTTACAGAAAAAGAAGTGTAAAAGCAAAAGATTTTCCTTTTATTATACTAATTATAGTGTCATTCCTTCCTCGTAAAATAAGTCTGTACTTACCCCTTTAAACCTTTGAAATCCATTATTAATACCTTTTAGAAGAACACACCAAAAAAAACCAACAAACCCACACCCAAACCTAAAAGAAATGAAAAGCCAGAATCCCATGTATTAAATTGCAATTTTTCTTCACTGAGATGTCTTCCGAGGGGTTTAGCATAGAAGACAAAGAACAGCATCAAAGATACATTTGGAATAGGGTGCATAAATGAAGGAACAGATGGAAAATAGAATTCTTGATTTGTCTGGACCTGTTTCAAGTTCCAATACTGACAGCAAGTAGCCGATCCGTCTCTGTGAAACGTATGTACAAAAAGATGACCCTGATTCAACAGGCTCTGCGTATTTCTCACAAGTTTCTTATCAGTATTTTATTCTCAGAGAGCCAAAATATATTCACAGGAATTCAGAATTTGGATGAAGACAGAGTTTCTACTTTTAAAAGCCTCTGTGCCAAAGTACTCAGAGATGCAATATAATGTCTATATAGCATACCCAGTCCCAACGCAGTATATGTCCCTTTACTCTATTACCAGGAGGTGGCAGACAACGCACATTTTAGATGTATTTTCTCCCCCCCCCTCCTATTCCACTTAGAACTTTCAAGGTTTCACAATAAATGGAGTCTGACAGTTTTAGTTTATTTTAGTAATAATCACAAGACGATCTTTTCTGCAAATACAATAAATGTTATCCAAGAGCAATTTGGAGCAATCAGTATTGATATTTATACCATGTGTGTTGATTGAAAAGCTCTTGGCTGTAAGAATGGAATATGAATCTATCCAGTATGTTATGAATATCTTCTAGCATATGCTCATGTGGGAGCTATAAAAGTGAGTTTATTGTAATTAGTGGAAAAATAGTTTTGTTATAAAATTAAAAAGAGAAAGGAACTCAACGCTATTAGCTTCAGCAGTTTAGCTAACAAACTGTTCTTTGAGGTTCTATTTATATATAGCATTTTAAAGGTTTTTTCCAATCTTAATGTAATTTTTGGAGCGTGCAAGGAAGACTTTCAAAAGCACAAAAAGAACCAAATCAGTAACAACAACTCCCCCCCACCCCCCCCAAAAAAGTAACCCCCCTGTAGTCAGCTGGCTAATACTGCTTGTTATATTAAACTTCAAGTCCTTTCCGTTAAAACCATCAAACAAGAGCTGTCCTGTGTAACATGCCCTAATGAACCCAGGGCCCCTTAACTGGAATAGGTTTGGTTTTCTTTAGGCCTTGGATAACTAAGAGGTGTATTGTACCGCCATCAGCCAGCCAGCAGAGGAAGCTGGAAAGGTCTCTTTACAACATCACCTCCTCTCTACCTTTCACAACTGGCTTTGTCAGATTGTTGAGTAGGTTGCTCCAACTTCCAGCTGAAGTTCTGCTCTACAGCATGATATTCTCCACTAAATGAATCATTAATTTACTATTTTGCATATGCGCACACTTTTTGTATGTATTTCAGAAAACTCCTGAATAGACCTTACACTGCTTAACGCAAAAGGTAGAACTCAATATTCCTATTATCTACAGATAGATACAATAAATCTACAGATTTACTGGCAGAGAAAATTACGCTTTGAACAACTATAAAAAAGTATTATAGGTTATTCAACTTACAGAAAAAACACAGAAATCATTAAGATCTCTCTTAGCGGCATGGCACTAATATTTTTCACACACACAGACACCTTATTTATCAGATGGTTCTTCTTATGGAGGACTATTTTGTGGGCTACCATGAGTCCAATAGATCAGGTGTATCTGCTTGATGCCACTGAGAAATCTGCATGAATAACCTCTGTGTAGAAGGATCCTGCATGATAAGTATGTAGCAGAACATGAAGGAGACACAGAATCATATCTAGTAACACTTCACTTAGGACAGGCAGAGAAGTTGTCATCCACAACGAAAACATTCTTCTTTATGAGCATTCAGGAGGAAGGGTGCTGAGAAAAAGGTACTCCAGACCTGACACTAAGAGAACGGCTCTCTTACAATTACTTTTACAGTTCATTCTAAGAGATCCTCAGCTAACAGTCACATTTGGTCACTATCCATGGGCATTTTGACTCTAGGTATTAGTTGTCAGGATTTGCAGTGGGCTATTACTCCAAGAAGGCAAGAGTACTCTAAATCAACATGCCTGATGAGGAGAAAAGGACTTTTGCAGACTTACATGGCCTGTTTGTAGGAACAGATTTAGAGTATAAAAGTTATAAATACTTTTAGGGTTTTTGGTTTGGTTTGTTGTTTTTTTTTGTCAAACTCTTGTTTGATAATTCACATGATGTTTTATCAGCATTCTCAACAAAGTTTGCATACTACTACACTGTAAATGGGACATATTTTTGGTCTCATCTATTAGACAAATGTTAGCATAAAGTGCTGTTATGTTCAATCTTCTGAAGTTAGTGGTTTACTACTTTTCATTAAGGAAAGCAGAACATAAAAACCTGCTTACATCACTGCAGAAGTCGTTCTTCTAGGCTAGTGACATTTTAAGACATACAAGCTCTGTTTTATTCACAAACAGTAATACTTACTTCCTTGGCAATCACAGGAAATCAAGCAATTAGATAAATCATTTTTTAAGTCAACACTGGTGCCTTAACATAACTAAAGTTTGGCTCATAACTATACACAATTCTAAAGCATTTGGAAATCTGCAGTCCCATGTGAAAATATTAATTTATATTTAAATTGCTAACTGCTTACCCATCCTAACAATATTAATACTAACAGTGTGACATTAACTCTCTGCTGAATTTGAGATGTAGGTCAGTTATACACAGAGTTGCCAAACTATAGCTGGAAAATATTACTTCATCAAAGAATTAGCCTTGGTACAACAGTGAATAGCAGAGCCACATGCCCTAATATATGTCAGCCTGGCGCCACTATTGTATGCAGAACTATTTGCATATATATATATATATATTTCTATCACTACTCTGGTTCTGTATCAACACTCCTGATACGCACACCCCCAGCAACATGAATGGCACACTGACTCCTCTGAAATCTCTCTGCTCTCACTTGCAATGTTCATTATTATTAGCACTTTCATACATCTTCTTCAACAAGGCACAAAAGGCTGACACTAGCTTATTAAATATTTGACAGAATATTGCCTCTGTGAATTAAATCTTACAATTTAAACTTAGCAGACGGAGATGCTGATTAAAAAGAAAGTCTCTACCTTTCCAACAAAGGACTCGAGAACAAAATGAAGCAGTGAACTGCTTAATGCACGTAGCTTCTGATTAACATTAGTGCTGCTCCACAGATGTTGAGCTAGAAAATATCTATACGCTCTCACGGCTCGTCACTTTTCTTTGTTTCCTTACTGCAGCTGCAGACTGATGGCTCTAAAAGGTAAGTTTACTTTGCTGTCAGGTTTAAAGTTCTATTAAGCTATGGCTGGAGATTTCATTTTCGGTTTTAAGAGCAGTCTAGACATATGTGCATCTCAAATAGGCATAAGGAAAGTTCTCTGATGAGCAAGTCAGCTGGTCATGCTTGCTACTGCAGCAAGATAGTCATTCACTCTGGTTGGCTTTAGGGTCTGTAGTGGAGCCCCAGACCATTTCATGGAAAGAAAAGTACTTTTAAAGGAAGGTCTATTTGAATATATATGTGTGTGTGCAAATTAAAGTGACAGACAGAAAAGAAATAGGACTGGTGTGGGTGACCTGCCTAATAAAAAGTTACTAATCAATTATTTTCTGCCTTCACTGATAATTTCTTTCAAGATGTCAGGTAAAATTTTGATTCCAACATTAAAGGAACCTCAGTACAGTTCTTGCTTACCTTTCACTGGGCATTCAACCATAATATTTGCTCCAATTCTTGCCACAATTGTACCTCCAACAACTGCTGCGAGACTGCTGGCTTCCAGATTTGTAACATTTAACACAGAAGACAAGACGACGGGAATCTCTTTGAAATTAAAGGGATAATCAGTTTTAAAAGCTTTATTTGACTTTTAAATATAGATCCTGTAATAAAAATCATCATGTTTTGAACAGAATTCAGTTTGTACAGCACCAGCCAGAAAATACAGGTGGGGCAGATACAAGCAGACTGAGTTCACACCTGCTGTGGTTTTAGAGCAACAAGACCATCCTATTGCTACCTATTCAATCAGGCAGAGTTTCATGGATTGCGACAAAATACACTATTTCACATTGGAGTGGGGCTGGGTGCTTATATATTAAAGCAAACAAACAAAAAAAAAAACCCAAAAACAAAACCTACAAAAAAATCAACAACCAACCAAAAAAACCCCCTCAAAACCCAAAATACATGCCTGATTCTACAGTCTTACCTGCACGCAATAGCAATGATGTTTCCATATCAAAACCAAAGTCATTAACAACCAGGCATCCATATGTACCAAGTTCTTTTTGAGTAGGACTCTGAATTTGCACTTTTCCAATGGTGTCCAGGATCACCCTGCAGAATGTTCAAGGAAAGATAAGGGTTATGACCCTGGGGCAAACCCAGCTGAATCTTCTTGCAAGAGTTACAGATACCACAGCAAAAACTAGACCAGTGCATGCAGTAACAGTTCTGCCTCCTCTGCGGTGACAAAAAGTGAGTGCTAAGGGATATGTGCATGGAAGATTCTTCAGCTGTCCTTCTACAAAGCTGGGTCCTAGTTGCAGCCCTTTGGAGGACAGCAGGTTTGCTACTGCAAACCAGAATCCCTCAGGAACAGCAGCATGAATAAATCAGATTAGCAAAATGAAAAGTATTAGGCTTAACATGAAATGCATCTCTCCAGAGCAAGTCTGGTTTTCAGCAGGATTGGGGAATTCACAAATGTATGGTCTCATCCAACTTCCAAATTACTGCAGGGTTTTTTTGTTTTGTATTGCTTTTTTAATATTATCATCATTAAAGCTAAAGTCTTCAACCAAATACCCGCAGGTGTCCTGAACCCCTTGCCTGCCATGTGAGGGCATGCTCAGGTGTGGCTTAAGTACAGCCTTCTCTCACCAACCCAACAGACCAACAGCCCATTTACCTCCTCACATTCTTTCTCAGATGTAACGGTATTAATGTCACTGGCTTTTGAGTACACACACATATATATGAATTGGTGTATAAGAAAACTTACTGTGAAAAAACCAGGAAAGAACCTACTTTGCCAATATATCCCTTAAGTGCAAGAATATTAGTCTGGGCTAGAATAAAGGCAATTTGTGATGGCAGACATTAGGACTCAAACAGATACTTGTGAATAAACAAAAAACCATCATGTCCAAAAAATGCGACATAACTGGTGGGAGCTACATGGCTCCAAAAACATTTGCACTTTCTAAAATGGCTTACTTCTGGTGTCTTTGCTTTAATTGAAAGCCCTGCAGAATTATATTTTTCTTGGCAGTGTGGTTAATCAGTTAAGTACGTTGAGAAATATCCATAAAACACCTTTATCATTTCAGAATCATTTTTTTCATTGCTCAAGAGCTAGCTACCTTTCTAAGAGGCTCACACATGAAGCTGTTGTTAATATTATCAGGTGAGCTTCTAATTTATCAGCAATGAAGTAAAAGTATTTGCTCAGTCTTGAGCAAATATCTGAATATAACACACACTTGCTGTACTTGTTCTTCAGGTATAGTTCTCAGAAGTGACAGTAATACAGGTCTTTTATATTTTGTATTCCACTGTCCTCAACAGAAATATTTGTAAATTCTAAAGTATTGTAAAGAAAATAATCCATAAAAGCTCATTCTTTCTAAATTGAAGTTATAGCTAAAGATATACTGTGTTGAAGGACAGTGAGGGTACCAGTTATATTTTCCCTCCTTAAAATGAGTAAGAACTAAGACTTGTCTTCTTCTATACTGTGATGGAAGTTTTTAATGTGTTCCCACTGTATTTGGTATCTGATAGAATCCAACAGGCTTCTTAATTTAAGTATGTTCATTTTCTGATGCAGCTGAAATGATTGAGGCAGATTACAAAATTCAGTTAGGACATCCAAAACACCTCATCTAGTTAAAAATGTCGATCCTCCCACATAATATCGTGGAAATGGACATAATACAGTGGGATATTAGTAAAGCCAAACGATGTGAGAGACACTTGAAAGAAAAAAAAAGTAAATTACTTTAATAAAAAGATGGAAGGCACAGTGTTCATGCTTATGTCATTTTTGCAACAGTATGTTTTAATATTGCACAGCAGGGTGGATTTTTACAGTTGATGGCAACATAATAAAACATTAAAAAAATAGAAGATATTTACTTACTTCTCAGAGGCTTTTAATGCCTCGCCATCTTTTGTCCAAGTATATTTCACTTCACTAGTACCAGCTGTTTCACACAGTAGATTGACAGTATGAGTATTCTTGGTCAGAAAAACTGTATTTCCAATTCGTACAGTGACTGTTTTGTTGAAGGAAACTCGAGGAATTTCCTTTTGCCTCATAATAACTGGAACCTTCTGGTCAAACATTAACTTATCTACAGTTTTTGTGCTGAAACGTTCAGATTCATTTGGTGATTTGCCTGTGAGTTTTGAGGCAAGTTTCTCATCCTGGGCCCCCTTCCATTTTTCAGTAGTTGGTTGTGGAGGACTAGATAATTCAGCAACTAATTGATAAATGACCTGGGATGCCAAGTCATCATCGACTTCCCCAGTTTCAATGAGCTGACTCATGTTCCGTATCAGTTCTTCAAACTGCACTGTGTCCATGCTGTAGGCGCCTTGGAGAACTGCTGCCTCCAGTCGTTTGTTCTTGAACTCACGGGAGCTGAAGTCTTCTGCTGAATTACTCCCAAAGGCTTCGAGATTTCGCAGAAACGGCTGATCGTTTACTTGCCTGTCACCCAGGTAGAGCTCATTCTTCTTACTCCACATTTGCCACATTTTACTCATTTTATGCCATTTGGCCCCAAAGCTGTTGGCTTCATTGTGATCTGTATTACTGGTCTCACTGGCTTGTTTTCTAAGATTTGGTGGTTCTATCAATCTGTTGTCAGTACCAATGAGTTTGAGCACAAACGTTTCATGCACAGAGCCTGCAATACACCGGTACACACCAATATCAGTAGCTTCAAGGCTATGTATTTTCAGCGAGCCTGACTTCGTGATGCCAAGTCTTTTAGAGTTTTGTAAGTGCTGTCCATCTTTCTCCCACCGGATAAGTGATTTCTGGAACCTTCGTACAGGGCACTTAATTACAACAGATGTTTTTGGAAGTAAGTAGGCTCGGCTTCCTATGGTAAAATTAATGCGCTTCTCTTGTCTTGTTTGAATATAGACTCGGTGAATACCGACAATCTGAGGTCCATGAGCAGAATACTTTTCTGGAAGCCTTGGTTTAATCTCTGAAAGAAAACAAAGTGTTGAAAAGTATCTAATCATTTGCACTCAGGCTTACAAAATCTCCTTTTCACAGAATGCTTGACAAAGCTTTTCCTGACTTTGTTCAAGTCAGATTGCAACATGCTGAGCTTTTATCTGAGTCACAAAAATGCAAAAATATGAACAACATGAAACCATAACATTCCTCTGCTCCAGCCAAGAATTCAATGGCTTCTTCCCCAAATCTCCTAACCATAGAAAGATACAAGCAACATATACGTATATGAAGGACATAGATGGTGCACACATACATAAACATACACGTATTATATAGTATATTGATTTATGCGATAGATATGATCATATTAAGGTTGTATTTTCTATATATTTCTTATTGCTGCCTCAGAAAGGCTAGGTATGATGGGAATGGAAAAAGTGCATCAAAAAAATTTGAACGTTATCATTTTCCCCACATTTGAGCACTGTCAAGTGCAGAATGACCTAAATAAAACAAAACCTATCCAAAAAGTAAGGCTCCCCTTGACTGTTATTTAAATTGTTGGCTGCCCATGCCGGTTCTCTGATCAAGTCATGCCAAACTGATAGCAACAGAGGAGGTGAAAGAAACAGTCAGTGAAGACACAGACCATGTGACAAGCAAAACCACCCTGTAATCACCAGCTTAGGGCAATTGCTTGGATCGATTGAAAGATGAGTTGCTCACAGTGTCGTGCCAAGAAAGTAGGGAGGGAAAGGAGAAAAGAGAGAAATAAGTAAAAATTTTGAGAGGTTGAATGTAGTAATCAGATGAATTGACAAAAGCAGACAATAGCAGCATAAAGCTTCGTGCAGACTGGGTACAGAGACACAGGGTATTATGAACCGCCTCCTGCATTGTACTGCAGGCACTTGGGTGCTGAAAGCTTTCCAGGGAGCTGCCTGCATGAATACCACCGCAGGCAGCCTTTCCCAGCAGCGGCTGGGTAGGCACACTGGGCACATCACAGAGAAGGACTGCAATATTTCAGATACCATGGTGTTGACTTGCTGCTGGCAACTACAGTGCCCCACTTTAATCAGCAGACCTGATCTTGCTGAGAAAACGCTAGCTAGGTGAGAAACAAAGTGCTGCAGGAGGTGTGGAGCAAGGGCACATACCCCCAAGTTCGTTCCATGCAAGATTAAATTGGCCAGCTGAGAAGAGCTGGGAAACACTTGGCATCCAGTGCTAGAAAACAATCCAATTGTGGTTGGTGACCCAGCCTTCTGGTGTGTGACTGAGAAAAACTCAGAGCCTGCAGAATGGGTTGATGAGCCAGGAAATGGACACCCAAATCAAAATGCCTCTCAGCATGCCTGAATCTGAAATCACTACTGATATTGCACTTGGTAGGTGCAAAAATGAAATGACAACCGCACTGATGGCACACAAATGATGTTTGAAAAACTGCATGCTTCTTATATACATATGCTTCAAATATGCTGTGAAGAAATAGGTGAAAAGCTAAATGCTTCAAGCATTCAATAAGTGTGTACACTGTATGAACTACACCCTAGAGTGCATTCTTACGCTTATAAAACAAAATGGTTATTTTCAGTGTTTTGGGTAATGAGTTCAGACCTGTGGGGATATCATGGTTTCATAATTGCACAGCTTTTAAATCGGTATTCGTTATCCAGATACACGGTTCCCTCAACCATTTCACGTGGTACAACAAATAAATTTCTTTAGGCACTCAGTTTACTAAAATTATTAAAGTAGCATCCTGTTTTTAATAAGTTATTGGGCCCCAAATATTTATTTTTAGGGAAGCGTTCCAGTATTAAATCTTCCATTTCCAAAAATCCAACTTACAGACACAGTAAGTGTAACTTTAAACACAAAAATTAAAATGCTTCAGGCTGTGGTCTGTTTACACTAGTTATTCCAACATGGAATTAAACCCAGTGCATACTTATAAATATGTTAACAAGTCTCATCCATTTCGTTTTTTAAAAAAAGAAAGACCACTAACTCTCATTAGCAGTTCAACACTAAAGGGTGTGTATATTTTTACTGGTGACTGGTGAGCAAGGCTAGGAGTGAAACAAAGTTCAGAGTTGCGGATGGCAGGCCATATAAATATATAAGGTCATGTGAATATATGAGGCCACATAAGTATGCATTTTCTAGATCCTTAGTATCATCCAATCCTTTAGCTGCTGAGGTAACAGACTGTTTGGAAAGGTTTTTTTTCTACAAGGATAGTCTTGCTTAAGGATTAGATTGTACTGGAGCCACTGGACCTCATTATCACCTGGTACAAATCCATATGCATCTATGACCTCCAATGGTCCTCTACAGCTTTAGCTGGGCCTCAGGTCCTGGTGACCTCAGGGCTAAACTGGTGTTATTTCCTATTTCTCAGAGCCCACAGTCAGGAATATTTCTGACTTAATAGGGCTTACTAAGGAGAAAACAGCTACACTTACTAGTCCCAGGGTGAAAGATTAAGTCCTCAGCACTGTCATGAGACAGTAAAAAAGAAGGGGCTCATCTCAGCCGCAGAAGCATAATCTTTGAGGAGGCACATCCAGAAATGTTGCTCTCATGACGGCACATGGGCCATGCACCACACCACTCTTCACCACGTCTGCTCCAAGCTGTCTGCCCCTCCTAGGGCCATGCTACATTCCTGCCTTCTATTCACTCCCCCTTTCAGGTGGCCTGAACGCATGGCTGCAGGAGGAGGAGATGCCTCCTGCACGTTCCTGTGAATCCAAAGCCTGCTGCTGCCGCTGCCTTGGCTCCTCCTGCAAAACCCAAGCTAGAACTGCGGGTACGGACACGGCTTACACCTTCCCCTGCCCTCCGTTGCATAGCCAGGGAATTGCCAGGCAGATGCGAGCTGCAAGGGCTCCCTGGTTCCAAATGGTTGTGGAGATGAAGGAAGAGGACAGTGATTCTCTTTGATGGCTTTGATCTGCACTCCCTCTGCAGTCTACCATCCTGCTTTCTTGGCACTGTGGTGGAAGCTGACAATGTAACTTTAATATCAGTCTGTGCTAAGCAATTTGCAAAACAGCTAACTGCCATTCAACTATCCACAATTAATTAAATTCAGATAGATATGCAGCTCAAAATATTTTATTAAACCTTATGCCAAGGACATTCCTGAAAGTCCACAGGGCTTTATTTAAGTGGAGTTTTGAACCTCAGGATTTTGGCATGTTAATCTGAAACACAGGCCAGGAAAAGAAGTTTCATATTATGTATGAATCAGTAATTATTCTATTTCTTATTTTGTTTTGTGAATAATTTTTAAAGCAAAGCTTCTAAATGTATAAAGTAGCTATTTCTTGACAGAACTATGATTTGGATCAAAACATGTCTATCTGTGATCTGTGATGAGAACCAGGCCATTCATGAAGGTTTTCATTTTTCCCCCACCTCAAAACTAGAAACTCTCCTTTTTTCTTTTATCAGCTCCCTGCTCCCCAAACCTACAACCCAATACTCTCCTTTATAAAAGAAAGGGAGCACACGTTCAGACACAAGGAATCTGCATTGAGAATTGCCTATTCTAAATTCTATTGTATGTAATTAAACATAGTCTATATCAGTATGGTATTTCCATCGGTGTTACATATATGTAATTAGTGCAATTACTATCAGTATCAAAACCTGATTGTGCCTGAATTGTATAATTCCTATAGACAATCTTTCTGAAAAGTTGTTGTTGGTTTTTTGGTTTGTTTTTTTTTTGTAGACAGTAAGAAAATACTGGATTTTTTTTTAAGAGTGTCTGCACTGTCACCATTTCCTGCAAAGCTCATGAGATTGGGATTCTCATTTCTACAAGGAAAGATAGAAATTATACCTAAAGTTATCACTGGCACAGAGCTTCAGGTTTTGAATTCCACCATGCTAAGCAAAATGTCCAGTGTAATACTGGACAGTGTACAGTATAGTGAGAAGACAAGCCAGAACTGGATTAGTACCTTTTCTGATGTCCTTTGTAGTTTATACTCAATTGATGGTTTGGGTTTGGTTTTGTTTTGTTTTGTTTTTTTTTTTTCCGATTGGAATAGTGTAAACGATAAAGGAAAATTCAGATCAAATGTAGGTAAGTATGAGGGTGAGAGGTATGGACCATTACAGTGTATTCAAAAACTGCTTCTGGAGATCATAACCTTTATTTCTGACTGGCAGAAAAAAATTAAAACCAATCCTGTTATTACTGGTCTAGTAATTATGACACTCAGTTTAGGCCAGATTAGTGATGCTGTGAAAGTATAGGGAGATGAGTGGCTTAACCTGTATACAGATTTGTCTTTAGAAATAGATCATTCCAAATTATAAAAAAAAATACGTAAAGTAACATACTTACTGTTGCAGGCATTCATCTGACAAGACCTTATAAGCAGGGAAGGAGACAGACCACCACACATTGATCCATTTAATGTGACATATTGGCCCTTTGCAGTTAGGTTTTGGCAGGCAAGTTTCCTTCTCTGGATTCCAACACCACAACTTACTGAGCACTGCGAAAGGAAGGATGCAGTCAAGGTAAACTTGGTGTCCCACGCCACACATGTTAATTTTAAGCTAGGCTGTTGGTTTTTTTTTCCTTCTGAGAGAGAGTGCACATGCTCTACTTCATACGAATCCTTGTGTTACCCAGACATTAAACTCTCTACTTTTCCATAAAATAAGAACATAAGAGATAATTTGTTCCAGCAAGCAACTCAGGAACAATTAAAATAACATGACAGTATTTCATTATGTCCAAGCATGGGCAGAACAAAGCAATGAGATCTGGTATCTAAGAGAAACAATTTGGCACATTCTAAACAGTCTGTGTCAAGTAGCTCAACCCTCTCATCTAGTTTGTATTGCATGAACCTTGAATTTAGAAGCTGCAATTAACTTTTAGAAATCTTGTTGAACAGGGAGCGATAGCAAGCTTGCATTAAAAGGGAAAGGAAGAAGACATATTCCAGAATAATGCCAAGATTTTATTTTGGAAGCTGTACTATCAAATAATTGATAGCTAAACATGTCTGGTAGGATGCATGCAATGTATTACAGCCTGTCCTTCAGCAACTGAAACACAACTCAGGAAGGGGGCTGCAATCAGTCTGATTGTAGGCAGGAAGGCACAGCAACTGTATGCACAGTTTAGTCCAGGTAAATGCCTTGTGAAACCTTCAGCTATCCTGTGAATTTATTGCTACAGTTTATTTACCCAAGCAAAAGTCTTTAGAGCTCATGCTGCAATAGAAAGGTTTGGTTCACTGTTGTTGAGGGTTGCTCACCTTGGACCATTCCCCAAAGACTAGCTGAGGAGGACAATCAACTTTTGCACATGGTTTACTAGTTGGCAATTTAGGTTCTTGACAGGTGTCATCAGAGTGTTTCAGGAAACTTCCATCCGTCAACAGCTGCTTACAGTACACTTTGCGGGTCTGAATCCCTCCTCCACAAGTACGTGAACACTAAGGAGAAGAAAAGAACACAGCACGTACACCTGCATGGACATCTGCTCTCACCCGTCATACTGTTACTGTGCACAAACATTGTAAGTCCCCCCCAGTTATGGCATCTTGAAAAGTGATATCTACTTTCAATTAAAAAGTAAGCAGTGTGTAGAAAATTCTGTTAAAATGTTTAATGTATTAGAGATTATGAGAACTTAAGTTAAAATTCACACCACCTGACTGCAATTCAGTAGCAGAAATCTTAAAGAAACACACGCCTCTTACACATGGATCTGCCCATATCCCTCATCAGTTAATATACCTGGTGAGAGTTTTGGAAACATTTTCCTTGAGACAGAAAAAATTAATAATGGAGCAGTGTCTCCAAAAGCAGGTTAATGTGTTTGCAGAGCATAGGGAGAGAGATGATGTCTGGAGTAACTGGTATCCAGCCTTCTGAGATCTTAAAAAGGACTTTCCACCTCATCCGGTAACTAACCATTGGCACAGTAGTCAAAAGCAGTATTTTTGACCCTGGATGAGTTCATGCTAATGAAATCAGTTGAAACACCTACATACCAAAGTTTAGGAGCTACCTTCCATGCTATTCCCGCTACAGAATTTCCAGCACATAGCCAGAGGAACACATTTAAATTATTTCTGTAACCCAGTCATACCTGTTGCCATTCCTCAACATGCCACACAGGGGGACAATCAAGCTGGTTACAAGCTTGTAAAGAATGAGGCTTTTTGTCTTTGCACTCTTCAGCAGTGACAGCAGATCCTCCCGGCTGCTGGCAGTACACGTCTCTTGTCTGTATCCCAACCCCACACGTAGCTGAGCAGCGTCTCCAAGGGCCACTTTGCCACCTATTCCAACACAGCCAAAAGTTCATGGTTTAGCAACTCACCTCAGCCTGGGGAAGGAGCAATCACACCCCAACAGGCTCTAGCAAAAAATAACTGATTATTACAAATTATATCGATCGATGGCTAAAACATCCCTTGGGTTTGGCTGTAATGCAAAATTATAAACTAGGTTTCTGAACTTAGAGGTAACAATGAAATGCAGAAGGTATTAACAATAAAGAAACAAAGTTATTTCCAGACAAATTCAACTCCAGCATTTGCTTTCAGAATGCTCAAAAATGCTTTCAAATGCTCCTCAAAACAGCTTGTTGGCAACCTGCTGACGTTTACGTTTGTAAATGTAAATATGTAAATAGACCTTTCTTACATTTACAAAACTTCCTTTAAAAGTGTATATGTTTTCTATAAAACATCCTGTTCCTGTTAACTTCTTCCCTACATTTTGCAAGAGGAGGTTTCTGCAAACACATAGAAACAATATGCAAAGGATCAGGAATGTCAGAGATCAAAAGTGGGTGAATAAGGCAGCACATGTCAAAGTGTCACATATGGCACTTTTACGTGACCAGATCAGCTAGGCCTTCTTGCATTTGGACAGGGATTTTTCTTTTCCCAGAATTTCCAAACATAAGAAACCATAAGAACTATGTGGAGCTACTAAAGAAGCATTAAATTAAAATAACTTGAAATCATAATTTAACTTTTTTTCATTCAGTAACAACAGAAAGTAAATATTCTCTGGGTTTTTTTTTTTGTGAAATTACCTCAAAATTTTCCTTGTACCACTAAAAGAGTTAAGGCTGTTTTTCCAACTCTGGCAAATATCTACATGGACAAGATTTATTTCAGAAAATGTTCCCTGTTTTATTAGTGAGATGTGAAGAGTGGAAAAGGAGTCAACAAGACCAAAAAAAAACCACCAAAAAACCCAACCCCAAAACCTTGTTAAAGACAGAAGTAGTGAAATTTCATCCCAAAGCAAGACCACAGTCCTGCAATACAAGCCCTTTTTTGAGAAAGCCAATGTTTATTTAAGTCATATTAACCATTTCTTTGCCACAAGACAATTTCATTATTCCAGCATACCTCGGAGGGCAAAGCTTCATATTGCAAGTACGAGTCATTGGTGGTGGTTTCTTGGAATTGTCACAGAGGGTTTCATTGACAGCTTGTTTTGTCTCTACATGCAGACACATTGCAATGGCTTCTTGTGTTCCTGAATTAAAAAGGAAAACACAGTCATGAAACACTGAAGGTGAAGAGATTGCTGTAAACCTTGCTCTTGAAATTATTCAAGGCTGTGTGTATTAACTCAGTAAAAAAGCTCTGAACACTGAATTTGATACCAGTCTAAAAGTAACATCTCAAGTCAATAGGAACACAGTTTATGTTTAATGCTCAAAAGATATTTGTGAATTATATCTAGCACTTTATTTCTGTGATATTTAAAAAGCTTGATTTGACATTCTACCTCTCTGAAAACCAACACAAAATAGGCTTTTCTGTCTGTTCACAATCAAAGGCTACATCGACCTGGTTCTGTAATGGTTCTCAAACCAACTACTGGTTTCGTTGCCAAAATCAGAGTAAAAGCAATTCCTCTCATTTACCTCGACTTTAAGAAGCTAAAGATCTGCAAAAAACTTGATAAAAAAAATGCAGAACACTTGCAAAACTACAGCCAGGAGAATGGCTGACTAAACATAGAACCTTCCTCATAGAGACTAAGAGCTGCAACAGTTTTGCTGAAGACAGCAAATCTGACCCAGCCTAGAGCTTTCCTCACTCGTGACCATTCTTGGCACCCTTCTGATCTGCAGCTCTTGCTACCTGGATCTTATTACTGAAGCATGAAAGATTACTAATACTCAAATTTCTATAAGTCAAAATGAAATGTAACATGTTTGCTTTAGAACAAGTCAGCTTGGTGAATACACATGTTGTGAACCACTTTTATTTTAAACCTATGTAATTATCCAGTCTTATATATCATATTTTTTAGTATGAAACCCTTAATTTCAAAGCTCACTCACATGCACATGAAAGACAAGATGGATGTACTTGGGGAATCCCATGCATCTGGGATGTTCTATATAAGCAATGCTAATGATCAAAACCTTGTAGAAAAAAAAAAGCACTGAAATAATAAAATACCAATATGGTTGCTTCCATGTAAAACTTCTTTTGAAGAGTCACAGTTTGAAGAATTTACAACCATTTCCTTCCTATTTTTCACTTATCTCCAGTAATTTTGTAGGGATACAAACTTGCTTTCGTCAGCAGGTTATATTGCTTTTCTTACAACCAACTTTCACGGTTTCAGAGGGAGTTGCATTTTTAACTAGAAACCTTCACTAACTGCTTCATGGTATCACCTATGACATTACCTATAAACATCCCCACTATTGTTACATAAAGGCTACTACAATTATTCTTGCTTCTGTCAACTGTGCATGATGACTGGTTTCTTTGCACTGTTGGACTTTAGCCATTCTGATTTCAGTGGGGTCAAGGAATATACTACACTGAGAGTTTTGTCTCCATGTCAATGGTCCACTTGCTCTCCTTTAAAACATATCCATGATCACTGTCGTTCTTTTCATAAGTCAAAACTGTTCCTTCCACCTATAAACAATTCTGATGTAGTCCAGTGTAACAGCCAGCCCAGGTGACAATCCCTCTTTGCGACACCTGAACCAGTCCAGCTGTTTCAGACACTTCAGCAGGAGTGGGCCAGCAGTGATTTTCACAATAACACAGATTCCAATTTCTTTCAGGCTCTGTGGTACACCTCTAGATCCCCTCTGGGACTCATTTTCAGTTCAGAAAGACTTTGTTATATAAATATTTTGACTATATCTACAAAGTGATGAATTTTTAGAGAACAGAAGACCTGACTTTATATATGATTGACAACCTATTCGGTTCTCTTCTATTAAAGTATCGATAACTACATTAACATAGAACACACACATTGAGTAAAAAGTATTTTACTAGCAAGGCTGAGGATAAACCTTTCATAACAAATAACATTACTATAATGCAGACACGAAAATGTCCAACGATGACAAGCCAACAAATAAACATTTTTTCTAGAGCTCTACTATTTTACTGCAGAGTGACAACCAAGGGAATCAAACATTTTCTGTCCGATTGATCCCCACATGTTTGTTTAACAGGAGCAGCTTCCCTGTCCCCTTACATAGGAAATGCACATCTGACTGTCTACAAGAGAGAAATAAAGGTTCAGAAATTGCATTCTAGCAGAAACAGAATGACATTACTAGACAAGCAATCAAGCAGGTTATTAAAAATATATATATTTATATATATAAAATATATTATTTTTATAAAAAAAATATATATACAAAAATATTAAAAATCTACTCTGTGCTACCAACCTTCAGTTTTGCTGACCTCACTGTGTTCCTGTGGGAAAACTACGCTCAGAGGCGATGCTACTCTGGAACAGGTTGTGATAAGTAATAGCTTCATATCTCACACAAAGGGAGGGAATGAAATGAGATTCCTTTCAGATCATCTACATTGGCAATAATCCCATGGGAACTTTTTATCTCAGTGTTACAAAACCTAAAAAGGCCAGCCAAATGAGCAATGTCATACCAGGTGAAGGGTTTTGACTGCAACTTGCCACCTGGTGTCATTAAACCACTCCTGCCTTGCAGCAAGACCTACCTAGCTACGATTGTGTTATGAGCAGAAAATGTCCATATGTGCTGTATCTTTCATTTGACTTAACTACAGGGCACAAACTGCTGTAGTGATTCTTTGCGACAGGGGCCTTATTGAAAGAAAAATAGCAACCTGTTTTGATGCTGTAAGTATAAAACAGATATTAAAGAGCTATTAAAAACATACCACTCCCTCCCTTTTCCGTGGTTCTCAGTTCAGGAACTCTACTCAATAAATAACTAGTTAACTGATGCAGCATTTGCTTGAATTTAGCTGTCAAAATGTCTTGACAATTAATCAGATTTCTCACCCCAGTCTAATTTTCCTTTAGTTGGGAACTTCAATCACTGATAAACTTCTTATTTTATGTCAGTTGGAAAACGGAAAAATCTATTATTCAAACAAGCAAAGTTTTATGTGTATGACTTTCTTGGCTTATAATATAAACATAGTAGATAATTTAACTAAAACATTATGTATGCAGCAGGGAGCATTAAGTATTTTTACAGTAATCTGATGCACTATTGTAGTAATTATCCTACTATTCAGTGAAATAGAATATTTTCTATTTTAACCCAGTATTCAAACCACATACATTTACATTCTTTTACAAGCTTTTCTGTGCCGTGAAATACACAGTGCATGAAGCATGTGTTAAAAGATCAGAATGCATGAAAAAAGCCCAGATTTTGTTTCTGCCTTTTTTAGAGTGTAAAGAAAAATGGGGGTGGAAAGTTGCTGTGCAAACGGTAAGCGGATTGAGCTATTCCCTATACCTGGAAGAGGAAGGACAGTCATTTATTTCTATGAGATAGTCTCAGTTTGGTGACTACTTTAAAATATCAGCTGAAAAAACCTCAGAAGAAATGCCAAGCCCTACATATGCTTGAGCCTCTCTATAAATCTACCGAAACTGGCAATGTTATTTATACTCATTCTGACAAAGAGTTAACGAAAATAGCGATAGGAGTAACCAGTTATCAATTACGTACAACACACCACTGCAAATGCTCTCAACTTTATATGAGAGTCTCAGAACACTCATTGTTTTTCTTAAGAGCCCTTAAATTTGGCTAGAATCCATTAATTTTCTAAGAATCTCAGGTTTCTTATAAATAAAATGGTAAACTTTTAGCCATTACGGTCCAGGCAAAAGCCTGAAAACACAACTTGACTGTACTCTAAAGCTTCCAAAGTCACAGACTGCAGAGGGAACAACAGGATGTGCATATGTATTTATTGTTTAATCTCATTATTTTTAAGCCAATGTAATGACTTTAGGGGATCTGAATCATAACTTTTGAAGCATATGGAATATAAATAGTAATAATAATTATACAGAACTACCAAAACCTGCCTCTTTCAATTAAAGGTATTTTTAAACAGGGACCCAGAAAATGTTCAGTTATTTTTTTAAATTGAAAACATCCCTTTAAAATATTGTAGAGTAGTTAAATGATTGACAACACTAAAGAAATACTACAGATTACAAGAAAAACATTTCTTCTCCTCAGGCGTACTCTTTATTCTGATAATGAGTAATACATCTCACTGACAGCATTATGAAAATTCAGTTTTATCCTTGTGTTGGGGCCTCTCACATCAGGGCCAAAGTTCTTCAGATTGGGAAAAAAAACCCCAAAAAACAACCCAACAAAACAAAACCCCACATTCTGGGAAAATAAAGGCAAATCCTGAGATACCCAAGTACACTGTTGGTTTATTTTCAGTTTGGGATTTCTTCAGGCACTGAAGACAAAACAGATCTTTAGCTTTCAGGATGCTCTACAGAGTTTCCTGTGGATGTTAAATGTGATGTCTGCATCATGACAGACTGGCCTGGACAACTTCTATTTGCACTCATGGAAAGACTGATGGAAGAAGTACCAGTTATGCTAAGAGGCATAACAGGCTGTACCAGTCCTCAAAAGCAGCGAGTTTTATGGCACTCAATATACTAGGTGACAAGCCACACAGATTTGCTGCAGAAAGCACACAAAATGACCAAAGAATATGACGAACTGGAAAGTAAAGATGTTTGATACTGCCTTGCAGATCACTTTATCTCTGTAATTCTAATACCTCAGAAAACAATGTCGCCATCTACCTTTTTCATCTGCTTTGGAGAGGGATCAGAGGAGAATTCAAATTAAAAGTCTAGTCCGTACAAGGATTTTAAAAGAAGTTGCTAGTGACAAGCACTGAAACAGATTCAGTCTTTGCTCAAACAGTGGCTATAAAGCTTCCACCCTGCTTAGACCCTGCAGGCTTTTCCCTTGTTCAGAGAGAGTCAAGCACTAAGAAATGGGGGTAGGGAGTTCTGAGGATACAGAAATCCACAGGAATTTATTTTAATAGCCACTGCTAGATACATACGTACTAGAGAAAAAGTACCTAATATAATTTACATTACACTGGGATATTCCAAACTCAGACAACATTCATTTCTTGTAACGAGAGAGTTCATCTAATTGAAATGAGATTTGAACATAAAACTTAGCCGAAATGGATCAGCCTCTTTGAACTACACAATGGAAAAATAGTAGACAGTGAGATCATTAGTTAGTACATTACAACAAGTTGGAAACAGAAGACATGTCTGGTTCCCTTTAAACTATTTATCGGCAGGTAATTTTTGGTCTGTTTGAAAGCCTTTGCCAAGGCAGCAAGAAGACCAGAACTGATAGAAGGAAAAAATCACTGCTACCTAACTAACATAACAGTACAGGGACTTCTGAAGCTGTTCCTTGATAAAATATCCTGACAAATTCCCATATTTCCCAGGAGCATCACATAAGAAAAATGTCTAGACACGGTACCAGTGATACCACAGAAGTCTCAAGAGAAAACAGATTATTTTCTTTCAAACTTCTTCAAATGGATCATTTCTACTGCATATCAAACAAATGGTCAGATTACTATGAACACCTATAGGACAATTCTGGATCAGACATCTCACAAATTCATGAAAGGTCAGATGTCAGCAACAGAATTCACACTTGGCTCCCTTATGAATAAAATTAAACTGAACATGGGATTCTCCTCATCAGTCATTCCAAAGTTCCTTTGCACTGGCAAATGAAACTACTGTCTTCAGTACAGGCTCCTCAAATTGCTGTCAGCTTGCACTCCAAGTACAACTTCTTAGGTGAACATTTTTGCATGGACAAACTCACATGTGAAGATGCAGGCAATGCAAACAGGCACATGTGCAACAGTAGGCAAAGACTACAGATTATTTCAGCCTAAATGTCTATTGATGCCCTCAAAGTTCAAAAACTTAGGAGTTTCAGAACACCTCTGGTGAAGATACTGGCTAAAAAGCAATAGTAAAGTGGACTTAAGATGGCAACGAAATGATTGCACATTACAAAAATCAGCTGAGAATGAAAAAGAGAACTACCAATTTAGTAGTAATTAAAGCCTCATTCCTCCTTTAGGGTACAATTTCATTATTTCTAAAGACAACTGCCTCAAAATGAAGACAGACACTTGGTCACAATAGCTGTCACTACCATCACACATTTATACAGATATATTTGCACTACAGCCTCTTCTACTTTGCCAGTTCTAATGTCCACTGAAGGTAGCTGAGGGAATGGGATGCATCAATTTTTGAGACCATATGTGCTGCTATTCCTACGGATCAACCCCATCAGTAAACAGCAGTAGTAAATGATAAAGGAGGCACTGATCAGCCACTTACCATCCTGCTGATAGCATTCTGGGGCACCCCTCCCAGCTTCTGTCTTCCAGGTTTGAACTGGTGAATAGTACAAAGGAGGCTGCTTTCTGTGAGCTCTAGACTGGCTCACTGCTCCCAATTGTTTCTGTTCTCCCCTTTTGTACATTTTTTATTTCTTCTATGGGTACAACTGTCTTCACTTCCCACTGATGTCATCAGTCCTGTCATATATAGGTGTGTTCACAATTCCCCTGCTTCCACTTAACACTTCATAACTCACTTGTGTTCGGTCCCGGCATACAGCATGTAGCAGCAACACCAGCAACCTTGTCTGGTAACATGTACTTAGGACAACAGGGAGATTCAATTACATCCAAAAAGGAATGTGCCTAACTACTTGCAGACAGATGTATGGCACAGAGTTCCTATAGAGTCATGTACTGTACCAAGACCTAAATGAACTCCCGTTTGATCTTCACACCGGTCAGACTGAAACTAAGCCTCCCTAATTACAGCTTTGTATCCCTACTGTACTGTAGAAAATGACAGCATTTGGGAATATACAAAATAACTAACATGGGAATTTTAACTTTGAAACTATACACTTTCAGTTCCTAGAAAGAAAGGTCATCTAAACATGCCCATCACTGATGCATTAAACATACTGATACCACCAACTACCTGACAGCTGAGACTCCTGCAGCAACAAGACTGAAGCAACTTGCTGTACCAATAACTTCTTGCACCTTACTTAACCAGATAAAGTCAGTGATTGAACACAGGACATAAATGAAACCAAGTAGTTTCAAATACTCTATGAATAACCTAGAAATCAGTTAAAACTCGAAGCTGCATGTTTTCCTACAGATCAACATAGTTACATAGGGCAACATGAAGAGAAGACCCAACAACATCAAACAATGTCAAACTCCCGCTACTCAGGATAAATAAATACATAAATAAAGGTACCTCTTAGACATGTAGCTGAACAAGGAGTAAAACCAATGTATTCCCAGTCATAAGTCACGCTACCATCTTCAGCATGTGAAAATTCTGGTGTGTAGGGGACAGGATCACTGTCACAGGATGCCTGGTGACAGACGCGTTCTGTTGGTGGCTTCACATCTTCACATTCCTCTTCAGGCAGTTCAACCTCAGTCTGAGTAAATGCCAGAAGAATTCGGCACTTCACATCTCGCACCTGTACACCATTGCCACACGTGGCACTGCATGGAGACCAGGGTTCAGGAATAAACCTGCAAATAATCACAGGGCAGTAGAAACACTGTCATTTTGTTCCATATATTTGTGTATGTGTGTGCAGTTAAAACATAGCTAAAACACATAAATGTACATTTATACATACAGCAGACAATACATAATACTATTTGATGCTTAAATGGAGTGCATAATCAAGTGTCTTAAGTCTTTCACCTGTCTCCCACCCCAGACCATTCCTCAGAATTCACAAAAGAAAAGATTTAGCAAGAGAGGAGAAAGAATCGTAAGAACAGGGAAGACTATCTTTTTTTTTTTTTTTTTTTTTTTTTTTGGGGGGTGGTGGGGGAAGGACATTCCCTAAATCTTTCCTCAAACTCCCTCAGTGGAAAATAAGGAGAAACTCCATGAAGACACATCTATACAATATAAAATAGCTCCCCAGGTACACGGATTTAGGCATATGCCAGAAGTATATTTGCAGTCTGCTTACATCTGAGAAAGGCCATCACCTTCTGTCATACCAATAATCAGCAACCAGACAGCATAAAAACACTTTTTAAATCTAGCTATCTCCAGTGCATACCACCACAGGCTGCTGCTCAGATTTAATCTTGTAAGAAGCCTCTCATCTTCAATAAAGAGGTCTAACTGGCTCAGTCTATAATCCCTCATTTTTATTAGAAAGAATTTATGCTCCTGATGAACTATAGTAAAATCTTATTTTACAGATCATGAATTTACTGAATAAAAGGTGGTTTTAATATATAATATTCTTTGACTTTGAGGGTCACATCAATATCTGATAGTAATTTTCAAAATGACATTAGACCCAAGGGGCTGAATTTCATTAATAAAGTCATCCCAAGTGTCTCTGGGGTACAATTTATAAGAAATCAAATACAGAGTTTCATAGGACATTTTTTCAAAAGGTTGCACTTGCTCTTTATTATATGTCCAAATGTAGCTGATGGTCAAAACACAAATGGGAGATACAGAAGGATATATCTGACCAATGCTAAAAATGTATTTGGAAGGAAAAAGTCAAATTAGGATTCAAAGATTTTCTCTTTATCTTTGATTAAGAATTATCTTTCTCTTAACTGCAGGAAAGCTGTCCTTACAAAAATAAGAACAGTCATGTAAGACAAAAATCAGTATTTACGCTCTGCATACACGGTAAGCACAGAAAAATGTCAACAACATGTGGCTGATTCTGTGGACAGTTTATCATCTTGAGCCAACAACTTCTTGCAAGTATATACAGAGGAAGAATCATACAGAAGAAAGGAGAACAGATGAGTGGGTAACCCATAGGGATACTCTAACAGTCCTTGGGGTAGTCACCCAAGCTGTGCTTGGGATAGACCACAAGACGGACTGTCTGCTGTGGAAAAGACTATTCTCATTTCCAATAAAGGTTACATGGCAACTGGTTATTCTTTAAAGAGATGTTGATGAAATATCTTCACAACTCTGCTATGAAGATAAAGATGTCAATGCCTGTCATTTCGAAGTTTCCTTGAAAGAGCCTCAGAGTGTTAGTTA
>JAVJGJ010000060.1:13649772-13681317 GCA_035590215.1 Microhierax caerulescens
GAGAAGCCAATGGAGACTGCTAATATAAAATTTGAGCAAGGAACTGATTGGACAGTGAGCGCACTCCAGAGGTTGGCATTGTATCTGAATTTTGAGTTCAGACAGATTTATTTTTTTATTATTTTTTGTTTAACATATGCACAAACAAAGCCTGTGAGAGATCATTAAAACAAACTCCATCAGCCTCAGAAGCGATATATTTTTTACCCAGTGGCATTCAGAGCACACACATGGCAATACTTTGGACTCCACACTTCGTTGCAGCAAATTCACTCTGCCTTTGATGGAGATACACTTCAGAGTCATCTCAGGTCAGGATTAAGAAGCATCAGAGCAGTTGTATTATGATGCCTTGCAGATCATCAGGAATTTGTAATGGAATGGATAGGATGGTGGCAACTCTGAAAATTTTCTGAGATCTCTAACTAAGTTTTCAGATGAGACGCCTGATTAAAAAAAAAGGAAAAGAATGGAAAAATGTAAATCTAAGCAGGCACAGCTTTCCACAATTGGCCTTTTTGTACAGTCATTCTTCCCAGTTCAATGTAGAAATCAAATGCTCCTGTAGTCATCTGCACAAGTATAAATGACGTACACACCACAGATGCAGCGGAGAGTATGTCCATGCTGCAGCGTTACGTCTAACACTAACGGAAATGGTCATTCACCTGGCGCACACCAAAAAAGCAGGTGTAGGATGACCTGCACAATGAAGCCGTGACCTAAACTACTGATGATATAACTGGGACAGAACAGCCCAGGCCAACCAAATCAAATCTGAACTGAAAACTTAAATCAGCACAGCCTTCTGCAACTTTCTAAAGACTTGGAAAACATGGTGTCTCAGTATTTATTTTTTTTTATTATTTTCCTCAAGCCTGCAGTTCTTGCTTTCATTTAAGACAGGAAATGCCTAAATCCTGAAAAAAGGACTGCTTTTGTGATATTTCCAATCCAACCCTACTGCACCAAGGAGCCTGGATAAAAGCTTGCAGAAGCATCTAAAATGTTGGCTGCTTACTGGGGCAGAACTTCCATGGTGCTGGCACCCTACCCCTCCCCCGCAGCACCACCCTTGCTTGCTCTAAGCAGAGTTGTACTGCCAGGTTTTATCAGACTTGAGCGTAATGTGTTGGACAAAATATGCCACCCATTTTCAGAGAAGCAGCTGTGAAAAACATGTAATTCTTTATCACCAAAAGCATGATGGGGACGTTTCTGTGAAAATGACCTAAACGCAATGAGCAAGCACCTTGGAGAGACACTGCATTACACATGCAGCCACCCCAACTCCACAAGCTAGTGATGACTTTTTAGCTCAGGTTGCTGAAAAAATATATCAGCTTTTGAAAGCATTTTAGTTTTGTCCTAAGCCATGACAGGGAAAGGCAGCTGAGGTGTCTATTCCTTTAACTTACGATTAATAAAAAACTTGCAAAAACCTTTCTGGATCTTCTCTGTGAATCCCCCTGTAACTAAGAAGGCTCAAGGGAAGAATGTTTAAAATAATGATTGGTATCAACTGTCATCACATTCCACAACTAAAAACTAAAAAGGTCAGAACTAAATTTTTCTTGGCCTCACTTTAAGGGCAGTCATTTTTTATTTTGCTAATAATAATAAAAAAGCAGCTTTTGAACGTTCCCCCTCTATGTAAATTCAGGACAGCAGCCATGGCAGACCACAGCAGCAGAACTATTCATCTTCCACAAGCTACTTTTGGCATATTCATCATTTGTGGGTTCTAAAACACAGCTGCATTTATTCTCATATTCATTATCAACTAAAATATTACACAAAAGCCTAGAAAGACAGTTGTAATAAAAGGATGGACTAGAAGTTGAGACTTCATATTGTGGTTTAAGTCTGGATGACAAAAGAATAACTAAAATTAAAAGTGATGGCATTTTACCAAGGAAATCATAAGCCTCCTGCTAGGCAGAGGTGGGCTACGAGTTATCACTGTGCCTTATTACAGAAAATAAAGTTAATCAGATCCAAACCAGAGGGAAATCTTGTTATAATTTACTCTGGGAGAAGTAACAACCTATTGTTACAGTTTCTTTTTAAACCCTAAATGCTGACCCCAAAAACGTGACACTCCAGCTGGAAAAGACAGGAACAGTTAGGGCATGAGATTTAAAGCATCTATTGAGAAACTGCTCTGGTTGCAAACCATTGTCCAGAGGCCCAACGGGCAATCTGCAAAAGGGAATGAAGTCAGGGATTAGTTATTTCTCATTTCTCCTTACCTGCCAGCTTCCTTGAATAAAGTAAGAGCAGGCAGCACCAGAAGACAGGTAAAAAGGAATATGGCTTGCAGCATTAGAGCTGGGCCCCAGGAGAGCCCAGACTCCCCAGGCTAGGGAAGCACAGCACCCCAGCAACGCCTCAGCATCAGAAAAGGATGGCAGAGAAGAGGCATCAGCAAGAAGTGGCTGGAGAAACCTTTTTAGACTTAGGGAGGTGCTTCTGGAAAACGCGAAGAGTCTCAGGACAGAATGAGGATCATGAATTAAAAAAAAATGATCATGATGAAAATCTAGGTCTCCAGAGTAAACAAGAAGAGTAAAGATCCAAGGAACTGCAAAACTGCAGAGCTGTGACAGGACATGCACTGAGAACTCGAACACATTCACCCTGTGGGGCCACAGCGGAATACCTTGGTCATGCCTAGGAAGGCACGAATAACGGCTTGCTTTGTGAGGACAAGGTACAAGGGAACCCATTACAAAGCTTCTGGCTCAGCTCTATTATATTCTAAATATACTCTGAACCAACGTGCTGTGTCCCTGCCAGTCCTCCCTGCCTGTTCTGTCAGACTGCTGCTGAATAATCTTAAAAACCTAGAAGCTACATTAGCTCATGGATGCCACAGCAAAATCTTGTAATGCTAGAGATCACTTTCTTTACAGCTTCATGCTGAATCCTCTTCAGAGGTGGCCTTATATACCTTCATTCTGATATGCTGACATTCAACAGGCACATTTGATTGCATCACCCCCTTCGACAATCACACTTCATTTTTATATCTTTGCTACTACCCTGTCTTAATTCAAAGCCACCAATTTGGAGAGTGAAATAACCACTCACAGTAGGTTGACACTTGACTTGAAAGGCTAGAGCAGTGAAAAGTTTAAAGTACAGTCACCATAACTATGCAAACACCTGTTTGGCAAGAGGTTTCTTCTGTGAGTCAGTGCAGGTGTAAAGATTTTATTACTCATGATCACACCTGCTGGTGCATGTGTGCCAAAAATCAGGAATAGCTAGATGGAGGAAGAAAAATAAGAAGTTATAGGGCACGCTTTGCTCTCAGAACAATATAAATCCAAAGTAACTTCAGCAAGCTCATCTAAATTATTTTAAACTAATATTACTACAAATGAGTGCAGAATTTGGCACAGCACAACAAAATGCTGTTCAAAATCTCTAATGAAAACCTGACAGAACATTTCTATTTTCTAGAAAGTTATATACTCTATATTTAATATATTAGATACAAATATACATGAAACATCAACACAGGGGATATAAGCACTTGTGTGGATGCCCTAACATACAAGAGACAGGAGTAAGTGTAGCTGGATTTAAGTCATGCTTTCATGCCCAGGACTTAAATGTTGCGAGGCTTACCCCTGTCAGCTCTTAAAGGGACTCACAAAATCCAGATGTTATTTCACACATATACACATGTAAAATATCACAACTTACCCACATAGATTTAGCTAAGCTCAGAGATCAGCAGGTTTTTCTCACTTTATTTACGCATTGGTCTCCCTCCCCAAGGAAACCCTGGCAACCCCACAAAGTACCTCTTAATTTTTCATACAACCACTGCATCCTTGAGGTAACAGCAATGACTGGGATAAAAATTAATTTATGTAATTTACATCTGCTGAAATGCTTCCACATCATTAATTGGGGTTTAATTAGGATAAATGAAGATCCCTTTGCATTGCTTGAATGATAGAGGGTCACTATTAACACAGTAGCTCTGTGTCATCCAGAACAGGAGCTCCAGAAGCAAAGCTATTGAGAAGTAAAATTAGGAACAGCTCATAACACAACTCCCAAGGAGGGCCAACTGTCAAAGCAAACTGCATAGCAACTGTCATTCCAAATGATCTGCAAAACATGTTGGAAAAGCTTCTTCACTGTAAAACACAATGTACTTACGTTGGCTCTTCTGAGACTACTCTGGTCTCTTCCATTTCATGTGCCTGCTTAAACCACGGCAATTTTGCTTCCACAGGATTTTTTTCTGTTACAAAAAAAACCCCAAACAAACCAAAACATTCAGTAATTCCTTCAAAATTAAAGCAATATGTAGATGTTAGCACTATTCACCTTAGCACTTCACACTTTTCATTGTCTATTGATCTTGTGCTTTTGAATAAAGATATACTGGATAATAAACAATTTACTAGAAGATGTCTTCATTATGTTTGAGCTCCATTCTGACACCCGTTTTTACTGAGAGAGTCCCAGTAATCCAATTTCCATTCCTTTTTAATCTTCTACTTCCTTCCCACATATTCCCCAAATGCAGGCAGTCTCTAGTAGGTTGTAGTTTATATCTCAGTGTAATGGATTATCGTCATAACTTAAGTTTATAGCTGAAAAAGAAGGCAGAGCATAGCAAAGTACATTGCTCTCCAGATAGATTGGCTTCGCTAGAAAATTTTCACAGAAAATACTGGGGTACTTTTGCAGAGTTAGCCAACTTCCCCAAAATTGGAAATTATTTAAAAAAACACCAACTTTTTTTATCTGTCTATAGGTCCTACACTTCTGTGATGGTTTTTTTTAGGAGTACTGTAAGCCAGTTGAGGATCTGTGCCTCCAAACTTAAGTAAAACCCCAGAAGGTTCGTAAAACTTCAGTGCTAGTTTCTACTTCATGGTTTAAACCCTGAACAGTTTTCTGCCTGAAGAATTCTCTAGAGTCTGAAAACATCCTAAAGAGAAACATAGGGTTGTCTACAGATAGCTTTCGCTTTTTCTATGTAAACCTTTATGGTGTGTTGTGGATGGCTGAAAAACAGCCTTTCAATAAAACCTGAAAGAATGGGAGTAGCACCCACTAAAGTTTTCTGGGCCCAGAGGGACAGAAATGAGCAAGGGACAAGACATACTAGTTTCCCCCCCTCATCTTTGTTTTTTCTTTTCACCTTCTGACCTACTGTTTCTTGCCTTACCAACTCTCTTAGAGAATATTTGTCAATTTACATCATTGTTACAGACCTTTTAAATGCGCAGAAATGGGGAAGAGAAAAGGAAATCAGTTTAATTATAACAACAAACTGATGAGGCCCACTGGGAATGTTGACACATTTAATGAGATGTAAATGAACAAGATCCCAGGTGCTACCTATGGAGTACCATTCCAATTTCAAGTATTATTGAACAGCTCCTCCTCCCCATGTTGATCTCATTAATTCTGGTTTTCCCAGTTTGACCAGGCTGTATAGACTTAGTTAGCATGTTCACTTCATGCACTTCATGACAGTCTGGCCACATCAGCAAAAAATATCAGCAGGGCACTTTTCCTAGCACCAATAATTAAAATGCTTGTTTCTGCCAAGACTGAAATAAGCCCTAGTAAATTCCAGCTTCTGGCATTTCTGAAAAAAGGGTTACCAGGGGCTTTTAATTCTCTTAACAAAAATGTGAAACAATAACAGACCCAGACAAAATTCCAGTTACCTTTTGGCTTGTAACATGGTATTGGCACAATGCACTCTTCTTTTATGTGTAGTTTAAGTTGTGGATTGCAGCCACCAACATGCTGCCCACGGTGGTCAATGCACAGCACCACTCGGTAACGCAAGCCTCGGCCACAGGTCACTGTGCACTACAGGAGACAATGCAACCATCTGACAGTTTCTTTTTTATGATATTTAGAAATACTGTTAAAAAACAAGTTAGAAGTACTGATGATGTGTTCACTAAGATTTTTCCACAATCAATCAGGCATCAGAGACGTACAAATTTGTGCCTGCTTTGCTAGGTGAATAAAGAAAAGGTTGATGCTGGAAAAAATGTCTAAGTTTGGGGAATGCAAATGATTTCATGGGGTTCTGTAAAGCTTATCTGACTGGCAACAGTCTGAAACAGAGGTGGCTATGTACTGAGAATATGCTCTCTTACAGTGGTCATTTTCAGTTAAAGCTGGGTCAGACGTGCCGCAAGAACAGTTTCTTTATGTCAGTGATGTCATTTGGATGAACTAAGGAATTATAGAAGCGTTGAGCTATCTGACTGTATCAGATAACTACAGCCAAAATAAATTGGCTTTCTGTTCTTGTTACTATAATGAAAGGTAAGAATGCTGGAAAATCACCCCTGCAGACACGTCAGCCCCTAGACAGATATGCCATTAGCTATTACTTGCCATGAAATACTACATTTATCAAGAACTGAGAGACAAATGACCTGATTACAAAGGGGCCTGACCTCTGGCTCTAACCTCTCCTTTGTGTAAAGTAGGAATTCAACATGCATAAATAATTGAATATGAATTTTGCTCCACACAGGCATGGTAACATTTTGATTATCAGGCCAAATTACTTAGCACAAACTTCTCCTATTAAGTATGAATAATTATGCTTGCAGGGCTATATTTTTCCAATAGCCCTGTGCTCACGAGGACATGGTAATGCAAGACTAGAGGCTTCCTTTAGAAAACTAGAATAAAGGTCCCAATTACTTTTCAACTTACTTGAGACCATTCCATTGCCACCCATTTAGGACAATCAAACAGATTGCAGGTTTGAATGACTTTGGGTTTAGGGGCATACATGCATTTCCATTCTTCGACCTGCAGTATCTCTCCATGAATGGTCTCCTCTACACAGACAAAACTTCTCCTCTGAATACCACCTCCACATGAAACAGAACATGCAGTCCAAGGATTATGTTCCCACCTGGAAAAAGAAGTCGCATACATTAAAAACAACGCTATTTTTTTTATTCAACTAACTTCTAATAAAAGTGCAAAATCCTGAGTCCAACCTTATTGTCATTAAAACTCACTGATAGTTTAGTTGCTGGATCCTGACCACACACTGAATATAAATACATGGAATTACAGAGCTACCTTGCATTATTCCATCTTAAATTCATGTGCAAAATGAGAAGAAATATAGAACTACAGATTTAAGTACATTTACCAAAATAACTGAAAATCTTATTCTCATACATGGGTTAAAGACCCTAAATATACTAGGTTCAATTACTGGAATGATTTTATTTGCAAATAGTCTACATAATCTAAATAGAATATTTTTCACAGTTAATTTACTTGGTCACATATACCCTTATTATAATTGTCGGAGACTGAGAAGCACATGTACTTGAGATTATACGAAGTCCGAAGACAAAGACAGAGTTGGCTGTGCTGACTGAGGGTGATATTACCCATGGTTGCTCATCACTAACCACATCATGCAGACTACTCTTAAAAGATCTGTTAATGAAAGAATTTTTATGGGAACTCTAATACTTGCTTTGAGTAAACCCGGCCATTTCATTTCACGCTGTCTTCATCCATAAGGACTGTGAACAAATTAAACTGTGACAGATATCATTTGGTTGGTTATCACTGCAGTTCTGCAAGAGTTTTCCACCCTGATTAAAATGTCATTGAATGACTTTGTGTCCACACTTTCCAACGTGCTTCAAGCAAAAGGGTCATCTGTTTCAGCTGCTCCAGCTAACCCAGCTGATTTCTCCTGAAGCCAGGCAATGCACAGGTTAAGGAAAACTCACACAGCCCCACCAACCAGCAGAGCTGTGGGGCAGCAGGCTCCAACAGAGGGATGATCAACCACCTGCTGGGAGGGAATATCTTCAAAATGGATATATACCTATGATCCCTGGCCTATCTACAATAAAGATGGAAATTGCTGCACCACCTGAAGTAAGAATTACATGGCGGTTTTTAGATTACAAACTTTGTTTCACTTATCTCTTGATCTTAGCATGAATATGCATTTAAGCAATCACTTCTCAACAAAAACTAACTTCAGAAATGTCCCGCTCCTGTCATGTTTAGACATAACAAGCTTCTATCACAGCATTTGTCCATAGGTTCCACTGACCTCCACGCAATTTTTCCTCACCCTTCACTTATCTCTCACTTTCTTTCCACCATCTACCCAAATCAAAAGCTAAGCCTTGGGAAGTGGTTGAATCCTGCAGCACATCTTGTGGTTCATCAACATTTGTTAGCTTAAAACTTATTCCTATTACACCTGCAGGCACTTTGAAAAGATCATGAAAAAAATTATATCCATTACGAACAATGGACACAGCAAATACAACAATATCCCACCAAAATAAATTCACCAAGAGTAACTTAGCTATCATAAAGGAAGTAATAATCTAAGAGTAGATGAAGCAAAGGCTTATAAATCAATGGTAAATTTAAGTAATTATGACTCATTTTCTGTGATACAGCAGGTAAATCAAGGACACCTCCTATTGTAAACTGCCTACAAAAATTTATTAATCCTGCTTAAGCTCAGCAGAAGAATGAGTATGAAACATAAGCAAGCCACAGAACATTAACTAGAGAGTGCATACTCAAAAGCATTCAGAACAAATCTGTATCAGATACACAAGTACAAAATACATTTGAAGAGCAATAGTTACACCCTTCTTTGACTTAAATAAATGGCCAGCGTTAGCCCATTTTCTTTAAAATATTTCTAAAAAGTCAGGAACTAAAGAGCAATTAACTGTTCAATGAATTAGCAGCTCATGGATTTATATATATAAGGCTCACTGTGCTATATGTAATACTAGCCCCACAAGTGTTTATAGCATGAAGTTTTATGGTTGTTTTTCTTTATCTCATCAGTTTCGAACACACTCCAGATCCCATATTCCCATAAGCATTTTCAAGATGGAGTGAGGTCCATGGCTACTGGGGAAAAGGGGGGTCTTGGGCAAGCAGTCAAGGAGATACTTTCCAGAACCCACAGCTGTCAAGGGATCCTCAACAGTCCAGCAAGTCTGAAATAAATGGAGGCTTTCCAAAAGCTTTAAAAGAAAATTTTCATCCTGGGAAATTTTTCTATTTATTTCAAAAGAATTCTCCATCTGTAAAAATATTTCAGTGGGGCATTTACAACTCTAGCCACAGGAGAACTCTTTCAAGATCTTGCGGTGCGCACCATGACTTTCCCACAACTTCCTTGTGCGAATGGGAAAGTGGTGGTAAATGCCACAGGACTGCAAGGCAGCCCTCCACATGGCCCTCGTGTTCTGCAGGAGGTGTGATGTATGCCTGCTGGTCAAGGTGAAGGAGCCTGTACAGCTTTGCTCAAGCATGTCTACAATTCTTTGGGTTTCTGCCTGCTTTGCAAGAACACTTGGGTTAGCATGTTAAACAGGTAAGAAAAGAAAAAGCAAAAAGAAAAGGTGGAAGAAGCCCCAGCAGAACTGGCACAGACTAATGCATTGCAGTTACTCAACAGCAACAGAGAAAACACATCCTGCTACACTGAAGCAACACTTGCATCCATGCTGGACCAGATTCACCCCACGATGCAGGTACACAAACTGGCTGTTTCAGCTGCTGTTTTCTTTCAGAAATTCCAGCAAGAAAAAGTGCTTTTACACCTTCGCTATGTTTCTTTATGCGCCTTCCCAGCAGAACACAGCCCGCTTCCCCTCTGTCCCTCCTGCTCACACCAGCTCTAAGCCCTGCCTGGCCATCTGCTGTCTTACAGTTCTTACTCCTGAGCATCACCCGGGAAGACTGTGACACCTTCTGACAGGACACACTGAGGTGTCAGAACAAGGTGGGCCTTTGACTGTAGATCTCAGTGTCTGAAATAAGAGAATCTGCCCACAGTTTTATCGCAGACATCATCTATCTCACCACAGTGTCATGCAAACGTGCTGAGCACAGTAAGGCACAGAAAGGGGGATTAAATTTCTCTTCCAACCGGTCTCCAAGCCCTGAGCAGTTCAGAAGATGAAATACTCATGTAAATAAATTGTGCTGAGTTCCAGAGGAGATCTGAAGTACAGAGGAATTGGCAGAAGAAATGAAAGGGGAGAGACACGGAATATAATTATGGAACTTTACAGGATAAAGCTGTAGAGGGGAAAAAAAAAATATCTCTATGTATGAAAGCCAAAGTACATCACCGTACAGCAGATCCACAAGAAGTGTAAATTGCTACAGAAATAAACTATGACACTTATATCAGCTGTAATCAGTAGCTCCACTGAGCTGTGCAAGTCTATGATTTCATTTATATTACTTCATATCTTTACTTCTTTAGAAAAATACACGTTATTCATTTCATGACATAATAAAGCAGAACTTCAAGTCAGATAAATATGTATCTGACACCATCAACTTTAATTCGTTACATTAACAGTAAATCTGTCTCAATACTTTTTAGTGCTAACATTCTTTACAAAACATCTAAGCCTTCTAGAGAGGTTTTATATTCTTGTGATTGATTCAGGTAAAAGAAAAATAAAAAGGCAACAAACTGTGCTCTGGTGACTTAATTTTAGGCAACAGATATTCAGACAACTCACTATCTTTAAAGTGACATATCAGTCTTAATGTCAATAAATAGAGTGTAGGTTTAAAGATGAGAAGAATGAGACCTCTCTCAAGGGAAAAAGAATTTCTGGAGTCCTGTAACATAGGAAGACCTCTTCTATAAAAGAATATATTAATTGTATACATCTTCAAAATAAAAACGTTTCAAAGCAAGAATTCATACATGCATTTTCAAGATGCCCTTCTTAGCACTTCAGCCGGGGAAGGCTTAGGGGGACAACTCTTTATTCTGAAGCCTTCCACACTGATATTTTCAAGAAGAGCATATTATCCTCTTACTGTCAAGCTTATCACCTAGAGCACACTGAAATAAGACACAAGCCTCAAAAACATGTACAGGATTGTTATAAACTTGCTCTCCTCTACAACAGAAAAATCAGAAGATGTTCCATGATCTTAGTACTCAAACAGTGTATTTGAAGTGAAAATTGTGGTAATGCTGACACATATGCTATCCTGATTATACATACCGAGGAAGTGGCTGGAAGTGATCATAGGGCATGATTTCTTTAAATCCATCACTGTCAAGAAAACAAATATTGCATCATAATTTGTCATACCTGAGACTGTACATCAAGTACATGCTTTTACATGATCATGCTTAAAGTAAGCAATTCCCAATGTGAAATGAGGGAATCTTACACTCATTACACATCACCCTTGTGGCAAACAATGACTCATATAATCTTACATCTCCTGCACAGATACAGATCTACTCACCGTATAGCTTCTCCACTTCATACCATGAAAGAAATATTAAATGAGCAAGCCTTAGGCAGAGAAATTTATTATCAAGCGATCCTTTAGGTCTGTGCTACTTCATTAACAAGAAATCAGTTACATACTTGTATCTGTAACAAAGACCACTGAGGAACATGAGTGGCAGTGAAAATGCATCACAGGATTAATCCTATATAGGTCCTGAATGGTGCTTAGGACCCTTCTAGAGCTGTTTATTTGAATTGCACAGCATAAAGTAGGCATAAAGCTTTACTTCCAATACCCAGAAATATATACTATAACCAGTAGTACTTCCCTTTTTCTGTCTGTATAAGCTAAATTTGCAAGGAAAAAAGATAATTATGTCCTTTCTTTCCCTAATTTTCCTATTCCAGCTTTGCAACATTTGGCATCCATTGCCATTAAGCGTTACTGAGGTCTTACCACTCCATATAGTGATCAACTCTCCAGGAAAAAAAAACTTGAAAATCTGCACATCTATAACTGTTAGAGGTCACTATCAACAATTATGTTCAACAGGAATGAAAGGAAATGGACAGTTTAGCTACAGGAAATGAAATCCATTGAGAGTGTTTCCTTTTCTTCTTGCATATAACTCTAGCTTGGCCAGCTGGCATATTAATGTGAGGTTCTGGGACTTGATACTGTGATGTTATTTTAAGATTCTTTAGCACAGCCAGGAAACCTTACCAGACAATCCAAAAGTTAGTTTGAAATACTGTAGTGCAATTCAATACAATTTATGTATACTATAGCCTTTACAGTTCAGTGACAATATTCTGTGGTGTTTGTACCACAAGTACATTTGGTTTGAATTATTTATATTTTTTTAATTCTTAGTGTACAAAACCAAAACAACCTCCCCAAACTTTAATAATTGTCAACTCCACAGTACAAATGAAGAATGAATCTGTTACAGCAGACAGACAAATAAACCAAGTTAAACCATGTGCAAAACTTGTATGGTGACTGAGAACTGGAGCTACTGTCAATCTAAAGAGAAATCCTGAATGGCAGCATCAATAAATCCAAAAGCAGGCAAAGAATCGGTTGTCCTCACACTGCCTCATAAAATACTTGTCCTACTGCTGTACCACTTGGCAAAAAGAGTAGAATTAACCCTTGAACAGACAAATCGATATTCACAATATCTTTGTCTAAAGCAAAAATCTCCAATTCTGCAACACTGAAGAAGTGCTACAAATCTATTGGCAGCGGTGCCAGACATCAGCCTTTAACATGTGCAATAACCAACCAAGATTAAGTAGCCTTAATACATTTCTAAAGTACTTAATCTAAAGATGAAAAGAACTGAAATTAAGTAAATATGACTGCTTGTTCCTTAGTAACTGAGTTTACTGCCCACTGCAATTTATCTGACATACAAACCTAGAAGGGCAGGGATCCATGTTGCATTCTTTCAGCTTGGGCTTTGGTTTCTTATTTTCTGGGTAGTAATGACAATAGTGGTCAGGAACAACACGCTTCAGACGAATATCCACGCATTCAGCTGAATTAAGCTGATAACCTAATGCAGAAGCAACGTTAAATTTTGGTAATGGAGACGAAATAAAGCAGCCTTATTCCCACCTGCACACACACACCACACCCCACACACACACACAGTAATGCGCTGCCCATTGAGCTGATTTCCTGTGTTACTCTCGTTTGCCTCTAACCAAGGAAACACTGCAAAAAAACATGCAGAACCAGATCTTCATCGAAGGTAATTCAGCATGACAATTATATTTACCTATCATAACACTAGATGAGACTCTGGCACATTATTTTAATAATATTCTGAGTATAAGATTAAAAGGAGCACGCATATTTTTATGTGGTGCAGGAATACATGTAGTGGGAGCAGATCACCTGTCACAGAGGCAACCCTGCAAAGTCATATGGTTCTACTACGTGTTCCACAATTTATAACTGCCTCCCCCAAGGAGAAGTTACCATGTATATTAGAAAGCTATATTACACAGTCATGCATGCTAAGAAAATAAATACTTAAAACAGAAAGCCAGAGGAATTGAAGATGAGATCCAAAAACATTGCTAAGTTAAACTGTAGAAAACCAAGAAATAGTTTCAAGAACATTCCTCATTGAAAAGCCAACAAAAGAAAACCTGAAGTAACTACTTGGTGGAAAAAAAAAAAATCTATGTGGAGACTGGTTACAAGAAGTGTTCTGAGTTTTAAAAACCACGAGGTTGCTTTTTTGGTTAAGAAAAAAAAAAAGACTCATTCAAAAGAGCTGACTTGGACTTAAACTGAAGAGAGGAGGAGGATGTTCTGGTATGTGCAAAGAAAAAAAGAGTTTGAAACCACAAGAATTAAAATCAAATAGAGTCAATAAACTAACAGCACAAGTCCCAGTGTCTACTGAAAATGCTAAGTATCATGTATCAATGGCTTCAATTGTGTGTCTTTTGGCTGATTCAAAGTGTCATCATGCATGAGAGTGATAACCATGAAGAACTAAGCAGTTCCAGTGCCCAAAGCATGCATGTTCCAGTCCTTATAAGTACGGCAAGGCCCAAAAGATATGCCACTTGCAAACATGATAAACACAATTTTTAAACATTCTTGCTCATTCCTGCTTGAATTTCCTTTCTGAGATGCCCATCACACTCCCCCTTTCCACACATGGAGATTACAGAATTAAATGTAGAAGCAGCATCCAAGTGAGGAATGGTGGTGCACCGATTCCAAGTCTCTGTCGTGAGGAACTTTTTCTTTTACTGCCAGTAAAAGATGTCAAACAGACAATCTGGATACTAAATTCACTTTATGATAACAGGTTAAAGCCAGGCAGCTGCAAGCACGCCTCAGTAATATGCTATTCTTAATGCTACTACTTTCATGGATAAGCAGTAGCTTAGTTTCAGTGCCTCTTCAGTTACTGGTCTCTCTCTGGACAGCCACCAAAAGTGTCCAATCCTGTTGTTAAAGGTACCAGTTTGATATTATAGACATAGAGCTACAAAGCAGGGCTTTGAAAACCCTGGCTAATTTCAAAGAGATTGATATGTAGCTGTAATATTCAAATCATAACACCAGTTTGAATAAGGCTGGATTAGAGCCAATAACTCTGAAGGTAAATATGTCCCTTGAGTTATCCAGTGTATACACACAATCCTCAAAAACAGCTGTGATGCTTTACACTTCTTTCCCTTATCAGATAGGTTAAGGAAAAAATCATGAACAGTGTGATAGAATTATCATAGGGTGTGTATTGCCACTCACAGTTTCAGCATCATGCTTCATGAGGCCAAGCACCACAGAAGATACAGTAGTTTCCTGTGGCACTACATATTATACACATACATTGCCTGCATTTCAGATTTAAGTGAGGTGTGAGTGCCAAAATGGATGGCCCATCAAGAGATCCCCAGACTCTGCTTGTGCTTTAAACATCCTTCTTTCTTTTTACTCATGTCCCAAGTAACTATTTACATATTTGTACATTTTGGAGACCAAGAAAATCACCACACCAGTATCACACTAGTAGCCTGGTCTGTTTTTCAGGTGAGCTGGGTAATGCCAGCTGAACTGAAATAGCTACCGACTATGTCAAACACCCCTCCTACCATGGGGTCACACCTTTTGCAGAACCAGACGTGGCAAGCAGTGAGATGGGCTGGATGAGCAGTAGCAGAGCTGAGCTGCACTTCGTCCAACCATCAATAAGCTGCGGTGTTTAAATCAGGAGTAGATGCTACAACACTCTACCTGCTGCTCTGACCATCAGGACAAAGTGTCTAAGATCAGACAGCCAAAGGTACTGCTGGTAGCTGTGTTTTAAATTCTATTTACTTATTCTGCTTTCTGTGTAACTAATTGCTGAACTAAGTGTTCCTAAGACTCTCCCTCACGTCTACTACTGTGGCCAGAAGTTCTTTCTTCATTTCTTGATTATTCTTATTTTAAAATCTCATTGTATTTCCTTGCTTCCTTTCTCACAATATCCTTAACGATTTGTCACTTTCCACTTTGAATGTCATATCTTCATTTCTTCATCAAGGCTCTTACTCAAACAATCATTCCTTATGGAAAAACGTGACTTCCAGTAATACAAGGCATAACCCCTCCACCCCACCCCCACCTCCTCATACTAACTGAACCAACCAACTTACCTGCTACCCTGTCACTTATTTTTCTGAAGAACCACCAGTGTGCAAACATTTAATTAATTAAAATGCAGAATGAAGGCTGTAAATCAGCCACCTTTATTCTTCAGCTGTAAACACTCCTGCAGAATTGCCATTACTTACCTCCTCCACATGTCACTGTGCAGGGGAAGAAGTCTGTTTGTCTCCACTGATGACTGATGGGTTGATAGAAAAAGAATTGAACCACACTCTCTTTTGATCCAGAGTACCTGGTCTGAAGAAATTTCCTTTACAACACATGTGTATACTGTACTCCTCTGTTCATATAATTTCAAAACATAATTCATATATAATAGCAGTACAGAGAGTAACATGATAACAGGCCTAAACCCTCTAGAAAATCTAGAGTGACAACAATATTTAAGTTTCCAATAGTCAGATGCTTGTACATTGCATTGTTTTTCAAATTATTCAAGGTACTAATGTGACTATTTGATTATCTATCCTTGATTGGCAGAGTTCCTAACTGCATTCTACTCTTATGTCTTTGTTAGCAAAATTTTTAAAATTTGCTGGAGAGGGAAGTCTATAATTGATATAAGCACACTGGTTCAAATTTAGGCAAGTCTAACTGCACATGTAATATTGGAGATACAAAACAAAACCTACTGGAAGTCTATTTCTACAACATGACAGATAAAACTGAGTGGCATGATAATATTGAAACACCTGTAATTTCCAATCTGTATATCTTCCATTGGCAGTCAAATGTTGATATGTTTCTATATATAAATATTTGCACGTATGTGGTCTGGGTAGAAGAGAAATTTAAAAGGATTAGGAATGGGGAGCAGCTGGATTAGCAGTGTCTGAGGGAGATTCCAGGGCACTGCTGGAAGCAATGCTCAGATTCAGTAGGTGGCAGTCTTCAATTGGATTAACACCAATCCACTCACCAGATCATGCTGTTGTTATTTCAGTAATATTCAAAACAAAAGTCCTGGCCATTTTTAATGTTAAAGAACTTGTGGTACTTTCCACCACAGCAAAGACATGAACCTCATAACATTTTAATTTGTTGGGTATACTTAGTGAAAATTGTCTCTGGACTGTAATTAGGATTCCTTATTTGCTAGCTGAAAGATTTTGTATTGCTACAACCTGATGGACAGCCACCAACTCTGTTGCACATACTTGCAATATCTTTGTAGATTTGTACATACACATCCCACCTTGATAATGAAATCTGCTCCAAGAGGTCCCTGGATCTTTATGATTTCCCTGTCTGTACTCTTCTGGAATTCAACAGTTGTATTTTCTATGACAAATGTTCCAGGAGCATTGAAACTGTGCTCTCCCTTGTCTCCTTGTAGAGTTTTCGACTCTATAACTAAAGAAGAAACATGCACTTTGTAAACTTAAACAGGATATTTTTTACTTTCAAGGAAGTCAGAAAGTAATGTTTACAACTCTGCCTTGCAAGTAACAGCCGTATATGTGCATTAAAACCCCACACAGAATAGCTGTGAGAATACTGGCTGCTTCAGATTATAGGCTGATATATAATTGCATGACATGTCAGCACAGGAGTATCTGCCTGAACACACTATTCTTTCATACCAGAAGCATTTCTGAGACAGTTTTTTCCTACACCAAGAGTTTTATATAGTTCTAAATCAATAGATTCAGCAGCACAAGCTGAATGAAACTTAAAACAGATGAAATCAATACACAGGAAAATAACTCAAGACTTCCACGCAACTCAAATGCCTAGCAATTTCAGCAATAAGTTTCCACAGAAGCCTGAATGGTGTCAAACTCACCAAATACTCACCTCAATACCTGCATCACTCTGCCCATTCCAGAGGTGATTAGCTCACCTTTGCATACCTCCCACGTGAGCCAAAAGCACGGCCAGGAGGTGGGTAGCTGCAGCACTGCCAGAGGGATGTCCCTTTTTCAGAACAGGTGGTGAGGAAAATACCTTTTGAGCTGTTCTGCACTCCTTGGAAACAGATTAAAGTAACAGCCCACAACCTCCAGAAGACAGATGAAGCATTTTAGGATTGAGCCACTTCCACAAAGCTGGCTGAACTGTAAGTGGACAAAGCTAAGGGAAGATACTCGTAATGCAGGGAGAATTTTGGGCTCTGCTTAATACAGTGTATAGGCACAGCAAGATACAGGACTTGAAATACACTGGTCTGGTTACAATCTATCAAAGCACTGCACCAGGCATGGATCTCAGATGAGCTCAGGCTAGCTAAAAAGAGCCTTTTGATAAGCTATAAATACCCTTTTTCTCCAACTACTTTACCTTTTTTGGTACTTTAAACAGAGTTACCTAATTCAGGATAGATAATTTAGATTAAGAGCATCTGGTTTTACCTGCACTGAAAATATACTTTGAATGCAGTAGTCCATCATTACTGTTTTCTTCCTTAAGATCTTTCAAAATACAAATGTGTTCTGGAGCATCTCCAACAAAGACAGTGAAGAAGTTCTAGAAAAAATTAACTTCCTTGAAAGGGTACCAAACTTTACTAAGTTTCTAAGCATTAGGTTCCACTATGCTCGTAGATGCAACAAAGATCACATGCATTGCTGGAAAGAAGTTTAAGGAAGGATATGTTTCTAGGAAATTACTTTATGTTGCTCGTAGGGTAGGAATCTAGCAGTGAATCAATTTTACTTTATCAAAGAGATAAAATAAATCTCTGGGAATCTAAGTGCCCCATTATCTGACACATTTCCGTTAGGAATACATAGATATGAACAAATTACAGAAAAAAAAGAACAAGTATTTAGATGATTATTACATATTTTTGTCACTTTTATGGAAGTTTTCTTTCCTGATTGCATTACAAAATAACCTTCCAAATATCTGGACCTCAGCATTCTTGGATTAAGATTCTGCAAGCCTTGACCCCAAACTTACACTGCTTGACAGTAAGTATTAATGCATGGTGCCTGTTATTTTGTCATTTTGTTGAATAAGAGTCAAAGCAGCCAGTCTCAAGCACTTCCAACTCCACTTAAAGTCAGTAGGATCCTCAGGAGTACAAGACCCCTTTGAAACTAATGTTTAAGATTGCAAAGCAAGACAACTGGCTGTTGCAAAAAGATGTTAAAGATGTTAATTTGGTGAACTAAGCTGCATTGTTTTACAGTCTTTATGATAGTCTTCTTAGCAAAAAAAAAAAAAAAATCCTTATGTTTTTCTAAGCACAAACCAAGTATATTGTTTAGCAACCAACAACATAACTCACTGAGCTGACATACATTTTATGTTAGAGCTACACGAGATTTTAATCCATAGCATGTGTTTATTTGCAAGGTCCAGCTATAGAGTGATGGCCTGTATCTCAGGAGGTCATGTCAGCAAAGGTTAGCACAGCTGCTCAGATTTTCCCAGAACTGTGTCACACAGGGAGATGAAGAGTTATTCCACAGCACAACAGATAATCTCTGATGCAACTTATTCCTGCTCAGTAGTATCTAGTGGTTTTGATCACAGGGTTCTAAAACAGACCAAAGGCAAGCATCTAGTGCATGTAATACATATGTAGCATCATAATTCTTATTAGAGAACAGTTCTGCCCCAAAAAACTACTTTATTGATTTCAGAGCAGTAACTGGGAACAAAGGTGTCACCAACTGTTTTATAGGCAAGGTTTAGAAAAGAATTCACCAACCAGTTACTTGTTCTGCAGGGTCCTGTAATCCTGGAGAGGTGGGAAGTTTGACATCAGGAGAAAGCTTCCCCACCCTAAGCTAGGGAAACACTTCCCTGAGGGGTCTTTAAGACTCCAGATATGCAGAGTCATAGGGACAGGGAATTCTCAAGTGCTCACCTGCCTCTGTGCCTAACAAGACAATCACTGGTGCCAAAGACCTGTAACTGTCTGTCTTTGTGTTACTTCCCTCACCTTGATAAAAAGAACATTTTCCCAATGGGCACCAGCTGTGGATGGAAGAGCCACCACAAAAGCCTCCAATGCTCTTAGGGACAGGCAGGATAGGGTGGTATTGCATGGGGGACCTACTGCAGATACCTCACTCTGTAGAGAGATGTATGGAATAATTCCCAGGGAAATAGCTCCTGCTCCCAGTGCAAGAAGGAACAAACCATGCTGCTACCCAAAAGTTCTTCCTTTTCCATGCAATTTGTTTGTAGATAGCACAGCATAGGGCCCCAAAATGAAATGTGTTCTTTTCAGAACGCAAGCAGCATCGTCCTCCTCTAAGCATCTGACAAAAGACAAAGCAGTGCACGGACATGCAGCTAAATACTGTCAAGTAATGCAAAGCACTGCAAGAGAGAAGAAATTGACAAAAAAGGGAAAAAAAAGAGTTTCAGTTCCTTTTAGTGAAGTTTAACCTCCCTAAGTTCATGAACTCGGTTATCTAGCATTAGCCACTTGTAAAAATATTAGCTTCTGGTTTTCCTGTTTCTTCTGCTGGAGGATTAATTTCAGGGAATTTTCAGTCTTTCTTTTGATTCTAATGCTTTTAAAACAACTGCTAGAAAAGCCGTAAAATAGTCCAAATCAAAACCAAAACCAGTACAATGAAACATTTTATTCATAACCATTTTTATACTAATTATTTGGTTATTTTCCACTGAATCATTCACAAAACCCAAGCAGACAGAAGTACAAGAGAGACTTATTTGTAAAAAAAATCAAAATAATGCCTTTGGTCTCTGATGAATTTGTTGCCTATCTTAAAGTGTCCATACACGCAAACAAAATACTTATTCTTACCAGCTACATGCTGGTAAGCTACAGTCTTTCCCAAAACACTAAGCTGCTGATTGTAAAACAATGTTCAGAGCATTTATTTGTTTCAAATCTGTTATGCGCTACATCTCCAACCACATTTCCATTTTTGATTAATACAGCAGCTGTGTTCCCCTGGAACAAGAGCAGACCATAAAGCCCAGTATGAAACACAAAAGAACACAAGATAAGGGGAAAAGTGCCAGACACTCCATAGTGCTCTTCGAGCATTTGCTAGTGCTGCTGACTTTATTTGAAGAGCAAATATATACTGGCAACAGGAGGCAGCATAAAATTCTCCAGTAAGTAGTTTTGGCTCCACCTTTTAAATTCAACTCCTTACAAGCCAGGAAGAACATCTCTGACAAATGGATCCTGTAATTATAGGTGATTATTTTTAAAATTCTGCTTTTAATTATACCAGCACACCCACACAGAGGTCAATGAAGTTGCAGAACAGAAAATATCAAGTGATCTTTGGTAAGTAAACAGCCACCCACAAACATACATACAGTTAGAAAGGTGGACAAATAAATCGTTCCAAAGCACATCCCCTAGAACATAGGCTCTTGAAGATCTGGCTACAAAGCTAGAAGTAATTTCCACCTCCCTCCCCACAACAGCTCTCATTTGTTTTTCACCTCTGCCATTTTAATTTTAGGTAACAAATGTCTAAATCCTCACAGATTTGTGAACAGATGTGCTGGGGGAAGTGGTTAAATGAACATTTCACAATTCTCATCCTGCTAGAGAACTAGCTAACAAAGGTAGTGCCAAGCCACATCTTCTTTACAGAACCACCCTGGGTAGGAAGCCAGGAGCACTCTGTACTTAGTTACCGAGCTGCTGCTGCATTCCTCATGAGCTTTCCAGAAATCCCCCAGGAGCCACTGAATCTAGTACTTTTTCCTCACACGAAGCTGAAAAAACAACTCCCTTCTGCAGAACTACTTAAGAACATCCAAGAGCCCTTGACCTGAACTGGTCAGAATCACTCCTTTGCATATCCTTTGCAACAGTTTTACATGAATAGTATTTATTTCAAGTTCAGCTTTGTACATCGTTGGTATCAGTGCTATATCTAAAAGTTCCTGTCACTCTGGAGCCACTCTAAAGTGGAAGTCTTCCTCAATTTTTTCTTTGAAAGAAAATGACAATATATTACTCAAAGCAAACAAACTTTTTGTTTGCTCATCAAAGATGAGCAATTTTTTTTTTTTTAAAAAAAAAAGCCTTTCTGTCTTCTATTTACATATCTCAGAGTGGTAGAGTTCCTTTTTATTTCTATGATTCAGACCAAGTCTTCCACTTTTACTAATAAAAAAATTGCTCAAAATGTTAAATGAATGGTTTACTTCATTGCTTGGTAGAGCAGCACCTTATCATTGAAATGATTAGTTCTTTCTGTAGAGTGGGCCAATAGGTAAAAAAATTACCACAGATACTACCATCAGCCTTATAGAAAATATTAGGAAATAAACATCTAACAGAATAGCAAACTGTTTCGCATAGATGGCATGTAATGACCAAAATTATTACAAGGAAACAGGACTCGCATAGTTTATTTCATGTATTTTGTTTACCTTACCTTATTTTTACCTAGGTTATTTTTCCTTGAACACTGCTCACTGACAAAGTGTGACTTCAGCTGGACTATTTACATTATCTCAGATCCTTCAACAGAAATCGGTTATACGAGTTCTATCGATTTCACAGGTAATCCTTTGAAAGTTTGGGGTTTTTTTTATTGTTTGCACGTAGTTTAAGAGTGTACCATATTTTAGATAAGAATTACTTGGTTTAAATAAATTGAGAAACCACCAGTATGTATACTATGTCTTTATACTAAGTGGACTTCCAGTGTTCTGTAGGACTACCTCCAGGCTGGATATTCAAGATGGGAAGAGGAATCAAGGTCATGATCTCACCCATACTCCCAAAGTCTGGATGAGTTCAGATGTAAGGTTTTTACCTTCTGCCTATGAATACATACATAAAACAGCTCAGTCATACCAAGGTGTGCTGGTCCTTTTAGGGTAATTCTCACACTGCGACTCCCATGTGGTACAGCAATCACGGTTTCTTCCCCTAGGAAAATTAAAGAACTGTTTTAGAAGTTATCTTGCATCAGGGAATTTGCCTATCACATAACTAGACTGAAAACTGTCAAATGTGTCTAAGAAAATATTTAACAGGTTTCACAATTTTTCTATTAAAAACAATCATGTTATTTTATTAAGTACAGTATACTGAGTCTGTTTGCTATGCTATCCTACTATTAAGACCTACGGACTTGTAAATCTTTCTTGCTATTAGAAAATTATTTGCTATTAACAAAAGCAACTGAAATGTCAGTAATGTATTAGGAACATATTTACACTCTGTTGTCCCAGTTTTATTTCCTAATCACTGAACTGACATAAGGAATCTGCTCTGCAGCTGTTCAGTCTCATTTTGCCCACACCTCATTTCCTGCTGCAGGTCACAACTTTAATAAGTGGCAGGACTTGCAGGAAATAAATCATCTACTTAACACTAGCCCTTAACCAATTACAGACCAGTTAAGAGCAAATATATATTAGCTATAATGTATATGTTATAACAGAGTGTCTGCATCTAACTTACCATATAAGATCATTCCTTCCAGTAAGAGCCTCAATTTAAAATTAACTATAAACCAAATATACAGCCCTGAATAGGACATGTCAATACAAAACAGCTTTTGGCTGCCTGAACAGCCTCTTCATATATAAATGTACACTTACTTCAGTGCATTTTACAAAGGCAGAAAGTAATTACTTTTCATTTCAAATATAGGAAATCTGTGATTCACCGAGGCAAATTGAGTTAATAGTCAAATCAATACACCAGAGCCTTTCATGCCAACAAGCGCAGTATTCTCAGAAAAGGGTATGCAGGGTGCATGACAGGGCTATCCACCCAAGGACAAGAGAAGTGTCCAAGCAACAAACTACCAACGTGCCGTCTCCCATGGCCCAGCTGCAAATCTGCTTTGAGGCAGGACCTGAAAACATGGGCCCCGTGCAGGTACACCCCACAGAGGGTGCTCAGTTCCGTGATGGCATTAATGTATATCCAGGGGCTGGCACAGAGAAAGTTCATTTTTGCAAATTCAAAAAGGAAAGTGAGTGAAAGGTCAGTGGGTATACATTGGCTCCAGAATTACTCACACAATACTTAAAGGAAGAATATTTGAGTTTAGTTTCAACTAAAAAATAGTTGAAGAATGTTTCTTTCCACTTTAAACCGGACTCTTTTATAGTAGATGCTAAATTATCAGCTTCTGGTTTACATCTCCTTAGCATGAGTATGAAATCCTGCCAAATGTTCAGGATACTTCAGGCAAATACTGCAATTATTTTTTCTGAAATAAACACCTTCTTGTGTTACAGTTTTTATATCGCCAATTTCTAGGAAGGTCATTTAAATATAACAATTTATTTTGGATGTAATAAAATATGATCTTTATTAATTTCATACTTGGGTATTCCACCAGAGTGAAAAATACTATAGTAAGAACAATAATACAGCTAAGGAGCCCTGGAAAAAACATTAACTACTGAACCACTTAATATCTTTTTGTATCTTGGTTTTTCATCAGACGAATTGCTAAAGATAGCCAGAAGGTTGTGGATGTGTATATCTTTAAAGTAAGGAAATAACTACTGAATTCATATGTGTTCCACAGTACTTGAAAGAAAACAGGTTTGAGGGGCCCAGCTGTCCCTGCTTGGTCAGGAATTGTATCCCACCTTGACAACCAACCAGCAGTTACAGCACAAAACCTCAAATAAGAGTCTGATTATGACCACTTCGGAATGCATGCAACTGCTGTTTTGAAGTGGAAGCAAGGGCACTCTGCGCCGAACAAACGAGGTCCAGATCTGCAGATGTGCAGAGATGTGTAGGACTGCTCCTCTGGAGAACAACCAGGGTCATTCTACTGTGCTTCCTCCACCTTCGTACAGCAAGCTCCCCTAGCCTCAGCAGGCCTGGTTGATCCCTTTTCAGGATGCTTCACATTCCTTTAACAGTACTACAGACATTCCACCCTCACCAAAGCACTCTCTGATATGGTCCAAAAGTCTCATGGGGGTGCTAAATTTGGTGTTTCTCTGCGGTGGAGGCACTATTACCAGAAAGTATTTTATTTGCATTAGAGACTAAGCACCACCACAGCAATGTTGAACCTCTGCAGCCCCACAGACCTGTCAAGAAGCCTGACAGCAGGAGATTCTTGTAACCTGACTGAGATAATTATGACCTAGGGCAGTCATTCCATGAAATGAAATAAATTATAGGAAAAAAATAAATGTGAGATTTTTGCAATTCTGAATCAAGATGGGGAATTGGAAGAAAATGGGACAGAACTGACCTAAGGGACTCCACCTTCTCCTGAGGACAGCTTTAACTTCCTATGAGACAGTAGTTAGCATCGACCAGGTCTGGCTCCAAAACTATGTGTTCCAAAGGTCTCCAGTTCTCAGTTGAAACATGTAATTCATATTCTTAAAGAAACATAAGGCCCTGTAAGCCCATTTAAAAATGTTTATGCTGTACATCTCCCATTATATCAGTAGGATCCACACTGTTAAAAGTAGTGAACTCTTATGAAACCACAGGGGGGAAATTGCTACTCTAAATTCTATAGTTAGAATTTCCAATTATCTTTTCTCCACCCTTATGCTATTGATGTATCTTTGAAAGCTAATTGCTGGCCTTTGCCTAAAGCTGAAAACAAATAAGCCCAAAATCAACTGAAACACGCAGAAACACTAGGCTGTGAAAATCTGATTTTAGAGTCATAAAGCTCACCTTAAAAACTGAGAAACAGGTGAGATACTGCCCCTCTATTCTAACACTGCTTCCACTGCAGGGATCCCTGAGGGCCTGTGGCTCATCCTCCTCCAGCACCTGCTTGAAATGGGCTTTGTGCTCTTACCAGGAGACTCACTCAGCAAACGTGTGCACACACTACACGCAGTACTTGCTGATTAAGCTCCCAGATTGCTTTTACTTTAGATGGCAAGGTTTGATCCTGTTTCTATGGTGTTAATGTGGATTTAGTTTTTGGATTTCAGTGAGAGCAAGATCAGGCTTCCTGCTATGGTAAGACTGGGAGCTAATCCCCAGGATCAAAATAAAGGAGCCACATTCCTGAGCTCAATCCAATTCAGCAGATTTTATTTATTTTTCCATGTGGGCCATGGTGGACCCATTTACTGTTCCACATATGGGCCAGTTGGGATTTTTCCCTCTCATACAGCAGAGCAGAGGGTTTATTTCAGGCCTATACAGCCTAGTTTTTTCCACGTATTTGCTCAGCACTTACCTGTTGGTCCTCCAGTTCTGATCAAGGGCCTACATGCTCCCAAAATACACAGAACAGTCCAGGAACAACTACCAGCACAAGGGAACTAAAGAGCTCAACGTGACCGGAGTCTTTTTGCAGTGGCTTCCCCCACTTGCTCTAACAGTGGGCATCATTTCAGAAGACATTGGTGCTGGGGTATGTGCCATTCTGCCTAATGACAAGAATCTGTGCAAAGCCAAGAACATAGTCTTTAAGAGACACCTGAGCTGGATAGGTATGTGCTACTGAAAGCAGTAGTTATATATCTTGACCCTAAAAGTCACATTGTAAAATCTGTATGGGCACATCCTTTCCATCCATAAGCCCTCCCATCTCACGTCTCACACTCTCCCACTCCTCTGTACCTCCAAGCCCTCTGTCCACTGGGCTTGTGGCTCGAGGCTTCGCCTTCATGTGTGTGTGACACATCTTTGCATTGTTAAGTATTTCTATGGCATGGTAACCTGCTTTTAAGACAAACGGTGTGGCCTCAACACATTTTAGATATATACTTCTTTTCTACCCCTGGACACCTCTTCTAAACTTTGTATGCACTGGAGAAAATGTTCAAAGATACAGAGAAGCCCATGAAGAAAATTATCTCAAGGAAATGTAGTGCAAAGTAAATAAATAGCCAATGTTCTTACACAGGAACTTCTCCAAGTAAGACAAGAGAGATCAGGAAAGTAAAGAAGGAGGCTTCGTACTAAATATAACAGCCCCAAGTCAACCAACCAAACTGCACAGATCTGTGGACTGAAATTATTAGTGCTGAAGATCCAGCATCCACACTATACACACAGGAGGTTCTTCACTTCCAGCCTGATCCCAGGGACTGCATATTCAGTAGCTGTTGGACAATATCAGGTGCTTTTCTCAGGCACATCTTTCAGGTTAGCTTCATTAAAAAAAATTCAGTTTATGCTCTCCAAGACCACTCCATGATGTGAGCTGATGAGCAGTATGTTAGGACGATGATGAAATTTGCTTCAGAAACATACTCTTTATCTGCCTCCCACGCACAGCTTTCCTGCCAAACCAGCCCCAGTTCCCTCTCCTGGCTCTACATACAGTTGGTTTTTATCCTTCCTCCTCTCTGAGAGTTTCTGACTGCATCTCCCACCCCAGATTTCTTATCTAATCTCAGTCTTCCACTCTTCCTCTTTTTCCTTAACCCAATGTATCTGTACAGCCAGTCCTAGGTCCTCCTCCCATCTTCTCATATCTGTCTTTCTGTCACTGTATGAACTAATTGTCCAATTTTTCTGCTCAGCAAGTCTCATCTTGTCTTTCCCTCTCCTCATGCGATTTCATCAGCCCCAGTCCTAAGTCTGAAACTTGGGAGAGTCAGAAGCTGTCCACAAAACCTCTTCCATATAGCCTGAATGTGAGGCAGGAGGCATCATGGACTTCACTTCATGGTACCCATTCTACACTGCAGCCAAGCAGAAAGCAAGAGCAACCTCAAGGACCCTTTTCCAGCTTAGCTCTGGAAGTGCAACATGTTAATTTTTCCTAAGGAGATCACACACATACTATCTGTTTGCAGTTAGGACGTGTAACAAGCTAGAGAATACCAAACAGGACAAATTTTCTGAAATGTCAGCTGTTAACAACCAAGAAGCCTCTACAGAGCCTGAAGGAAAAGGGCTGTAATTTATTTTTTTTTTTTTAGGGTTGCAGTAAAATATGTGTTGATGTTCACAGATATTGCAAAAGACTTGTCCATGACCAGAAGACCATTGCCTGCCAAATTTCAAATCCCTGATCCGTGATCAAGTCCAACAATGGGGATGCTAAAACATATTAAAGAAAAGGTTTCAGGAATGTTTTGACAGTGGGAAACAACATGTTTTTCTCTGCTGTGTCCTTGGAATATGCTGAGTTGTTTCGGCTCAATTTTCTTCAAAATCTGCACAGCTGGCGTGGAAAGTTTCTGACCCAACTGTTAAATTTTGCAAAAAATCATTCATCTAAAATGAAGTATCAGGCAATCTTGACAATGGGGGTTACTAGCTCCACATATATTGACTTCAAAGAGGGAAAAAGATGCAAGGTAGCAAGTTGTCACAGAACTGAGACAACTGATGATACTGAACAGGGAGCCTTGAAGAAGGCCTCTGCTTAGATAAATGATGAAAGTGAAATTAGTTTCTTGGTTGCGTGCTTGGGGATGATGATACAGAAACATATGACAATAAGTGACCAATGGTAAATTACACAAGTGCCATAGCAAATAAAACACATGGCAAGAAGTAATTCAAACAATTACAAAGCTGTTGACATTAAAACCTTTTGTATGAAGCTTTTAGCAAAATGTTAAGAAAGGTAAACACTACAATTATCAAACAATTAGAGAATCAAGTAAAACCAGATTAGGAGAAGTCTGTGCGTTCAACTTCACTCTGTAAATTTCAGGACCAGCACTTTTTCTCCCTCCTTAGTATCGGAACCAGAACACTTTCCTACCATTTCTTGCCAATAATGGTGCAGAAAGCAGACATCAGGGCCCAATCCCACAATTTTTCCATGTGCACAAAGTTCAGTGGAGTTAATGGGAGTTCCATGCATATAGTAGTAGAAACATCAGGCCCATGATATCTCATTTCCCAATGGGACGGTACATTTTACAACCTATTACACTTTTTGTTTGAATATCATTAGTCAAACCTTTAATCATTTTACCAGAATGTTAGAATCTGGCTTGCTGGCAGAAGTCTAACGTACTTTGTCTTTCAAAGGCAATTAAGTGCTAGTGGAAAAAATAAAGAACTTTTGAAATGACAGTTCATTTCATATTTGCAAAACAGTAAGCTTTCTTTCAGTGCTGTTTAGCTTTCCAATCAAAGGCAGGCATTCATTTTATGTAAAAAGATATAAAAAAGATAATAAACCAAAGTGAGTCCTTTATGAGAAATCGTTTGCTATCAATGCCTGAATTTCTTTTTTAAAAATGACCAAGATATCTAGGCATTTTAATTTTCCTTTATGTCTCCTTTTTTTTTAATAATAAAATCTTTGGCTCTTGCTTTCCTTTCAATTCTTTAATTTGCCTCACTGCACAATAAAATTTACATCATGCTCACAACCTTACAAGCTCCCTCTCAAATATGTGTCTGTAATGTGTTGATATTTTACTTCTCAATACTAGTTCTGAAAGCTTCCAATTTACTGTTTGGAAGATATTGCGCCTCCGTTCACTGATACATTAGCACAAAGAAAGCATGGCTTTATTTCCACATATCCTTCACACAGAGAATGATTTTATGGAACTGCTTCCATAGTGTTGAACAGTTTGACCCTAAAAAAAAAAATTTGGCCCTATTACAACACCAAGAAAATCATCAATAATTCTGATTTTAGTAGATGCATACTGTTCTGCTTATGTAAATGGTATTTCATTCATATAATCTAGCCTACAGCAGTGCAAGAGAAAACCAAAACTTGACATAACTGACATCTTTCCCCACAGTAGCCCTTCTTCATCTTTAGTTTTAAATAACTCTTCAAAAGCCACTGAATTATGGCAAATAACGAACCATGGGTATCCTTCATAACATGGTCAAGACAATGGGAGACCCTCCACCAAGTGATGTCAGTTGTCATCAGGTCTTACCTGTGCCAAAATACCCCAAGTGAAATTAGTGTTTTCTCTCACAAAATTAGTTTCAAAACCAGATCCCTTTTATCACTTTGTATTTACTGTACTTACATACTAAGCAGTAATTTAAAATGTGATTCTTTTTATTTCACTGATCATACTATCTAATCAGGCTTGCCAATCTATATCTGTTCCATACCAAAAAGGGGCAGAGAGATCTTGGGGGGGGTGGGGTGTGGGGGGGGGTGGGGGGGTGGGGGGGGGGGTGGGGTGGCCACTGCCTTTGTCCTGGAACAGACGCCCCATGGCCCAACCCAGCTGAATTCCCCCATTGCCTCAGGCTCCTCCTTATAGCACATCAACAGTCAAAACCCACCGCAAATCTTTCATTAAAACAATAAAGTGAAGCATAAAGCCATGGAAAGGGACCAGTGCCATTTCATCAGGTGACCTTACTAATCCTTCTTGGACTTGATACCAAGTTACAGCAAACGGAAGGCACAAGTGATGCCAGCATTGGATCCAGTGCCCTAGCTGGATAGTTAGGTGTTTAGTGTTGCAATTAAATCATTGTTAATCAGTTGCTAATTTGTTCATATATTCAAAACAAATACGGAGGTTAAGAAGTAAAACTTTAAATATATCACAATTTACCTAGAAAGACATTCCCCAGCAATACAACGCTGCTTTTTAATGAACAGGTATTATTCAAGTCCAGCTCCAAAGCCATCAGCCTACTAGTCCTCCTTAGGCTTTCCAATAACTCCCATTAACTTCAGGAGCTCAGCTCAGAGGATTAGGAAAGAGATTAGCTAAAGCCTGCAAAATGGAAAGTGCTCTGTAATTGAGCTGCGCTGTTACAGGGATAACCACAGGGATCCTCCTCTGCAGATCAATGAAAAGGGGACTTCTCCAGTTGTACCAACAAGCATTTCCCAGCTATGACATCAACCAAACACCACTCTATTTTTTTCAAGGCATCAGTGAGCACAGACATAGCCACACAACTAGAAATTCAAGAAATTAGTATTGCCCCGAGTTAAGTGCATTGAGAAACCAAGTAACCAGGAAGAAAACATACCATGCAACCGGTGGTTTCAAAGCACGTAGAGCAAATGGGGTTTTGGGACACCACCCCGTCACCTGCAGTTGTGAGGTGTTTTTGTGGGTCCTGGCCATGCTACAGCACCAGAGCCCTCCCCAGCCCCACAGCAGACAGCTCCTGAATTTGGGACCCGGTGCTCAGGGATGATCCGGTTCAGCACTTGCTGAGGCTGAGACCCAGCGCTCAACTCTTCATCGTCTTCACACCTGCCCCCAGGAGGGATGCCAAGCCTGTACTTGTGTCAGGCTCTCAGTCTCAGGGTTCCTCCAGCTCATGAAGTTTATGGTAATCTGAATAAAAATATTAAGCAGTGAGGATGGAGAATGAGCCTGCTTTCCCCTTTCTGAAAAAAAACTGGATTTTCTTTCATGCTGGCAATTCCATAGAAAGCACCTTCCTCAAAGAAAGACCTAAAACTGTGCCTGACACTTACACCGTGAGTCCTTGCAGCGCTGCCACACAGGTGCCACCCCAGCCCTCCCTTGGGAGGGACAGCCACTGTCCCAGACACACCCAACCGAGCACACGGTCCTGGGTGCCACCAGGTCACCCATGGCTGGCAGCAAATCCATGGGCATGGGCTTGCCATGGCTCTCATGTCCCTTAGGAGAGTTAAGATGATGCTCACTTGGAAACCACGAGCGCTCTGTTTACTTCATCTCATATATGGCAACTAATTCCATCATTCAAAGAGCTGACGATGATGAAAACAAGTGGAATGACCAGGAAGGAAATTAAAAATAGCCCTCATGTGGCACTGTGTCAAGCGTTCATGTTTAGATTTTAATTTTATTTTTTTATTCCAAGTTTCTTTGATAAAATATTTTCCCATGCTGAATGCACTTGGAACGTCCCCTCCATCACGGCATTCCTGATGGATGAGCCAGGCTGTCGCAGATCCTATGCCAGAGCTGTATTCCCTCTGCTCCATGATTCTCACTCCCACATCCACACCTTTGGGAACTGGAAGTCATTAATCATTGTGCACCAGCCAGGAAGGTACCTCTGAAAGGCAGAAACTTCATCTTGGACGCAGTATGGGAAAGAAACCGAGACTCTGACAGCCAGCATGAGACTGGGACCACATCTCTGCTTGGCTCTGGTGCCGTGAAGCAGTAGGTAAGATCTTCAGCAGGGAGATTTTCTGGCCATGAGACTCAATGATCTTGCTAGAAAGTGGATGTTTTGCCATCCCTCTGGCTCTTATGCACGGATGCAAACTCAGCAAAGATCTG
>JAVJGJ010000060.1:13681417-13692419 GCA_035590215.1 Microhierax caerulescens
GCCGCAAGAGAGAGAGAGAGAGAGAGAAAAAACAAATATAGCTTGGTAATACTACAAAAATATTTTCCAATCTTTACTGCTTCACAAGTGCTTGCTCTGTGCTGACCAGAAGCTCTGAGTGTTTGATACGACACAGTGAATAAAAAGTGGCCCTCTATGAAAACTCTTTTTCAGCTCATTGTAAACATTCAAGACATTTGCTCAGTGTTGCAGGATGAAAAACTTTATAAATTACTGAACTACATTCTCCCATCCACAAAAAAGGCCTCTAGTAAAGGCAAGGCGAAGGCTGACACTGATAGCTCATCCGGTGCATAAAAAAAAAGGCTTTGACTTGTGAAAAATTATTCTGTGACTTTAAAAGATGCTGCCACTAAAATATTCATTTTTTCCTTTGGATTACCTTTGTTATACATATATATTGAATTACAGAAATCATGCACCTGCCCAGCTGAAGATAACGTAACATTAAACCTTGTAGATCGACACAAGTAATCACACTGCAAGGTAAGAAGCATTAAGGTAACATACACTGCACTTCAAGCTACATCTACATTGAAGCAAAGCGTACTGCAAGCAGTGGCACTAAAAAAACCCATGGAAATATTTACACGTCCTGCAATAAAAAATAAGCACGATTCAATATACAACAGCTCTTTCAAAATGAGGACATAAGTGAAATCTTTGCAGGCTGAACTAGCAAAGCACTGAAATAAACGCAGCTGTCAAAGGCAGGTGCTTCATCCATTTAAAAAAAAACCCCACCACACAACTGCTTGCATTTGGACTTTAAGAGCACAGATCATCACCCTTGGATTTTGTGGCTCTGCAAGCAGGTAATAAACCTCAGAGGCTCCATCTCCATGTGACAAATGTGCACTGTGAGTTCAGAAACAGAAAAAATAGATGAAAGGCAACTACCACACATGATAAATACATGGGATATATGCTGTGAGATTACAGGGAGCATCCTCTGTGAGGGTGGAAAGCACAAGTGTCAGAGATGAGCCTCTGAGACAAACCTTGCCTGGATAAAAAAACCAGCCAGACTCTTAAGACTCCAGTAAGGGGTCTAATTCTGATCTCCCTCCTCTCCTAGATTTTCAATACTGCTAAGACCTACAGACTTACAATAAGATGCTGATTATTTTGAGAAAGAATGGCAAAATTTGAGCCAAACAGTTTTGCTTTTTGTACCACAGAAGTACTTAACTTGCCTCAAGTTCAACTGTCTTTAGACACTATAAAAAATAATAATAATAAAAAAAGCAAAGTTATGTTGAAAATCAGGCACTTTCAATCATGGGCCACAATTTCCATAAAACTATCTGTAAGATGTTTCCATGATTGAAAAACACTGCTGCAGCATCACATATATTGCAACATGAGGATACCCTCTGAAATAAGATGTGTATCTTGATGGTTATTCCTGATAGAATGAATTGAGTAGCTCTATAAAAAAAAATGCATATCTCAAATTCTTTCCTAGCTATACCCTAATGTGTGGTATCCCTCATGGAATTTCAATAGACTAATCTAGCACAGACTTTATAATAAGTAGCTTTGGAAAACTGCAAACAAGTATATAGTTAAAAGGTCACTCTGCAATATGTGTGTTAATATACAAGCAGAAAACACAGTCAAGGATAAATCATCACAGAATCAATTTGCAACTTACTTTTTTCTGGTGAGACATGTGCCTTAGCTTGTCCCCTCACAAGCCTGCATGTTGAACCATCTCCTGCACAGATTCCACAGTTGTCTTCCTTGGCATTGCTCCCAAGTTGTCGATCACAGCCTACTGCCTGCCAACATCAACACCATAGTCAGAAGGAGGGCAAAGCTGTAGCAGACATGCTCAGGTTTCTGGAATTTTATTTATTATGTTATCCTTTTGATTTTATGAGCTGGCTTCATTCTATCAAAGCATATCTTGCTATTTAGAATTCTAAAAGCACACTGTCATTTCCATAATTTTAATGATGAACCACAACAACTGATATATTAAGCTATTCAAGCGTAGGAAATACATGAATCTGTTTCCCACTACTTCTGTGAATGAATACCATTGAGCATTATTCTTTCCAACAGAAGGGACAATTATGCTATTTAAAATTTGGGTTTCATCACCTGTTTAATTATGTCAGAGAAAAGATTAATGCAATGAAATAATGCAAATTAAATATTTTAAGGGCACTCAGCCTTCAGCTTCACAGACAAGCAGCTGTGGGCAGCGCTCATAATCCAGTATCTTGGTCATCCAAAATTTAACTGGCATTTGTGTAGATCTATTTGCCATTTACATTAGTGTCAATCACATACATTTACTAACAAGGTTTTTTAAAACTTGGATGGTTCAGTTCTTACCCTTTGATTTTTTTTTTGTTTGTTTCTGAATATAAGACCCAATCTATAAAACTTTCCAACAATTATTATAGAAACACCCAAACTTAAACACTGCCAAACATTCCAAAAGCAAAGTTTTTGAAAAACTGTCAACTGAAAACTCTCCAAAATATAATGAATTTTTTTCTGGGTTTTTCTTCATATCAGTCATCCTACAAGAAGCATGGGAGTGAGAATGGGAAGATAAAGAAGAATACACAACATTGATTGAAAAGCATCTTCCTGCTGAAAGTGAGATAAAACATTTGTTCTCACCTATCTTAGCCTTCACCATTACATAGAAGAAATTTGCAGGGAGCACTAGATGCTGAGCAATGTGGTTAAAAGCTAATCTGCAGCTTCAAGTTTTCTCAAGTCAGCCTATATACCCCTCATAGCCACACATACCTGAGAAGCACAGCTAATTCGTTATGGACATATGTATTTAACCAAACTCCAAACTAACAAATGGGTAGAAAGCACTCTGGAAATTCACAGTTAAAAGCAGTGCTAGAATTGTGAAATTGGCCAGCACGCTCCTCTTCCTACATAAAAATGCTTGGAAGGGGCAGTCTTAGCTGCCAAGATCCACTGCATCTGTGCTATGCCAGAACTGACACATGATCCCCTTGGAGAGGTGAGGATGGAGTCCGCACGTAAGAGGCAGGGTTGGGTCTTCCAATCTGAGTTAACACACACAGAAGGAGACACACACACCCTGCACAAATCATGCACATCCACTGCCAAACGTGGAGAAATGTAATCTCAAAATTTCACGTGTCTACAAAAAAGACAACAAAGCAGCCCCACCTTTCATTCTTGCCCCTTTCCCTTATTTTCCCAGTTCCCTACATCCTGTATTGTCTTAAGAGGCGAGCATTGAGGACAGGTTATGATACTTCAGCTGAGACACGCTGCACTGAATGGCATCTCCTTACTAAAGGGTTCAGATTTACCATAGAATTCTACAGTAGCAACAGGAAATTACTTTATTCCTGCAACTGAAGGAGATCATCATCCGATGTAGCCCAGCACAGAATTAATTTAAAAAATAAATAAACAGCTTAACTGAAATGATTTAATGGTAATGTTAAATGTTAACAAAAACTTAGTTGTAAAATTGAAACAAATTAACATGTGTGTGAAATCAAGACTATCTCAGAACAGGTGCTTATTTACCATATAAGTGCCATGCAGGAACACTATGCTATAACTTAGGATTGCATTAAATACTAAAACATTTTAACTTAAGGGGTTTTTTTTAACATTAGCTCTGGGTTCATCGCTGACATCCAGAAAATAAAAAAAAGATTGTAAAAAAATTACTCTAAACAAGCTTATCTTCCGATTTTATCACCAATTAGCAGTGAGAAATGAATGAGGACACCACCATTTCCGAAACAAAAACTGACTGGGCCACTGTGTGAATCAGAAAGCAGATAAAATTTCAAGGGATGTGATAATATAGTGCTTGATACATCAGCCTTAGACTTGACAACTCATTCTCAGTTCCCATCTCCACAACAGGCTTTCTTTTTGACCTTTGAAAACTTCCAGCGCTTTTTCATTCCAGCCTGTGAAAGGGATATAACTGCAATCCCCACCTCACAGGGAAGTTGCAAGAATAAGTCTCCTAAAGATTCTGAAACATTCGGATGGCGCAACGATGGTGACCATACCAGTAGTTGAGAGTCTATATTTTTCTCGGGTAGACTTTTAAAGTATTTATTGGTCTCCACTGCTTCTCCTGCTCTTATTCATATAAAGATACTACCAGCACACAGAGCTAAATTGTTAGAACTACTATGAATGTAATCTCTTCCCAGATCTCACAAACACATTGCCATTTCATAGTGTAATCTCATTTTCTAAATATTAAGAATCTGTTTATTCACTCATCAATTAATTCTCAAAGGAAAAATTAAGCTGCGTATTGTGATACTCTGTGTGAGAAATTGCTGTTTTTATTAGTTTAAGCTGCTGTATATTTGCAGGCTACGGATCCTGCAAGCCTTTGCTGGGAGGAGGGTATTGAGAAAGCATAGTATTTGCAAGACCAGCCCATTAAAGCCCAACATGATAATAATAAACATACATACTGAGCTATTGCACGTAGTCACTATGAAAACAAACTCTCGTTGCATATAACAAAAATTATACAACTGTGCAAACACAAGGCACTATTGTGTCCAGCATGGAATGTAAGAAAAAAGATAATCAGCACAGCAGCACACTTTAGAGGACTGTTTCATATAGTATTATTGCTTATTTTTTAATAATATACAAATGCCACAGAAATAAAACAGGAGTGTTAGCTGCAAGGGACTTGGATGTAGGAAAAACTTTATGGCTCCCCTGCCAGCAAAGGTGCTGTGTGCAGCTAGATGCATTCACCCTCTGTGGACTTCCTTACAAGATTATGTTTATCTCAACGGTTTCAAAAATCAAGCAATGATATCCCCCAAACCAATTTAGAAAATAACTCACATTAGTATCACAAATGAGTCCTAAAATGAGTACAGAATTTCAAATTTTGTTTAATGCGAACCACCAAAATATCTTGCAGATTTTAATGTGACAGGCCTCAAATTTAGAGCTAAATCAGTAAATGTTGCTACCCTGGGATCTTCATGAGTAAACACTAGGGTGGGGTGTCTTTCAAACCTGAGTGTCCGGAGTTTGCCTTTTTAATCTGTTTGTAAAACCCTGCTAGGAAGCAGTATTTCTCAGAGAAGCTGGACAGCCATGGATCTCACCAAAAGAACAAGAAGCTGCAAGGTATAGCTTTGGAAACCAGGATCGAACACATACGGTATTTTGACACCAAACATAATGCAATTAAGGTATTCATATTCTAGCCAATAAGTATTACAAAAATACTCTGGTTTTGATGAAATATGCTGAAAAGAGCCCATGTGTATTTGCAAGCAAAGCTGAAACAAGGGCAAGAAAATTATGACAAGAGCCTTCTTCAGCTCACATACCACCTCAGCAAGCCAAAGAGGTCTGATGATTTTCACAATTCAGGTGTTGGTTAGGGTTAATTTACCCCACATTGCTTACTGTTTACAGAGCAAAGATCAGCTATAAATATTATAGGCAGATTGGGAAAACATCTGCAGGCTTTTAGGGAATATCAGAAATAATTGTATTAGGTGATTTTAAAACAGACTGCATAAATGAAACAAATGATAATGCAAACTGTCTAACAGAAGGATTGGGACCCTTTCAATTTAAGAAATCTGCTATCATAAATACAATCATTCAAAAGAATGATACAAGTATTGAAATGACTAGGTGTAAGTAAGTTCCTCAGGGAGAGTACTGACCAATACATTGCCAACATGAACAATGGCTAGAAATGTAATATAAAAAAAAAGGTATTGAGGAAATGGGTACTTTGTACATTTAATAAATTGTCCATGATGTTTAATTGTTCAAATGAATTTAGATATGGCAGGATTATTTTCAGAAACAGGCATCTGATCCATAACTATTTCTGGACAGAACCTGGATACACTATTTGTCTGTGTTCTTTCACAGAAAATAACAGAAATATGAAAAAGAATAACACTGTTTTGTTACAAGCAGCTACAATAGAAAGCATCTGATTAAGCAGTGAACAGAAATGCTCATCTGCCTCAAGAAACTTCTGAACTAGATGTTGGTATGCCAGTGCTATTGTGAAAGACAATACTGTAGGGTGTTAAATATTTTGTAGCGTGCTTAGAATAGTTCATGTAAGTTCAGAAAGGCAAAGGAAGAGCAAAAGGTCAGGGTACAAAATATAGTAATACAGATGAAAGAGAAAAATGAAATTGCTGCTGATACGTTAGAGGTGACTGGAACGTTACAAGTATTTTTGCAAATATGAATCCAAAAATCAGTCAGAAGCTCCCACAGCTGTTTCTTTAGCTCTTACTCACTTAGTAGGGTTTCAACTGAGGAATTAGATTTAAACAAAGAAATTAATACAGCATGTTCATCTCGATTTGTGAAGGTCAAAGTATAATCTGTTAAATTCAAGGAGACATTTACAATTAGCTATGATGAGAAAACAGGCAGGACTGCAATGTGACAGATTTTCAACTAAGGTTCCAACACAGCAAAGACCTCTGGAGTGAAAAACCCGGCAAATCTCAAACCCTCTTCAGAGTCTTCTTTTAGTAAATATAAATACAAACAAAGACTAGAATTGCCAATGCAAAGCCCAGTGCAGGATCAGGTTTTGAAATTTCAGCTCTTGCTTGATAGACCATTGCTTTAGACCTCTTTAACTGTGTTATTCCCTCAACTGACCACCACCTCCAGCTGCAGGCACTCTCACCATAGGCACAACACCATTTTTTGTAGAACACATGCTACAGAGATGTGTTGTCAATTATAAAAATGCCATATGTCAATTATAAAAAAATGTTTCTGGGATGTTAACAACTCAAGATGATATATTTCATATAAAGAACCTGAAGAGGAATACCTACCTGAAACATTAGTAAAACCAGAAATCTGTGCATAACAAGCCCCATTTAAGCATTGTCATTATTACAATCAAAACCACGACATTATATGCAGCAATACGTATAATTATATACAATATTTATCTTTAGAAAGGGCTCCCCCCAACCCCCACCCCCCTGCCATGTTCCTCTGGAGCCAGAGATCCAGATACATCCAGAAAAAACAAACAGACTGAGTTCTCCTAATAGAAGTGGCCATAAAAGAATAAATCACTGCTGGTTTTATCTGTGACAGATACATAAATTCTATGAAATATGAAGACTGAAGTTGCACTAGTGCTATTCTTTCTCTACCTACTGTGTCTTAAACTTAGCTATTTGGCAGACAGACCATTTAAATATTCAGCAATGTGTATGTCAAATACTACATTGTTTTCTACTTTGACTAATAAATTTTTGATTGATATAGACTCCCATGTATCAGTAATTCCATTAAAAAGATAACTTATGTTTCCAGTGTTCTATGTTTGCTTAAAGGACGGGCAGCTCAGTGTCAGGGAGTAATACTCTTTATTAATGTGAATTGCTTTAATAAAATAAAAATAGAAAATCAGTTCAACAACATCTCAATACGACATAATTACCATCCTTACAGAGTTGCTGGGAAAACCCCAAAATGTTTGGGGAAATCCAGATGAAGGCTACTCTAAGTACGTTCACATTTGTGCACTTTCGTTGGCCTGGCTATTTCAAAGGATGCACAACCATATGTACTCATGAAATAGACTGTTAGTGGGAATTTAACACAAACATACAGATGGCATTTAGTGAAATCCAGCCAAAGCAGAAAACCCAGAAAATAATTTATAGGGAAGTGCCCAATGTGTTAAAATGTAAAAGAAATACTACATGTCTGCTGAGCAAGGAACTGCACTGCAGAATGCACACATGGAGTTGATAATTATACTTCTTCACAAGAATGTGATAGAATTATTATACAGGAGATCCTTTTCCTCAAGGGCTGAACAGTCTGTAATTATCCTAGTAAATGTTGCCCAGTAGTATTTGTTTTAAAATGGGCTGGCAACAGATCCGTTATAGCAGCATTTCAGTAAGTGAATCCTGTATCAGTTGGACCACTGATCTGCTGACGAGGGGCAAAGAATTTGCAAACTAGGTGCAACTGGGCTTTCACTACCTATACCACTTGTCAAGATGTGGGAAAATGTAGAATGAAAGTAGACTACTACAGCAAAGAGATCCAAAGAAGTGATGTGACTGCCTTGCCACTAGGGTAGTAGTACTTGGTTGCTATAAACAAATTATTTATTTCATCCTTACAAGATATCAGAACTAAGATAAAAACAGAACAAAAATCTACACACTTTTAAAGGTTATCAGCATTGCACAAAGTACAAGATAACCTCTGAATTATTTCTGGCAAAGTATCTTCTCCAAGTCGTGTGACTTGAGTAGGAAAGGGCACATGTATTTTTTCAACATTTACTAGTAAAAGAAGAAAACAGTAGAAAATTCTTACATGCTCAGAAAGACCAGTCTCTACTGTACTTTATTAGAACCACTCTCAATGAGGAAAATAAAACCCCTCAGGGTCTAGGTCAGAGAAAAAGGATTTCTATTTCTACAGCCACAGCCACATTACAAAATCCCAAACTCAGAGAAATTAAGGCTGTGTTTTACTGCATTCACATGTGCTATCACAGTACACAGATCTTACTGCATCAGTGTCAGCTATTTGCTGCATTTTTTCCTGCTCTAGTTAGCACAGAACCACAGTACAGACAGATGTTAGGAATGTCTGCATCCACACAACAAATACTTAATTTTAAATATGGCTATGGGAATTTATGGTAATAAAAACATGACTATAAAACCTGCCATGTGAAAATCCTGCTCTTCGTCAATATTTTCCATGTATCTTTGCCCTGCTTAAAACCCTGCTGTCATTCAAAGCCAATCTATTCATTTACTTTGCAATCTCTGCTCACATCCTTTGCTTTGTGATAACTTCAGCTTGCATTTCATTTCTACAGATACAATATGTCCCTGGAGAGAGTATAAAAAAACCTCCCACTGCCTCTTTCCCATGCTCATCATCTACAAGTAATTGATTCTGACAAGCAGAGGGAATGATACCAGAATATCCCTCCAATTAAGAAAGTAACCTTTTTTTTTAATTGCTTCTTTTAACAGTAGAATGGAATATTAACTTTCAAGCACCACATTCACACTTTGGTTAATACTCAACTTGGTCTGAGACATGATTTCATCCTCACATTGTCCTGTCTCATAACTCTTTGATTATGTCTAAGCTCAGCCTAACAAAGGCCTGATTGCGGCACACGTTCTCACATCTCCACAATTGAGCCAGTGCAGGTCAGCAGCAGCCCAGACAAGCTGACACGGGCTTCAGCATATGTTAACAAACAGAATACAGCCCCTTCAGGGACCTTGAGTGTGTTCTCTGATTAACAGCAAATGTCCCATCTGATCATTTCACAGCAAATGAAGCAGTGATCCCAGCTGCCAAGCTGAACAGGTATTGGAAATAGGGAGTAAGAAAGTTTCCTCTGGTCAAGGATTTTCGGTTGTTCATAGATGAGAAAGCAGGGAGTAAAGGCAAAGTGTGTCAAAATGCAGACCTCAGAGCAGAGACATAAAGTCAGAATGATGGGCATGAGGAGACACACCACGATAGTCAAAATTCCCCAGCCATCTATACAGAGGAAAGAATGTAAAGCAATAAAAGAACCAAAAGATAAAAAATACAGTGCATAAAATTCATTGCATAATAAAGGGCTCCTAAAAAGACTTTCCACATATTTCTGCAAACATTTTATATCTGAAGGCAAGAGGCTAAAGCGTGTTCACAATTCTGTAAATCCACTTCCATCAAATAAAACAACGTGTTTCCAAGACATGTAACTCTTACTACATGATCTATCACATGCTAGAGCAGCTAAGAGATTATGGGACCACCCAGTAGGGGAGCAAGTACCCTTTCTCACATTGTCTCCATTTAAAAAAAACTATACATACTCAGAGGATGGGACAAACACCCCCATCAGGGTTCTTGTTTGTGAGAATGCCTTCAAAAAAGAAATCAATATATGGAATCAGATTACTTTGCTGTTTTTCTGGTTGCGTCCAGCCAAGTCTGTCTTGCTATAAGAAGGTGAAGTTATAGCACTGGAGGGTTTGAAGGTTACTAAGGCTCTAGTTCAAGGAGACACTCAAATGGTGAATTTTTCTATCACTGCTCATGCGCTTTAGGACCTTGCTAGGCTGGGAAGTAAAATCACATTTGTATAAGGCTCACTAAAACAAAACAAAACTTGGCAGAGACAATCACTTAGGAAAAAAGCAATATAGATAAGAAACTGGAGATCAGACAAAAATCCACTACTTATCTGACAAGAAAGGATAAACTTAGACTGTAAGAAATCTCTCTAGGGAATATTTCTTCATAAGAAACAGTAGGAGGGAGAGTAAGACAAGATTTGAAGAGAAACATCAGCGTCTAGCAGCAGCTGCAAAATAAAAACAAGTGATTCCAAAAGACCTTTTCAGTATCTGAGTGTATCCTATTATTACTTGCAGTAAAAGCATGCCTCTGAGCTGCCAACAATGTTATCACAAGGGAACCACTATACTGGGGTGGACTGTGACATTAAAACTGGTGCAAGTGCAGCCCTTGAAGGGTGGCTACACGACCTGCCAGCTCAGGCAGTGCTGAGAGCCTCCATCAGGCGAGGAAGCCAACCCACTGAGGCTACAGAGGGTGATGCTGACAGGTGCGTAGGATGTGGTAGCCGATGCTCAGCATGGCCCCATCCTTCAGTGGGACATCTGGAGAGCCACCAACATTTCCCAGCTGAATTGCAGCTGGAGCTCCCTGCTCTGCTCAGTTTTATGACATAAATCACATGTATGCAGTCACATGAAGAATTTGATATGTAGCTTTGAGATCCAGAAAGTTTTGTTGGATCTACATGAGTGACTCCCATAGTCTGCCTGGATAAGGTCCAGACTGCCAGGTCTGGTGCCTGCAGTAATACACAGACAGAGTACAGGTCTCTACACAAGGATTCTTCCATGCTCCAAAACATACTTTACTCCATGCATTCACTAATTAACAC
>JAVJGJ010000060.1:13692519-13792063 GCA_035590215.1 Microhierax caerulescens
TTACTCCATGCATTCACTAATTAACACTGCCCAGAAAAGAACAACAGGTTCAGTATAAAGGCTGACTTCACAGAGCTACTTCAATATTTCTATGAATAAATTACTTGAGATTTGAAGGCTAAAAAAGAAGAAGAGGTAACATGGAGGGTTTTTTTTTCTTATTTTTAAATATTAAAAAAGATTGTAAATGTTCATTTGGGGAGGAAAAGGTGCTTTTTTAACTGCTATTCAAGAGTTAACTACTCTAACATGTAAGAAACACAGCTTTGTATCTGCAGTAACGCTGGATGGAAAGGAAACATTCTTTTCTAAGTATCTGAACTTTGGTATCCTGTGCACCTTGAGCAGTCCTTTAATGCACTTACAGGCAAAAAGATGTATCTACAGGAACTGAAAGGGCAAGTACACAAAACACGTTAAACAGGCACTTTGAGGAAGCAACTCTCAGAATAAAAGGAGTCAAGATGAAGAAGAGATTAATAATCTGCTATGATTTAAAATGTTAAGCATGAACAAAGCTCATTAAAAAAATAGTATAATAGTCTTCCAAAAACTTACAGAAACTGTTTTCAATGAAAACTCCTGCAGATATTTACATCAAGCCTGAGTGCTTTGGTAGCAGGTGACAGAGATACCTACTTGCTATATCATGACATGTGACAGAAGAGAGCTAGCATGGCAGAAGTTGATGGCACTCCACTTGACATATGCTACAAAGCATAGCGTGGAGTCTGCCTTTTTTGGAACACAAACAACTTGCTGACACTAAATGGAAAGTTCACCACAGGATTTACATCATCTTTGACCCAATTGTGACAACCTAGAACAGAACTACTCAGGCTGCTCCTTAGGACTGCAGATTTTTTGGGTGACGTGTGTATTTATTGTCCAAACACATTACTCCATATTAGGAAAATTATCACTGGAAGCGTTTCAGGTACTGACACAAGTATTACCCATTCTGTATTCTGGTAGAAAAGAAGCAGGTCTGCATGATTCAAAGACAAAAAACTAGGAGAGCCAGGGCCCCAAAGCAGGCGGAGTAACTGGGTAAATGTTGCCCACACGTGTCTGACATGCAGATGTTTTTAAATGTCTCCACCCACATCCAGATGGGCACAGCAGGAATATATTATATGAAAAAATGTGTTGGGAGTTGTGCAGAGACTAGAAAAAACATCCAAAGTGTGAAAATCCTCCTCCCAGCAATGAAGCTTTGACCTTTCCCATTCAACACAACAGCCCCAGATATTTGCTTTGGTAACAGAAGCGTGGCAGTAGCAGACTAAAACATGATTAAATGGTTTGGCTGAGTTAAGCCTCAAGCAACCCCAAAATATTTTATTAACTTTCCCAATAAACTTTTGCCTGCTCTACTGCCTTTAGATCTTACTTCCCCTGAAGCCTCAATCCTCCAATCCAGAGAGTGGTTTCGTCATCTCAGGATTTGTTTTGACAGAGCATTGTTTAGTTTGATTCTGCTTGTTAAGGGAAAAGCAAAGTATCAGCTGAAGCTGGACAACAGGAACTTACTGTCCTTGTAAATCCATGGGCTGCCAAGGAGAGAGTCTGAACAAGAATCTAAGAGGCAGAAGTAGTGATGCAGCCCTACCTTACCAAGAATAAGAAAACAGACGAAAGTAAAATCATGTTGGAGGCAGGAGAGGAGGAGAGGAAGCTAAGATCTTCTAAAACCTGCCAACTCTGAGACAACAAATGAGCTAAACCAGCAACAGTTGGAAGGGGACTCAGGCAAGCCAGTTTCGTTATACTAACTCTTTGGTGCTCCCAGGCATAAAAGCGAAGATATCCACATCAGCAGTATGACATGTTTATTTAGATGAGTTAACTGTAAAAACACTTGCCAAGTTATTTGCAGGCTGTGCCAAGTATATGTCAGAACCCAACAGACTGATCTTATAGCAACAATCGTAGAGAATCACAATTTTGCTGTCTCTCTTTTAACAGCAGTTGACTAAATAACCATATTTTTCCAGGAAAGATTAGATGTCAATTTGTTTTCCTTTCCTGCTTAGGCAGGAGAAGCAACAAAGCTCGGTGTGGAAGTCTCCCACCTCCCACCGTCCCTTTCACAAGTAACCAACCTTTTGACTCTGCCCTCAAAATGGTCTGCAAAGAAAAAATGTTATTTAAATGACCTTTTATTTCAATTCACTGAATTTAAATTCATATTTTTTACCTCAGTAAAATAATCCAATGGAAAATTATCAAATATATACTTTAAAAATCAGATATTTTCTATTTGTGCAAAAATAACTCAACAACAGCCAGTGATGTAAAGGTAATAAAGTGAAAACACCTAAGTGATTATGAAGTTAAGTTATAAATTAATTGAATTGCATAAGTCACAGCACAGGACTCATCCTAAACAAGGTTTGCTTGTTTGTTTTTTCCCCCGAAGATGTTCCCTCACACTGAAAAATATTTTGTGGAATTAGAAGAAACAATGAAAAAAAGAAAAAATAGGAGAGACTGAAAAAAGAAACTGTTTCTCATCAGCAGTGTAAAAGAGTTCCAGTGCCTGCTTCTGGAATGATTAATTTCTTCCACCACTACTTGGCTTATTCTAAAACCAGTTAATTTAAATTTCCAAGCATTTGATATCAGATACACACATGAATACCACAAAATACTAATAAGAGACATTGAAGGCAGCCCTTTTAAATATACCTTCCAAATGTTCTTCACAAAATTGGATCCACTCTAGACAAAGTGGATTTTATGTTATGTATGAAAGATGGTAGATGTTTGCGGTCACTGTGAAAGACACTGGAAACCTCAAGCACTCTGAGCAAGACTCACAAGCCTTTGAAAAACTAAGGTCCATTAGATTCAGCATGACACTTATGTGCTGCAACAGACAAAAACAGCAAAGACTGTTGTAGATGTACCACCTAAAAAATGCTTTGACATCTTCCCAGGTGAAAGCTTGTGTTAGAAGAGGAGACATTGCTAAGAATATTGCAAAAGAAACATCTGGCAAGTGCTTCCAGAGTTTATAGAGGTATATCCTATTGTAAATGCACAGGGTACTGAACACCATTGGAAACCACTGTTAAGTACTATTGACAAATGCTGTCTATTGAAGGGGGAAAACATAAAGGATTCTTCTGTTTCAGAGGCAGCAGATGCGTTGTGTGTTGGCATGACTGGTATTGGAACTGCAGTATACATAGAAGTTGCATAAAACCCACAGCAAGGTCCAGACCATATATTAATGTTGCTGTAATCCGTGCACCAGTCTTCTGCCAAATATGTCAAATTTTCCCCTATAATGGAGCTATTTTGCTCACTGGGCCGTATCCTGCATTTTTGAGTCACACACATTTTAGGCATTTAACTGAGCAACAACCACTTGCAGAGAAAGAAAACTAATTGCAATAACATACCCATTTTATATAAAATTGTTCTGTTCATAAAACTTAAGATGCCAATATTGCTTTGCTAATGAGACATGGGCAAAACTGGCAAGCCTCAAATATTATAATTCTTTTTACTCCATATAAAGTTGATAGTATAACTCAAACAATAATAATAATAAATACGTCTAGAAATGCAGACTCTCAGTTAAAAAGATACTAACAATCAATGAATCCAATCACAACATATACTCATTTGCCCACTCAAGACGACAGACACATACACTCACACCTGCCGTTCTGGGCTGGATCCCATAAAATGTCAAATTTTCTCCTCAATAGAGTTCATAAGATAGAAGACTCAGAGGAGTAAAATGAAATGGAAAGCTATGTAATTTCATCATACCCTGACAGACATACTAAAGGTTGGAAAGCTATAATTATTTGCATTAATTTGTACATGTATAAATAGAAGAATGAGTGAATAAAAGAGTGAATGTTATTGATCTTTTATTTATATATAAAAATATCAATGGCTAAGGCAGTCAGGAACTTCTGTGTGCAAGAAAAGGTAAGTTTTCTACAATCCATTTGGCAATACTTGTAAATAAAAATTGTTTTACACTCATAAACGCCCACTTATGAGCAAAGTGCCTCACTACAAAGGTCATATTTAGATCTACACCATGAACATACCTGGCATATTCCACTGATACACATATCCAAGGATTCAACATTGCATCGAGTACCATCTAGTACTTTTGGGGCAAGCTCCACAATCAAGTTCTTTCCCAGAGCTTGACATTTCAAGGCACATGGTGCAGCAGGATCATTATACACAGGGATCCACTCATAAAAATGTCCCTGGTATTTGACGTCATTGTAGGCTGAACACTGTTGTGCTCTGAAGTCACCAACATCTGAAGGGCAGTCCTAAAAACAAACCAAAGGCAGTATTTTTTTTTAAGAAGGGAATATTTTGCATTTGCAATAAAGTTATCTGACAAATTACACAGGATCTATTCAGGGAGGCATGGTTCAAGAACTGATCTGCTTTGGCAAATATACCCTATTGCAAAGTTTTACTGTCTGTATTAAAACAATTTATGTTGTTTAAGCCACTGCTTGCAATGCAAATAACCGAATAGCACATATATTCCAGTAATAACAACATAAGTGATATGAGAGGATAATTAAAAATGCTACTTTTTTTATGACACTATGTAATACATTTAAAGTCTGTAATAAGAATTAGCTTCTAAAGGAATCTATATATTTTAAGTGACTATAATGAGACATCTGACATTTAATATTTCTCTTTTCAATAGCTTTTTCCATTTCAGGATTTCTGAGTGCTCTACGCTCATTCATCAAGTCATACATATAGTCAGAGTAATGAAAGAGGTATTATCTCTACTTTTACATAAAGAAATAAGAAATTGTCCAATTAATTGTTCAGTATTGCTCAGAACAGGGACAAAATCATTAGGAGGAGAAACCAGAACTTTCAGTGCTTAGTTCTTTAGTCTAATTACAAAAGACCTTTACTTCATGAAATCATTAAGGCTTACTTTGTTGAAATAAAATGTACTTAAAATTAGTAACTATTGATTAGATAGTTCCAGCTCTAATGAGACAGTTCCGTACCTCCTCCTATACAGAGCCTCAGCACATACAGCTGAAAGACCAAATATGAGAGCTGTTTGAAATAAAATATTCTAAAATGCTTTTCTACATAAAGCAGTGCACCCAAACGATGTTAATATAAACTATGGTGACAGGAATGGAGATGAATACTGATTTATTTGAAAATTACTTTGGTAAAGCACTGGCAAAGGACTTTGTGTGTCAAATTCTCACTAAAGACTTCATTTGAAAGTATGTCCAATGTCAAACAGTCCATACGCCAGACTGAAAGGATATTCTTCCAAGAATTCCAACTGCACATATAAGCCAGATCGTGAGGCTGATTTTAACAAAGTTTTGTTTTCATTGGATATAAGACTGAAAGATTGTGATGTGTCAGTTGAACTCATGGAACTTATTACTAAGTAGTAGTTAGCAATACTAATCCTGAACACATCTTCAACCTTATCAGTGAACTGAACCCTTCCTGAAAAAAGATAATGAAACATTAAGTGCACTACACAGTACTGGAGAGTAAAACATACACGAGAAAGGTTCAAATTCCAGTCTCATGCCCTCAACGATGTTGCCCTGACACCACTTTGCTCATATGAATCTGGATGAGTTGTCATTGCACTAGCGTAATACTTTGTCAATGCCTTAGATTTTTTTCACCATAGGTAACAGTAATCTAGAAATGTCTCCATTTTATTTGTAGCCTGCATTAAACGTCATCTAAAATCAATGTTGTCTCTACAGGTCAACATGGGTGGATTTCACAGCTGAGCACTGAGCAATTCACTGAGCATTCACAGCAACGCTTTGCAACTCTGTCCAGTGCTACGTTCTACAGCGAGAATAAGTCAGAATGATGCTAACATATTTTGTATTGTCTTTATTCTGGGATAATTCTACTTTGAGCAATATTTTTTAAACTATAAAATGATAGAATAAGAAGAGGAGAAGTTACAGTTACTGTAATTCTTTGAGAGCTTTACCTCTGCAAATTCCCACAGGTGAGAGCTAAAAATATTAAGCAAATACTGTTAGAAACCACCCTTATTTACTGCAGTGTCACTCCCGAGAAATTCACCAAGCTTGCACTGGTGTAAATGAGAGCAGAATTTGGCTCTGACTTATCTGTCACCTCTCATTTTCCACAATAGCAAGTCTAAAAGGCAGAGAGGACTTCAGAGTTCATATGGATACCATATGGTTCCCTTCCACCGTTGCAAATAGAGGAGTAGCTAAGGATAAAAATAATAAGTGGAAGTTAGATTCAGGTAAAGTTAGAAGCAATATTTCGGAGTAGTGTTATTCAGCCATGCACAGCTACATTTTCATCACGAAGAATAAAAGAGCTATCTTTTATAAAGTAAAAGAGGCAGAGTGGCAGCTGTTGTTACAATTCATTATCACTCGGTGTTGATTCAATGCCAAAACACAAACACCACAATGTCAGGATGTCAATCCATGGTTACTGTATGTTTCTCATTGATTCAACACAATTCAGCCCCTTCCTTCCACTTGATTCCTGGCTGCTTGAAAGCAAGTGAATTCTCATCTCCGTACTCTGGTTTCGCATCTTCAAAGAACACAAAGCGATCCTGGCAGCTCAATTCAAATGCCAGCTCCACCTGCTATACGTTCGAGTTGTGTTCAAAAGTAGGAGCCAAAAAAAAGAGCATCACAAAGGGATATCAAAGCGCTGAAATTATTAACATTTGTATTATATCAGAATCTGGATGGCAACCAAGTTCAGATCCCTGTTTTCCTGGGAACAATAAATATTTATTTAAAGAAGGGAGTTTATAAACTAAGCAGAAAGACAGCTGAGCACAGAAAGGAATATAATCAAGACAACACGAGGACTTGTAAACTTCAGGTTAATTCCATTAAAGTGCATCAGAAAAGTGAGAGGGAGTTTAAAAAATAGAAAGGAAAAGGGAAGGCAAGATGCAAGAGAAGTAAGCAAGGGTGAAACACATTTGGGAAGTGGGCAAGTCCATGCTGTCAGACAATGATACATGGGCCTCAATCCTCATCTTTTTGGTTTTAACCTGTTTCAGGCATCAATTCATCCCATCATTCCCTCTTCCCTCTGAGTACTCCACAGGTTTTCTTGTTTGTTAAATATTTTTGCTACTAATTTCAGGATTTTTCATATTGCCTAATTTCAGCGATAGCTTTTGTCTTAACACTCAAATCCACTGAACCATGGCAAGGCTGTTTGTAGGTTCATACGCTACACAGGGAGCTGAAAACTTGTCTATGAGGTCTAATACATGGAAATGTTGGCAAAATAACCACATCCAGATCTTGTAGTGGAATTAAGTGTATTTAAGATGACTTATGAAGTTATTAGACAGACAGATCTGAAAAAGATGCTTCAAACACTACTACCATGCAGGTTAAAATTACACACACACAGATACATATATTCCAATTCTTTTTGTGACAGATGATTAAAAACTAGTGCATTCAAAGGCTAGCTTCTTATGAAATGTATTATTTGAATTTTGGCAGTGAGCACTCAGGCCTTGAAAACAAAGCTAACCTGGGAAATCTGTGTCTTTGTAGGCAACATTCATGTACAAAATATGAAGATTGCATCAGACCCTGTGAGTTCTGCCAACAATTACTCCACCGAAAAAAAGCACAAAAGAGAAGGCAAGAAAATTCCCAGTAAAAATGATGACACCAAAGAAAGTCTAGCCCTTTGTCTAGTTTTATTCTTTGAATCTCATTTTGTTGAAACCTAGCCAAAACCGATGAAGTCATTGTTTTGTTTTCTTTTCAGAATTAGCTTCAGGTTCTATGTTTTTCCTATGCAATTTTTAGGCAATTTCTTAGTAAAAATCAAGATACCTGAGCTAGAAACCACCCTAGCCACAAGAGCCATATGGTGCATCGATATTATATATATAAAATAAATAAATAAATGAACAGATTAGAGAGAAACTATGCAATTCAGGGTGAAATATTACAGGAGTAAAGCAGACACAGTTCAGCCAAGATTTTCTGAATAGGCTAAATGAGCATGTTGGGACAATAATCTGATGAATACGTTGAACAAGTGTGAGCACTATCTGCAAATAATAGAAGTTCATAATTGAATTAAACATAGGGAAATCTGTTACAAAATAGTGGTTTTTCTTACTGTAGAAGAGTCACACTGGCAAATGGGATGTTTTGGCACACAAGAATGTGAAATTTATGGGGAAATGGCCCAAATAACTTGTTCTATGAATAGGACCCTAAAGGATTATCTTAAACACTTCCATATAGTGCACATCATAGCATTAGAATGTAACAGTATATACAAAAATGGAAATATAAAAAAGGGGGGTTAAGAAAGACTGAAAATCTCATTGAACAGCATATAATGAATAGTTTATATAGTTTATTTCTCTAAAGTTTTTGTAAGAAAAGCCGAAAGCATACACACAGTTTTAGGAAATCATGCACCTGGCATCTCACTTACAGCAGAAAGATAAGCAGGCTATACATATGCCTTAATCACAGCAATTATATTGTTGCTAAGACTTTGAATTAATTTTTTGATTGAAATATCACTAATATTATTCTGGAACTATGCTTGAGTTCAATGAACTTACTACTATTCTATTACAAATCCAGATGAAACCAATTTTCTGGTAAAATAATTCTTGTTCTTTTCATTAGAATGACACACATATTAAGTTGTGCTTCATTTGTACTCCCCAATATAGATGTTAGTGGTGTAATGTATCATGTAGCAAAATTACATTTGCAGACAGCTTTACACAGTATATATATAATGAATGTCTCATGTGGTTAACAATAATACCTACTAATATGGAAAGAAACTAGTATAAACTCTTAATTTTCAAACTAAAATTTTACTCCTAAAGTGAGAAGCTTTCATTAAAAATAACGCTTTGGGGAAAATAAAATCATTTGAAACAAAACTGGCCTAGTAGTCCCAAGTTTACATTAGGTGCAAGCTCCCATTTCAGGTTAAGTCAGGTCTAATACTGGGTTTGAATTCAATGACACCAAATTCAAAGATCAATTTTATTAATGGTGGAATTCTCATGAAATATATTTCTCTCAGGAGTTTTCTATTATCTGATCCATAATCTAGGAAAAACCATTCCTGAGAGATTCTGGCTGTATCTAAACTGAAATGGAAACCTGATCCCTTTCAGACATGCCCCAAAAGCAGAACTGTAAAGGCAGCTTCCTGTCTGGAAATTAACATTTGAATCATCATAAATTCAAACAGATTCACATACAAGATGCTTGCCACTTATCGCTTTAAAATAAGTCCTAAAGTTAAAAAACAGGCCCCAGTGACTTCAGAAAAACTCTCTGGGAGTTGAGAAAGGATATGGTAATCATCTTTAATAATTTTCTCTATGCTGAAGCAGAAAGTGCCTTCATTGCCATCAGATTTTTACTGAATAGCCCTTAAAATGAACAGTGTCCAGATTTGCTCTTACATATCCCAGAAGCACGTAGACCTCTGCTTACAGAAGAAAATATGTCCAACTCTCCTTTTTCTGCCCACTGGGTAGTTTTCTCGTCCTTTGGCTGGGAGAACACAGTATACTACCTTGGCTTGTCTCTACCATCGCACAGGAAGCTGTAGCGCATGGGATCCAGCAGGCAGAGACAGGACTGCACCCAGCTAGATAACTAGATAAGGCATGTCGCAAATAGATTTTACAGTGGCAGTTTATTTATTGCTTATATACTGGCTGGCTGCAGTTTAGCTTATCAGACAGCTTTAAAAGATTATGGTATTTTTTGCATGTGGCATTTTTATTTATGAGCTAAGGACATTGTGGTCAAAGCTGCTAGGCCTTTTCTTCTGAAAGGGCAAGTGACAGGGCTTGTCTCCAGAATCTGAGTTTTGCATGCACTGGGCCTGATTCATTAATCACTTCCACTAGCTCTGCCAGAAGAAACTTCGGCTGTGAGCCGCTGTGGTGGAAAATCCATCCAACACGGAGGAGTGGAGTGTTAGAGCAATTCAAGGTGCTAGCAAGCCTTGTTCTTGAGGAGAGCAGAAGCCAACTGGCACACAAGAAATTGTAGGTGTGGCAAACCGGAGAGTGGGAATGGCCAGTTCTCCCGGGAGATCCACTGATTCAACATATTTACTGGGCAACTTCCAGTGTCAGGCCTCCTAAGGAGAACATGTCATACTTCACAGCTGCCTGCTGCTGGCAGAAATCACAGGGTTGGCAATGACACGAGTATCACCTGCTCTTGCCTGGGTATAATTCAACCCAAGGGAACTGCGGGCCTCACCTTTTAATGGTTGTTTGTGTGAAAATTGCTGCCTTTCTCCCAGAGCCAGAAGCAGATTAATCAAATGCACTACAGTTAAAGAAAATAAAAAAATAAGTTTTTTGCTTTAATTATTTATCGACCATCTCTCTCTTCTGGAATGGGATTATATGAATGTTACATCGTACTGTAAGGGAACCTGTGCAAGAGGGTGACTGCTGACCATAAACCATCCTGAATTATTGTGTTTGTACACATGCTCTGTTGATCACTGGTATCACAAAGTCCTGCAGGAGCTGCACACCTTGAAGGGACTACAACATCTGGGGTGAAAGGCAGCAGCTGTTTAAACAGCACAAAGCATCACTACAAATCAGTTGAGCATAAGCCATGAAGTATGTTGTATGTGACTGGTTTTCATAAAACGTGTCTGTAAAAATAAAATGTGATTGCATCACAGTAACAGCAACTGTATAGTCAAAACTGCAGCTTTACATTCAGTCATGGAAATCATCTATGCCAGTGTACCTAAATACACATGCTTTTGCATATGGAGGTATAAAAATCTGGGCTTAGGCAAACAGAGGAAATATACAGAGTAATTATCCAATTTAAGATCTGAAAGGGATACAGGCAGTTAACCTCTTTGCTCATGTGAAGAGTGCCACTGTATCATAAATGATCACAAAGGATCAGGAGCTCACTTTAATGTCTGAAAGGCAGCACCCCCAAGAAAAGCACTTGCTAGTTTAAGATGAGAACTGATTTGTTAATCCTCCAAAATGTGTAACTTTCCTAATAAATGATATAAAAGGTTCTGAATCACAATTGGCACTATAATTTCAAAAGAAAAGTCCATTTGGGAAGCCTAAATTTGAGACCTTATGGTGTCATGCAGACTGAAATCTTTAAAAACTGTAATAATGATGGAAAGAAAATTATGCACCATAAGGTTTCAAACAAGAAGCAGCATTTCTTAAACTTTAACACATTGTTTGAATGAGTAAAATAGGATTAAAGGCCAGACTCACATTACTACTGCAGGTTTTGTATCGAATATTCCGACCTTCACAGTTCCTGAAAAACAGGGTAAAAACGGTTACACTGCATAACAGCAAAACACAACCCTGCCTGTTTTACAGCTAGTTACTCTCTTGGAAATTAGACTTTTATTGCTACTGCCCTACCATAATTTGGACTCAAAACACAAGGTTTAAATATTAAGGGGATCTGGGGACTCGACAGGTTACACTGATGATGTCTCTCTTCAGCAAAGGACGTGTAGCTTTCCCTGTAAGCCCAATTTACTGTAAACCTTATGAAAAACACATTTATTTTGTGAAGAAGATTTCACAAGGCATCCCCAAACTTGATCTATTCTGACTGCAGCAAAGCTATTCCTAATCTGGGAGATGTAACCCAGAGGAAAAGAGGATTGGAATACCTAAGCAATGCTTTAATCAAGCATAGGACTAATGAGCATTTATTTCCCTTTCTCCTATTTTGTTTAGGAAAGAAAACACAGCCTCAAATCTTTCCTTTCTCCCCCAAAAACAATGTAATACTTTTGGAAAACAGCATGTAACTTTACTGACCCACAGCCACATGAGTAGAATTCATAACTCTAAATGAAATCTAATTCTCATGACTGCATGCATTTCTAAGGTGCCCAATGCATATGAATGCTGAAATCCAGGCAATTCAGATCCTCAGCAAAGTCTGTTGTTAGTAGCAGAAATAACAGGCGTATAAAGGCATGATTATTTACTGTGGTCTCATAAATATGGGGGTGTGTGGATTTCAATATTTTTTTTTTTTAATTTTTTTTTTTTTTTTTTTTAGGGACCCCGTTTGCCAAACTTCTCAATAACTGGCCAGCGCTTCCGCACAGCATAAGATACTCTCTGTAACAATGGCTAAATCAAGCCCTTGAAAGAACTGAAAACATATTTCAAATGACTTGACAGGAAATTATAATTAGTGATGTCTCTAAAATCAGGAATAGTGTTTTTGAATAATCCTTTCATAGCAAAAAGACCTGTCTTACATTAAAGAAAGTACAAATGTATAGCTGGTAATTTACAGCTCTTGGACTGAATTTCCCACTTTTTGCATGAAAATTGATTGCAAATATTAAAAAATTCTTTAATATATGTGAGGGATTGAAAAATACCATTTGAAAAGGAAAAAGCAATAGGTGCCTGGAGCAAGAGTTCAAGCAGCTCAGCAGAAGGTACAACTCTCCAAGCTCAAGGTATTATATGTCTCAAATTTCCAATCTTTTGCAACAAATGATTGCATCACAATGTGCAAGTTAAAAATGTTTATGATACATACAAATGTGAAAACTTCATTTCACAATTGCGCATTTCCTGGACATTACAACAACAATAAAACACAGAAAAAAACCCTTTTAAACTACACATTTGTCAAGGTATGGAAAACACATGTTTTTCAGAAGGGGAACACATTAAAAATATTAATAAAACCACAGTGGAATTTATATTGCTACAATTTATTGAGCTCATTTCACAGTCCCTAACACACTGGTAGAATATCATGGCTTCTTTCTGGAACTATTACTTTTCTCAGAGATCTTTGTGCATTTTGCACTAAAAGAAACAGGAAATGTTTTAAACAATCATCTTTAGCTATGTATTTCATACAGTTTGCACTTAATTAGCACATCACACTACAAGCCATTTTTAAGAAAAATGTACTTCCTGGGTGATAATGCATTTAACTTAAAAAATCTCAACAAAACAGAAATTTAAGTATAATCAGCAATTTTTAAAATGTTCAAGAATAATTCAAGTAAAGCAAGCAAGTATGGATGCCAGCACAGATGCTCCAAAGCTGGTTGGGATCTCTTCTCGCCTGACTACAGGCCTATTGCATTACTCCTACTTTTAGGATTGTAGCAACAAGTCGTACACTAGTCCAGCTTTGTGCTGAGGTAAATTGTTTTCACCACATACACTGTTCTCTTTAAGCTACACTAAGGCTTATCCACAAAAACATATGGCCACCAGGACTAGTGCATAGAGAGAACTGGCAGAGAAAAAGCTTCCTAACAGAAAGCAACATTTGAAACACTTACGTGTGGAGTAAGTCACTTGGTTTTTACTACAGGGAAGACATGGAAGAGCCACATGGAAGGCAGGGACTCCTCTCAATATTTGACTGTACCAGATAAATCATTCTTGTTATTCCACAAACATATTTAATAGCCTGCTGAAGTTCTGTCAGAATTGAAGGCTAAGATATTTATCTAACGTAACAGAAATATATTAAAAGCAGGGTTTCATAAAACTTGATCTGTCCACAGCACTTGGTTCCAGATACAGAAGCAGCAATGCATCTCTGTAGACACCAGCAGAGGATAGGGAATTATGGAAGAGCTGCAGAAGAATAAATACATGAGCACATTGCTTACCTGCCATTTAAACATCTCCTCAGCGAGTAGGAGGCTCCCCCACCACAGGTCCGTGAGCAATCACTCCAGGCCCCCCAGGCATCCCAGGAGCCTTCCTTATCTTCATCAGAGCGGGTAATTCTGGAGGTCTAAAAAAACAGAAAAGGAGGGGGGTGCATGGGGGAGAAAAAAAAGAGTGCATTTGGTACATGGTTTACTGCTTGGCATTAATAGGCTGAAGTACGTTACTTTGCTGCTTATTTACAGTATCTCAAATTCATGTACTATTTTAATATAGAATGGTAACATGGGAGAGGAAGCAGAGTCTTTGAAGATACAGTATGTTCGATGCGTTGCCTTCTGCCAAAGGACCGCTATGTCCAAATACGCTGTCACTCCCAACATACATTATGTCCAACACACTGCATAGGAACTACACAACTGATCTCAAACAGCCAGACAAGGCATCATGTCCTGAGTGGGCTGCTAGGCTTTCTGAAATCCTGATCAAAGGAGTTTCATACCCAGGACTAACAAGAGGACTGAAGTCTCTTTTTGTCTCCTCAAGTGTGTCTGCACTCAGCATTAGTACCAAAATTAAGCACCTCAAATCTTTCATAAAGTGCACACGGAATTGCAATCAGGGAAGCAAATCAAGAATACAACTTAATTGCACAAAGCGCTATTAATTTGAAAGAGAATGGAGGAAAAGGCTAAAGGAGTGATTTTTAGGGTACAGCAATCAAACACTGATTTAAGCTTAAACTCACTCACACAGGCTTCAAAAACATTACCAGATATCACAAACATAAAAATGAACGATTTTTGACAGAAACCAAAATTCTGCTTGATGCCTTAGAAATGTCATTTTTCATTTGCATTATATCCTGTTTAAGACAATTGATATTTCCCAGTGAAAATTCTCAGGACATTTTAGAACATGGTATCTTAACACAATAGGTCAATATTAAAATGTAATATGAGCCAAATTATTCAATAATGTCCCGCTTTAAGTTTTGATCTTCATGAAGAAAGAATAGGGAAAATCAGATTCAGAATTACCCCAAGCATTTCTTTCACTTTGCTCCAATCGTTCAGCAGCTGTTCCATTTATATCCTACTTTCATTCGTCTGTCCCTGCAACCTTTAAACTTTCTCTTTTGAAAAAACACATGCACAGATTTTTATAACAAAACATCAAGGATCCCCTGAGAGTTGCCAGACTTATGATAGGCCTGCTATTATTAAGAAACTAAGATTTTTAGAACCCTAAATTACACCCAGACTGAGATGAAAACACGATTTTTCTAATCACCGTGGTGATAGAGTCTGCACATAGGACTACTGCAAACATAATGTTAACAGCTATTAACATCATTATGAAAGTCATATTATAGATAAAAATGAGGCGGCAAGTCATTTATCTCAGGTGACAGAGAACATTGACTGATATTTACTCTGCCCCAATACAATCACAAATGAGAGAACATGAAGAGCTCACCCAAGCTTTAATGAAACAACTATTTATACAGCCAGAGTTCTAGTCCCATTAACTTCAGTGGGCTTCCAAGCAAAGGTGCTGTACTGACAGTGCTATTTTTTTGACAGCACAGGAAGACACAACTTAATCAAATGGTGTTTCAGAATCTTTACTCCCCCTCCCAGAAAACAAGTGCACAGAAACACCAACCAAAGGGCTGTCAGCAAACATAAGGCAAAGAGATAAAACATTAGTAAATAAACTGCATCCAACATAAGGCAAAGAGATAAAAACATTAGTAAATAAACTGCATCCAAGTAAATGTTGAAGTCTTCGTAAGTGCTTAAAATGCTAAAAAGACTTTCCTGCGTGACTAGATCCAGAGAAGTGCAAGAGATCAGACTATGTCCCAATATTAAACGAGATGAAAACACTTTAATCCATATTTTCTGTAATTAACTTAAGTAAGCTCATGAGAACAAGACTCAGTCCCATTTTCTTCCAAAATGCCTTACAAAAGTGATTTCAAAGTGAGGGATGTCTAATTCAAATCTTATGGTACAAAGGGGGAAAAAATACATAACTCTCCTTAAATTCAATGCTACAGATAAAGTCTGCAAATTTTCAGCCATGAAGAAAGTTGACTCAGATAAACACCTACCAAGCCTGAAGTAAAAATTGCAAACAAAAAAAACAAATCTATTTTCAAAATAGCACCGTATAAGGAATACAACTCAATATTGTGCTGTGTAGGCAAAGGAATTTCCTCCTAAATATTATAGTAATAAATAAATTAATTAAAATGACCCAGAACTTGAGCAAACTAGCCCATTTCTGTGAATGAGCTGTTACACTTAGGATGCATTCACACCGCATATAACTATAAAAGTGTATATATATATATATATATATATATATATATATATAATATAAAACTATAAAGTATAACTATTGAACAAGCATCATTTGAGGAACCCAAAGGGCAAACAGTTAAACTTAGCTTCACTTAAGCAGAACTAAGGACTACTCAAACACATTTTAAAGGCATTATTAAGAGTAGGCAGATTTAGTATAATAGCACTACTCCCCATAGTTAAACAGCTAACAGAAACGTTGGCAATTTCCAAATTTTTCCATCCCCTTCCTCAAAAAAACTTGAGCTTATAAAAAAAAATACTTGTGAATTAGAGAATATGCTATCTACATTTGAACGCTAAACTACAGAAGTTGGTCTAAACACATCAGTGGCTTCTTAACTTTCTTGCTCCCACAACTTTACAAATTTTACAAACACTTACTATAAAGCTTTAAAAGCATACTTAGGCCAATCTACCATTCCAGAAACGATGGAGCCCAGCTCTGCCAAGATCCCCGAGGAATTTTCACACTGGCGTTGGGTATACTTTATATCAAACGCCAATTCTGAAAAGTCTGACACTGAAAATGAAACCAACTGCCTTTAATCTTGAATAAAAAGAGCTCAGCACTTCCCAACAAATCACTCAGCACATGAAAATGAGTCAAGATGAACAAGAGTCACTTATATCAAATATATGAGTGCAAAATTAAAGTTTGTCCTCTGTAATCCCAAGGCAAATGATTGTTTTTTAATACGTGAGAAATGATTAAACTTACGATATTAAAAAAGCAATACATGCCACTCTTTTTCCAGAATAGCTAGTTTCTTTTGACAAAGCAGTGACAATACCTAAAATAATCCTAACTTCATTATTGTATTAAAACCAGCCACATGATATTAACAGACAGAATGTCATCTAAAGCCCTAAACAATGTCCAGTTGTTCACTTATCAAACTGCTTTGATAAAAGCCATTGTTCTGAACTGTATCTAATTAAAAAGCTGTAAATACTAGGATGATCAAAGCAGAAGTTTATGCCAACAAAGCCTTCTTCAGAATCATTGACTAATTCAGTGCCCACAGTGTTGATTTAAACTCTAGCTAGTTCAAACTATTTGTCCCATGGGAAAGAATTAAAAGCAGCTTGCACTGGCTTAGCAATTTACTAGTAAAATAATATTGATTTACTAGCTGTCTGGTTTCATAAACTCTACATATTACATTTGTCTACACCATGGTACCAAATTGAAGTAAAATAAAGCAAAGATTATCAACATTACAATTTAAACCAACAAAACCTTGGAAGCTCATTTAAGAATTAAATCAAGAGCTAATTGCAATTGGGCACAAAAGGGTATTATTGTACCTCAGGATTGCATTCGTGCTTTGCTCCTTGACTTCAATTTTTCATGATTTTATTGTCTTCAGTCATAATCCTAACAAGGTTCAGCAGTGAAGCTTTGCTGAACCGTATTAGAATGGAAGTGGTTTTCCTTTAGTGGTTTAATTTTGCAACACGTGAAGTGCAACACATACATTAAGCATATTCACTGTGAAAGTATGTATGGGCCTATACATACATAAATGTGTGCATATGCACGCATACCCATGACGTAACATGATCAAGTAAAGCCACAAGTGCTCTAGTGAATCCAGATAAAATAACTTAAACCAGCTATAAACCTAGATGATTTGCTGTTCTTTACGTAGAACTAGATGGCAAAAGGCGTCACGTTTCCACTGGATCCAGCAACGCTAGCAGGAGTTGCATGCTTTCTAAAAGCACCCCATCACGCAGGATTAGATGAAAGCAATATCTGAGAACATATACAATGTTCTCTGCAGAAATTAATCCTGTTAATATGATAAAGGTAGTTCCAAATTATTTCATCCCAATCTACTGGATATATTTTGAAAGTTAAAAAAAAAAAAATAAAAAAAAAATAAAAAAAAAAAGAGTAAGTCATGACAGAGTACATGGGCCTGGGCAAGGATCACATGAATCGGGATGGAGGAAAATAAATTAGAAGTTTTGAAGCCCTTGGTGATTTGGTGATATAGGCAGAGTCTCAAAGAGTGAGATGACAGTATGCCAAGGTTTCCTCAAGGTCTGAGGCCCAGTAACATGCAGTCTGAGTCTCTGCTGACAACCCCTAACTGTCAGAGACAGCCTTTTACATGGAGAATTTTACTGAAAGTGTGGCATTGGTAGATTTGGACAGGGGAGCAAATGTTAGTGCCAGTTTCCCTTCTGTCCAGGGTTCTGTTTCACTTCTGTCACATATGGGCACATACTGTAACGCCACGTTCTGCAAATTATTTGTGTGTGTGTGTGTGTTTTCAGGCCATACTTGCCTTGCCATGTACTACTCTGAGTATAGTAGAAGTGGGCACTGAGGTAAAATAAATAAAATCCAGATGTTACCAGGGCTGATCATTAATCTAAAACAAGGGGATTTTTACCGTCACTTGTAACACCCAGTAAATAACAACAGCTACATTGAAACATATTACAAAAATCAAACACAGTGCTGTTATACAGAGAAAAATGATTATTTGGCCAAACTTTTGTTTGGCTGTTATGAAGGATGACATAATTGTCTTGAATTTGGTCATGTAGACTTCAAAGGAGATGCAGTGCCAGAGAATGAAGGTCAGTTTATGCAGTTTTATGATTATTCAGACATCCATTACATAAGGCTTGGATATGTAAATGTTTAGCATTCAGCGTAACAGATTCAGCTTCTCAACAGAAATGCCCTGATAACCTTGAATGTTTCTTTTCCAGAGTTTTTAGCACACAGTTTTGCTTTAAATACAAACACAAACCACATACATAGCATTTGACAGATGAATTATTGTAACAGAATGTGTAAAGAAAGAAACGGAGAGATGCAACATTCGATTCATCTGCAGGAGTCCCCAAGTGGTAGTCCTGCCGTGTATGTATCACAACACAAATCGCCCCAGACTCTGTCCCGAGATGTGCCCCTGAGCACTTCCCCAGAGCAGGCTGCCCAGCTCTGCCAGGTTCCAGAAGAGATTCAATGCAACCTCTGGGCAGCATCTGCCGACGCAGACCATGTGCAGGGCTGGACAGATATTTCAAATGCTCTACTCAAACAAGTGATGTGGCTCTCAAAAGAAGACATTGTCATAACCCAAGTAAGGACTTGGGTTATGCAGAAATATTTACCAATGTATCTGCTACTTTGCTAGCATTGCTGCAGCAATCTGGGTGAGTGCGCATTGGTTTTTCTCATGGCTTATCAAAATGGTTTGTTATTAATTCGAAAAGACATGCCAGACTCCAAAAGAGAATCCCCATAAAGAGTTACATTGGCACAGCTCTACCATATTGCTATTTAATAACACATTGCTACAGAATTTAGATTCTTCAGATTAAATTTATCCCAGTGAAAGAACCTATTGAAGGGTATAAACACCACTTCAGTCCCACTGAAGACCTAAATTAAGCAATACCCAAAGCTCAGTACTGGCCCTTCTCCCAGGAGTGAATTTCATCCTTGATGGTATTTTGAACAGAGATGAAGCATTTCCTTTTTATTGCTTCTTCCCACTCTCACAACCCATAAATACTATTAACACTACCCTGACTTTCACCATCTTCCAAAGCACAAGGTTATGTCGGTGTTCACTAATCTCCATGCACAGCACTGCACTATGTCGTTTTCTTCTCCTCATAACCTACAACTGCTCCAAACAGAGGTAACACAAGGAATTACGGCACTGAAGGGAAATTATCCTGCCTGAGTAGCTTTGTGATGCATTTCCCAGATTCTTCCTTCCAGACACTACACGGTGGAAAAGGTATCAAATTGCCCTGTTGACTGTATCCCTGAGCAGAGCGCATAACTGAAGGAACAAGTATTTACCTGCAGATAATCACTGGATATGCTATACAGCCCCCAAACTGTATCCTTCACTTTTAACTCTGGCTGTTATGTCTATGGCGCTGTGACAAAATAGACTAGAAGTCTCTTTCCTTGCTAAGGTCACATACAAAAATGATTTACACCTCTATTTGGTACAATTTAAGGTGTAGAATGCAGATTAAAGATTTAGGAAAAACTATTTCAGTTGTGGGGGCAACTAAATAGAAGAACAGGCAAACCTTATTTCCAGACAAATAAGGATTATTAATAAGATCTTGCATTACCTGATTTTAGAAGAAAAGCTTCAACTTGTTTCATTATGACAGATTTTAAGACATTTCCTGATATATTTCTGCTATTGCCGGGTGCATTACATATTACCTAATTGTGCACTGTATATGTCATTAAGTTTAATAAATCTTTTACTTATTACATACCAAAGTAAATTATATATTATTCTGTATGTAAAAAGGACATATCTGGAATTATAAAATCCTGGAGAAAAAACAATGAATCATTATTTTAGACTGATAAAAACACTTGGGAGTAAATGCAGCTATTTTAAGCAGTTGTTAAGAAACAATCAGTTTTAATACTGTTAACATTATTTCAGTCACATTAACTATCCCTTGCGCCACTGTGTAAGGGTATCCATGCACTACGAACTGACTGCAAAATGGAATCTGTGCCTGGTAACAAAAAGACCATTTCAGAAACACAAGCTGGTAAAGCTCACTGACAGAAGAATCAACAGCAAGACGTGAGCCAAAAGGCAAATGATGGACTTATTCAGCTACATGAAAGAATACATCTGGGGGCTCAGATGTACTTTAGAGCTCTCAGAGTAGAATTCTGCAATATATTTTCATTCTACAGCAGTTTTGAATAAATTCAAATTCAAGTTTTGGAAAATAAAACATGCAAAAGTGTCACACACAGGAAATATATACAGCGTAATTCATTTTGATACTAAACTGAAGGCGAATCCCAGCATGTTTTCCAGTATTATACGGCATCCAGATTTTCTATTGTCAGTGTGTTGCAAAATTTCATATTGACAACACAGGCCTGCACTGCAGGAGTTGTCAGGACAAAGTTGGAGGTTTTGGCAGGTGAAGCAGGGATACTTGAGGCTTTTGGCATCCAGGAAGGGATGAAATGTTGCTTGGCTGTTTGGCACCTATGAGCTAGCTGAGGCTTTTGGCATTGAAAAGAGTCTGTATCGCCTCCTTCCTTCTTTGTGAGCAGTAACAGAGGGAACATGGAATTTGTGGGCATGGAGAAGACATCGTGGTTCCTGCCCTGACAACTCCAAGCAGAAAGCAACTGCATTAGTACACCCAACTCCTGCGGTTAGTTCTGCATCTAACAACAGCTTAAGATAGCACCTACATGTTCCTGCTGAAAAGAATCAACACTGATGTAATTAAAGCATAATTAAGTTGCTATTTTTTAGTTAATCATTTCTGAATTAACTATATTGTTCAGATGAGTTCAGAAAAAAAACACATGAATTCTCGTTTTACTCACTACTGACACTTTTTGATGACCTACACTGAAGGCCCAGGGTACATTTTTATTACATAACTGACTTTTACAAGAAGAGCACTTGCCTCTGTCCTCTCCTCTGGACAATCTGTTTCACCTTCTTGGGTGATATTCCATAAATTACTATTTTGACAGATAAATGTCTAGCGAAGAGAAAAATCCTTTTTAAAACTCTGACAAGCATGTCCCACAAATACACATCACTGGCAACACACCTGACAATCCAAACTTAGTTGCCCAGGTTTTCATTCACGCTTGCCCAACTAGAGGCATGAACCCTTTATCTGCCTGATCTACAATGGTAAATATTATTCCACATTTCACCAGTATTAGAGCATAGAGAAGATCTGAGGTCCTGAGAACAGGGAGGAAGGCTAATAACCAGCTTTGGTGACATCAAAACAGTCAGACAACAAAGTCCATGCTTCTCTAATGCTTTTAGGTCTAATCATCCAGGACAGCTGATCAGGATCAAGAATATGAAAAAATTCTCCCCAAGCTTCCAGTATTTCATTGTCTTCCAAGATTTAAAAGCACATGTGAATACATAGCTAGAAATATATATAAATTTCAACTCTCAAACATATCCATTCCTCTGAATCTGCCTCATCCAAAATGGAAACTATACAGAGAAATGTTTAGCATCACTCCAATTCCCTCCATTTCTAAGTGGTCTGGAGAATTATAACAAAGATTTGCATGTGTAGCTGGCAAACAACCCAAAAGCCACAGACCTTGGGAAATGCACAGAGGTTCTGAAAGGGAATATAACCAAGAAAGCAATATAAATTGTAGGACTCTGGCCACTTTCTCAGTAGCCAGCCTGAGGCAAACACTTGCCAGGGCTAAGAAGAGACGTAAAGACAGATTTTTTTAAAAAAGCAAAAAAGAAGTAATGGTTTGCTTTACAAAGTTTATAAGAAACATGATATTCCTTTTTAAAATATTATCGATTATATTAACATACCCAATTAAGAACTTAGAAGTATCCTAATAAGTATAAAAATAATTTAAAAATTATTATCAATTACACAATATTCTCCACACTATGGTATTACTAAATACACAGTCCTTGGATTTGGTTGTGCAAAGAAGTCATCACAGATGTAATGAAAACATTCTCATTTTCACATGACAAGCATACTACACAGTCTTAAATACTTTTTGAATACAACTTTTAAGGCTATGTATTGTTATGTCGATTTCATGGAGAAGAACCTGACCTCAGGAAGGAGGAGGAGAAGGTGCATTCTGTGAGCAGCACAGCTGAGAATTATGTCTCTGTGTCCAAAGCTGGGTTTTAGTGCCCCTTGTAGAGCTCTTCCACCTCCTATTTTGCAACTATGCATATCTACAGTACGTATAAAGTATGAAGGGGAAAACATGAACTTCAGGACATTTTGGTATGTTAATTATCTCTGGGCCTACTTATAAATCTGCATTAACAACATTCCATATATTTCCTGGAGTCCACATAGTAAGTTCCAGGTAGTAAGAATTCATGCAAGCTTTACTAGAATGCTGATTCAAAATTTGCACCTGGATACACTGGGTTTTTCCACCTTCACACTGCACACCACATGTTCCTCATCCAGCATAAACAGTGTGATGGGTCAGCCAGAGTCTAATGTGCAGAATTCCTCAGGTGCATAATAGAAAAAGAGACTCCAATTTCTGGGAAATATATCTGGCATTATTCTTTTTAATTACCTTATTAAATATATTTGCAAACACCCAAATAAAGGTTCTTTTAAATACTTTACCATGCAATTTTCAGAACTGGTCTCCAAAGTTAAAAACTGCATCACTTCAGCACATACAGTGGAAAGAGTAACACGATAAAAATATAAGCGTTATGCCTGTGACAAAGCAAAGGATTTCCATTAGCTTCCAAAGATCAAATCTGCAAAATCTTCCCTGTTGGGGCTTATTTTTCAGCATTTTTTTCTATATTCTGATTCCATATAAAATTGCAATCATACCTCAGTGATTACATATTTTTGAATGCTTTTAAATCATGCTTTTCATGTAAAAAAAACCCAGTACAAAACAAAACACTCAAATATTTCTCTTAATGGTTAGGTACCTATCCCAGACTCATCTCCTCTTGATGAATACCTGTGCCAGCTTAGGACCTCCTTATTTCCTTATGGATCTGTTCATTTCATGGAGACCGACTTACAGTAGTTGAGGAAGCCATTCCAGGGTAAGGGGAACTATGGCAGGAGTGCTATGAATTACTGAAGCTCTAGATTAAAATTATACAAGGTACTAAACTTACAGGTTACAAGTAGGAAAAAAGCAACAGGGGAGAAGACAGGGTGGGGCTTCTTGTTTTCCAGCGCACAGGTAAGCTGTGAGAACATGGAGAAGAACAGACCCTAACACAAAGCCAGGAGCTGTTACCAAAATCACCATCAAATTTCACTCCTGCTGGTATTTGCCCAAATTAACACTGCAAACCCTGAAGTATAAGAAAGGCTATTCTGCTTATGTGACATGCACATGCAATCTGAGTATGACTGGATCCGAGACGTACAACAGATTCACATAAAGGTATCTACTTCTTCCCACAACCTTATCAATTACTGTATTTACCCTGTTAAAGGGTGATTTGCCAAGACTCTAATGTACAAGACTTACAGACAGGTTATAGAAAAGTAAGTAAGAGGGAATATGGGCATTTAAAAATAACTTACGTTACATACTATTTACCTTACAGTTTACAACATCATAACCAAACTTTATCCCATCACAATGATAAATTATGTATGTAATTTAAATCAATACCCTAAAAGCAATCACTTCAAAACACACAAGTTCTTGACATTTACATAAAGTATCTCTATACACATGCTTTTGAAAGAAAATTCACATTTTCTCTTTAATTAGTTAAAACCACCTTTTTTCCTTTTAAAAAAAAATTGTTTAGAGGATTCACAATGAAATAACCCACTGAAACCAATCTTTTTTCTCAGAAAGAAATGACTGCACCTCTAACTTCTAAAAGAGCCCCAATGCATACCATATATTTAAAAAATTTGTTTAAAATAATTTTTCCTGACTTGAGACACTGTCTGCCAAGTTCCTGCTAGAAGCAAAATTTTATGGCTAACTTCCAAACCTGTGAATAAAAGGAGTTTATAGGGGAAATACTGACAGAAGAATAAACTGTAGCAAGAGCAGCCTGTATAGAAAAGTCTTTCCTGTGCATTTTGTCTGCCCATGATATGCAATATTCAGAACACTGGATATTGGGATATTGCACTCCTGCCTGCCTCAGTTGCATGCCAAGATTATCAATAGTGCCAGACTGATGATTTGGTTACAGGTATTTATACCTTATCACTCAGATGAGGCATCCAAACTTCTCATTTGTGAGCTAGATTCGGCCCATATCTCCTGACTCACCCTGCTATTTAATACTACATGTAGCACTTTTAAGGGTAATATTTCTATAAAAGTAATGCAAAGCAGATCACAGAACATAAGCAGATACACCTGGCAACAGAACAAATGTCAAATGGAAATACATTAAAGCCACATTGTTAGCTGACAGCAATTATAAGAATCCTAATTTTCCTTTCTCTAAGTAAAGAACAATTAAGTTTATCAATTTTGAACTTTAAATGCATTATTTTATGTTGATTTATTTCTAAACCCCAATTTTTAAAGTATATACCACTTTGTGTAGAGCCATTTGAAATTAATGTATCGAAGGAGAAGACTTATTAAGCCCATAACTAAGAGGCAGTCTGACTGAAGCTGATTCTTCCCAAAGTAAATCTAAAACTTGTCATGCTGATCATGGTGCATTTTTACTGTGGTATAAATCAAATTTAACAAGATGAGTTTTCTTCTCAGAAAAAAAGATTCTTACCCCTTTCAACCACAAGCTGATCTCTGAGTGGTATTAAGCAATGGCATAACTGATCCAAAATCAAAATATAATTGTAGTGTTTCTTTTTATTACTCATGCTTAACTTTGAGACAAATTTAATACTTAAGTTTGCTCAGCTTCTCTGGCTCCAGCTGATTTCCTGCACTTGGAGAACAGTTCCATTCACCATTGCAAACAACTCAGCTTATGCAAGGGTAGCCTTACTCTGAGATGTTGTGAACCTTCTACGGTGGGCACCTGCATTGGTAAAACGTATCCTTAAGCTGCTTCTGCTGCTGTTCTGTCATAAATACAACTTTTGGTTGATAGTGGTTATTTACAGCCAAAAGCTTGTACCAATTCTGTCATCTTAAGCTTCCTCCAGCTGTGTTCTTTCACATACAGGAAAATACACTCAAGTTCTTCTGGAAGTTTTCTTTCAGATAGCTAAAAAAATATTAAAATATCCTGCACATATCTCATCTTGCAGAGGATCCCAACATGCAGATGTTGCAAGCCAAAACATCTTTTGAGGGCCAACTTTGGGTATCACCTTTGTACACATCAAAAAAAACTGCATTGCAGACAAAAAAAAAAAAATAAAAAAAAAAAATCAAGTTCAGTATGCAGAGAATAGTTTCCCAGAAAAGGTTTTTATGTGGGATTAAAACTGTAATATTCTCTTGTCATTCCTTTCCACTTTGAGTCAAATAAAATATAATCCACTGAAATACATTTGATATCTGGTGAATAGTTTCCCTTTTATTGATTTTCTAGCTTCCAGCCCAGGGAGAAAAAAAAACTGTCAAGGGAACAGTTACAATGGCAGCACAAGTCTAGATCCAATTCCCAAAGAAGCAAAAGAAAAAAAGAAAAAAAAAAAAAAAAAAAAAAGGCCACTAACTTCAAATAAAGGAAGAGGAGGGCTTAATTACATATGTGGGGTAATAGCATGCATTTCCCCATTTGGAAAAATGTTAGCACAACTTGCTTTCTGTTCTGTGTCCAAGTTCCTGAGTTTTAATTCTCCAAAGATAGAATTATCCAACCCATAGTACTCATAGGAGAAAAAGACAATTTTATCTATCTTGAGTTTGACTGACTTCATTCCAGATCTCTACTACTGCGTATGTTTAGCTACAGTATCTTTAGCATTCAGCACAGGGCAACAGGCCTGGATGTGGAATGACTCTTTCCATATCTGTTCAGTGCCAGTGTTTCCTATTATCAGTCCAATATTTTATGGTTATTGTATTAGCTTCCCAGCAGTACTTTCTCAAGTTCTGTAGCCTGAAACCTCCATTAGCAGACACTAAATACAATAGCTGTTTTTCACTTTTAGATCTTGTGAAAGCCTGTAAAATGAGTGGTCAGTTTGTCCAATTTTCTAAAGAAATTTTCCAAGATTTGAATGGGCAACATATAAAACCACTAAAAATACTCTTGGCAGCTCATTCATTTGGATTGCGTTCCTTCTGCCAAGCCAACTAATGAATAGCTTATTCCAAGATAGGACTTCCGCATGAATTTTTTGTAGTAAAGGTAAGAGTATCTATTTATATAATTCCCTGGTTGCTTGTATTTGAAGGGTTTAGAGAAGGGAGGAGTTTTTTGGATTTTTTCATTGAAAAATAACATTAGCATTTGGACTTAAGGATTACTTCTTTGTAAATAAATTAATCCACAAAGCTACTTTATTATGTTTTCTTTTAATTTTGCCTTATACTCTGTAAATTAAATATAATCAAAATATTACTGTCAGGCAGTTAGTGACTAAATTCGATCTAAAAGACACTGAAATCAATGGAAAATATCTCACTGGCTTTACTGGACTTTGTATAGGACCTACAAGAATCACCTGAATTCCGCGTCAGATACAGCCAAACCAGACGTGCATGTGATTTCTTATACATGTGGGCAGATAAAGATCAAAGAAGAGGGGGAAAAACTCCTACATACTTTTCCCAAATTTATTTCTTCTACCAGCCTCCATTTATCAGTGTTATGGCTATAACATAGGTATTTAGTAGAAATTATGCTTCTGCAAATACCCACAAAACCATACACTTAAGAACACAATCTTTTTTTTGGCCACAAAAAAAAAAAAAAAAAAAAAGACATCAGCTTTTTGTTATCTATTGAAGCCAAGTTGTGCCTCAGATGTCATGGCTTCCTCTGAACCCTCAAAAAAAGTTGCATTTGTTAGACAAATTATGATGTTTTTTACCCTTGTTGCAAAGAGTTTTCAGTCACATTTTAGTTGTCAAAAGTCTCCCTTTTATCATCATCTCATCTCACTCTCCAGGTTAAATATTAAAATATTTGCACTAATACTAAATGAGAGTCTTGAGAACAATAAGAAACTTCAAACACTTCCCCACACCTACATTTTAAACAAATGGTATTATTTCAACATCTTTAGTAAAGAGAAGCTCTTCTTTTGACATGAAAAGAATACATATCTTTTATGACTTTTCATGTATTCTTATACAAATTTATTTTGAAAGCCTGAAACAACTTCCTCCTCCTTTGCACACTTTTTTCATCTGAAATACATAAAGCTAAATTATTTAAGTGAAGCTTTCCAGAGAGCTAGGGGACCAATGAGCTATGCAGCCCATCATACACAGCTAACAGATTTTATAATAGTTCACCCACTGTCAGATTCCAAACACTTTTGAATGTTCCACATTGTAAGGCATTACTTATTTCTCTTCCAAAAATATATCCTCATAATAAAGGGAGGCTTGTTTTCCCTTAAAAAAAAAAAAAAAAAAAAAGCCTTGCTCGCCATTTATCAGTCAATTCAAAGAACACAATATAATCAGTTTACCATATTTATGTTGCTGAGCACAAAGGGAGACCAGCACCCAATTTTTTTTCCCTCGCTGATGTACTGCATCCAACTTCCATGGGTTTTCTATGCATATCATTCAACTCTAAAAATGTTCTGTGTAGCACCTCACTGGTACAAAACTAAAGAACAAGTTCCTCAGTCTTTGTAGAGATGAAAAATAGCTAATGGTGAAAGTATAAATTTGGCTTGCAATCTCGTTCTCCTTTCCCTTTTGTGTGTCCAAAGCCACAGCAGCAGCTAGATAAGAATAAAGGAAAAATAAAGAAAATTAACTACAATGATAAGCAAATGCTGGTTTTTGGAAGGTTGTACAATCCTGATCACCAAATACATTTATGAACAAGCTAGACAAATATCTACCAGGAAAAGTTTACTTGGAGTTGATCCTGCCTTGGAGCAAAGGAACAGACCAGGGTTTCTTCCAGAGCCATTTTCTGTTTGATCTATACCAGACATTAAGGGAGGGGAGAGGGGCTATGATTTAGCTACACTGAAGAAGCAATCAGGATTCTGAAAATAAAAGTAAGGAAGAAAAGGTCTATCACTGTTTCAATCAATGTCATGCAACGACTCATATTTTGCTTGGAGAAAAGGTGTCTGTCTCAGCTATTTGTTCTTTCCCAGATGTGTGTCCTGGTTTATGCCTGCCAGAGGGAATTCTCTTCCACAACACACTATTTCACAATGTATTTCCTACTTTAGGCAGCATCCTTCAAATCATCTAAGTACTGTTTTGCTCTACCCTTTTATCTCAAACCCGCTTTGTCTCTTGTTTAATGTAAAAGTAGCTTGGATAACTCAAGACAATTCCATTGCCTGCTGGAGCTTAGCTATAGATACACCTACTCCCAGGTGGTTTCTCTGGAAACATACATTGCACATACAGAAACTACTTCTCCTTTGGGGCTTTTAAGCTTGCTGATGAACTGTTCCTGCTCAGTTGGGATGGTTAACCTACACTCCCAAATCCTTATTCACACTACGAATATTACCTATCATGGATCATTAACCTACACTCCCAAATTTTTATTCACACCACAAATACCACCTATCGCACATATATATTTTCTCATACTCTTGGTCACCATGGATTAACAGCTTTCTGTAGAAACTACTCATAAACCACTAGGAAACACCATTAACACAGATGACAGCTGCTATATCTGAATTCATCTTCCTTTTGCTCCACTTCAGTTTTCAGCACTGGTACATGGCCACATAGAATGCGTTGGGCTGTATTCTCTGTTGCACTTGAGAGCTACATAAGTCACAGGTGAAGAAAAAGGAGTGAAGGGGGTAACTACCTACCACTTGTACATTTTTTCAAAATTTGAACTCCTGTAGGAGCCAATCCCCTTCCTCTTTGACACATCTTATTACAGCAGGTCTGGAGGTTGCATTGCGGTGGAGGATCTCCCGGCCATACGTTAGGCTTTATATTTGTGTTGCACAGTCATAGACATATACCACTACTGAGCCAAAGACATTTTCCTCCACCTTCCACGCTGCTCTTTTGTATGTTCTGGGGCACCAGGCAAAGCAGGATTAGTTCCACTGCTTTTATTTATTTCAATCAAGTGGTTTATTGCTTTTGATCACCAAGACTCCTGCCTTTTAGACATCCTTACTGCTAGAGGGACAGTTTTGTACATCTATACACTGCTGGGCTGGGACTTAGAGTTGTACAATCAGATTTCATATTAGATGCCAGTAAAGGGTTTTAAAAATATAACTATGAAAACATGACAAGGATTTTAAATCTACTTTGTGTAATTTGGCTAAAGTTATCATGCTGTACGGAGATCTATTCATAGGCAATCCTATGGGGTTTTTTTAGTCTAGTTCTCACCAGGGAATGTTTTGTAAGAAAAGTATAAAAAGACATTGTTTCCTTATTATATAATACTCCTAACTTACGCCAAGAATATTCTCATCGTAAGCGTGTTCATAATCTCAAAGACTGACACAGTTATTGCATTACTTGTGTCTACACAAGTAGAGCTTCTAAAAATATGATTCTTTGACAGTTTTTGAAAGGTGACAGATATGATGAAAAAGGCTGTGTGCTTGTGTTTGCACTTCTGATTTGTAAATTCTATCCAGTAATTCAAAGCAAATCTCAGGTGTGTCTGCACAAACGCAAAATGAATACAAATCTAACTCTAAGGTCCATTAAAGGAAAACAGAGCTTTGTTGGTAGATAACTGTTCAGACATTATGAACAGTTTCCTCAAGTAAGAGAAAGTTCCTAAATTAATAGTACAACTGACCACACTGTTAAAAGATATCTCTTCTAAATTTTTAACTATAAAAATCTAATAAAGGGATTGACAAATAAAAGAGCATTGAAATGTACAATCACACCAACCATAGTTTGATACAATGCATGAACATAGCACCTGAAGCAGCTAATAAATTCTCTCCTGGGAAATAGGAATAAAGCATTGATTTGCTGATTTGAAAAGCAGGATGGGCATCTAGCCTGATCATCTGCTCTGACCTCTTATAAAAACAGCAATAGAATTTACTCTTACTGCTATACTGTGCAACAGAATTCAAATATGTTAGTTCTTCCCAATTTTTCAGATGGAGAAAAATAAGCACATCCTGAGTTGGACATAAGGGATGCTTTTAAATTGCACAGCTAACATTTTTTATTATACCCCAAAACCCTAATTCAAAAAGCGAGCTATTCAGTACTTCTTGACTAAAATCAAATCTCCCAGTACAGATACTTTACATCTGCCTCTTAAATGCCACAATTTTTGCATTTACAGTTGTGAGCTCATTCAAATCTGCTCCTTAAAACAAGTTTGCAATAATGAAGCATTTTACTTAACTGGCGCAGATGTCAGTGAAAGATTTTGGTCTGTCATTGCAAACCCTTTACACAAAGTGAAAGCGCTGACAATTAACCCAGAGAACAGAGAAGTACTAAATAAAAAAAGGAAGAAAGAACAAAAATTACTTCCCTGGTTTTGCAGCACTTAATTCAAAAGTCCTTGCCCACTCTGCAGAACAGGAGGCTCATATGGTTTGATAGAGCTGGGCAAAGGACAGTTTCCATAACAAGACTCCTGAGTAAGGAAAATTGAATAGAATGCGTCAGCAGTTAGTGCTTTCTTCTGGAAGAAAGAGTGGCAGCTTCAGAGGACAATATTGTGTGCTTTATCTTTCTTCTTTAAAGGCATCATCTTTAAAATTGGAAGAAAACTTGTACTGTTTGAAGGCTAGTGACCTCACTGACAGCCATGGTTGGGTACCATGAGTTTGGAAGAATATGTTTGTGCTATACCAATTCTCCTCTTTGAGCAAGCTGCTAGAGTTACAGGTGCTTTGCAACAGAGAGTAAACCTCTGCCTCCATCATGCTCCTGGTTGATTTTGACAAAGAACTAAAAAGTTATAAAACTTAAGTTGCTTCTCCAAAACTATTTTTCCATCCCTTGCAATGCGGAAATCTGTGCATGAAGACAGTGTTTCAGATTTCACTCTTGCTATAACAACTGCTTCCTCACTCAACTCCTAGGCCTAGCTGAGAAACTGGGAAGTATCTTCAGGAATGGAGCAGAGCGCTCTGTGTCTGCAATCATACCACACAGCGCTCTAGTAGCCCATCTGTGTTGGACAGAGCCAAAACCCCAGCTCAATACTGACTGTAAACTGGGTCTGTCATAACATTAACCTCCCAAGTGAGAGCAAGAATTGTATTTTAAAAAACAACAACAACAACAAAACACCAAACAACCACCACTCGATCCTCTCTGCCAAGCAACCCCTATAACTGACCCAGTTACTCTGCACAAATCCCAGCAATGCTAGGGGAAAAATGCAGAAGACAGACTACGCCCTCCAGTAATTCAAAACCACAAAGCAAAGATATACTGTTGTAACGTACATGGTATTCCAGGATTATAATTTTTGCTTTGAGCCACCTTTCAACATATACCAAATGGAAGCAAAACTCATTCCAGAGTGTTACAAAGCCAGTTTTGTGTCTCTCACAATTACATTTGAAATCATAATGACAGATTACAGGAAATGAACGTATGGACAGGGTGATTTATAAACACTTTTAAACAATGTAACTTTTATCAGTTCTGCTACATCAATCACAAATCTAGTAACAACTATTTTTTGTATATGATACTCTCAAGAGTGGTCAGGACAGGATTTGCTGACAGCCTATCTTAAAAACGGAATTATAAATTGCATTCGCTTTCTGTGCCAAGATAATGGTTCCATACAGATAAGGGAAATCATGCGTTTCTCACAAACAGAAAAGCATAAGCAGAAAACCAAGGAAAACTTTGCTACACACACCAACTGAAAGAGTCTGTCAAATAAACCTAATGCCTGCCACACTTTGATAACAGGTGTGGCTGGGAGGGTTAATCGTAGTTATAGAGCATTTCAGCATTTGCAAGGCATTTTGGTACAACATTTTTGGAATCAAGATTTATAAAATCAATAAAATGTATACTAAATTAATATAAATGACTGACACATTTCTAGTAACCCTTGCCAAGGAGTCAAAGGGAATTAGGAAGTAGGTGTAATTACTAATTAATAAATGAAAACTGGTAAGTTTCTAAGTAGCACTTAGTAGTAGTAGCACTTACTGAGCACTAAGTAGCCAGTAAGACTAAGAAAATAATTACAACTGCACTTACCGATGATGAAACTGAATTTAAAATACCCTTTAAATTTAAAATACAATTCTAGTGGCCTATTTTTTAAAAAATTGTTGAAAAGATGAAAAGCAGTAATAAAAATGGCCTAAAGGCTGAGACAATGTCCTACCTATGGAGCTTCACAAACAGAGAAAACATAGGATTATAGCATTCTGAATACCTTCCCCCAAGAGCAAAAAGCACCTACTGGAAGCCCATTTATATCTATTAATTCTAGAAGGGTATACCTGGAATCGATCCTTGGAAGCTGAAATTGGACAAATTCAAATGAGACACTAGGCACACATTTTTCATGCAAAGCTTGGTTTGGCTTGATAGAAAGGTAAAGTGGATGAACTGGATATACATAGGGTCATTATTTTTAATCCTTTGTCTTTCAACTTCTGTTAACATCTTAAGAATAGGGAAAACCAAGTCTACTGTAGCATCATGCTATGGGTATTCCTGAGAGCTAGAAAGCACCACTGAAGAAATAACAACTGCATCTAGGAATCTCATCCCATAGGGAGGCCTGCAACACAAATATGGGCTATGAATAATCTAAAAAAATTGTTTATGGATTATATTAGGACACACTGTACACATTCCCAAAACATGCAAAAAAAGTCTCACACTGCAGTGCACCATGAATGGGCAACCACTCACTTCTCAAATGCATTATCAGTCATTACCACTGGTAAGAAAACATAGCATTGCAAGCTGTAAATGTGTTGAAAATTCAAGTTACCATTGCATTAGTGCATAATTAAAAAAATCAAGTGACAACCTACATGGTCTAAGTCAGGGGATGTAATAGTGAATTACACATTTTATAAAACTGAATGAAGTTAAATACCTTGTCTGGTTTGCATATAATTATACAGAAGAGGTGGCACACAGGACTAACATTTCTGTCATTATGGGACAACAGTTTCGATAACAGATCAGAATTTCAAAGACTAAAACCCTGAAAGGAGATTACATAGCTGCCTGAATTACTTCCCAAGGGTGAGAACATGAAATGCTGCCTACACTCCATTCCACAAGGACCAGTGCAGTTTGAACCATATGGTAATAACAAGCCTCCAGTACAGCAAAAGTGTTGGTCAATGATTTACAGACCCCTAGGCTTGTTTCTAGAGAACAGAAGTAATCAGAGGGTGAAGGTGCCGATGTACATGGTAAAAAGCAAAACATTTTAGAGAAAATAGGACACAGAGAAAAAAATAAATAGATAACCAAAACCTACAAAACCACAGGAAAATAATTATAATCTACATTTTAATTCTAGCTGATAAAGAGAAGCTCCCAAATCAAAATTTGTAACTCTTGATTTCAGTGGAAGCTGAAATGGCTCTACACTTCCAAATACCGGATCCTACATGTTATGTGTTCAGAAACTCAAGCACATAGTAATGAAAATTGCTTGTGCATATATATATGCATACATATAAAGTCTGCCCTTGCCATAAAACAAGAAAACGCCATGATCCAAGTCTGAATTCATCTCAGACTTTTAGAAGAGAAAAAACTAATTCTCAGTATAGTGTATGTCCACTACTCTAATCACCATTACTAGCTATGGCTCACCAGGGGAACTACTGTGCCAATTAGCCCATAGAAGAAAACAGAACAAAATTAACCATGCTTCTGCAACAGCGAGAAGACAGCATTATTTTAATGGAGCAGTAGAGGGCACCGAAGCATAGTAAAGCTCAAATATTCTGGTGAATAGAAGCTGCCTATAGGTGTTAACATACATACACCATGGACTAGTGGCTAGAACAAGACCTAGGATCCAGACACCTAGCCCATGTCTGATGAGGAACAACTACAAGCATTTGGATAAATAACTTTCTGACTCAGTTTCCCAACCAATAAATGAGATTACGCACAACTAATCCTGACAACACATAAGGCAGGTTTGTTTTTCAAAAGTTATGAGTGATGTAACATTTGCTTAAGTAAACAGGACAGCTGGAGATCGGCTAGTAACTTTTGAGAGCAAGATGCCATTTAGACATCAGATAACATCACTACAATATACTTTTCACTGCTAACATGGATAGACCATACTACAGAATGCAAACCCTATTCTATTTTATATTATACTTTGAATTTTACCACTTCCAATAGTCAAATCACAAGGTCTTGCACATCAAGGCACAAAAGCAAAGCATGTAATGCTTCCTTTGGAGAGCTGCCAAGGGTAGATTGGCCTCATCGCTTTTCTCTCTTGCCTTCAGACATGTCGCAGTAACATCCTCTGCTGTTCCAAGCAGCTGACCATCAACTAAAGGGAAAAATTTAACTCCAGGTGAAATGGTCAATAACCATATAGCTGGAAAAGAAATCTGAAGAAAGTTTTACGAGATAAGTAACCTAGTTGGAGATCAAGAGCTTGGTTATAAACTTTGAAAAGCAACCTTCCTGTCTTCATTTATCTATCTCCAAAAGCTGCTACCACACACACCCCCAAAAAATAATCAAAATGCGAGAACAGCTTGCAGTTGGCCGGTGCTTTTCCATATTAACCCTACATACACAAAGTGTCCTGGTTTAAATATGGCAATATGTTTAAGAAGGGAAGTGCCTAATAGCCTACACAAAAAAAATGCTGAGGAGGAAGACAGATGTTTCTTATTTTCTTTAAACTGTTTTCAACCTTTTTTTATATGCTTTTGTGGGAAAAAAGCGCATGTATATTCCTGTAATGTACAGCAACCTCCCACAGAGACTGGAATCTCACTGGAAATTTCTACCAGTTTATCTGCTACCTAGATTTTGGTTCCATGAACCTGATTCACTTTGGATTAATCTGCATTTTCAGAAAATGAATTATTCTGACATTCATTTTTTCAGCACTCCAATCATGGACTGCTACCCTGTGTTCACCATGAGCAACCCTGGAGCAGAGCTGCTGGGCTGCGAAGACACACTGCTCAGCTTTTATATAGTGGCACAAAACCAGTTTATCCTTAAACGAGGGTAGGTACACAAGCAGTTGTCACCAACTTCGTTATGAGGCCTCACCGGAATAGTAAGAAAACAAGTAGATAGGAGAAAGGCTTTTACACAGAAAAGTCCTGGCTGTTCTATTTTACAGTTTTCATTTTACTCATGCTGCTGGGTCGGGGGAAGACCCAATTCTAGCCCAAAAAAGGAGATTTCTCAAGCAACATACTCAAAGGATAGCTATGTCTGCTCTCTGTCATCCACATCTTACTCTGCAATAATAATGAGGTGAGAGAGATTTGCAGCCTCTTAGACCATACCACTTAAACCGTTTGTAGGTCTTTGGCAAACAACACATTTTTGGGCAAACTGGTAAGGAATAAAGTACCCCGATGGTCTTGCAAGATGGAGAAAACAACTGTTTTCTCTATGTGTGAGGTAGGGGCTGTAATACACTGGTGATGCTTTGCCTGGGAAAGGCTCAGTAAAATAAACCTTTACCAATCCTTCCTGTGTTTGTGCTCTGAGCTACAGATCAGGTACTACATTGTTGAATTAGTTTGCTGCGTATTCCTTTCATTTGACAAGGGTAAACCAGTCCAAAAAAGTGTTTCCTTACTCTGCATATGTCTGGAATATATTATCTTAGTCTCTAATCAAGAAATAAAGACAATGTCAAGAGTAGCATGAATGCAGTTCAAAACAGGCATATTAGCGGGTAAGTTAAAGCAGCACTCCAGAATTAACTATTACTTGATGATTTTTCCTCTCAGATATTCTTTGGTGGCACCAAAGGTCTTGCCTTTGTTTCCTTACTTTCCTGTATCTGAATTATTCTAGAATTCTTGACAGAAACAGAAGGCTGCCACACAGACATTGATTGGGAACACTGTGTAAACCCTCAAGAGGTTGGACTATTGGCAAATGTCACATACCAGCACAGATAGACTCTTTCATGATTCAATAAAAATATTACCATCTTTCCTTTTACATAGTGGAAGGTGGATTTAGACCAGAACAGCATTTTAGTGTCCATTCTTGCTCTCTGAATTCAGTGGAAGAATTCATATTTGGTACAATGTGAAAAAAATCAGAAATTCAGGACACTGAGATACAGTAAAACCAGTCTGATTCCACTTACACAGATAAAAACCTGGAAGACTTATATGTGGAAATACCAAGGAAAGTCAGTGTCAGACCAGACTTCATTAAGCTTGGCTGTAAACTGTAGCACACAAAAAATACATGGTTGTGTTTCAAACTAATGCAGAAAACATTCAGCTTCATTTCTTGTTTTCTTTAATTCAGAATTTTAGCATCTCATTGTCCAGAAAATAGCAAAGGCATACAGTGGTGTGAAGCTACGCTACTCTTGCAAAACAAGTAATAAGTTTTGAAGAACAAATTTATATTTCTAGACACATTTGATATCAAGATGGATACATCTTTTGGATCTCAGGGTTAGATATGGTTACAAATATTTGTTCTTCTTTCTCTGGTACAAGTTACAATTAAACTTCAACATGCCTTTTAACTGTAGACAAGTCTTTAAAGTCACCTCACATATTCTCCAATGTTCCATGTATTTGCATACAATCAGAAAAAAGACAAAACAAATGCTATCTTGCAAAGGCCAGGAAACAACCTAATGCTGTTTCATAAGCAGCATAGCCCCACAAATTTGAAAATAAACTTTTCTGGTTTTATATTTTAAATGTCAATTATTTCCTCTTCTAACAATTTCCCCTTTTTCTGAAACTTCATTTGAGCTTCTGAGACAATTTCCAAAGTTGTTACTAAGCTTTCCTCATTCAGAGGATAAATTGGACAACTACAATATTCAGTTTCCAACAACAAATTAGTTGTACAATTGCCTGTGAAGTCTCTCCATAATTACAATAAGCACGGAGCAAAAACCATTATTTTTTTTTTTTTGGTTTTACAGAGAATATCACTACTCTTCAAAGCATATTTTGGGACTGCATATTTTTAAAACATACATACAAAACATAGTTAATTTCACATTTTCACATATTAGAGTTTACTTGAATTCTAAATAGGCATTTCTTGAGTAAGAATATTTTATTTATAAGAACAGTGCCCTCCTATCTTTCGGGGGGGGCAGGGAGAAACAATCATGGACTTCTAAAAAGCCAACTGCTTTGTATCAAGAACAATGACTCCAAGTTTAATCAGCTGAAAAGGTATATTTCAGAAAGTTGCCTAGCTTTATTCTAATTATGTACAAAAATTGCTGCACATAAGTGGTCCCAATCTGGTTTTGAGCCATTTATGGTAACCCATCAGCCAAAGCCTCAGATGAATGCAAATTATCCACAAGACAGAACACCAGAAGTGGAGATATGAGATTAAAATAACAAACTGGGTTATTTCACTTGTGTGCTGTCAAATAATGCTTCTTCCAGAAGCTTGTTTAAAAGCTGTGCCCTTAAAAATTGCTCTGGGTTATGTTCCTGATGATTTTTGGCACCAAAACCAATGTTTCTCTGTATTAACTTACTAACTATGAATAGAAGTAAATCACCAAGTAAAGGGGAAAAGTTCTTACTACCTATTTTGAAAGTTTATAAACCATGTTGATTCCTTCTCTTGTCTTCTCCCCAGAGACGTTTACTGGAATGGCTGAATTGATTTACTACCTGCGTGAGATCTTAAGGTAGATCCAACTTAGAAACAAACATGAAAGGTATCTTGGTCACATCATATGAACTGCACTTTGAGACAAATGTAGAAAGGTGCTCTCAGCAGAGACAAGAAAGGTTTGAAGAAACTCAAGGGGAGGAAAAAATAACAGTCCTGGCAGAAGGACAGGGGAACTCTTTTGACCTAGTGCTAGTTTCAGAGCAGAGAGCACTTCTTTTACAACACTGGGCTCTTCCCGCTCATCCGCCACTACACAGTATCATTCTGCTAGAAAAAATGGGTCAGCAGGAACAACTACAATGTCATTCTCATCATTAACTATATGTAGGAACAAAGAAAATCAGTGGTATTATATAAAAAGCTGAACTATCTTCCAATGTGAGTGGTGAGAAGATAGAGAACATAAATGCTGAAAAAATTAAACAAGAACAGCACTTTAGTGTCTATGGAAGAGGCAAAGGAGTGTCTGGGTCAAAGTACATCACAGCAAGGCAGTGAGTGATAAAGCTTGCAGAAATAACAGAGGGCCCTGGAATATGATGGTGCCACTGGTTTAAGACTACCAAAAACCTAACCTATACCAGAAAGTCCCCACAAGTTTTGTAACTGACTCCAATGACAGCAAAATTTGTTTCTTAAAAGGAAAAAAAGTAGAAACAGCTGACCCTGGATTTCAGAAGCAGGTGTGATGCATCACTTCAGACAGACAAGAATGAAAAACCTGATGGGGAAAGTTACCTAATTTGCGGGGGGAAGGATGAACAGTTTCATTTCAACTCTATTAAGCATGTTATTTTTTTTCCTCAGCTTGCATATCTGATTCTTAACTTTTAATTAAATAGCCAGAGAAATAAACTTTCCATTCTTCTTTTAAATGCTCCTTTTGGTGAAAATTTACATTACCATTTCTCAGTTACAGTTTTCATAACTTCTTTATTGCTAGAGTTAATTAAAATGAACTTTTATAAGGAGGGTAACTTAATAAAAAGGAATCAGTGTGATAAAAATGTAATTGAAACAAGAACCCTAGGATGGCCAATAGCACAAATTACAAAAACATAAGAACGCTGAGCTAAATTTGGTAAGCTCAACTTCAAGGTGACAGAGCAAACAAAGAACCCACAGTGTCCACAATTTGGGTACAAAAAGCAGTACAAGTGGTACTACAAAATGTTTCCCTCTAATGTATTGAATTACATGTTTGTCATTCCTAATTATTTTTGTCATAGAATATACACACGGAGAAAAGATTTATTAAAGAAAAGTAACCTTACATACACACAAGATCATTCATTCTAATTAAACAGCATTCCAGACAGAAATACGGTTTCAACTATAGACCATTTCATCAACAGAAGATGAAAATAATGCAGATGAAAGGACAACCAGAAATATAGACTCAATTCTACAGTAAGAGCAACATGGGAGTCACTAGTAGGAACAACGGTTTCCTAAGCACAGCAATAATGTGGCTTTTACTCCAGGTATTTCAGCAGCTACCAGCAGCTTATGGAAGGTGTTTGCAGAAAAGATGAGATGCACAGCTCTCCTGCTAAAGGTGCAGTTTGCAGCCTGGCCTGGGGAGAAAGCTAGAGGCAGCTGAGCAGGAAGAGGCACTCTAACTGGGAATAAATCTTATGTGAGCTAGGGCTTCCCCCCTCCAGTATACTCAGTATTTTGTGGTCTTCTGAAAACCCCATCATTTACTAACATGAAAGTAACTACTACAACATGTTTTCAGACATGTTAATTTTAGAAGAGAAACCTGAAATATGATCTCTAGACTCAAAAGCAAAAATAAAGAGTTCCTATATTTCCTTTTTAAGAGTTTCCTGCTCTTATTCAAAAACATCCCTGATTGAGATTAAGTATTGTCCCACCACATCAGAGAGAGGTGAAGACAGCCATGTCAAACAGGGTCTCCTCTGGCACCAAGGTGGCAGAATGATTTCTGTTCAGATCATTCAACAGGCACTGCTTTAATGGGAAGCATGACAGTGCCAGAAACAGTACATTTGCTGGAAGGCACTTCGAGAGTTAAAATAATAAGTGTGCCTTAGAAACACTGATTCTTTTGTCATTGCCACTCAGTTATAATGAATTACTTATCATGTGTCCATTAGCAGCTCTAGCTCCTGCACAACCTGACAGTCGGTCATTCCAGGAGGTACTACTGTAAAGCAGACCAAAGACAGTATTATTTCACAGTAGCTCCTTCCTCCACCAGCTTCAATTAGCTGGGTCACTTTAATGAAAGTTTACGTTGCTTCTCTTGCATCTGGGAGAAAATGCATACAATAATATGGCTAATATACAGGATGGTTTAAACACTGGTGGGTGTTAAAATTTTCAGGCTGTAGTAACAGTGCAGTCTGCATCAATGCCAGGTCCATACCGAAATAATCTTAAAAGGCTATCTTTCCATTTTGCAGTAATTGCTTCTTTGGAATCATTATGGCTCAATATAGCCACCTCTGTGCACAGAGCCTAAACAGTTTTGGATACAGCAGACCTCACAGTTCCTCTTCAGCCATTATGTGGTTGCCTAAACACACTACAATATATCATTAATTCAACCACTTTCACTCTGTAATACCAACCAGGCTTTTCCAAATAACATAAAATAATACATTTGAAAGGATTTAGTTTGTTAGGTTTTAATTGTATCCAAAGTAAGCATTCACTAAAAAAAGCTGTACAAGTTTCAAAGAAATTACACAATATATTGGAAATATATTAAAAATTAAACTGTCAGAAATCCACACTTAAAATTGGTGAAAATCATTTTTAAATACAGTGGAAGACAGACAGCAATGGAAGAAGAACACAAGCCCCTGGCCTGGCCTCCTTGGTAAGCTCAGCTTCGATGCAGAGCACCATTATCAGAGTCAAACAAAAATTCAGGAAGGGAAAAACAGGCATATATTTGGATAAGCTGATAAGGTAGTGAGTAGAACTAAAAAGTCACCTTTTCCACCATATTAACAGCTCTTAAAAGGTTTTAAAAATTTGACTGAAGTTGACCCTCACAGAAACAGATTATTTTTTTCCCTTGTACACCAATAGGTGTGCACAGGTTATGTATGCTTCTCAGCTGATGTCAGCCACACAGCTTTACCAATGCTCACAGACAGGAGGTATCAAGGCAGAGGAGTCGAAGTGCACAGTAACAAAATTACAACTGAAAAAATATTACACCTGCTGACTGTACACAGACTGATGTTATGTCTATACTAGCATCTGTCCTTTGATTTTTTTCCAAAGTCTGGGTAAAATTCTGGAGTTTTCCCTCAGAAAATGCATAATACCAATGCTGACCTCGAGGGTGCACATCCCCAGATTGCAGCCCTATATCTTGGAGGTAAGCTCTGCACAGAAATAAGTAGTATTTTCGCTACGCTTTAAGTGGTACAACACCTACTAATATTTACACTATGCTTTGCGTGGTCTGACAAGTAAGAACGAACACGATGCAGCTCGTAATCGCACACAAGATAGTTTAAGGTTATGGATGTTGGTCTAGCAGAAGTTTACAAAGCCATCGCCACATCAGGGGCAGCTCTTACATTCTAAGACAGTGGAAAAGGCACACTGAGCTGCTCTATAACTCCATCAGCAGCTATCTCCATTGTCAAGTCAACATGTGATCACCAGAACTGACTGACTATCCATCCCCCAAAGGTCTCTGCCTAAAGGGAACTATAAATACACTACAAAGAAAAGCACTACAATATTAATGATCTGGCCTGTCTCCTCCTATTTCCTTGCTTCAACTCTTACCAGGTTCCTCAGGAAGCACAGAGGCTGATGTCATTTCAGCCACAAAAAGAGTACTACGAGGATGTTCAGTTTGGTTCAACCTTAATTTCTGCAACATAATATCTAAACGTAATACAAGCACTCTTTGGCAAAACTCAGTCACACAGTGTTCTGGACTTGGAACATTTTAGGAAGAGTTTATAATAGTAAACTCAGAAAGAAAGCCCAAGGAGCAATGAAACAATAAATAGGGATGGTGCATAGTTTTATGTTATATGTGAAACAATTTGTTTTTACCATAAAAGGGACTTTGCATATAGCTCATAAGGAACTTGCATACAGCCATATTCTCAGATATGCTACAGCCAATAGCAAATTCCCTGCAATCAGAGATGAGTCAAAGGAAAAACGTTATCCAGAACCACGCGCCAACAGACAACCGATTATACATCGGTCCCACAGGCTGTTTTGCAGCCAATTCAAAAGCCAGCACCATCAGAGACAGCCAAAGCAGCAAAACAGTGCCAAGTCAGTGCTATAATTGTTTGTGCCATTAAGCATAAAGAATGCCATTGCTTCCTAATCTTATAGAGAAAAATGTAGCATGGGAATGATGACAATTGCTACATGATAAGTTACTTAGAAAACCCTATACTCTCATTACATCACTGCTCACACATCAGAAAAGGCATGTTAGGGTAGTTTTATTTTTAATTTTAAAGATTTTTTCTTCAATAAGTAATTACATCATGGATGAAGCATAAAAAAAAAAAATCATTTTCATTGATGGTTCCTGCTTTGTTTTCTCCTATGAAGCCACATAACGTTATATATAAAAATAAAGGAGGAGTGAAACATGAGTGCATTTTGTCTAGCCCTGCCTAGTGCTGGGCTCCTAACACAGATACTCCAATCAGCCAGAACAGAAAACCAGTGAAATTCCCTTTCTCCATGCAGTAAAGATACACAAGAATTTTCCACACTATTTATGAAATCACCTGATGAGAGAAGATCTTTTGCCTTCTTTCTGTTCTGTTGTTATTCATACATATTATGGGTGTACTAGTCTATTACACCTGTGTCTAGTGGGAATCAGCAGCCAGAGTGGGAATCTGTTACAGATATCTGTTAGAGTGAGGGTGTGCCTATTAGTGTGCATGCTCTGTGAAGTGAACCAAAAGTGTTACTACATTTTTATACATCTGTGAGTCTAAGACACAGACTAACTATAAACTCTTCTCCAAAGGGAAAGATATGAGACAATTTTAATGCCATAAACTGAAGTCAATTATGTTACCCCACCCTCCACCATAAACAAGGCAAACATAAAAAGAGCAAAGGGTCCTAAAGAGTCTTGGCAAAATTCAAATTTCAAATAGAATATTTGTATATGTATATTTCTTTTAACTTAGCACTCTACAAACTGTCAGATGACATAAAGCACGTAGTCTTGATTCTTCCTTTTAGCATCTAAGGTGATAGAAATCACTATCTCATTCTCTTCCAGTTCTTTCAGGGAATTACAATAACCTCTATTAATATTGAACCAATGACTGGAATAAAAGCCCCTAATCCCTATCACTGTATGAGTCATCCCATACACTAACAAAAACCACCAACAAAAAAACCACAATATTTTTCAGCAATTAGGTGCACTACATGGTTTGGATATTTCTCCTGTCAGTGTGTTCTATCATCCCTTTGAAAGGTACCACAAATCCTATTCATTTTTTAAAGAATGCATCTTAATTCCTTTCTCTGCAATGTACTTTTATAGGGGTACTAGCATCACAGTTCTCCAAACTCTGTAGTCAATGGACTTCAGAAGAGAAACAGTTTTGCCCTTCTTCTCATACTGTATTGCAGGAAACCCTGTCCACCCTGCTGACTCAGAAAATACGGGTCTGTATCCTTCGATCTTTAATATGAGCTCCCACTGATTTCAATGGACTTTTTCACTCTCTCAAGAGTAGCAACATCCGGCCTATAGTCTGAGAACTCCAGTATTAGCTACCTACCTATATTGCCATAGCATTATTCCTGACCTAGGGGAAGAGGTACCCTATACAGTACATTTCCACTCTTCTTGTGTTAATCTTTATTTCAGCACCTACTTAAATAGAAACGTAGATAAAAGCATTCCATTTTCAAGGAGCAAGAACTACACCTCTTCTCAGACCAAGTGGGGGTAACTACGTACAATCTGAATTATTCAGAAAGGAGAGTCCCCAGTCTGCACTGAATGATCCATGCCTCCTTCCTTTCACTCCAAACTCTTCAGTAACATCCTGTGCTATACGGAGGAATTAAGATTGAATTACATATTTGCAGGCATATGTTGCTGTCTCTGGAAACACAAGGACCAATTTTATGTCCACAACAATATTATTAGCGTTTCATCCTAACTATTTAAAGTAATTTTACAATCAATCATAGGCAGGTTTTCCAAAGGTTATTACCATGGACTTCAGCATTAAGTTCCTCCCTATGAAGTCAGAAAAACAGCAGCTTCGAAGTTATTTGTGTGGTTTTGATACCTTTACCAGTGCTATGCCTCCTACACACTCCATGTACATATGCAAATTATATGCATCTACTCAAACCGATAGCATCACCCAGTGAAAACTACTCAAGCCACTTAACGTAAAGATTATGCATAAATTTCAAGCCACCTTTAAAAGCAAAAAAAGCAGTTGCAAACCCTCCACTGAAACCTCCAGGTCTTTTACATACAAAACGAACTATGTCCCACAGCAGTGCTGCAGATGATCTCAACCGCTGGATTAGAGTTGATGCCTACTGCAACCACCCTCTTCAAACCTGTACTGTGAACATGTACTTGAGAACAGAATCAAATGCCAGGAAGCAAAATGTCAGCCTGTGCAACCTTTCATGCACAGGATGCTGCAACATGGGTGAGCTGGTAGATGCACTCTGCGTTAACTGGCGTTTCCGTTTAGTCTTCAGGATCCATTCTGCTGAACAGAAATCAAGCTGAGCAGCTTTTAGAGGACAGGTCTACAAATGAAAACTATGGCAGTATTTCCTTAACCGTGCTGAGCCTATGCAGATGGAATGTTTCCCCACCTGTACATTTTAAATGGTTACATTGGTTTCTACTGATCTTTCATACCTAAACTTGGTATGCTTCTGTTCACATATCCAAACCTACGATTTTGATTCCTTTGCTTCAAAGAAGAAAATTATTTTCTTCTAAATTCTGAAAGCATTGCATCATATTGCTTATCTAAATTCTTTCATAAATTCAAACATTAGACCTGGCACAATCGCAACATTTATGTTTAATGCTCTTTTAAGCCATAGCTTGTTCATTCTGTTATTTTAGTAGTGTTGTCTCAGTGAAAACTGACTTTACTCCCTCAGTTCTCCATGAACAAAAGCTAACTATTCAAGTTTGTATGATAAGAGAGAACTGTTTTATAAATCAAACTGAAGCCCATTAGTGTGTGCTTTTGAACAAATACACTAACAGCTATTGCTTTGAAGTCCATTAATTCTCATTTTCAAATGAAGCCAGACTATATCCAACTGATAGGGTGCTTTTGGGTTGTGGGTTGTTGTTTTTTTGGGTTTTTTTTTTCCAAAAAATATTACAGAGATAAGAGAAATATTTCATTTTGAAATGAAAAAAGCAATTATATACACTCCTCTTGTAACATTGGATTAAAAACAAGCCCAAAGGCTTGCCTAATAATCCCATGTACGCAATACAGGCTTGCTACTGTGAAAACAGCAGCGAGAAAAGACAGCTCCATTTAGGTTTGTCATGAGCTGGTAACCTTGCAAGAAAGGAAGGACCCTCTAAAAAGCTACCTATAGTCTAGGCAGTGGATTGCACAGATTGCATTCTGGATGTGCCTTGAAAAAAGTTCTTTCATAAAAGGAGTACAAAAACTTTTGGCATTGAAACCACTGCAAACCCTTATAAACTACTTACACATGCACACACATATATATTGTCTCTGGTCTTCCATCAAGGACTTCCAACACAAGCCTGAAATTCACTTAATATCCAAGGAAATTGATATCAACTCCTTTCAAGGATACCTGTACTCTTCAGTTATCAGACCATACCTTGGCTGGAGGGGGTGTGTTAAATGCCACATCTGTTTCTAACTGACACCTAGTACTAATCTGATTTAGTTTCATTAGAAATTCCAATCAAAATACATATGAAATTTTAAAATATCAGTATCAGAAAAGTTAAAGACCTCCCAAGTTCAGTACTCTGCCATTTAGAAACCACAGCATTTCCAGTTTTATAAGCAGCAATACACGTTGAAGTTCAAGCTCTTGTGACATAGCCCATAGAAAAACTTAAAATAATGCAAAAATAGCAAATACACTGAAATCACTTCCAGTTCCTACATTTTTTTGTTTAGTGGGACATACATCTCTTGAACTCTTCACTGGGTGGTGTTCAGAGAAAGGTTTAAATGTCCGGTAATAATGTAAGAGGTCTAGTAACTTGGTGTAGCACCACCCAACCCAGGATCTCACAACACTTCACAAAAGCATTGTCTAATTACACAGAGGAGATACAGATTAACAAATCCTCCCCTACCCCAAACTCCTGCAAGGCCGAAGCATGTTAAGTAGAGTTCGCAGTTGCCTGGGTTTACATTTGGAAAGCTTAGCACTTCTCACGTTACATAGGATCCATACAGTTCTTCTGCATCAATGCATGAGACGGGTCACACTGAACACATGAGGGGAAACTTTGGGCACATCAGGCAACATGACATGAGGAAAGCTGTCTTGGCCCACGAGGTATGCCAAGGCCACAGCACCGGAGTATAGATGGAAATGTCTTTTAGCAACTCCTCCCTGAGAAACAAACCAAAAGCAGCAGAATACGTTGCTCTGGCCCTTCCCCTGCTCAGGGGTCCTGGTGCCAAATGCAAACGAAAGGATCTGCCAGAGCAGCTGTGTCTGGAGTCTGACAGAAGGCCACAGCCCTGCAGTAGCAGTGAACAAGCTCCAGCTGCAATGGAGCACAAGGAGCAGCCAGTTGCAGATTCAACCTGAGTCTGACAGGTCTGCAGGAAACCTTGGACAAAATCAGAGGCGTGAGAATATATCCAGAACTGATGGCTACTTCTGTGCTTTAGCCACAAGAATAGTTTCCTGAAAGAAGCATAATGAATGCACAGCAAATATATATGCGCACATCCCAATATATAAGAGCTATAGATAGATACTATATATATTTGGCTTTAATAATATATCAAAATCTTGGCTTTTGATGCTGTGAGGTAAGGCGTACAGGTGAGATTCTGCACTTGTGCTTTCTTCTCATGCAGTTTGCTGGCAATGATGGGGCAAATTACCCACACCTGTGCAGATCTAACTTTGCTATTGAGCTTTGCACTGACCCCAACAACATATATTTTCACACTAAAAGAAACAAGAGAAATGAGAAATACTGTGATTCACAGTCTGCATGGCACTGCATTCATAACCAGTTTCAGGGGAGCATTTGCATTTCATCCATTATACTGCCTCATATAAGCCAGTACACGTTCACAAATACTTTACACAGGTCTCTGAACCAAGTACGTCAGGTTCCCTATGGATTTGTATAACAAGGCTGAGATCCCACATGGTTTCTCTGATGCCTAATACAGGCTCAACTCATGCTGCAGCCTTTCACACAAGTAAAGGCCATTTGTAGCACTTCTCCATTCCATATAAATGCCTATTTTTACAAACCATAAAGTAATTTAGCATTGTGGGGTCTGTCACACCTCTGTCAAATATGGATGAAATCAGCAAAAAAATAAATTCTTAGGTGACAACTGAGACACAAGCACGTACATACCTTCTTCACAAAGTCTTACTAAGAGACCAGACTGAAAAAGGAGCTAAGCAGTTAGACACAAAAAGTCAGAGAAGTCACCCAAACAGCAAGGGGTAACCCAGTAGTTACCCTGTACATTCAGGGCCACCATCTATGAAAGTCCTGGGCATTATCTGAAAATGTACACACAGGGCATGTTAAACACACTCCTTGTTCAGGCAGCAGATAAAAAGTAGTCATAATAACTGGCTAATTTTTAAGCCGTCCATTTTATGATGGCAAACTCTTATCTCAATTCAGTCAATACTGATTTCTGATCAAATGTGAGTAATCACAGAATGTCCTTAAATGACCTTATCTACAAAGTGAAGATGTCTAAGGTTGTGCAGAGGAGCTCTGCTACTTGTGTCAAGTGGATCATCCCTTTTTCATCTGGAAGGGTGAATGTTCTGCATGCCAGAAAGTTTCTGAATCAGTTAAAAAACAATAAGTATTTCCAACAAAAAATTACAAATGTTATTTTAACAACTATAAGGATATAGTAAGGCATTAAGAGTCATAAAAACTTATTTTCATAGGATTCTCTGCTTAGCAGAAATGTGGAATACTAAAAGTCACTTCCCATAACTAGTCAAGAGTTGTATGAGGGCAACTGACTGGCAATACCTCTAAAATAAACGGAGGGCTTTTTGCTTCCATGCTTTTGTTTTACCTTTTATCTCACCTACGATTTTATGCCAAAATACCGTTGGGTAAAGTAGAAATAACGACTCAGGCACAGGACATACCTGTCTGGTAATTCTGCATGAATGCCTATCACTATTGTCCTGCACAGTGTTATGAAGGACCCCTTCCACACCAGAAAACCAGTTCAGTATTTGTCACCAAAGAAAGAACAGCCTTTTGCTATGAGACAAAGCCATTGTCCATGCTCCAGTGAGTTTGTCTCAGTAAAAGCATTTGAGCAGTTACAATCACTCTCCACAAAACGTCAGGCCCAGCTGACAAACAGTTAAGCTTTAATACCTCCCAGCTATTAGTGTCACCCTCCCACCTGAAGCCTGACACTTAACTGCACATTAGAGAGACAAAAACAGGTCTGCAGACTCTCTGGATAAAAACCCTAGGCTTAAGGGAAATATGAAATTCAAACATACAATACATGAGGGCAGAAGATTTAAAAGTACACAGCTTACAACTGATAACAGACCTTTCATGCTACTACACCCAGATACTTCAAAAAGTAACATGTAAACTAAGGAGTTTAATTGCACTGGAAATCAGCAGTGCCCCACTCTTCTTCAACATGAATCCAGTCTCAGAGGCAGAATTGAGTTAAAGTGAATCTACAATCTCCTGCTTTTCTAGAATCCTAAGGGCACAATCCTGTAATCACTATGCACATGAAAGTCTCAGTGCAACAGCCTGCAACATGAGCTATAAAATATCACATCTTTATGTAAAGAAAAAGAGAGCTATTTCATGATTTCAAATGAGACTCATTGAAAGACTCATTGACTCGGTAGAAGAATTCCCACAGTGAAATCCCAATGTTTTTGCTTCCAATAGTTTTGGACCAGATATTTAAGCAGAAAATGGAACGGCAGACAAAAGAACAGAGGTGGACAGAAGGACGAAGAGGGTAGATCTGCCATAATACCATGCTTACTGACAACTGGGATTAAATTTTAATACATTATACACATTCTCAAAAACCTTCCCTTTTTTATTGCTCACCTATTTTTGCATCTCTTGTGTGACCTTTAAAGAGTAAACCAGAACATTTGCTTGATCTGCAACAATGATCTTTCAACATGGTGGCCAAGAATTTACCAATCAGGAGGTTCAGAAGTTGAGTTTCATTAATATTTCCTATTCCATCCAGGCAATAAGAGAAAGTAATTGATACCTTCACTTGTCACACAAAAAATGAATGGTTTCAAGCAATTTTCATTTAAGAAAATATATCCTCTGGACAATACTTAAAACAGCAGGAACCATCCTAGTGTAAGCATATAAACCTATAAAGTTACAGGGCTATTGCCAAACCAACTTGAATAGTACATGGATGCATATGCATTACTGCTTATTGACAAAAAACGGCTGGAAATTTTCTTCATCTCTGCACGTCATATATGAAACATTGGGTTAATGGAAGGAATTTTATTTTAAACAAAGGTTAATAACTATAAAGGTTGCTATGAAGAATTATTGTAACAAGGAAAAAAATCTGAATGACCAATGCACAAATAGTTCAAGTAATACAGGCTAGAAAATGTCCCTGAATCTACTGTTAATTTCATATACTAGTTACTAAATATTTATCAAAGCACACAAAATACCATATGCATAAACTAGTTTAACATTGAAGAGGTACCACTTCTGACTGCCAATATGTCGAAAAACTCAAAATGCATATATGACCAGATGGCATGTATTTTCCCACAACTGGTACTTCATAAAATGCAGTTCTGAAACGAAGCTCCTGAGGCTCCAAATACCAACTTGCAGCAGCATCACATTTCTATACATGACTGTGTATCGTAATGAATTACATTGGTTTGTTCCCCCACTCAATATTCCTGTTGGGCAGCTACTTCAGGACCTTACTCACAAGATGGCTAGAACCCCCACTCTAACTTCCATAGTAAGATTAACTGAAGGCCAATACACTTACTGGTGTGCTCACATTCCTAGAATACCACTGCTACTCCTTTTCTAGCTTCATGCAGTGACAGGCTGCAATCATATGTCAGCATCACCTTTTCTCAGCCAGTATAAAAGAAACCTGTTATAAAATAAGCTGTCTATTCCCTGACCACACTGATAAAACTTTCTGATTTTTTCTGAACATTATTTTCCACATTAGACCTCAGCAGTACTAGTAAGTTAGAATCGAGTTTTACATTGCCTTGTCTCCATCTATGAGCTCCAAGAGGTTTTTGCTGGTCGCCCCTACATGCATGACAATGCATTTTATTCTCTTATTCCCATCTTCAAGGTCATCCAGTTATTACTGTATTGTTCTCATACTCCTCTGTGTTGACAGCTCCTCCCAACTTTATCTTATCATAAAGTGTAATGATCCCAATCCTAATCTTTTTTTTGTCCTGGTCATTAATGAAACATTAAGCAGTTCTAGTCCCAGGAGTGACTACTCTGTGTGTAACCTTTCTCCAGACCAGTATTCCTCTTTCAGCACCATCAGTTATCTTCCTCTCCCATTCCTTATTCATTTCCCACTTCACACACCAGACTACATCTCCTCTAAGTTAATTTCCAGTATGGCATTACATCAAATAGCTTTACCAAAGTCCAGATAAATGAGGTCTCTGTATTCCCCTCATTTGAGGGAAAAAAAACTGATCAAAGAAAGGTATAAAAGGAGTTAGGATAGGTTTGATCTCCCAGATAAATCAGTTTTCTTCAGTTTTCCATTTACCTTTATGTTATTAATTATTCCTTCCTCAAAATGCATTCCAAACCTTACACACTTAAGATCAGACAGACATGCTCACAGTTTCCTGGCTCTTTCCCTACTATATATTTCAGTACTACATTAGCTATTCCCTAGCCACTTGGTACCACCCTTGTTTTGACAGACTTGTTAAGAATTTCTGCTATCAGAGCATGATTTCACGTGCAGTTCTTTCGAAGTCCTATACGAAATTCTTATCAGATCCCTCCTGACATAACTGTATTGAGGTTCTAAGTTTCACTGCCTTCTTGAATATAATACATAATTATCAGCCCTTGAAGAGTATATATCATAAACTGGTAAAATTCCCTTTACAGAGTAGTTTACATGATTGCTAGCAGCATTGCTTAATTTAAAAATAAACACATATTCCTTAATAAACAAGATAGTGTTTTCATTTCGAAATAGTATCATCTACATGAGTGTGCAATGAATACAAAGGGGCATACATAAACACTTTCTGTCATTGTAGAGACAAACCACGTAGCTCTAAAACCATTATATTCATATTGTATTTACTATAGAAGTTACATAGAGAGTTGTTGTATGGAAGAGTAAACCCTTCTGTTGCTGGCACTAATATTTCATACTCAAAGTATATATGTTATAAAATCTTATACAAAATGGTCATTAATAGATAAAGTTGACAATAACCATAGGTTTCTTCTAGAAAGTGTACAGCTGTTTTAACATTATTAAATTCCAACCAAGAACCAAGCACATCCTTCTTTTTCAGTCTGGAAGTACTCCTCCAACTAAATGTACACTATTTATGTAAAGTAATATCTACTCCATATGGTTTAACTTAATTCACATAATCTCTTGCTGCACAGATAACAGGGACATAGTAGGTTTGGTCTCTAATACAAGCACAGGACCAGACCCCAAACATATAAACGCTTATGAAAACAGCTAGCAGTCTTAGAGTTGTTGTCAGAGCCTCCCCTCCCATTTCCTATCTCACTATTTTTTTTGTTTGTTTCCATCAGATTATACCAGTTTTAAATTAACAGATAGCAATGTGAGACTGGGTAATACGTTACTCTAAAGAAGTCACACAAGACTGTGGTGTTAACATCATGTAATGCCTTAACGTAATGTTTAGTTTAGGTGGCTCCTTTGTTGTTCTAAATATGCATTATTTATAGTTTGGGAAAAGTGAAAGTTATCTTAATAGAAAAACAACTGTCTGGGATTGGGGAGACTTATTGGGCTGCTTGAGTGCTTGGAGACTTGCCTGTGAAAGCGTGGATAGAAGAGTAGAAGAATCAGGGAAGGGCTAAGATCAAAACAGACGATAGTGGCAACTCCAAAAGCAAAGTAACATTCAAGATATTCAGTTTGAGTAATTTTGAGTCAACTGTAAATATTCTATAACAAATCTATACACAGAAAAGTGAAAAGTGAGCATGTTGGCTAACAATCCATAGGGAGTCTGGATCTCTGCAGAGTACTACTAGATAGAAAATATTGTAATGACAGATAATACAGAAGTGGGATCATACCAACAGGAAAAATAAAAAAAAAAGCCAAAGCAATCACTTCACAATCTGTGATAGAAAGCACTGAATTCCTCTCACAAGAATACCTGTACTTTCAAAGTATGTTACTTTGCAAGTACCACCTAGAATTTGACTGTGATACTATTATTTTGCATACCAGAATAAAGCAGTAGATATTAATAGTGATTTTGCTGGCTATCCCCAAACTCACAAAGACAGCAAGTTTGGCTGAGCACAAGAAAGGGCAAGGAGGAGACAGTCACAAGATTTGTAATGGTAATCACTCCTTTTTTCTGTTTTCCTACATATAACAACTAAACATTTCTATCTTGTTAGTATTGTCATGGAATGAACAGCCTATACTGTTTTTGTTTTGCATGATATCAGCCTCTTAAGTTTCAGTTGCACTACATGCACACATAACTGCACCACACACAGAAGTTGTAAGATTTTGTTGACATCCCCACCAGCTAAACAGCAATTAGTGACACTACCCCACAGACAAACCAGCTTTTTTTCATTGTCAGTTGCACTCATTTCAGATCTGCCTTTCCCACCTCCAAATCTAAACTGCTACCAAAGAGCAGCTGCAAAAGTCATCTAGCCTCCCACTCTAGGTCCATCTCCTCCTAGATTCTGCTGGTCTCCTGCCAAATCATATTCAGGTACCTTGTCTTCACCTGTAAGATCTTGCATAGTAATAAATAATATAGAAATAACCACAATGTGCTGAGGAATTATCAAGCAAGTCATTTTTTAAAAAACAGAGGAATAAGACCTCACATTACACCCTGCTCCATAACTTACAGCCCTGTCACATTTCACACCCTCCTCCACTTCACACTCCCTTGCCACAACCCTGTGATTTGCATGTAAGAAGTGCAGTTCAACAGACTCCCTCCTGCTCCAGCAACCTACAGGAAAGATGCAGATCAGAGAGAAAAGGTCGTAGTACTGGGAAACAGTAAGGGATCATGTGCAGAACAGCACAGCCCCTTCCCAGAGGTGCTTCAGCAAACTCTCTCCCTGTGCCCTGTGCCATAGTCTGGCCCCAGTCACATGAACTGATTTGCCATGGCAGGACTAGACACACAGACTAGAGCCTTTTCTGAGCTGCGATGCAAATCATATGCAATGGTCACCTTATATTGGGATACAAAAAGGCAATGCAAAGGTAGAGGGACTTGCAAGCATACTGTTTGACTGGTGTAGCTGCAAGACTGCAAACAGAAAACAGCTTCAGCTCATTTTTTTGACCTTGCATTACCATGTTCGGAGCTCTTGTGAGCAGGTGGCTCTACACTGATCCCTGCCTGCAGTTTTGCTGGGCTTGTCTAGCAACACATTTAATTACAGTTTGGAGATTAGACGCTCAGAAGATTAACTAAACCCTAAATAGAAAAAAAAGAGGCTTTCTGAGACATAAATCTTGCAAGTATGGTTCCATACAGAACAAGTCCAGATTCCTGAATAGTTTATGATTCTGTAAAATCTTCACTGTAAAAGACTGCATATACTTAAAATTTGCAAAGGTAGCAGCTTAAGTTATTTCTAGTCAGCTCATAAAAATCTGTCTTTAGCACTTTTTTTTTCCTTAAGAAAAAAGAAAGAAACCCAGACATACTCTAAGCTTCGTGAAAAGATAAGATCCTGGATGTAATACCAATATGACTTCACCCTTTATTTTGTAAGGGTTCAAAACAATACTAGATGAAAGTTTATATATAAGCATAAGGGATCTGCCAAAATGAAAGTAAAAACCCAGCAAATTGTATTTCAGACACCTTGACATATTACGCACCACGCATGCTGTCAGCTTCACTGTCCTTTCCTTTGCTGTAGGCCGAATGCTTGAATACCAATCTTATTAAACTACAACTCTGAATTTATCCACTATATATAACATTCCAGATGTCGTACCAGCTGGGAACAGGCCCTTAGGCCATCTTTGGTTGATCTCTTAGTCGCTTTCCAGCTTTTGCCAGGCATTCATCCAAAAATATGAAGGAAAGTGCTAAAAACAGATGTCAGAGTTAATGGGTTTTTTTCTTCATGGTAGGAAATACAGAAAACTTGCACCCTACACCTATTCTATGAAATATGAATGTTGTCAACAAACCGTAAGTTAATTTTAAATTAAATCATAACGTAGCAAAGTTAATTCATACACTATTTTTCTGACAACAGGCCAGCCTCCATCAGTCTGTTCTTTGAAAATACTACGCGGTCATTTGGATTTTTTCATTAAGTTGGAAAATCGTCTGATGTCGTCAATCTGCAAAAATGGTTTCAAGTCCCTCATTTAAGAAAAAGTAATGTTTAAAATGTAAACTAGACTGATTGCAATTCATGGTAAGCTTTATGACAACGCTGGAGTAATGGGAGTTATTAAGTCGGTACACATCTGAGCTATGAAAGGGAAAGACCTGTTGGCCCCATCATATTACACAAATGATTTCAGCTTCCACTCACTGCAATATGAACAGGAGATGTTCAGATCTTCCCAAGAGGTGCTCTCTCTTTGGGGTTTTATAGAAGTATAAGCATGGAATTTCAAAGAACAGGGCTGGAAACGAGGTCCCGATCCTGCCAACACATTTGCACATGTGCATCTTTACTTATGTGGGTAGTTCACTGACGTAGATGGGAGTCCTCACAAGAATTAAGTTATGCATGTGCCTAAGTGTTTGGACCCTAGACTGTAAGGTCTGTGCAAGAGAGGTCATCTATCCTATCTGCTTAGACAGTGTTCCAAATTCTCTGTCTGTGCTGACCAAAATATTAGCAAACATATGTAGAACTAATTCTCAGAAAGACTTCACGGGGCTGCCAGCAAAACCTCCTGCGGTATGCAGTACCTTGGTCACTCACACAGCAAAGTACAGGAGATAATTTCAATCACAACTTTATCTTAGAAGTATGATGATCTTTTGACATTCTAAAGACAACCTTTTTAAAATAGGCAACAGTCTTCATTAAAAGGAAGTCACTTAACTGCATAGAAAATGGACTATTCATAAGAAATATTTTCACCCTCCTTTGCCTCACATTCATTAGAATGCAGAGCTGAAAATATGAGAAAAACAGACTATCTTATAGCCTCAATATTGAAGGAGCAGGAGAAGAATGAACATTAACTGGCAAGTTCATTGTGAAGTATAAAAATATCTGCAAAAAGACAAAATCTTTTTCAAATGAAATAAAAAGAGCAGGGCAAGTTTAAAACTTAGCCCCAGTACTTAAATATGATATTTAGGACATAATTCTGATTCATACATTAGAGTGCAATATTACCCTAATGCAAGTAGCTACCACTGAAGCCAGCATTCAAAGGTGGTAAAATGTAATGGTTTATAGTCTGATATTTGAACGTACTTTATATCAGCTATTAGTAACATCAAAAAAACATTCAAGACAGTGCACTGCATTTCTTGTAAGTAAAACTGATGCATTGTAAGTCTTTTTTTTTAAATGGTATAACAAAAAGTAGTATTTTGGCATATGTTGTATTGATGTTATGAGGCATTATATGAGCTGTCTGAAAAAGCACAGCTAGTTTCTTCAGATTTACAACATATGAAACCATAACATTTCCACAAAAGATCATTGACCTATATGCTACATTTCTAAGGAAACATGCATATTTTTAGGAAAGATGTGGCATAAGAGTGGAGTAGTAAACCACATTTGATCAATATTTTGTGACATAAGTACAATTAATGAAACATCAAATACTTTAAAAACAGAATTCATACCAGCATTTATGGTGTGTGAATAGGTTCATTTGTATAAATCACAGATAATTCTGTGATTCTCACTAAATCTGCTAGCAGTTGGTTCAAATTATCAAAGTTTACTACACAGCAAGTTTTCACACATCTTTTTGACACCAGATTTGGCAAAAACAAATTTTGAACTTCTCTCTGCTGAATACAATGATGCTCATGCTTTGTAGCATCTATCCCATTTTCCAGTATTGCCATTGTCTAACACTCTACAGCATTCTCTACAGTATTTCTTCTGGGGTATCTGAACCCAATCTGCCTGAAATCAATGGCAAATCTCTTTTTGCATTAAAAATTAAGGCCTGATCCAAAGTCTACTGAAATTACTATGATTTTTGGACCAAAGCTTAAATAAGCAGGTAAAGGAGAACATATCTTGTATTTACAATTGCAACCATCTCCTAAGAGTTATTTTAAAAGCTACAACATCCTATATCATACAGAAGCATATTACTACTAATTTGTCTCACCCATATGCAGATACTCTAGTTTGCTTCATGAACCTGCAAATCAGCTAAAGGTTTGGTGCCTTTTTTAAAGTCCTTCTCTTATACAACATAAAATTCAAACTGAAGAAAGGCTTATACCGTCATAGCACTAAAATGCTTCATTCTATAGCACAGTAACACAAACAAATAAATTCATTTTACTAGTAATAAGGTGTTTTTATAATGCTAGATTACACAGGCTCAAGTGGCAAGAGCTCATTTTACAGTGTCAGAGTATTAAAAAATGTCGAGGTTCTTTCCACTTCTCAGAGGTGTGACTACCACTCCTAAACCAAGAATCAGCTTAGCAGTTGCCAGTCTATAGGAAGGCGGGGGGGACATGGGGATGTGACAACAGCAAAAAGGAATGTTTGATTTGCCAATCATCCACAAAATGTGGGACCTACAATTTGTGTCAAGTACATTAAAGTACCGAGGGACAACGTTCAAGTACAGCATTACTCTTTCCAAAGACCATGCTAAACACTCAACCAAAGCATTGAGCACCTTCAACCATGGCCTCAAATCACATGCAAGCATTTAATTATGTAAATAGTTTCAGACATGCAAAAAGATCTGTTGACGTTCATAGGACATCCTGTGTGCTGGAAGTTGCACCCAAAGCTTCAGTGGTTTCCTAGGGGTAATGGTTTTAAAGGGATTAGAAAATAAGCAATACCTTTTCAGCTATGGGCCAAAAGAAAAGCAAGTAACTTCCCCACATAAAACACAGGACAGTTTTCTTTCACAACATGAAAGAATGGAATGAATAACGAATTCCATATATATTTATTTTTTTCTATGGTACAAAACAAACTCCCAGTTCTGTTACTAAAAAACATGGTCATCCTCTGTACCCTTAAACCAAGTGCTGATAAGCCTCCAAGCCTAGGCTCAGCAACAATGCTGAAGTTACACAGCAACCTGACCTTTGAAACACACTGCACGAGGATGCTTAATTAGGGATTACAGCTACTTCCATCTCTCTGCAATCTGCACGTACTCCTTTTCTTTTAAAGCCAAACTGATTCTGAAGATAATTTCTTATGTTATTTCTTCTATATTATTAACATTATTATATTAACATTATATCTATATGTTCTGATCCTGAATCTCAGCCATTCTTGCCCATCGTATGACCTGCCCTTCAAATCAGTTCTGCTTTCTGTAACAAAAAAAAAGTGAATAATGGCATTTTCTTCTGTTCAGAAATGTTTGACCTTCTTCCTTTTCATCAATCATTACATAAATTTAACCAAATAACAAGGGCATAAATCCCCTTCGCAAACTGAGACAGTTGTTTATAAAATAGCATAAAGATTCCAGTCTCTAAAGGAGAAGGGCTCCTGCCCTTCCTGGCCATGCTGCAGCCAGGTCACTTATCTACATCACATAAACACACTTTTATTGAATTAGATATCAGAAAAAGAGTTGCTGAAAGCTGGGAAATAGAAGAGACATTCTCCTTATTTTGTCATTATATCAGCAGCACATTATTAATGTGTGTTGTGAAGCCTGGTACAGTTTGTTTCACATTAGGAGCATTAAAATGCTTCAGATCTTACAGTATCACAACCTGTAACACTTTCTAAGCTCTGAAAATAATAAATACAGTTGTCAGCGGTGATCCTCTCAAGAACCTACATTTACCATTTTTACTGTTACTGTCAAAGTTGGTAATTAATGTATGTCATTTTCTTCCTTGTGAGCAAATAGCTTTTGAAGTCTAATAGTTAGTAGAAATAAATCAGGTTTACTGGCAATGCTGACAGTTATTTTGAAATAGTGCAAAGTGAAATAACTGTTTGAAGTGGTAAAGAGATTGTTCTTTAGCTGTCCCAAGGCTGGTTCATTACGCAAGTGCTAATGATATCAAGCCCCATTTTAACTGTTTCTAGAAACAAGGCCAAGATATGCAGATTTTCAAAAGAAAGCTTTTCACTGCATCTTCCACATTAGTGGCATACAAACTGGAAGCAATTTATGGTCAAGCGTACCTCCACTAAAAAAGGTCATTGTGACATCCAACCCGTACTATAAATCTGTTTTCCACGCTGGACAGGCCTGAAAGAATGACTGTCAAGGATGTGAGGGATGCTATTCACATGCTCTACAATGTAAATTCCATTTAAATTACCCACTGCCTTGCAAAACAATAGAATTCTATCAGGAACACCTTACCTAGAATGATTCATTTTATCAAGCAAGTATTTTACTCAGCATTATTTCAGAGCCAATATAAACTGAAGTTTCTTTTATTTTTGCATAAAGGCTTTCCATGCTAGGAGAGAGAAGCTGCTATAAACTCTCATGGGTGTTTTAATGTTATCTGTGGCAGACACAGTACAGAAGAAAAAAATCCAATTAATCACACTCATCCCTCATGAAAAATTTTGCAATACAGCAATTTTATCTTCTAATTTGTGCAAAACTTCTCAAGCTGTTTAGATCTTTTGTCAAGTTCAACAAATTTACCTGTGTTATTGAAAAACTAAATACAATGTGTTCTGGTCTTGACTGAGACCAGTGAAGAGACATAAAATATGTCTTTTCTATTAAAAAATATATTTGCGTTGTGTGAAGAAATTGATTAATTCACTGCTGAGTTTTATCAGCCTAAAACATCCTCTCTTCCATGTACATCTGAAGAATGGCTTTCCAGTTCCAAGTGTTGTGTTACTTATAGTACTTGAAATACATCTTTTTGATTTAGAAGCACTTCTCTGCTCTATCTCAATGAACTCTTATTGATAGATGATAGCAGTGGTGCGTCAGAGCTGTGTAAGCATGGGTTCATTTCTGCTACCTCCAGACCTTTCAGTCTTAATTTAGAAGTATGAAGCTAAGTCTTTATCAATGTCAAAATTCTTGGGTAAGTACATGTGCCAACTGCTGGGGGTGCACTGGGGGCATGAGAAGGTCAGTGGTAAATTCACATTACACTGTATCAGCCTCTCAGGATTTAATCATTGGTCTCCAGTAAAGAATGTCAAATGAATGTCTAGTCTGTATATTGTTAATTCATTTCATCGGGTGTCTTGTTACTAGTTCAATGTAGCAGAATTGAGTTAAAGATTTTACAGTAGAATATTTGCCCAAGTACACATGCTTCTGTCAGCTCCAGGGGAGGAGGAAGACCTTAAATCTATCGCTAGGAACCAAGAACTGTAGCTGGGAAAACTCTAAACTGAAAACCTCAGAACATGAAACACTGAACATGAATTTAAAAAATTTAGTCCTTTATGAAAAATGTGCATGGCAGAGACACTCACTATACAAACAAAGCACTTTGTTCTGGTACAGACCAAGATTTTCTTTTGATATAGACCAACCTCAAACGGAAGAAGCATGCAATTGTGGCCCCAAAGATATGTCCAAGAAAAAGGAAGAAAATAAGTATATCAGAAAGTAGTATGTTTTTATAATTAAGTTCTATGTTGCATTAGTAGAAAAGATACTCCTGATCATTATCAGTCCCTACAAACAGGTATTTCCTCTAACCTGAATCTTCTTTCTACCCAGGTCAGTGGTCTCAGTCATGTAGTGTCCAAGCTGCCCTCAATGCCACTTGAAGCAGGGGTATGTAGCAAAGCTTTATGCACCCCTGTATAGCCTTTTATCATCCATTAGAGCAGCCTCGGTATCTGTCCATCACCCAGGGGAGCAGAAATAACAAACACGTGAAAGTTTTTGTCCATTCTCCTTTTTACCTTGAGAATTCATTTTGATGGAGCAGCTTGCAAATGAGGGACTGTTTCTGCTACCTGAGAATCCTCTGCCAGCTGCTGAGGCCAATATTATCACAGCCCCAGAAGGACTAAGGATCCAGGCCAGTGAGTTCTACCATGGAGTTCAGCGGCTTAGGATTACAGCCTCATAGTAGGTATTTTATTCAAATTGAAATGATATAAAATGTGTTTTCTGCAGAAATTGTATTATTACAGATTCCATGTGAAGGCACTTATCCTGCACAAACTGAAGACCTGCTGGCTTCTGTAAGTATGATTTACATGCAGAGACCTTTGGCAGGGTTGGGACTAATGCAGTAATGCAAAACAAGAAAGTCTGTAATTCTTAGCATGCAGAAAAATGTACTGCACACAGCACTTCCACTATTTTCTCTGAACAACAAACCCCCAAGCTTAAAACGTTAGCTGGTGCTTTGAAAAGTGCCAGTTCCCCCATTCAGTTTGGCAATAAACAAAAGCATGTTAAAAATTTTCAGTTCACTAAGCAATCTATCATGCACAAGAATATATCATTAATGATATAATTACTCATGCATATGCTAGTCACATTTTTTCCACCAAACAAATAGCCTAAACAAAAGTATTGTTTGAATAGGATCATGCTTGACTTAGGCAGTACCAGTCTCTGTAAGACTAGTTTTGCCTGAAATTCTAAGTGGTTTTCATTTGCTCTTAATCCCTGCCTCCTTTCCCCGTGCCTCCCACTCCAAATCAGAAACACATTTCACTTGATTATGAAGCTAATTTTCTTATCCAAGTAATATTAAAAAAAACAAAAACAAAACAAAACCAACCAAAAACAAAAAAAAATCCACACACACTCTAATCTACTTAAAGAGGTCCAAATTAAACCTGCAAACAAAAAAGAAAGGTACTAAAAAATAACCAAAAGAATTAAAAATATTGGAGAGCACCTAACATCACCTTCAGTCAAATTTCCACAAAAAAACCCAAACGGTGCATTTTATCTTCACACAGCCTTACAAACACACTGCTCCAAACTCCTTGAACATGATTTAAAAACCCTTATTAACCTCTGTAGGATTAGTACAGAGTAACACAAACCTGACCTCGTAATTTGTTACTTACACAAGATGTTCCAGCTAAGAGAATGGAACTGCTTGCAGTATTCAAGTCAGTGGAATTTGCATTATTCTAATATCAGTACACTGGCTGAGTAAGGACTGCACGACCGTTCCTTTACTCATCTGAAGAGGAATATTTCTAACATAATGCTGAAATTCAGGTAGTCAAGTATTAGCAGTTGCACCTCTGATGCTTAGATAAAATTAAGTTTGTCACAAACTTAATTTGTTAACACAAATGAAACTATCAGGAGAGTTTGCTGGTGAAGAGGAATCTTTAGATGAAAAGCTAGACATTGAAATTCATGATATTAAGTCTTTTTAATAGTTCTGAATGCTTCTTCAGCATCAACAAAAATGTCATGTCACAGTATAACACAAGTTTCTGGCTCCTTCTCAAACAGCCAGTGCTGGAGCTTTATGCACTTGGATAGCAAGTGCGTCACTAACTACAAAACTTACTCCTTGGGATTAGAGCTTGTCTTCACCGACGTTTAATTTGAAATAAGTTTGTCCCTTGCACAACTCATCTCCAAGCCCAAAAATTTCTAGCTCCATTTCACTGGTGATTTACATGCAAACTAGCTGGCAATGGAATAAAAAGGCTCAAACAGAGAGCAAGCAGCTGATACTCAAAACCAGGCTGTGACTCACATACAGTTCCAGAGGCAAACCAGGGAGGATGGCAGTCATCTCCAGGTGAAGTGGGGGAAGCAGGTGAGAGAAATTTGGGGAAAATGGCTGTCAGCCCAGCTGGATCCATAAGACAACTTCTGTTCACTTAATAGTTTACTTTATATGATATGAAACACACAACAAACAAACATTCATTGCTATTATAAAAGGGTGGGATAATAGGTTCCATCAGTTCGTTTCTACATTAACTTTTGAAGTCTTTGAGATCCTGGTTTCCACTGCCTTTTTTTTTAATTAACACTTTAAATACCATGCTTCTTCCATCCCTAAAAAAGCAGAAACCAAGCCAGAGTATTTCTCTTTCTGGAGGACAAGGCATGTATCAGAATATTTACCCTCCCAATTTTGGCATTCAGTTTGTAGCAGACTTTTCTAGCAAATTCAGAGAAAGGCTAGTCATTAAAAGAACTGTAACAGCCTCACCCTGTGTATTACAGCTCGCACATCTGGTTGAAAACAGATTCACTGGTTTCTACCCTACCTCTCATAGCTAAACACTCACAAGTCTGAAAGATTTGCTTGGTGGTTTCAAGATGCCCATATTCACCACTCTTCTTGACTGCATTTATTTTAAAAAAGATGTGTTTAGAAACACTCTATTCCTTTGCCAGGATTGAACTACTTAGTGCCATATGTCTAATTCCAGATTCAGGGTGTCCTGAGTTTATACCGGTAAACATCATAAAATTTAGAAGGAGCAAAGTCAACTAGAAAGCTAACTGGTCAAGCAAACATTTTCTCACTGAAAAAAATTATAAAGCCTTTTTCTTTTTTCTGTTCTCCACACCCCTTCCCCCCAAGAGCTTCTCTTTCAGCCAGCCTATCAAAGTAGAAAGGTACTTCAAACATATTCAGCCCAACCAAGTTTTCACTGCTGTCCTTGTTGGTGGTCCGTCATATGGAATGGTTTTAATACTTGGAAGCAATACCTTAAGTGTCAGAAAACAAGAACATTTTATTTCTGCAAGAATGCTTTCCAGTACTACTAGTATTCTGGAAAAGAAAAAAATTCCTTGTAGTAGATTAAAAGGTGAAAAGCCAAAAGAAATCAAAGAAAAGTAGGAAACTATTCCTCATGGCACTGTTCAACTTGTATCTCAACATTGGGGGAAGGGCTATTACTTATATATTTATTTTAAAACTCATTCAAGGATGATGGGGGGAACAACATTTTTTTCTCAGTCTCAGATTTCTAATGGCAAACGAAGTCTTTGGCTATGCATCAATCTATGTGGTACTAAGTTAGATTTAAATTACATTGACTCAGTAGAATTTTAGAAATGTAGTATGCAATGCACTGATGCAAAACATAGCTTGCTGAACAACGCAGGAGCTATAAGAAAATGCTCAATGTAAACATTTCTATGTTTCTGTTCTTCAGAAGCACTTAAAAGTATTTGCTTTGAATCACTGTTTTTCCTTTTTCCCCGAAGATAAAGCAGTAAATGTGTCAAAAGTATAATGCACCATTCTGTCCCGATGTCACCTCAGTGAATGAAGGTGGCAGTATCTCATCAGGTTTTATAAGATATTTTCTTCTACAGTCATATAGGTAGTAAAAAAGATATATTAACTAAATTTTGAAAATATATGGCCAAAGAATTTCATCTGCATGCAATTCTTAAGTACACACATAGCAACTGAATATGCAAAGGGGTTAGTGCAATCCTGTACAAAAATGAGAGCACAGTCCTGCCAGATCAAACCAGAACAAAATGTACTGTCTTGCATGTACAACATGAATCCATGTGTAATTTTGCTGGGCTAGAACAGAGTACAGTGTGTTCCCATTAATATTTACTCATCTTCCATTTCAAACTGTAGACTCGTCTTTTCAGATAGCAAATACTTTTGAATATTTAAGTAACAGCTAGTTCTATTTTACTAAGATTACTTACTAACAAAGGAATGAATGAGCCTGATTAAACTGGCTCCCTGCTTGAAAAATATCACACACAACAGCCAAAGAAAACCCCTTTGAAACATTCCTGTGTTTGGAGGATATAAGGAAACTAATCTTGTATCATGACGATGATGATGCTATATAAAAATAATATCCACCTATCCTAACAAACTGGAGATTTTATTGGCCTGGATATGAGGAGCAGTGCAAGGTGGGGGAAGGGCAACTTGGGAAGATATGGAAGGATGACTTTTCCTGGAAGGGTCTCGTTGGCTAGCCAAAGAACAGCAGTTTTGGCCCACCTTCTTCTCCCAGCCTCATGCCACAGTCTCAGGATCCTCTCATCCCTCTTATCTGTTCTACTTCCTTCCACGAATACAGATGGAGGTACGATCTTCACAGTAGATTGGAAAAGATTGATCTCTCGTTTTGCTAGGGTCAAGGGCACAAGGTTATTGCACTTTTCCAATTTTCAACTAAAACGATGTTAGCTTAGTGTGTACAAGAACACCAGGACTCTGTAGGGATGCCCATAGGACAATTCTGGTGTTCAGACAAAAAAAAAAGAATGTATTTTCCACAGGCCAGCATGCCTTCACAGAGGGGCAAGATACAAAGTGAATTGCTAAAACTGAATTAAGGTATGTGAGAAGATGCTACTGGATTTTTTTAAAATTACATGTCAACCTTCCTGTACCAATTCCACTTCCATGTTGGATACATTAGGCAATTAAAAATGGCCTTTCAATGTGCATACATTCCTGTCCCTTTATTCACCTGCATATCTGTACCACAACTACTGCATACCAAGCCTATGCCTAATAGCTTTCAAAACAATCAAGAAATTATCTTGATGAAGACTGAATGATTTTCACCCTCTGGTTTAAGACTTCCTTCCATTCATAGATTAAATGTCATATGAAAGAGTAGAATGAAACACAGAAAACAAGAAAAAAAAAAAAGAAGTTTTCTGGCTCAGCTTGACCACATGATAAAATTGAGTTTTGTATGAACATTTCAGCAAAAGCATAAGTAAATTATAACTGTACATTATGGCAATCCTGTGATTAATATCTTAGAAAGTTAAGGAGAATAATTTTTCTATTTATTGAAGAATTCTTGTAATTCAGGAAGGTAAACTAGAGATATAGATAAGTTCCCATCTGCATTCAATATATTTATATTTGTTAATAAATAATTCTTAAGGACTGAATTTCCTTTCAGAAGAAATTACAACTAATACAACTGCTTTTATTTTCAACATTCTGATGTTTTAGCACCATTTTCAGTTCCAAGAATTCAAACTTAATTTCATACTAAGTGGCCGCGAAGAGCAGGCTTCAAAGCCCAATCACATTCATGGAAGAACAGAAGCTAACCATATCCCAGGTCCAATTCAGATTCCAATGGAATTAATGGAAAACTTTCCATCACCAAATGGAACTGAGCTTGGAACTTGCTTCTGTATAGAGCTATGCTGGTATCTGAGGTTTTTTGCAGGGGGGATTAATTTTGCTTGGTTTTTTAATCAGCTATGTTATTCGCATAGTCCAAACAGTCTGTTCAAAGACTCAGAGTATCTCTCTGTTATATTTGATTTATCATCTTTAAAATGTTCCATTTAATGGAAACTATTTTGATCAAAGCATATAACCTTTATAGTGATTTTTAACTACTGTCATTAAATGCAGCCTGGTTTGCAGCTGCATTTTTACCAACCTGTAAGTTTTTGCTTTCCCAGGTGTCTGGTCCAAGGGACATCTCATTTAAGTATATTTTCTGTTGATAATCAAGACCCTCTAGTATAGCAAAAGTATGAATTATTGTAAACATATTTAAACTAAATTCAAAATATTTACAGTAGCTCAGCATGCTTTCTACTGCATTTTTTCTGCTTCCTTTTGTCTTCCTAAAAAGATACTCAGTCTAAAGCTTTAACAGACTCATCTCAGTTCTGTTTAGAGTAGTGATGAGCAAACTATTTTTCTCAAAGTAGCTCCTGTAAGGGAACTATTTTTTCAAAACAGAGCTGCCAATCACTTGACAGAACCATACCTTGTGACTACCGGGCAAGTTTGGCTGTTCTCTGACTTTCACAGGGACTGTTTCCTAACAAATTCCCTCCTCTTACATTAAGAAACGTACTGTAAGTGTCTATGAATGTAATTCAGACAGTTTTGATGTGAAGCTCGACTGACTTCTGGAACATATTGTGTTATGAGTAAATTTCCACAGCATGCCACACATTTCCTAGGTTTACTTTAGATCTTTTGCCAAGATTAACAGCATTTCTTTCATGTTGCTTTCTTTACATTTATATCTATATTCCATGTTTAACATAATGTTTCTGTCGGTCTGGAGAAAGCATTAAAGATCTTTAACTTTAAAATACATAATTTGTTGCTTTCTAAACACTCTGCTTCATCCATTATTACACTTTGCATTTGTTTCTTTATAATTCACTCAACCTTCCCTTCTGAAAACTTCATGAACTAATAAAACATGCTGATTTTTCACAAGCTTGGAAATACAAGATCCACCTTATACTGATTTATCCATTAAATAAAACAATTTAGGATAGCTCAAACAATGTACAGAAAGGACAACCACCTCTAATTCTGCACATTTTACAGAACTAACTATAAACATCTATTAACACATCTAAATCAGTTGCTTTTGCCTCTGCTACATTCTATTATTATTTTCCTTACGTGGTTTTAGTTCATTATTTCTACAATTAAATGCCTTAATGTTCCTTTCATATAGTGTGTTATCATTCAATTTGCTGTAAATTTGATGTGCCTTCAACAGGTAACACACACTTTGTATCTCAGAGTTACATGAATGTGACAATCTCTATAATTTTCACATGTGGCATACTGACCTGGTCATCATAACGGTAAGTGAGGAATTGTTCCCCCGTGGTATCCTCAAGAAAACTCCCCTGTGGAGAAAGTGCAAACTCAGGCAAGAAGTATGCACCTTGGGATTGCTCTGCTCTTGTCTGTAAGAGATTCAGAAAGGTCACATTACAGCTACTACAAACACAAAATTTTAAAAAACTCTATGTGTATAACTACAAAGATTAGATATGAACTTCTGAGGGGAAAAAAAAAAAAAAAAAAAGTTATGTGTTTTCAGGCAAGCATTTCTGGCTGGATACTTTGCTACAGTGCTCTGTGACAAGGATATGCCAAATGCTTCCAGGGGTCCAAAACCCAACACGATGCCTCAAATAGCAGAATCATCTAATAAACAAAAAGATACCATCTCTGGCTTATCAACCATCACTGCTGAAAGACACTGTGAAAACCCACTAGAAAAGCAACATTAGGCTACACATTCTTTTTCCTTATACACTTCACTAGACAGTTACTGGCTGCTGCAGATCATAAGCTTTTGATTAAACCAGTATATCAATTCTTACTGGAAGATACAAATACATACAATCATAGAATAACTCGGCTTGGAAAATATCTTGAGAGCTCATCTAGTCCAGCCTTCTCAAAGTAGGGTAACCTATGAAACCATGACGTGGTGAATTATTTTCCCATCCTGCAGGAAGCTATTGCTACAAAGAAATCTGAAGGGAGTGAGGAATGACTGGAGTGAACACCAGGCGGTACATATTAGTTCTGTATGCTATTCACAATTCGTGAACAGCATTTAGGAACAGACTGGGAGAGGAAGAAAGGCCTGTTTCAAGCTACAGAGGAGCTAATTCTGTCAGAATCAGTCAGCACCTCCAGCTGGGCTGTCTGCCACCTGGGCCCCTATTAGACAAATGGCTTTTGCTTAACTGATCTGTGTATGTTCAGTAATCGGAACACACCTGAAACGTGCGAGACAGGCTGAGCGCACATAGGCTGTGGTTACATAGTAGGTCTAAAGCTTCCCAGACATGTAGCACATGCACAGACTCAGAAGTCCTTATTCCTACTACATTGTAACTTTATCCTGAGAAGCTAATTGGCTTGCATACTAGAGAAAATAAGCAATCATCTTTTGAATGCAGAATATTGAGTCCAGCTGTGGTAGGGGGAGAGTGGAAAGGGCAAGGAGTTGAAAATTACCTTCCAAAAGGTTGAAACCTTTCAGGGAAGAAAACAAGCCCTGAAACGTACAAGTTACTGCTGGACATTTCCCAACGAGTCAACTTAATAAATGGGGTTTAATTAAACTGTTTGTTATATTTTGACATATACATAGTAATTTTACATGAAAGCTAGCACTTGCCATTGACCGGTTTCCAGACTGTTGGCTAGAACTGTACCAAATATAGGTGTGTTAATTTCAGTGCCAGATAACTAGAGATTTCAAAAGTAAGCCACATAATTTAACCAGTTTGTGGTGGAAAAGGCAGGCTTTGCAATACCTTCTGCAGTTTCTCTCTTGCAGCAAGCTCATGACATATCATAAAAAGCAGATGAGATGTCATTTGCAGTATGGGTCTGGAGAAGCTTACATTGCTTTTGCTTACTCTTCTGCAAAGAAGAAGCTGTCAGCTTCTCAGACTGTAAACCCCATCATTCATGGCAGTGTTAGATTAGCATACTTGTTTTAAATCAAGCAATCTTCATATAAACTAGAAATAGTTTGCAAAGGACATGTCTAGACTAGGGTAAAAGGTCATATTTTAGCACGCAAGACTGAACAAGATTTTAAAGAGGACTTTTTCATCAGGCCTGCATAAGAGTAATTCATGTTCACATCATGTTATCATGCCATTTCTATAAAGCCTGTTATAACAGTAGTATAACTTGTACGCTTTAGCCATCTGACTTTATTTATGCAGAATTCAATCACAAAATACGGAGAATAAATCTATATTTGATAACAATAGTTTCCCCATAAAGCAACGAAGAGAGGTCCACAGTTATGCTCCACACAGAATCCAAGCTGGCTGTAGCTGACACAGACCTTGTCACGTTGAGTATAACCCAGACGTGAAACTGGCTGACATAATCTGGCATTTTTCCCCACTGGTTTCAATGGGCTATCGATAGATCCTGTGTGAGGGAATATGGCAGTGATGTAATCCTATGATTTCAGCACAGGACTAATGGATAAGAGATATGCATTCTAAGCCTCAAGTGGCCTGGCTTAAAGTACTTAACATTCCTACCTCAGTTTCCCCAGGTGTAAAACACAATTACAACACCAACTGACCTATATTAATGATATATTGTAAAATTCAGTTTATATTTATAAAATACTTTGGAAAAGAATAGTGTTAAGTACTAGCAATTTATAACAATATTTTTGAAAGATCTACCTAATTTACAGACAGAAGATAATCCAAATGACCCCACCACACTTCTTAGATAAATGTATGCATCACACTTTTTCTCTAGTTTCCTATAAAAAAATTGTCAGTAGGATATGTAGCGATTAACTTTCTTGTGTTTCTCATCTTTATAAGCTAAAATTTAAAATATAAATGTCTTTCAACATTCATCAGTATTATGCTTTGAATATAAAAGATGCCAACATTTGAAGCTGAAATAACAATTTAATAAATATGACATGAGAAACTAAGGGCTTCTCAAACACATTGTTTTTGTATTAAAAAATGAGCAGCTAGCCACTAGAGAAGCAGAAGAATGCTTGCTAGATTAATAAGGCAAGCAAAATCTGGCTTCCAAGCATGGAAAAATTCAGTGTAAAAGATGAATGTTTTATTAGGTTACACAGGAGGTTACAATGGAAACTGATCTGCTAACTACAGCAACAGGTACTGCTACCTACCTACTATAACCAAAGGAGGAGTACAGCAAAGCATTTAATCGAAAATAAAAACCTACTAAGAACACACTATGAGTTGTCATGCATACCAATGTTGAAGGCAAGTAATTACAGCTGATAAACAATTCAAATCAAGAAATTAATTAAAAAAATTAAAAAGCAAAGCTTCAAACGCTCAAATAACTCTTGTATCAACTCAAAGTTGCAGAAAAAGTTTTTCCCTTCTAGATATAGGTAGCTTCAAATAACCTGAATGGGTTCAATGCACTTTCATTCATACATTGTTCTGAACACAAAATATACTGTTTCCCCTTAGTACACTTTATTCCCCACTAAGGAACCTACCAATGTTCCTTGTGAAGCTTTTATATTTCTATGGGCACTTCTGCTTAAACAAAATTTGAGTCTGTGGGCTTATAGTATATTTGGGATCATCTCTGAATGACCTGTCCAATCCAATATATGTACATGTTTTAAACTAAAGACTGCAAGTGCAATTTTCAGAAAACAATTACATTTCACACTAGCGTTTTAAGTCTATTTGACAGCCAGTTCAATGTTATTAGCTTTAAGTTAAATGTGTCAAATTACAAGTACACTTAAGATTTAGAACAGGCACTTTAAACCAGCTTTTATGATTTTATTAAGCACATGAAGACAGTAGAAGGTGATAATGTAGCCAAATATAATAATAATCCCTACATAAAATTCATTGAAATTAATATATTCAAGTAGCAAGGAAGTGTGTACTACTCCACTGACAAAGAAGAAAATTTAAAAGTTGGAAACAGATTGGCATTTCAAAATCTTTCTGGGTATCAGTTAATCGGGACATGTAACTTATTAGTCAGAAACTGAAAAAAGTAAGGTCTTCCATTCTACATTATTTTATCTATGTGATCAGGGAGAACTATCCTGATGACGTATGTAAGTTCTAAGAAGCATAAAATGGCACTGTTCTTATTTGAAGTCATGCACTGAGCACAGCTTTGATCTCAGGCTGTGATTGCTTCCTCACTCATCACCCCCCACCTGAGTGCTTAAAGAATAAATTACTCCTCCACTTTCAATTGCAGAAGAAAAAATGAACAGCTTATATCCAAGCCAACAGTTTTTATATCTCCCTCCACAGAGATTTGCATGTTGTCAACTGCTTCCCAATTTCATTGCTTTGTGTACTACTCTGACTGGAAGCATCTGCTTGAGTTGAAGTTGCCGATTTCAGGGATTTTATTTTATGTTATTAGTGAAAGTAAGAGGGATGATTATTGAGTACTTCCCAGCCAATGCTGACATTAGCAGGCAGCATGGTTGAGACTGACTGAATCTGCAGATAATACAGTGTGCATTACTGAATGCCCACATGAACAATATTTGAAGGAGAGGGGCTTATTTTAAAGCAGCTGTAGTCAATCTTACAGACTGAGTATCTCTTAGTGACAGAAGCACAGGAGGTGTGCTGCTGGGATACATCTTCTGGTTCAGTTTGCTCCAAAAGGAATCCCATTAGCACTCTCTGAAACCACTATACAACACAAACTACTTTAACTGCTCTTTTTCCTTGACACCCAGGTTTCATATTAACTATTGCCATCCAACTCACTTGTAATTATCAATCACTGAAATGTAGAGTTTCCCTATGAATAAGAATTACAAATATTAATCATTGGTCATGCCTTCCAAGGTACAGACTAATAATGTCATCCAAGGATTTAAACTGTTACTATAATTTCAGATAAATTAAAAAAATGTGGTTTAGTCTACAGTTCTCAGGGATTATTTCATACAAAGGTTATGACAAAGTTCATCTGAACATCATGATAATATGCCACTATTCTACTTAATCATAGCCACCAGGAGACCAGAAAGTAATTGTTCCATATTTATACATAAACAGCATAAGTGAGCTTTCTGCAAAGTCTGAGTTGTGAAGGTCAAGAAGATGAGAAAGCAGAGACAGAATGCCTCAAAGGAACTGCTTGAACATAATGAGAAATAAAACATTATTGTTTCAGGTAGAGAGGAATTTTAAATTTTAGCATTTCTTGGCACCAAGAAGCACATTTAAAAAAAAAAAAAAAAAAAAAGTAAAACCTGTGCTCTTATGTACACTTCTTAATGCAAATCAGCATTACCTCAGCTTAAATCAGTCATCCCCTAAGCCTGCATGCTTGCTGAAATTTGGACTATAATGACAACAAACAGGTTTGTGTAATGAAGGTTAAAATTTCAAAATTATCTATTTTAAATGCCAAAGATGACAAAATACCATACTCTTCCTGAAACTGCCTCAACAACTTGTTTTTAAAAAGAGGAACAGACAAAAGATAAAGGTCCAGTCAATTAAAGCTTTATAGTTTGGGCAGGATAGTGCAGTTGCACATAAGTAAATTCTATTCAAAATAAAATAAAATAAAAAGACCAGCACAGTGAAGGCAGTTTGCTTCCTATAGTTTTGTGGCTCTTTTATTAGTTCTTGTTGGAAGGGGGAGAATTGGTCAGGGTCTTGAGAGTGTCAGTTTCCAGAATCACTGTTTTAGGGGAAAAGATGGGAAAAGCAGATAAAGCGAGAAAACTATCTCCATTCTTAATGACTCGTAAATACACGTTTGTCAGATTAATATGCATGGCAAGTACAATCATATACCAAAATGTGTGCCTTCTGATTTAATTCAAGTTAAATATCTGTTTAGTAAGCTGCTGTAGCTTATGATTTACACCCCAGGGAAGTAATATACCAGCTAAGTAGCAGTTCGTTTTAATGGATTTTCAAGGACTCCAGTACAAAAAAGATAGAGCATAGCACTCCAGCTTCACCACGACATGAAGCATGTTAGCAGATAAACAAAGTCACATCAGCAGTTCAGAACTTCAGATATCTCCACATCAAGCAATCCTGATGAATAAATATCTAGTAAGACTCAGATTAGCTTTTGTTATGGCAAAGATTCACAAAAACAACTTCCTAATGCTAGACACTCTGAAACATTTAAAGACCCTCAGTTCACTTGAACTGAGTTTCCAGAGAAGCTGCCAGCAGCTGAGCATTTCTGGAGACCAGGCCAATTATTTAATTATTAAACTAAGAGGCCAGCATTTTAAACCATAATTAAACTATAAACATCATTTCTTCTAAAAAAGAAAAAGGACTCAGCTGAACAGATGAAAGCCAAGCACTTCTTCATAAAAGAACCCTGAAACACTCAGCATGACTGTCAGATTTCATCAGGGAAGTCACAAGTGAAACGATGAGACAGCCTGAAAGACTGAAGCAAAAGTCCTTCCAGGAACAGAACTCAAGTGCGTGATTGTTTTTCCATGGTGTGTGCTCTGTATTAAAGGCAAAGTTCTGACCTGTCTGATTTAAGCCCAAATCTAATGATTTTTTCCTCTCATCTCTCATTCTAGACCTATTTAGAGCATGTAGAAATAAAGCAAGCTTAGGAAAATGTGCCTGTAAATTTGAGATACATACAAAGATAAGCAAAAACAATTCCTAAGTATTTTGCATAAGCCACCTATTTATGACATAGTAAAATGCTTTCAGCAAGCAACTTAGAAACTGAAAATTCAGCTATTGTTTGAATAGCATCTACTATTGAAAACTGAATTTAAGCTATAACTACAGTCACATTCATAACTAAGAAAGCCACTGCCTGCATCATGTCTACTGCTCAAACCAAGCCCATCCTGCACCCATTCAAGTACTAGGAGTCATTCCACTGAGTTGAACGTGCTTAAGATGACATCATGAAAACAATAGTGCTCAGTCTAAACCCTTCTTCAAGTTACAGGTTTGTACAACTTAAAGCCAAACACCAAACACAAGAAGGATAATGGAGAGAATTTTGCTTTTAAATTAAGATACTATCTTTCCATCTTTTCAAAAGGGTATCTCTACTAAATTTTTTCTAGATTAAATGCAAATACATTTTCTTTGGCATAGCTTGGGCAGCAGCCCGCAATCAACACATTTGGAAAATCTTTTCCTGTACTTTCTAAAACTTATACTAGTGATTAAGCTTTTGGATATTTATCAACATCTACTTATGTTTTCTCTTGCTATGGTCTGGCTAAAAGATTAAACTTTTCACTGAAAGGCTATAGTAGTATTTAGCCAAAATCTCATTTAGTTTCAAAACCCAGCTTAAATATCAAATGTTTCATATTTCCAAAAGAAATATGAAGCCTGGAGTTTTCCGTCTTCCAATGAAGCTGCTTCTAAACTCTGTGTTAGGCAGATTCTGCCTTCTTTCCAAAGGACTGATGTGATGTGCCTAATATTTGCTTTTAAATGAGCTGCACTAGCAGATGGAATTTGCCCTCAGTGGTATCAGTAGCAAAGTTCCCACCGACATACTTACAGAGTTAGGGCCCAAATACATCTGCAGCAAGACAACATCCCTTGCAGTGTAACACTTACTATTAGGGCTGTGAATTACACTGAATATATTCAATGGTCTTTAGCTTTATATAAATAAGAGCCAAGGTGAAAAATACAGCACTCGGAAGAGATGACACTAGAGCAGTTAATTTCCAATTATTGTCAGAACGTTAGAGACTGTGGCTCAGATTCTGCTGTCAAAATATGCAATGCCCAATTATTTCTTTAAGTCTTTAGTCTAGCCTTAGGGGAATGGGTACAACAATATTTAAAGCCAACATTAAATGCAATTTTATAGCATATAGACAAAACATATACTATAAAATCTGGGTATTACTATTACCACTGAGAGTAAAGTTTCACATACAAAGTGTACAACCCCTTTCTCAAGAACAAGAAAAAAGGGTCACAAAGATATGGATTTACCAGTAGGAAGAGAAGAAACTAGATAACAAAAACCCCTAGTAATTTTAATCCCTGTCCTCTGATTTTGTGTCACAGCAGTGATACTACTTATATTGCCAGTATAGTGGGATGTCTACTTGGTCTCCTTACAGATGCTGAGAAGCTGCATTAAGTATGCCAGTGGTATCAGTGTTGAAAGGCTGAGAGGAGCTGGCAGTATGGTGAGAAGGGACTGTACCTGCTGTATGGAGGGAACGGAATTCATTCTTGAACTCATATCTCCTGTACACACTGCTTGATTATTTGCATTTTTCTGTTTCTTGTTTATGTGTTTTATATAAAGGTCTTGTTCAACAATTTATATTATATAAAGCATTGCCTTACAATAACGTGAAATTCTAACAACTGCTCTGAATGATGAAGGAAGATTCTACCTGCACCTTCTCAGAGGCTTGGTGCTTTGGGGGCAGGGGGATTGGTTGAGTTTTCTTTTTTTTTTTTTAAAGATTGAAGTTTTAAAGTCCTCTTGATGAACACTCCTCTGTGCCTAAACAGTGAAAGGGAAGGAATACCTTGTTAAAAAAAAAAAAACAAAAAACCAAAAAAACCACACAACTGGAAATGAGACAAAATACTATTTCACTAAAACCTCTTTCTAAAGTCTCGCAAGCAAGACAGACATAGATGACTGAAGTCTCTAAAAAGTTGGGGTTTTTTATCCCTTCTTTCACCATATGTTCCACTCTTCCAAACAAAACCCTCTTTCTGTTCTTTATTTAGTAACCTAATAAGTGGTAAAATTCTTATCATAAATCAAGACCTTTCAGCATTATTGAAGCATGTTCTCATGGAACTCTATGTATCTCTTATTCATTGAAAGTTTCTAAGGGTCCTTATGATCTCCATAGCAAAAAATATGCTACAAAAGTGCTTCCAGCATCCTTAGTAAAGAAACCAGGATAATCTGTAGTATTATTTTTTTAAAGTTGTTTTGTGATTTAACCCAGCAGGCAGCTAAACGCCACACAGTCATTCACCCTCTCCCCCATCTCAGCAGGATGGCGGAAAGAATCAGAAAAAAAGGTAAAAATTGTGGGTTCAAATAAAGACAGTTTAATAGGATAGAAAAGGAAGGGAAAATAATAATTATTAAAAGAATATATAAAACAAGTGATGCTCACCACCTACTGACTGACATCCAGCCAGTCCCCAAGCAGCAATCAGCAGCTCCCAGCCAGCTCCCCCCAGTTTTATTGTTCAGCATGACCTCGTATGCTCTGGAATATCCCTTTGGTCAGCTGGGGTGAGCTGTCCTGGCTGCGTTGCCTCTCAGTTTCTTCCACCCCCCAGCCTCCTCACTAGCAGGGCGTGTGAGAAGCTGAAGAGTCCTTGACTGAATATAAGTACTGCTCAGCAACAAAGAAAACATCAGTGTGTTACCAACATTATTCTCATCCTAAATTCAAAACACAGCACTGGACCAGCTATTAGTAAGAAAATTAACTCTGTCCCAGCCAAAACCAGGACCATTTTGTTAAAGTGACCTTTATCATGAACACCATGTGATGAAAGAATTTTTTTGCTAAACTGACAAACTGCTAACAAATACACTCATTTGCAGGAAACAATCTTGCTTGTCTACCTATGGAAATGATTGCATCTCCAGTTAACATACTAGAGGAGATTGGAAGCATAATCTTTGAGAAGCAGCAGATTTATTTACAAAAGGCAAAAAAGGAGCATAGTTTAGGGCTATGTAGGATCACTGTCAGAGGCAGTGGAATTATAAAGTCAAAAAAAGCAGCACATGCACTGAATTAAGATTGACATTGCTGAAGGAGTAGAAGAACGAACTAAATGAAATGAGCAAACATATGGTGTGATTCCTTCATTGATCAGTAGGAGCTTTTATGGGAGGGACATGGAGGGACAAAACACTTTAGTAGCTTTGGCAGGCCATGCATTAACATAGACCTCAGGATTATTCAATAACAGCACCAAAAAAATTTACAGTTGTGGGCCACACGATATGAATGAGAGGCTGTAGCAGGCTATGGGCTGCAGATGCCTAATTCTTTACTGGTGAGATAAACAGCTCCCAATAGGCTTGCAAGGGCACCATCACCCTTTTCTAATATATTACTTCCTTCTCACCCTCTTCCCCAATATTCAGGCTGGACAATTGCTCCAATAATGCTAAAAAAATTGTACAAGAAAGGTATGTATGATCCCACATAACCAGCAATTGCATCTAAACGGGAAGCCTCCTACAAGCTAACATAAAGCAAGAATTTGGGTCTGGTGAAACTTCACGGCACCATTTTGTAAGTAATCCTGCACAGCGCTTGCAAAATGCTCCTTTGTTTTCCTTTGGACACAGTGACATGCCCACACTGATGTGACGGTAGGATTATGCATAGATATGACCAACTTTTCTACACGGAAGTTTAAACAGGAAGATGACACAGGTGGCTCGAAATCTGCATATAAATATGTGAGCAAAATGGGATCTAGCACATTGCTGGGTACTACAAAAAAATTTGTTAGCCGCCATCAGGTAAATAGGCTAATATTAAGAGAATGTAGGAAACAAGACTTTACACAATACTTAGTTCCAATAAAGTATATTACAGAGTTAGAAAATACACTTAGCTCTTATATACTATAGTATTATAGTACTATTCATCAAGAGATCTCATGACTCAAAGTTGTCATTATCCTCATTTTACAATGGCTGCTCTCAGGAGAGTCTGGCTAAGAATGACATCGGGACTCCTGACTCAGATTTTCCCAATTCTTTTTAATTTAAATTATAACCTTAATGTTATGAATGTTATGTTATGTTAGCGTGATTATTTATATTTAATTTCCTTTTGAGTTTTTTCTTTAATAGTGATATAATTTGAACTGACACAGTAACATGCTTTTCATATACTTCATTTGAAATTGTGCCTAAGGGCAGTGAAATTCTCATCCATAAGCTGTGTAAGGAAAAAAAACTGGCACTCAGAAGCCAAACACCTGCTAGAACTAGTGGCAGATCCAGATTTTTAAGAGAATTCCTGTGGCATAATGAAAACACAAAGAAGGGAAACGTGTGGGGCAATGGAATGATATTAAAACCACTGAACGTGGGGGTGGAGGGGCGAAGAATCCTAAACCACTGTATACTTCAGAGCTAAATGCTGAAGATCTTAACATTAAAGATGTTCACAAGTGCAATTATAAGCAGAGACTTTGCAATGTGGGTAAGGCTGAACAGTGACTCTATCATATATTGCAGGGCACTGCCATGCCTTTCACTGCTAATTACAGAGTTTTCTCCCTGTCCCTCAATCTCAGTACATCTGCTTCTGATTCAGGTGGTAGGGGAAAATTGGCAAGTATTCAGCCCCAAAAAAGCCTGGCCTAGCACAAGTAATTTTTCGTCACTGCATACTGTTTATGCAATGTTGTCATCAGCAACAGCATGGTGTTTATCATGAGCTGAACAAGTAGATGAAATGTATGAAATTGCTCTGCTACTGTAAATTACTACACATTCTAATAACAGAAACAGACCTGGAAACAGGCAAATTCTCAGCCGCCAAGAACTGGAATAATTTCCCAATAAGAAAATACACCTTTGGTACAACTATTTTGAAGATCAGATAGCCCAAAACTCAAGGCAGAGAACAGAAAGACCATGCCGCTATGCAACTCTGACAGATCAGGAAGACAGAAAGTTTGAAAACATTACTATCACAAAGCTACTCAATGAAAGACACCTTCAGAGTCCTGTAAATACCATATAAACAGGTATAATCCAGTAATACAAAGAATAAGGTGGCAAGATTCCTCTTCAGAAACGAGTCAAATTGATTCACTGTAGGATACATAAATACCCCTCTAGAAAAGAATATACTTATGTCATACACACAAAGGTCACTCAGCTATACTTAAATAACTAACACTGAATTAACACAAGAACAACCTTTATCAATCAGTGGTGTTTGCTGACCTACTTTAGTGATTTCCACAATGAATAAATACACATATAAGGTTGCGTAAAGGCTTGCACATCCACAGATCAACAGATCAAAATTGCTCAGGTAAGTGGAGAACTGACCTCAGTGGTGCCAGAACTTCTCTTGTTCCAAAGGCACTAACATGACCCACACAAAACAGGCACAGAACTGGGTGAGGAAATTTCTGCAAGTTCATCACTTCTTTTTAAAATAGGAAATATTTTCTAAAAGGTTCAGTCAGTTTAGAATGCACCAAGGAAAAGGGAACATACATTATTTCCACCCTTTATTACCTTCATCACGAAAATTCTGTGTATTTTTGCCCTGAAGTTGCCTAGCTTCTGGTTTTGGCCTTTGGATGGGCCTGGGAGGTGGGGGTAGTGTGCACTATATTACACTTCCTTTATTATCAGAAATAATTTTCTCCCTTTTCCTTAAAGAAGATTGGAAAGGTGATGTGTGGTAGCCTAACAGCACCCACATGACCAACATACTTAAGAGACATACTCCTAGTCCTGCTGTCTCACGGAACAGGAGGGTTTGAGCTAACGCTGTTCTTCATCCACCTTTTCCAGCAGAGCACTGAGAGCACCTGCTACCATCTTGTCAACACAACTTCATAAAGGGGCCTGGGGTGAAGAGGTATCCCAAAATTCTAGTTACAAAGACAGACCACCCTGAATAAGAGTGTGAATATTCAAAGTGGTTCTCCTCCCTGTTACCTCTAGCTGATGAATCCTTTCTCACCTTAAAGAAATTAGACTGTAGAGAATGCCACAGCCAGATGTTCACTCTCAGGCTAACTTATGATTTACAACAGCTCACCACATGAATGTGTTTAACACATGGTGAGGGAAACGTGATTTTTCCACTGTTAGTTTTCCACCACTTCTGATAATTTTAGTGATGTTAACCCAGTTCTTCACCTACTCTTCTTTCTCCATTGCAGTAAGTCCCTCTGCAGGGTTTATTGACAGAGCAGCCTAGCACATTGACTCGGTCAGGCACATTTTCACAATAAGGAAGCAGTTAAATGGTCATGGCTCTGCTGCAGGAATGTTGGTTTAAGGCTATTAATAAGGCACATGAGGTGAATGCCTTTCAGCCAAGCGCCCTCCACGTGTGCACACCTATTTCAGCATGATTTAAAAAAAATTCCCAAAAGAAGCTGTTCACAGCACGCAGTCTCTAAGTCTCAAATAAGTTTCTGCAAATACTTTAGAGATTTTAACCTTTTTGTGCTTTACTGATGTCAGGAATACTGTCACACCAACCACCAGGTAAAGCATGCTACTTCCTAGTAAACCATTTTTCCCGAAGAAATTATTTTGGTCTTATTAGCATATCTCATCTATCCCTTTGAGACTGTCATTGACTTCCAGTATCGTGACCATTCCCACCTGATCTTCTGCTGCCAAAATGCTTTCCCTGACACAGGCCCACTGTTCAAACACCGGCACTCACCTCTCCAGCATGCATCCATCCATATGTATTTAACTTAGCCTCACTTAAATCTCAGCCAAACTATTCCCTCAGTCCAGTGATGCCAGCTCTGGTATCTTTGATCCACCCATTTGCTAATTCCCTGTTAAACTTTTGGGGAGAGAGAGGATGGTTTTTCTCCAAGTGTACTTTGCCTTTGTCTCTTACCAGTAAAAGCATCTCAAGCAGGGCAAGGTTTTACTGTATGTTGTATTGAGCTGAACACATGGTCCAGCACTAACAAAGCAAAGGCTGACCAGAAAAAGGTCAGTAAGTGGACAAACCCCAAATATAACAAAAGAAGCAAAAGCACCCCAAAAAAAGGCAAAAGTCTTCAAATCAGAAAAGACCAAGTATGAAAGAGGACCTAGCATTAATCTGAAGATTGTCCCCTTCCTGGTCACAATTTATCTACTAGCATTAACTGACAATATTTCACATGTACACTTACAATAAGCCACTACTTAGATAACTATGCTTTGGCAGTAAAAAACCCAGCAATTAAGAGGTCACATGACAGGCCCTGCAGGCATCTCTTCACTGACAACTGTTAAGACTAATGGTCATTAGTTTAATGACTCTCGTTTTTGTTCCTCTACATAATGTGTACAGCAACACTGCAGGACTGATATGCTGAAGGGGAAAGAGCTCTTACTGAGGTGAGAAAAGATAAACACAGGATCTGCTGCTGGAAAGAATGAAATAAATCCTCTGAACAAACCAGAATTGCTGAAATGTTAAAAGACACAGCCGAGCAAGTCAGACATAGAATGAAAATGGAAACTGCTAATTCAGAACAGGATGCCTGCTCTAATCAAGGTAGTTTCAACACTAAAATTTTATTACCCATCTTCCATGACCAGCAAAGAAATTTCATTAAGCAGAATGACATTCAATTAACATGACATCAGAAAAAGAATGAAAAATTGACAGCATTACATTTGTAATTCAAAGGCACAATATTGTCTAATGTTTTGGAATTTTAAAAAGTATGATGCTCTCTTAAATGCTCTACATTTTCTTTTTTAAATATTTTAAGCAGCAAGTGTCTTCACTGTGACTGATTTCATCAACATAACATTTTTAACCCTCTAACGGTCTATATTTCAAATGCAACCAGTAGCAAGTATAAGTGATTAACACACGTATCACAGAAGGAACATTAAAAGAGAGGCCATGTGATTATATTCCTAATCACTCATCTTGTATTCTCACTCAAACAGCTGAAGTTGAGTGAATTGCTTCACTATGTGTGCACAGCTCTGGGAACTTGGCTACCATATCCACAATATGTGATTTGCCAATACATACCACCTGCATACTGAGGGAACGGAAGACCTTCCTGTGGAGGAATATCTTCCCATCCTGTGTGGGTGTACAGAAGCAGATGTGTACGTACAGTGGATAGCTCCCAGGACAGATGAACTGAGACATGTCATAAGTCATGCATGGCTTTCCAATAATGATTATCTTTCTACAGGAAACTTAACAAAATAATTTTACTCCTTCAGAATACCGGATTGGAGTTTATGATGGCATAGCAGATGGCTAGTAAGATGAATTATCTTGGTTTCTTCTCTTTTCTAGCAGTTTGAAGAACGTAATTGTAGGGGGTGATAATTTTTTCAGCACATACCTAGTTGTTGGCACTTCACTGAATCTTCCAGCAACTAAAAATTAGACACACAACTGAACAGCAAATAGAGGCTGTAGCTAAGCTACTGAAAAGCTCTCCTACCTTGACCAATACAGGAAAGGCCGTGGAGGGACTGATGCATTGTTGCTTCTGGTACAATCAAATCTTTTAAGGCATTTGTCTTGCACGCAAAATGAGCAGTTACCTTTAAGTGGCATAGACATCTTTTAGAAGGCAAGTCATTCAGCCTCCCCTCCTTCAACAAAGTGGAAAACACCACTATTTTTCTCAGTATTAGGACAACTACTAAGGAATCCTTTCAAAAGGAGCTTTTACATACTCAATTCTAAAAGAGTACACGTAATCTTGGTTTGTCCACTTGACCTTGTCTTTCGAAAAACTGTCAAGTCTCTTGTAGGACAAGGGATACTCCACTCACTACTTTTAAAAACAGCAAGGGCAAGGGGAAACACTGCGTTTCCAATACTTGCCTGATTTCTAACCAACAGTACAAAATCACCTATTCTTGCATATCTAGCAGCTTCTCTTTTACCACTGCCATTTGCACATAAGATTAAACAGAATTCTTGACAGCATAGCTTAATTTTAAAGATTTACAGAAGAGCACTATTCCTACAGAATATTTTTCAACAATTCCTGAGCACTTTTGGATGGATCTGTGCAATAACGTCCCCTGAATTTTCTTATCCGCAGTCAGCTCTTAGTTTGCCAGTACAAGCTAATGTGAGCTAGCAGGCCAACCCTAACAGTTCAATAGCTAAAGCTTTAGCATGGTTCCAGATTCTCATATGTTTGTCTTTAGCATTCTAAGACTATTCAAAATACAGACAGAATCCAAGAACAATGGACTGTGCAGAGGCAGGGAAATAAATTCATCCGCCCTTTTATTTAATTGCAGAGGACTCCTTTTGCCCTATGTATCTATGACTTCTCAGACTAAAGACAACCATGACGCTAGAAACTGCTACAGCTAGAACCTACACAATCTACTAAATTTGCAGTGGTGTGAAATACTGCGCTCTTCCTGATTCAGTCTATCTATTCTTATCCTGCATAATTACACATCTCTTCACATTCTCCACTGCTTTACAAATTGTAAACAAATTGCACAAATTGATGGTCTCACTCACAATTAAGCTGTGCTGACTGTGGCAGTAATCCTATTTTCATTTGCACTTTTTATAGACCTGGCTCCTCTGCGCTTCATACAGAGTAAAATGTTATTATATGAAGCCTAAACAGCATCCATTTTAAATATCAAGACCCGAATATAAATCTTAGTCTGTGTATTTCTCTGCAAGCTTGGCCTTACTTGGAATTGCAAGTCCAGAACATCTCCATTTCAGAGCCCAGACCTTTTTGCCAAGAGATATGGTTCTTTTATCCTCATTATAGTGAAAAAAAAAAGCCAACTTGCTGGTCTGACTCAGGCTGTAATTATTCTGTGCCTTTATACAAGCTTTTTATAGTTCCTGGTAAAAGGCTGAAGCAAATCCTACACATCCACACAAGGTCTGAAAGTTGTTGCCCTCTTGCAGAAAACCATCCAAAAATGACTGAATGACATTTGTCCCTTCTCTATGTGCTTTTCCTTTCTTAGGGTTAGGATGATGCACGCAGTGATTTCGCTCATTTTGCACTACTGCAGCTTTAATAACAGAGGAGGGGTCTGACTTAAATTTTTTGTGTAAAAAATGCAACAAATTTTTCAAAAAAAAAAAAAAGCCTGATTGCCTACTTAAATAAAATCTTCAAAGAAGCAACTATGCACTTTAAAAGAAAATATGGAACAATAATAAAGCCTGCAAGTCAAAATGCCTACCAACAAGATTTAGTATGGTCTCTGCATCTCAAAATAAGCCAAAACTATCTATTCCTGCCATTTACAAACACAGAATCATTGCAAATTGCATAAAAGCCATAAGAATCCAAATCAGTCACAAGCATTTCACAGATTAATCAAATGTCTCATGCAGACCAGGAAAACACAGGGCTACACTGCCCTCTTGGTTTTGCTCCTTCAGCATCAAGCAAAAAAACAATACCTATTCTAAATCAATGTGTTCCGTACTACTGCTTCCTGGGAGGCTGGGGGGTGAAAACACGTAAGAAAAAGAGCACCATTCTCCCAGTTCTTTACAAGCTATAAAAATTACATTTTAAAATGCCAGTAATATAACAGGAAACATTGTACTTAAACTCTCAAGTCTACTGTGAGTGGGCAAATGCAAAAACAGGGCACCCCACTTCAATATTCCACCTACTACTACTCATTTTTTTCTCCTCTCATATATATGAAAAACAGCCAATTTGTACTATTTTCAGAATACTATTCCAGGAACAAAGGAAGTTAATGTACAGCACATTTTAAACAAAGTCAAATACAGAAACCAAATTCAGCTTCAGTTGAGAAATGTTTTAAATAAATTAAAGTTAATGGAATAAACCCTTCTCTGTAAATCACTTCTTATAATTTCCTTTAGTTAAAGATAACAACATATTGGATTTAAGTCCATACATAACATATCAAATGCTTTTTTTTTTTTTATAGAGGATCTATTCATAGCAGCTTGTATTTGCAACATATGCAGCAAATTATACTATTAAACACTTAATCCTAATAAAGTTTAAATTTCACTCCTAACAATAAAGCTTGCACAAATCCTGCTATACTTGAAATAGGATTCTAGAAATAACCAATAAAAGTCATAGGTAGCTATTGTGACAATTAATAATTGAACATTTGAGATGTAAAGTTAGCTGTTTACATTGAAATGTTCTGATGAAATAATTAAGAACAATTCTGAATATCTTTTCAATTAGTAAATAAAAAAATGTAAACATTAACAAGATACAGGAAAATAACACATAGGTGAGAGCCCTGTGAGACAGTTTACATGTCTCTGAAAAATGTGAGCTCTTACGTGCCCTCCATGGCAGCTATGAATTGGCTGATCCCACTGAGAGGCCTTTGCAACTCCAACGCCTTGCAAAACAGCTGAGTACAGCACCAACCCTCATGCAAAGAAAAATGGCTACTGCAGTAGAGAGCCTCTGGTACTAACAGCCCATAAAAAAAAAAAAAAAAAAAAAAAAAAGAGCATAGGCCAGAGGAATGGATGTAGATGAGCTACACCAGCATTTGAAAAGCTGAACAGAACTTAACAGGTATGAGCGCAATGCCTCCACAAAGAGCAGTAACAGTTTCTGAAAGCAAAATCTATTGGAAACAAGCAGGTCCCACCAATCTAAATTTTATGTCAATTCAAGCATTCCATATATTACATCTGAGCTATCTGATGTTAATTATGCAGCTCTGAACAGGAATTTTTTCTAAGCTACTTTTTTGAAGAGCCACTTCTAACACAAAAGATAGATCAGGCATGCAGGCCCCCATTTTATGAGACCAACCATGCCACTGCAAGCCCCAGCTCAAGCAGGTGTTCAGCCTAGCCTTGACTCATGTTCTCATTTAGATGTGCAAAAACATCTCATTGTGCCTATTTTCTCAACTAAAAATAACACCAGGCTAAATCAATGTATATTGGTTTATACAGCAGCCCTGTAACTTAAATGCACAGAAGAGCCCATCAGGAACCTGCAGTTATCTAAAACTCAACTAAAGACAATCTCCTGAGACTTTGTTAGTGCAATTACATACACTATACATGCCCATATAACCATATAGGATACATATAGGAATAAATTCTAAAGTTTTAGGAGTGAATTGAGTCTTTCAGCATTGCACACTGCCACCTAAAATGGGGAATGATATATAGATATAGATATACAGATACATTTTTAGGGATGTTAAATGCTCCTTTAAAAACCATCTCTGCAAAGGCATATACAGTTTGGCAGGTACATTGCATACTTTTGTTTTAACTTGAAGATACAGGTGTAACTTTTCAGAATAATATAGATTTCTAACTCTTTCAAACTCATCAACCTTAAACACTGAAAACATACCAAGAATTTGGGTTCTTCATCACAAGGACAGGTTAATGGCACAGGACTTGCCTTGTATCACTTCAGGAATCACATTATTATAAAAATTAGGAAACTGCCTAAGTAGCATGGAATAATTTCATGAAGGGGTTCTGATTTTGAGAAGAGCTGGGGAAGAACTAGCAGGTGCAAGGATGTTGTACCAGAAAACTCTTCTCTCAGGAGACCAGACAGAGTTGATGACATGGGAAACTTGGGTTGCCAACTTTTTGCAGAGTATATAACCCTGAAGCTCTGGGAAAATGAGGTGGATTATGAAGGTTGAAGAGAAAGGCCAGCCCATTACTGAAAGATAATATAATTGAATTTTGCCAGCTTTATCTGGATGGTTACTCTCTGAGGATGAAGGGCTAGTGCCACTTTTTCATTTCTGCTAGTCTGTTTTCTTCACTTCTCAGCTCCCTTTTTTCACAGACCCAGACCCATCTGGAGCTAAGAAAGCACATTAGCAAAAAATTCCCACAAAGGTTTGGTTTTGTACAGCCAGCTATGCTTTCCCCACACTTACTGCAGTTTTTCTTGAAAGGAGTTCCTCTGAACTCAGTATCCTTACTCTCAGAGTAAGGCATTCTTGAACAAAGTAAGACAGTGTTGAGTGGTAACAGTGGAATCTTAAGGTAGGCTTTGACTATTATAATCCAGGCATGCACATTACTGGTTGATTGCTGCATAATTCATTCACATTTTGTGCCAGAGGAATCTCTTACTTCATGAGTTAAATTTTATTCATAGCTGAAGTCTACATTCAAAATAAGACTGGGCTATTATGGAAGCAAAGACTTATAAAAATTGAAAACTCCCTTTGAAACACATGCTTTCCAGTAAGAACAGCTAACAAAATGCAAAACACGGTCAACATTCCAACACCATGATGTCAATTTTCATATGCACAGACAAAATGCTACACGTAGAAATCAGCTCTCTAGATCTTCCTTATTTATGGTGTGCTTGTATTTCTCTCTATTTTCATTAGAAGAACTACACCATGCAGTGGAGAGTGCAACCCCCTAAAAGGTTCAAAGGAATCTTCTGAATATAGCAAATCTGGCAACAGAAAAAAGTCACATATTTTTAAAAAGTGAATTTCCATGTTCTGCTTCAGTTCTCCTGAAAAATAGCATACATGCTCTAAGGACTGGATTTGATGTTTCCCTCTGCAGAAGTTCAGAGAAATTCCTGCCAACAGGGATGCTCTGAAACTCCTGATAAAATGGTTTTCAATGACACACAATAAAAAAGTGACATGTAAAAAAATGGAAATCACTTCAAATTTTTCAAGTCTTATAAGCAACAGACAAATTATCTTTATTATTACTGCTTTTTTTTTTTTTTTCCAGAGGGATAAATACAGACAATTTTTAAGAAAACTAACAGCTGCAGACACAGCTTTAAATGCCATCTGTCCTTCGCAGTTACATGAAGAAGAGATGAAATGATTCACACCACACACCAGGAAATACGACAACCAGCTAGTTAGCACTAATGAAATTCAGCCTCAGCTTGCTTCCTATGGGCAGGTCCTGCTCAAGAAAAACTCCCACTGATGTCTCAGGCAAAGTGCCTGCAGACTTCACTGGCACTGTTACTCAAGTGCAGAATGTTGTACTGTTGAAGTAGAAAGATTGAATTTTACAAAATAAGGTCTCACTTGTGGCACAGTAACCTAATGAAGTCTACAGGGCTCCCCAGCCTGGATCTTTTTCAGGACTGAGGTTTTATACTGCCTAGGCTGAGAGTCCTCATACTACCACTGATGCAGTGTGTACTTTTGGCAGACAAGGGATGATGAGACACTCTTATAGTACAAGGTGAAGAGGACAAGTTATTTTCTTCAGCATTCTCAAGGACTGGCCTTAACATCTTAAATAATAAAAAGAAAGTCTAATATTCCTGTATTTCCCCATTTCTAAATAGTGGCTTCTATGTGACATATGACAGATGGCTCACAGAGGTCTAAATTCAGCAAGAAAAATAAGCAATTATAAACAAATACATCATTGGTGTTTGCTAAGGACATAATTCAAGCAAGTTCAAAAGATCAGAACAAGACCCACATGTTCTGTTATCCCAGCTTAGGCCCTTCTCAAGATGGTTATCTACAGGAAGAAATTTTCTCCAAGAAAAGCTTAGTGTTCCCAGTACATCTCTGTTGCTCTTGGAGAAACAATGCATTTTTTTAAAAGAAATTAAAATTCAGCTCATAAATAAAAATAAAAAATACACAAAAAAGTTTCCCTTTCAAAGTAACACTGCTGTTTAAGACTAGGTAAAGATTTAAAAGGTTGCAAGTTCAGAACAGGTGATACTAAGAGGATATTTGAAAGGCCCATGAGACTCACAACATTAAGTAAAATGTATTTGCCTACTGCTCTAATTGCTTACTAATTTTCAAATCTATTCCCACTGGATAAGCGATGGCATTTTAAGCCCAGCTCCTGGCATTAAAAATACATTTATAGTTTCCTCTTAGCAGAAGATAAACAGCTGCATGGTAAAACCTCATACATTAAGATGGCATTCTAGAGGTTTTCTTATAGTTTTGACCAACCTATTGTGTTCTAAATTTAACTGAAAGAGGTAGGAAGAGGAAATGGGAAAAGCATCTGAGTATGCAGTTTCAGGCTGGGGTGAAGGCAAGTTCTCACTCATGCAGTGTAAATGTATGGAATACTTGTGTCTTACAGAAGGACTGATCACATGATGAAAGTGGAATTTAAGCCAAGCCTTATTTAGTAAAACATCAGAAGCCATTTCTCTATTTATCCTTGCTTAAGGAAATATTAGTGTTCATTTAAAAAAAGAAAACTACTCCAGCAATTAAGCAAGATAACTTAAATTTCCTTGCATAATTGAAAAATCATTCCAAAACTTTTAAATTTGAAAATGCACCTGAAACATAATAAAAACGTTTGTAAAGGAAAAAAATAAAACCAATGTAAAAATACAAAATATTCCCGGCAGACACAAAGAAGTCCAGAATGTAGGCTCCTACATTGGTTTTGCGCAAACTCTTAAGCATCCAGGACACACGTCCAGATAGACCTGGAGTCTGGAGAATGTATTTGTTAGTTTTTAAATAAGTCATAAGCGACTGCAGGTCTAGGACCAGTTCTAACTTCTAGTTCAGTGATCCTCAAGTGTAGCCCCAAGGAACATCAAAATGGCATAAGAACAGCTGAACTGGTTCAGACCAAGGATCCATCTAGCTCATCAGCTTCCAACAGTAGCCATAACTGGACACTCAAAGAGCACGTCCAGAGGACATATGCACACTTCCCTGGAATACTTTCCTGATCTCACCTACTTTTCTTAGCCTGCTGTGGTTTGCCTATATAGTAGTACTTAATGGATCTTCTCAGTACTCATCCTGTCCCCCCTGAAATCCATGTAACTACTCAAAAAAAACCCAAAACACCAAACAAACAACAAACCCTATGGCAAGGAGTGCCAAAGATCATTACATGGAGAACCACCACCTTTCATTGTTTTGAATCCATGCCCTGGTAGTTTTATTTAATGGCACTCTGTCCTTAGGTTGGAAGAAACAAGTTACCAGATGATTCCTATCGAGCCTTTCTACTCCATTCATAAAGGGATCGGGACTGTCTGCAGTACTGAAGTGTGGGCAAACCAGGAATTCATACAGTGAAAGGATGATGGTCTTCACTTTTTTTACACCTTCCCCTCGTAGTATTTCCTACCATTTAGTTTGCACTGTTAACTGCAGCCAAGCTCTGAAGTAGCTGTACCACAAAAAGACTTTCCCAACAATCACTGATCTAGAGTAAAAGCATAATTGTTAGTCACATAAAGCACCTTATATTCATATAAAGGTATAAAATCAGACTAAAAAAAACTGAGCCTGTTCAAGCAGTCTTATCAGTTAGTGGAATTAGTAAAATCCCTACATAGCACAGAGCATACACAACATCTTTCCAGTGACAAATTAATTCCCTCCTCTGCTTTCTAACAAAATTGTTGATGATATCAGCTGAAAGAATCAGTAATATGTTGAATGTACCTGGCAGTTTCCAACCAGAATATTATGTACCAAGCAGGCAATACTCAAGACACTACTATGCTATTGTTTTTTCCAGCCAACATCCATGTTAGTCAACTAGGGAACAGTTTAAAAGTATTTGGAGATTCAAGAAAACAAAACACCAAATGAGTAATGAGACCTTGAAAACATCTAATAAGAGGAGACTCAAGAGAGAAGGCTAAATCATGTTTCAGCATATTTCATTTGTTACACTTCCACAGAGAGCACTGATCTTGCTTAGCTGCTTGCTTCCACACCACTGTTACACCAGCAAGAGGCTGCAGTAGCTGGGAAAGCAAGGGAAACTCCCACCAGAAGAGGCAAACCAGAGTGTATCAGCACCAGTATTTGCATTCTCCTTTCATATTTCTTCATCCCACTACATGGCCTAGAGCAGACGCATATACAAGTGGGGACATTGCAACAAGGGGGGGGGGTGTGTGTGTGCGGATTTTTTTGGAGCTAGTTAATTTCTTGCTGAATCAGCCAGCTGGAACAAAGCCAGTTTCTGCAGTCTTCTTGGAGCTTCTGCAAGGTGCAGGCCAGGAAACACTTACTGCCAAACAGAGCTTGACAGAACACAATCCCTTAGTCTTTGCATTCTGTGCCTATGCTGTGTGCCCATATCATCTTATGTCTACGATACTAAAAGGCAATAGATCAGGCAGCTAAAATTCTCCTTTATGTCTGCCTTTACTACAAAGTAAGCCTCTATAGGTCCTTTCACATACACACACTATAAACAATACCCTATTCTGCTTGTATGCATTGACAAGAGACTGTATCCTATAAATTTTAAGCAGCTTCATTTTTTGGCAAAGCACCTGATGACAGAAAAAGCATTACATAAATACAGAAATACATGTTTCCACATATAAGCAAATGCTCCACTTATTTAATGCTACAAAACAGCATCGTTAACCAGTTGGGACCTCCCACCATGACATAAACGGCAACAGTTAGCATACAGCAACAATTTAGTAATTGCAATCATAAATGCATTTTTAATATTGTTTCGCAATTTAGTCTAGCTGACTTGTATTCACTGTGTTTCTAGTGCATCCAGAAGCATGACAAACTTGACAATTCTTGGAAACCACATTTCTCAAAACAGACTGAGAATACTGTTTTCATTTTCTCTATATAATGATATAAAATCTAATAAATATAAAATTAGAAACAGAAATAACATTGTTCCTAAACAATTTATGTAATATGCTGTCTGGAAGGGATATATTAGGCCAAGTTTTAAAAAACTGCCTCCCTTTAAAAACATGTGATGCTTGTACTTGCACTTCTCAAGTATTATCAAATATCTACACACCCAGGTACTAGAATTTACATGACAGAAACCTATTCTTTCAAAAGAGTTTTAAGAGTGAAAGTTTTGTTTTAATCAGCTAAATATGATGACAAATGCTTAGCCAGACTTCAGGAAGTGCCTAAGACACGTATTGCCTGGTTTCCATTGGATTAATTGAAATTTACTTTGTTACTTGTTTCAAAAAAATCCAGCTAAAAACCTACCAATACAGTTAAGTACTTAATAGTATTCGTTTAACCTATCTCAAGTCTTACCGAAAGTCATCAAAATAAAGGCTTCACACGACACAAACCCTTCTGAAAATGCTGCTGTATCTAGATTAGGTTTAGCATCCTTGTGTAGCTGACAGTCTACAGACTTCAGCTAACACCAAGAAAAGTTCTCCACTTATGTGAAAGTTAGTTATACACATGCTTTCATAACCTAAAGGAATTATTTACCTATCAGTGACAATAAAGTGAATGCAGAGGGCAGATCAGAACTGCCAGGCTATACAGTTCCTATGTGGGTCTTAGTTGTCTCTCCAGAGTTGCCATGGCTATATCCAATGTCCTTTCTGGAATGTTGTGCTCATTAGTAAAGTGTACTTCAAAAACAAACCCGTTCTTTCACCATGCACAAACTTTGTTTTACAGAGATCTTGCATAATAAGAATTGCACTGGAATTGTTTAGGTAAGATTATATTGGACTGTATGCAGCCACAAGACCTTACCAGTATTATCAACTATATAAAATGTTAACACACTGACTTAACTGTAAAGTACAACATTTGGACAATATGATAGAACTTGTGCCCAAAGATTTCTTGCATAGCCTTACAACACAACTAAGTATAGAGGCACAATAATAAATCTGCTCCTACTATCACTGAAATTAATATATTTTACTACTTCATTGTAAGTCACATTATATTTGGTATTTACTTAAACCCCAGCTCCTGGATTCAGGTGAGCATGGAGAACTGTTTTAAGAAGTTTCAAGCCCCAAAATTGCAGATAAAGACATATACGTGAATGCTACAGGTTCTAAAAGTAAAAGCAAATTAAAAGAACACAGATTTTAAAATGTATGTTCTTTTGAAGTGAAACTCATTATTTTGGATGACCAGATCATGATTTCTGAACAAACAGTAAAAGAGTTTTAATATCAGCACAATCAATCATGCATCACAGAAAGTGTACAAAGGCAGGATTTTGGTTCATCGTGCAAAACTGCCACCTCGGCGCTGTTTATGCCCCAATTTGGTAAGGAATATGAAGGATCCAGCTGCACCAAGCAGACCTAAATGAGTAATTATCAATGACTAAGTGTTCAAGTATCTGCTAAAACCAAAAATTATCCTAGAGCTACTCCTTCATTTCTTCACTGCTTTCTCAAGAGAAATTAGAAGCCACTGGCTGTTATGAGAGATCATTCATACACCGGAGGCTTCTCTAAAAGCGTTCAACTTGGATATGTAGTTTTGGAACCAGCAATTTGCAGCTCTACACACAAGTTATTTGAGAATCATTCCCAATTTTTAGTGTAACCTTACCAGAAATTATCGTCACAGTGAGCACAGATACCCATGTTTGAAGACATAGATACAGAATTCAAAGTCTAGCTGGATATTGAGACTGAACCACCTTTGCTGCACTGGAACAAATGGGTTTGGACCATGATTTAGGTGAATAACCAAAGGCTTTCTGAGTTGTATCACCACAAACATCATTCCTAATCACTATGATAAAAACATCTACTGAGAAAATAAAAATGAGACAAAGGGATGCCTTTGCTGATATCATCTGTACTCTTGGTCACCTCCCATAGTTGACTTAAATTTTTTGAGTACATTTTAAAAAATAAGTATTCATACATAGTTTGTGTCTCAAGTCACAAGGCAGACTCATCACAATTTTTCTGGCAATTCAACTCTTTGGAATTGTAAATTGGGGGTAACAGCAGTTCAGATCCTATGAGCAATGGCTGAGCAATCATTATTAATCATAAATTCAAAGCAAGTTCAGAAACTTACATAAATTTTCTGGTAATGCTGTCACTGAGTTACAACTTCATCAATAACAATGAATATTTTAAGTCAGAACATTTCTACAGAGTCTCAAAAGTGTTATTTGTCTATAGTAGAGGCATTTCAATCCTCAAACTGAGATTAAAACCACAGAACTATTGAGGCTGATGGCAAAATCCAGATGGGCGCATGAATTGCAACCTGCCTACAAAAAAAAGAAACTGCTTCAGATTTTAGTCTGGACTTGTGAATCTCATCCTGATATTTTTGATTAAAGTTACTGGAGATTTAAGAATCCTTACTGTTGTATGGCATCACAATCTGCTTTCTGAACATCAGTGTGCAATACATTCAGTGACTGTAAAACAATATTCCAAAGGTTTTCCACAAAGATGGTCTCCAAGTTCACTATGTCATATAATGGACATCAGATTTTTGGCCTTGCAAAGCTCAACCTTAAAGACATTTACTATGTTGGTAGCTTTTGGCAGATTAGTTATAGCAAAATCATTTTGAATAAGATAATGTTTTCAGCATGTATATCCTTTATATCCAAAATATCACAGATAGTTAGAAACAACCATAATTCAGGCAGGGACTGCAGAAACATACATCATGGGAGCAACCAACAGGTTATTCAATGAATATGTGACCTATGAAACTTTCCCTTCCATAGAAACCCAGAGCTAATGCTTCTTAAATATCCAGACATTATATCTTTGCTGTTATTCCCTCCTCGGGCATTAGCAACCCTATGGTCTTTGGAGGTGAAGACTAACTTGAGGAGGATTTAATTTGGACTGCAGGTATCCAGGAAGATACATGTTTCAAATTTGAAACCAGCATACCAGAGAATAAATCTAAAATGAATCCATGTGTAAAATTCTTGATGATAGATGTCTATACAGATCTGCTAGCTGTCATTTCTTGCTGCGATTAATCCATTAAAATATACAGTCTTACATATATTTCATAACATAACATCATCTAGTTGAATGGTATAATAAAATGTTATCACAAGGTTAAGAAAAAGTTGGCTACCAGGCTGAGCATCCTGCCTTTTCACTTACCAATACATACTCAAGAGATCACTTAAAACCAGCAAAACCGGGCTTGGATACTTCTATTTTATTTGTTAGCTGAACTGTCTCCTACAATCTGAACTATTGATACCTCAGCTACTACCATGTGAGGAAAAATGCAGAGCCTTTTACACAATGTTTAGCAATAAATACACAGAATAGTTAACGTTCGCAAATGCATATATTCTATGGAATACAGTAACTACTTTGGACAGATATATCATTTAAACCTTTAGAGACAACAAATTTTTCTATGTTGCTGCTACCATTGGGGGTGGGGGTGGGGAGGTGGGGCTGGTGTTTGTTTTTTAAGAAAAACGTACAGACATCATTTGTTCTGATTACCATTGGCTTTAGACTAATGCTGTTCCATTAATTTCATTTTTATTGGCTCATATCAGAAAAAGGAGGCTCTAGGCCTGCAAAAGTACACAGCCAAGGCTAGCCTGTAAGCCACTTTGTCACAGAGCAGATTTAACGAACAAGCAGCTCAGCAATGCTCAATGGTAAACTATTCACGGGGTTATCCTATGAAATCTTACTTATCTACCAGTATAGCAACTAATCTGCCCTTGACAAAATTATTTTCTCAAACTTGAGACACTGCGTAAGGGCAGAGTTCATTTTGGAGCATAGCTAAACACCATGCTGTGCTTGTTACTCTATTATGAAGAATCAGAAGGGGCTCCTATAACCAAAGTTAACTCATTTCTTCTCTGTAACAGCTACCTCTTTTTCACAACTTCTCATGTTAAAGTTTTCTTTGCATTACATTCATACCACATGCTTTTAAAATGGTCATTATTTTATTCTGTACCTGCCCTCAAGCAGGATGAAATTAATCAATTGCACATAAGTGACATGACATAGACTTGTGACCTTGCCCAGCATCCAATTGTTTCTAATTGATTAGCTCCAGACATAAACACTTGAATAGCCAAAACCAACACAAGCGAAAGCTACAGTACAGTATTAGGGTAGAATGACGGTGTGTGGTCCATATAGTATGGCCCCAAGCAACCAATCAAAGAATTAATGGTTATTGGATACCAAAAATGTTATGTTAAATAATATAAAATATCTTTAATGTGCCTAAAATTGTGATAAAACACCTAAAACTTGGGAGGAGAAGGGCCTCCTACAAGACTGGGGTTAAGTGCTAATGACTCAAATATGCCAAAGAGATAAAAGTATTTTAAAGGACAATCAAGATCAAAAAATTTGACGTGGTTTGAAATGTTCATAAAGCTACTTACAACAGCCTATTGATTACTACAATGTGTTTGGGTTATTTTTATTATAAAGAGACAAGTGAAGCTATGCCAAACCATTCGTGGAAAAGAGGAAACTATGCTACTGCTGGTTCCAGTTCTCCAATAAGAAAAATATGAAAGAAAAAAATACAAGAAAAATATCGTAAAAGAAAAAAACACAACCCACCAACAGTCTCTTCATAACCAAAAGGCCCAAACACAAAGTTGACATTCCTCTTCTCTGAAGTTCTATTCTCACCTTGAACAGGACTATTAAGTGAACTATAGACTACTTTCTGAGTGTTTTACGGGGCCACTTATTGCAGCATCACTCAACTGCTTGCACACAGAAATACAAGCTGAACAAGCACAGCAACTTAGTAACGTTTTTGTTACTACACAAGAAATACACAAGCAAAAAGCAGATCATCCCAACTCAGTAACGTTTTTGTTACTGCACAAGAAATACACAAGCGAAAAGCAGATCATCCCACTATTGCCTTACTGCTTGGACATACACTGAATGCACTGCAGTTTACTACGCAATTAATACAAATCTAATAATTTTTACTTTAATGGTGAGTCCTTTACTCAAGAAACCCATGTACTTTCATGACTAGCTGCAATCATAACACAGATACAGGAGGTGTTCACCAACAGGTAGCTGCCAAATGACTCACAGCACACAGTGCCATTAGCAGTGCTACTGAGGATGGGTTGAGACCCATTCCCACTACATTAAACCTCAAAGTCCGCCATAAATCAATCATTGCTTACTCAGCTGCCTCAGCCTCCTCAGTTCTTCATACTCTTTTTGAATTTACCCTTGCCTGCTCTGTTATCCTTCAATTAAAAATTCTTAAGGATGCCCAGTGCACCAGCCTCCACGGTGAAACACCACTTCTCAGCATTGCAGTAGTACAAACAGTACAGAACCATATTAAAGTAAATAGCATCACTGATTTCATTTAAAACCAAGATTTTAGTTTGTTGTCAAAAACTACTACATATTTCAAAAAATGATGTTATTAAAAAAAAAAAATATATTCTTCAGTTTATTTAGCTGTCCTTTTCTAAGGATTTCTGGATTTGGGTATATTTACCGAATCCTTGAAATGTTCTGTGCTGTGGGAACTATCAGTATAGAGAATGACATACAATAACAACATCTTTGCTGCATGCCAGCACACCATATTTCTTGAAATACTCACTTCTTGGAACTGATTAGGCTCATGTGTCAGGCAATAGATCAGTTGGCAGCTATGATTTTCCTCCATGGTTCCTGTATTCATTGAACACTTGAAGCAAAGACCTTTTTGGACCACCTTCCCCCACCCCTAACACTGACGTCAAGTGCTTTAGAAATTTATACCCAGGTATTTATATAACCCTTGTAATTTAGAGTATCTTAACACTTATCAGGTGCTAAACCTTCTGGGGGCAAAAAGCAGCTGTGTTGCCTAGAAAGACCCATGGCGTTACATATCTGGCAAGATCTCCTTTTGGTCCCCATTTGGTAAAGTCAGGTACAATATTAATAGGAAGAGAGAGAATACTAATTTCCCACATGGATGTCTTTGAACAATTCAGTGAAAACTCATCGGGAGCCTTTTATTTACAGCAGTTTTCTGTTTAAAAATCAATAATTCAAAGTGTGCAGCAAGATCACCTGATAGACGAGCAGGCATGACGACAGCAATAAGTTCATTACCTACCTGTAGGTGAGCGCAGACAGCAATAGCCAGCCAAATGATCTCCCAGGAGAGCCCTGTGGCTTTAGGGCTGGCCATCCTCATGCCTTAGGGCTCTGCTGAGAGAAATTGTTTCAGGTTACAAACAAAATCAAGAGGGCTCCGCCAGAATTTCAATGACTAAAGCAAACTGGGCAAAGGCATGGAACCGGCCTTTGGAAGAAATGCAATGCAAACACGGGAGTTTTGTGCTGGCCAGAGGAGCAGCCGCACAGTGCATGCCATGAGCACAGCCTGCAGGGTGAGGTAGTTCCAGTTATGGAACATTAAGGGAGGGAAATTAAAGGTTTGGGGAAACCGGCAACACTGGACAAGTTTGAGGATCTCCTGGATGTGGGAGAATTTATCATATTGGGAATCCCTCCTGTCTTGGTCTTCCGAAGGTAAAATCCGAGGAGCATAGGATTTCTGATGTACTGCACCAGCACTTTTCACCCACTCAAAGCTGAAAGCCCAGCCCTGGGACTTCAGCAGTCATTTGCACTGCCTTTGAAAGCTCTGATCATAACAGCTCAGATACTAAGTGATCAACACAGAAGAGAAAAAAAAAAAGAAATCCATCAATTTAGTGATCACCACCATTACAAGACCAGCATGAAACCATCACTTTTAGTAAAAACTTCGATTTAAAATTGCCAACAAGAAAAAAAAAAATGTGTAATAATACTGCTAATTCTGATAATTCCTAGTGTCAATGCATCTTTTTGCCTCAGCCTATTCATTGCCACAGTGATCTCAGAATAGCATGGGATCCGCTCATCCGTCATACACACGCAGCCACACAAACAGCCCTCCCTTCCCTTCTCCCAGCCACCACCCCACGATTTTGCAAAGCCCCACAGTGAATGCAAATCTCTCCTTCAAAAACAGTACTCCTTTCTAAAAGGTCAGCTATGCCAAAGGAAAACCGTCTATCCAAACCGTTCTTGCACCTGTCAACTAAACACAATTAAGAATCCTTACAGAAATAAGTGTTTATTCCCTCTCTCCCCCCCAAAAAAAAAAAAACCAAAAAAACCAAAAAAAAACAAAAACCTGGAGTTCTCCTCTCTTCCTCCCAAAACCTTTAGTACTTCTGAACGCTTTTGTCATTCGGAAGTTTCCATCAGCTACAGCAGTAAGAGAAGGCAGATTATCTTTTTTTTCTTCCCCTCACCAGGCACTGCCGAGAGGCACAACTGGCAAAACACCCCCGACTTCGGCACTTCGCAGATGCCGGATGCCCGCCCCGCCCCCCCCCCCGGGCTCCCCAAGCACCCCGCTGCCCTCTTGGAGGCTCCTCTAGGACGACCCTCTCCCGGCCCGCCCCGGGGAGCCGCCCGCCCGCCCGCCGGCCTCCTGGGAAGCCGCTCGTGGAAGCGGGTCGGGAGGCTGCCGCTGCCCGAGGGCCAGCCCGGGCTGCCGCAGCGCTCCCCGCCCCCGGCGCCCCCATCCGGGCCCCCAGCTCCCCCGAATCCCCTGCTCGGCCTTCAGCCGAGGTTTTGGCTGCCTCCATCCAGGCCCCGGGTGCTCCCTCCTCTGCAGCCAAGCCCCGGCTTGGCATCTCCTGTTCCCCTGGCTCCCCCCACACTCCTGGAGAGGGATCCACTGATACTGTCAGCCCCCCCAGCACTCCCGAAT
>JAVJGJ010000060.1:13810338-13844025 GCA_035590215.1 Microhierax caerulescens
GGGTTTCTGGGTTGGTTGCAGTGTACAGTACTGGTAACTTAAACCTTCTTCCATACTCATAGCTGATCACATGATCTGCTACTTCTCTCAACAAGTACTTGTGCTTGTTTCTTCCTGGTTCTTTTGGCTTTCTCTATACTTCAGCTTATATGCCAAGTCAGTGAATTCCTTTGGATGCTTCTGTCCATGTTTCCACCGGAAATTCTGTGAGTGCCTGTTGTAGGAGCATGGCTCTATTCTACCCTTTCTTGGAACATCTCAAGATTGAGTTGCTCTAGAAATAGTTCAGTGCTGTTTATAGTGATGGAGGAACTATTTAGTAATAGAATTTTGGGGAAGAGCAATAGTTTGGTAAGCACACCCAATATCCTGTAGCCCCATGCTTTGACAAGCAGCTTCTAAACATTCTCCATTGTTCTTCTGGAGAATCAATTCACTTAATACCTATAAAGTCTTCATGCATCTGTAACTGAAATATCCTAATCCAGAAATTTTCACTACCTGACTATTGCTGACTCTTGGATATGAATGTCAAACTTGTGTAAAACTCCCTGAAAAGCAATGAAAAACTTTCTGATCTGGACTTCATTGGTATCTGCACACTTAAGTAAAACATAACTATTTCCAGATGTAAGAGCTGGAAATCACTTGGTTTTCCTTTCCTATTTAAAATACATAGTCATAAGCAACTCATTACTAACAGTGACTTTATCCATAGATGGGGAATATTGAGCTATCTGCATCAAAAAAGAATGAGTTTGCCAAAGTTCTTCAGGAGGAGCTGATGGAAACAAAGCTGAGAGCTGATACTCTGACATCTCAAGTTAATCAATATCAAAGCCAGGTACTATCCTTATTTGTATAACCTTAGAATTATTTTAGATACCCAGTTCAAAATATTGGCCTTTCCTCTCTAATCTTCAGTTATGATTTAATTGATTTTTCCTTTCCCTTAATTTTAGAATGCTGCTTTGGAGAACAGAATAAGGGACCTACAGGAGAAGCTGGATTATGACCGTGATTTCCATCGAAGGTGTATGGCTGAAAAGGAGAAAGAAATGACAGAAGCCCATCAGAAGGCACGAGCACAGCTGGAAGAATATGAGCATCTCCTGGATGTGAAACTGGCTCTAGATCTGGAAATAAATGCTTACAGAAAGATGCTGGAAGGAGAGGAACAGAGGTAGGCTATGACAAAATCTTCATATGAGAGCTTGCCTCATCCAAGATCTCTACACTAACTGACTGTATATTCTCCAGAATGTGGAGGAGGCAAGAGTTAAATACGAAGCATGTCATTGCTGCCATAATTTAGTTCTTGAACTACAGCCTTCTGTAGATGGCATTTATATCTCGCATCCACCACATGGTGTAGTGAGATGAAGTAACTTGATAAACCCAGCTGATGAAAGTTCAGAGGTCCATTAAACATTCTCCAACTTTCTCAAAGCTTTGTGCTACATTCTAGAGTTATATCAAAGACAGCGCTTAACGTTCGTGAAAGAAACTGAGCAGTTATCAACTCCTGTCTAGACACTGCCTGGTGAACAATATGAACAATATGAACTCTCAATACATGCTAAGAAGCATCAAAAACTTTAAACTTCTTCCACTAAAGTGTCTGTTGAGACTTTAAAGGAATGCTTACTGCAATTGGGGATCTTGTCTTATCGATATAAGCTTGCAGTGAGCTCTAGGGCTGGGGCTGTCTTCCAAACTTAACAAGCTACTTAGCTACTCTTGCCAGTAAAAATAAAATCCTATATTCAAGACTTCATGGAAAGTTTGGATATAAGAAGCTGTTAGGCTTGGCTGTAGAGGGAGGATATAAGTGAGAAGAAACAAGCATCAGATATTCAAGTGAATGTTATCTGTCCCCCTTCTAGGCTAAAGCTGTCGCCCAGTCCATCTTCACATGGCACTGCAACTCAAGCAACAAGTCAAGGGCGACGGTTCCTGCACGGAAAGAAAAGGAAAATGAAAGAATCCAAAAAGAGAGGGCATAGTTCTGGATTTAAGACTGTTCAGCACGCTTCATCTTCTGGAAATATATCTATTGAAGAAATCGATGAAGATGGGAAATTTGTCAGGCTTAAAAACAACTCTGACAAGGTACCTGTTTTCATTAAGTCTGCATGGCCTTCACTGCCAAGTATGACTGCTTGTCAACCAACCTGTAGCTTAGTGAGAGATGACAGTAGGGAAGGATTAAGAGATGAAAGAAGAGTACTGCCAAAAGAATACAAAGCAGGGACTTCCCAGCTAATCTGGCTGCTGTCAAGAGAAGACTAGAGATTGATTTTTATTACTGGTAGTGCCAGGGGTCTTGTCCATAGGGCAGGCTGGGAGGTGCTTTTGGGGAGAGGTGCACTGGGTTCTATGATGCAGAAATCTTAACACCTTAGAATTACGGTTGTTTCTCATCAGATTCAGGCTGGCACTGTCGGAAGTACTACTTATCCTTGATGAACTAAATAAGGTGCTTAGTAAATTGGATAATGACAGCTTCTTATTACTTAAAAATACTTAAAACAGCTAAAAGGTTGAATAGAGTTGACAGGATCTAATCCGGGCAAAGGGTTTATCTGACCAATTAAATAATTCTTTGACTCATTTAGTCTGAAAATCCAGAATTATTTGAAGTAATCATCAGAGCTTCAAAACTTGTGGCTGGTAGCTTAGCTGTTTCAGCCTGAGATGCCTTAAGCCTTTACAGGCTGCTACGTTTGTGTTATATATATGGCCCAAATTGGTAGATGGGCATGACAAGCTTCATTTACTAGAATCTCCCCTGTAGCGACCATCATGATTCCCCCTTCAACAGAAGGCAAGAAGAGGTGTGCCTAAAACTGTGAGACTAAGATTAATCCTAAGGAGTACAGGGAGTAATCATGGGGAGGCTTGAATGGAATCTTGAAGGCTTCCCTGAAATTGATCAGATTCCTGTGTGCTACAGGAGTAGGACTAAAACTGACCCTTTAGGCTGGAAATAACCTTGCACTTCAGTGATCTGGTGTTGGTCTGTAATGCTGAGAGGAATTTCTTGTCCTATAGGATCAGCCACTACATGGATGGGTGTTAAGACGACATCTTGGAAGTGTGTCGGATGTCGCATACAGTTTTCCCTCGCGGTTCACTCTTCAGGCGGGCCAAGTAGTTACAGTAGGTAGTGGTTTTGTAAAACTTACTTGAAGTTCTGTTCTTGTTATGTTAGATGGCAATAAAGGTTCAGGTAATAAGGAATGCTAAATTAATACTGCAAGTGTCTGAAGTACAAAAATCCTTATTTTACATGGAGGGAAAGATGGGGCGGAATTCCTTGCAGCAATTTGATATTTGACCTTAAATTCAAATTAAATTTTCTGTGAAGCTAGGTCTTGGATTGAACTTGGATCGTTCCAGATTGGGATGTGTTATTGTGAACAGAATCAGTATACCCTAGTTTATTCTTAGGGTTCCACATACTCCTGTGATTTCATAAATGTTTTGCAGAGACTTACGCTGTTGCTAAAAGCTGTAGTCAACTACAGTTCAGGAATGCTGAGCTCACAGTTTATAATATTAAGCTAAATGATGGCTCTAAAAATCATACTCTTAAGTACACTTAGATAACAACCAAAGAGAAGAGTGTAACGCTACACTCTGTACTCCAGACTCCGTATGAGCTTGCTGAAGAGATATGGGAGGGACCCAGGCCAGAGGCTATCTTGTACACACAAACTGCTGCCCTGAGTATGTCTGTAACTACTGTTTGGCTCTGTGACTCAAATGGTTATGCACGTCCAAGCAAGGCTACCTCTGCATCAGGTAGAAGCTGTTAACAGCATTTTCTGCACTAACTGTTTTACAGTCTTCAGTTACAAAAGAAAAAACCTCCAACATTACCACCATTCTTGGTAGTCTCAGTTTCTGTTACTGCACATCTCTGGTATTGGAGTACTTAATGGTTATATATGTTAGACTGAATCTTAAGCTAACTACAAATAAGATTCTTCAGAAGCTCATTCTAAATCTGTTGCAGATCTGGGGTGCAGCTGCTGGTGTAAGCCCAGATTCTAGTGATCTGGTCTGGAATTCCCAGAAGTCTTGGGGAACTGGGGACAGTATTAGTGTCACACTTATCACAGATGATGGTGAGGTAAGTGAGAGTAAACAGCATTTACTTGTCCTAATACTAAACTACTTTGATGTGCTTAATTCTTGAGGGTGCTTGTGGCAATTCAATTATATTTTAGGAACTCGCAGAGAGGACAATAATGTATGTACCCAAAGGAGAAGAGACCAGTGAGCAAGATGATGATTATGAAGAAATAACTGGAAGTGAAATGGAGTCTCCATCGCGGGTAAGCTGCCTGAAGTTACATGCTATCAACAGAGCCATTCAATGGCCATTTCTTTTCATTATGGTATGAAAATGCTTCTCCAAGTACTATCCATATTCTGCAACTTAACATTTTTCTTGATGTCAGACCAAAAGAAGAAGAAAAAAGAAATGTTGTTTGGTTTCATGATAGTGGTTCCTGTGAGCATCCTTAAGCAGGTGAGATGATGAGAATCATGCTTCTATCTCATAGAAAACTTGCTTCATTAATAGTGCTGCAGTCTTGTCCCATGTAAGATGTAGCTTGCATGGCTTTGCATCAGAAGTGGAATTGATGTTTTGCTTGTTCTCTGGTTGAATATGATCAAACAGTAGTATTAACTGTTTGGTCTCTTGCTACTGACACACTGAAAAATGCTAGTTTTATTGTCAGTTCCATTTAAACATCTGACTATGAATAACCTTAAAAGCTGTTACTCCACAAACGGAATGCAAACACTAATGAAAAATACATTATTTCTGTGGGATGAAGTGACTTATCTGACACTCCAGTGTCTCTGACTTGCTTTTAAAATGGCTTTCTTGAGTGCAAATTTAAGTTAATGTATCCATTCAAAAGTATTAAAAAGCTGAAATCAAAGTTCTTGGTGTACTGACTGCCTAAGTGTCCCCCCCTGAATTCAAGTATGAGTTTGAAGCCTTCTGTTACAGCTTACTTCCAGGAACTAGTTTTTTCTTATTTTTCTGTGCAAAAGAAGTATCTCAGCCTTGCTTCAGTCATAAATACTCCCATCAATACTTTCCAAGTGGAATTTCAGCACAGATGCAGGTCATGCTAATGGAATTAACATTAAAAAGAATAAGCATGTTTTGCATTCAATATACTTATAACCCTTAGGCTACAAGTTGCATGTTCTGAGGCCCTGTGAAAGACTCTCTAGCCCTCCAAATGGTTTTTGACTGACCATATTACAAATCTGAGCTTTCGCATATTGGATGCTCTTAGTATACTTCTTAGTATATTCTTCTTATCTATTATTCTTCTTAATATACTTTGATACACTAGTTAATTGCGTTTCCTCAATTGCTGAAGTAGCCTAAACAAAGGCTTTGAATTGGTCATAACTGAACACCTGTGGACTGTGCTCAACCCTTGAGACTGTTCTTGACTTGAAATAGCACCAAGTCCCTGCTGCACTATAGTACCAACTCCAAGGCCCTAAGCATCGCCTTGTGCTTCGTTCTCTCCCCCCTGCTGACACAGCTCTTCCTAAAACCGATCTGTTACAAGGAGGACTTGCATCTTACTGTACCAGGTCTTAAAGGCACCACCATTTCCTGCATATTTTCATAATATACCTGTCTAAAAGCTAAACTTAAATTACCTCAGTAATGTCCTACTGAAGAAAATGTACCCAAGAGCAGGCAGTTACTGCCTGCTGCTTGGTTCTTTTCCTTGTCCTTTCAAACAGAACATCAGGGTAAATACCTGTGACTATAATGCCAGCTGGCTTAAAGGATGTTTATCAAAGTCTCCTGACTGACATGCACATTCTTGTAATATTTTCAGTCTTTTGCTGAAGGAGGGTGAGACCCTGTTAAATGGGCTGTTGAGAAAGGTGCTGTAAGGCTGTTCTGGCCGTTGGACTCTTAATGCACAGCATACACAGAAACAGCTGAAGTAACACCAGTGGAAGCTTTAGGCTTATGCAGGACTTACTGATACGAGCCGCTTTTCATGTTCAGAGTGGAGCCTCTCCTCAACTTGTTATTTTAAAGGTTCTTTATTTGAATTGAGTAATAATGTGGTTTGGCTGTCAATGATGGAAAGCAAAAGTAACTTTTTTCCTTATACCTCTAATCTGTTTTATCAGCAACTTTACAATACAGTCCTATGCTATTTATGGTAAGAATCAATTCTCATACTCCCACTCAAATGTTAATGTCATTCCTGCCTGCTCTCCTGTTGGGCTCCTGTCAAACTTCTGTCGTTAGTACCTATATGCTTCTGCTGCTTTGGTAGCACTGAATAATGGCAGTTTAGTGAAAAGCAGTTAACTTCTTGCATGCAGTAACATGATACAAAGGAAGCATGCTGTGCTTTAAAGGAAGGCAGCGTTTCCCTGACTTTTGCTTCTGCTTTCACTATCCTAGCTAGGGCAGCATGAACCTGCATGCTAGTTAAGTTTTGATGCACCAGAACTGAAGTACTGAGAGCTGATAGCCTTTCATTAAGGAAGGCGCAGGCTCACGTATTGCATGGACTCAAATTGTTAAAATGTGGTATTCTTTTTCCCCTACCCCCAAACTATCCCGTATAGTTAAGGTACTACCTCTCTTGAAAACCTGCTTTGCTTTATTAAGTAAATCTATGAAACACTAAAACCCCCATGTGCTTATATAAGGATCAGGCAGGTAGCCAGGAATAAATACTAAAGTTTTACATTAAGATATGAGGCTAATTAACATGTTTTATTTCTGCAGCAAAAAGAAGATCCTAGCTGTTCTGTCATGTAATGTGGACAAAGAGATGATCATCTGAAAACACGTCTCGATCCCAGGTGACATAGACTACGTGTTTTGGTATCTTCTGCAATATCTGAAACTTTGAATTCACATCTCCCATCTGACCTCTTGATGAGAAACCTTGTCATAACATGACGAAATTTTCTACCTTCTGATACCGGACCCTGTCCTTAGATTCACTGATATAAAGAGCACTAGAATACAAGCTCTATGTGAAGTTACTTTAACACAAGGATCTGGTTTCTGTGACCTGCTGAAACAGATGAGGGCACACACTTTACAAAGCTTCTAAACAGATGCGCCGGAAGGATGTTAAATACTTGAGAAAGCAGAGGCAGCCTTGTGCTCCCTGACAACATTTTGTGCTATGGTGTTTCTCCAAAGGGAACTTCTGTTTCAAGCCTGAGTAGGGAACTACAGGGGACAGATCACACCCCAGCTTGCACCTTGAGTAAGTCTGAACTTGGCTGAAGTAAAATGCTGTCCTGAAGAGTGCTGAGTGTCTGGAATGTTTCCTGCTCAGATCCTGATGCTGAAATAGATGAAACTGCTCTAGATCCCTTAATAAAGAACTTCTAGAGTGAAACACACTACAATTAAAAGCAAGTTGTAAAAATATTCTTGTCTGTTATTACATGTACTGTTTCTGTATTCTAGCACCTGGAAATCTACCAGTTTCAATATTGTATATTCCTAGATAAAGTATATCACAGCATAACTGCGTCAACTTGGACAGATGTATCCTGTAAATGTGAAAAAGCATCTCATTCCAACAGAGAAGGTACTGTAACTAGCAATATTAGCACTGTTTGGTCCCAACAAGGCAGCTTTCTAGGGGGCTAGGACAAAAAATCCACATGCTGAAACAACAAAAAAAAAACCCAAAACCAACTAGAAAGCACCAACTGTAGTAAAAGGTGTATCAAAACTACCTGTTGTTAGAGTCCTCGTGTACTCGGTCCATGCAGCCTGCAGCACTGCTTTGGGAACACCTACCAGGGCGGGGGGGAGAATAGTGCCTGTTGGCCAGTGTGTGATGTACTGTAACTTTAATGGCAGTGTAGTCCGTGTAAAGCCTGACCTGTAGCCCTCAGGAACCAGGCAGTCAGCGTCTGGGGTCACTGCATTCAGTTCTCCTTATCCTCTTACTACCCAAATGCTTACCTGCTGGCTCCGTGGTGGAGCAAGGCCTTGATGAGCCACGTCTCTGAAAGCATGAGGGGAGGGGAGCAGCCGAGATTGCACATTTCTCCAAATGCTGGAATAATTTTTTTGACTGCCTTTTACCTTGCTGAAGTATTTGGTTCTGAATCGGAGACCCGTTCTGTGTTAGGATGCAGTTGCTAAGGTGAGGCTTTCCTTATCCTAACTTAAACTGTTGTGTTATTTTAAAAGTCTGGTTTTGAGACATCAAGAGTAGATGCTGGTTTAATACTTGCATTCAAGCTGTACCTTATGGTCCACATAGCAATAGCTGCTGCTCTAACCTTGCTATGTTTATCTTGATTACTTAAAACTTTTTTAACCAATAAAGCTATTTTTTATGTATATAAAAGCAGTCTTGGATTTTTATATTTGCAGATTAAATAATAGCTCTGTTTATTCATTAGAGTGGCCCAAAAGACTTTGATGGCATAAAATTGGTGAGCTTAGGGACGATTCCCTGCACACTGAAGAAACCTGCAAAAATATACTGTGCTATCCTGTTCATTTCTCACACAGTTCTTCACATAAAGCTGAACTGCTCTGATCTCCATCCAAGAGGAATCTTCAGCATTTCAAATCACACCTTTTCATAGCACAAGGGAAGGACAGTGTTAAGCAATAACTGAGAAAGACCTGACGTAGTGTGCAAGTTTTGATAGGAAACAGCAGCGGTACAGGATGGTGCTTGGTAATACCAGCAGTGGTTCAGGAAACAAGGACTACTTAATTTATGTGACTACACCAGCTATGTGGAGTTTATGAAGCTTGTTCTTAGCATGTAATCTCAAAAAGGCACATATTAAAGAAGCAATTCTCTGGTGTGCAAATGATCCTATTGTGCAAGTTGTCCTCCTGGTAGCAAACCTGAAAGGTGGTTGGTTTCCTGGGACCTCTCTCTAGACTTCAATCCTAGTCAGTAAGGGTACAGCTCTCTTGACTTGCTTCCAGCTTACTACTTGCACAGTAGCTACTCCTCTTAGATGAGACATCTGTTGCAGCTGACCAGAAGCTCTGTACTAAGTGGCAAGCTGCCTACCACAATGTGTGTTGAGGATTCAAACCTTTATACACACATGTGTGCATACGTAATTATTTCCTCTAGGGAATCCTGGTGAGGGGAAAGAGACGTTTCTTGGCTGCTATGGAAAGGTATGGCTGGTGAGGCCTCTCTGATAAAGGTGGGGAAGAGCAAAGAGCAGCTGTGGATCCCAAATACTTAAACCTTTGAAAGCTGTCCTATATGTTCTGTATTGAGAACGCCATAGCCTTCCTTAAAGAACTAGGTCAGGACAAGTTACTTTCCATCCTGCTGCTCTAATAACTACTGAATTTTCTTCTTAATATGAGCAAGCCCAGCTGCTGAGCTGATGTGCCCTAAGAACTGGCTGCAGCCAAAGCTGCAAATAACGACCCTCTACTCTTGTGAGCGTTGTACAAGCCCGGGCCAGAACCTGATGAGAGAAGCCGGAAAGCCCTGGGTTTAACAGCCTGTTAAGGGCCGTTTCTGCACCTTAGATGAAAAGGTTCCGGCACCTGTGATACACATGAAATTCTTCCCTCTCCAGGGAACGCTGTTTCAAATGGACTACAGCACCAAGTAGGGCGTGGAACTCCAAGCTGGATTCAAGCCAGTTCACGCAGAAGAGTTAGCTCCTTTCTCATCACTCTTGTACAGAGAGCAACTGGCAAGAGTTTACATGTTCTTCTGAGGCTGCTGAATGTTTTGGTCATCACTGCATCTGTAGTTACTAAGCAAAGCATGAGAAGGCTAACAGCAAAACAAATTAATTGTGTCTTCATTGTGATAGACAGGTTTAGGCATTTAAAGTACTTCATTATGAAGCTTTTTTATATTTATATATATTTATCTATTAGTTATAGCATGCCTTTCCCTCTGTCCCTAGTCTTTTCTTTCTCTTCCTTCTCCATCCTTTCCAAATAAGCCTAAAGGATAGAAGTGTATGGAGTGGTCACCAGCGGTACACCCCTATTTCTCTCCACAGAGTTCTATACAAACCCTGTGGAGCTGGGATCAGTTTGTACTTGGTTCAAAGGAATTTTTCTTCTACCCTCCTGCTAGATGAACATTTTAACAGCTGTTATAAATGCCACACAATCAATAGGGAGAAAGAAAGATTATTAAAATTTGAGGGGCTGGGGTGTCATAAAACAAATACTTGGGCTTCACTCCTGCATTTTTAATGCAGCATTGTTTCTTCACTGAAAGCTGGTCTATTTAGCAGAAGTGACCTCCAGCTCAAAAACAAATGCCAGAACTACAGGAATAGAAGCAGCAACCACTGTTCTTATCCCACAGAAATATTTATTCAGTTTGGTCAGTAAATTATAGGAATTTTCAATGCTGAGAACTTGTACTTAGTACAACAACATCAGAAGATTGACAACAACCACTTTGCCTTTTGTCAACGTACAATGTGAAATGGATTAACTTGCTCACAATAAATTACAGCGTGGTAGATGAAAAGAGCTCAATGACATCAGTAACTTAAGGAACTGGTTACAGTTAGCTTCACTTACAGTATTTTTAAAAATGGTTTTCAATAGTAAAATCATTGCAGCCAAAGATTAAGAAAAAAATCCACATACAATAATAGCAAGGAAATGCATTTTTGGAGCAACAGTGAGCTACCAGTAAACACTTCATACAGTGATCTTCAAGGCACAAAGCAAAAAAACTGGGGATGGGTTTTTTTGCAGGTTGACGAGTCAGGGAAGGTGAAATTTTTCTGAATATAAAATAAATACATTTTAAAAAGACGCATACAAAAGTCAGTAAGTCAGTCAAATAGCAAGGCTTTCACAGAATGCCACACCGACAGAACATTTGTGAATCCATTTCGATCATGAAATCATGTTCACAGCTTGAATGACACAAATCACTGAGGCAAGGGAACCATCACTTCAACATAATTAATGGGGAAGAAGCCAGACTCTCCATTTAACATCCCCTCATACCAATTCTCGTCAATCTGATTGGTCAAAGTTATGATGTCCCCTTCCTTAAACCCAAGCTCGCCTTCATTTTCTGGCTCAAAGTCATAGAGAGCTTGGCAGCAAGGCTGGTCCATGTGCACTGAAGAACCTGCCCCCAGTGACAGAAAAAACCCGTATTAATAGAGCTTCACAGCAACCCACCAGCCGCTAAGCATCACACGGGTCAAAAACTGCAGCCCCGCCACCACGAGTTCCCCAGCGGTTTCTCCGTTGCTTTCACCCACTAACACCTGGTCCTTGTACATATAAATTAGTTAATTAGTTTAAGGTGTAATTCTCCTTCTGCCTCAGGTTCAGGTGCTGCTCTGTTTTCCTTCCTAGCTGCCTTCCCTTCAAAAGGATGTCTGTCTCAAACCGATAGTTTGAGTAATCCCAGTTGTCAAAACCAGAGTGGCAGCTAGAGGAACTGGAAGGGTAGGACTTGAGGCAGGGGAAGAGTCAATACGAGTGACAAGTAATCGTGCTGCAGCACGCTGCTCCTGTGTGAATACCTACCGGGGGCAGGGGCTCCCGGGCAGCCCCCCCACGCTCGCAGCCTGCAGGGCTCACACCGGCATTGTCAAGCTACAGGTGTGTTTGCAGGAGCAAGGCCTCCAGCTGCTCCTGCCTTCAGGCCTCCACCCTCACCTCACTTGAGCAGTGACAGTCATTGCTGGGTTAGTGCTCCCCACGTTCATGGGCGCAAATCCTTTGTTGTACACATCCTTCATCTGAACTAAAGCGAAGGTTATGCAAGGAATAATGGCACCTGTCAAATTATTTTACACATTAAACCAGTTTTCCAATACAGTATCTGGCTGTTCTTGCGACTTACGCTGTTTGCCCTGCTATAAAGATCTTCACACCAAATTACTCTCTTAAAATATTACTGGTACCATATGCAAATATAATAGTAAGTAGATATATTTACAGGAAAACAATTAAATATAAAGTGCAAAAGAAGTTAACCACATAAATGCAGTCACCCTTTTTAAAGGTATTCTCATGAAGGGGTGTTAATCAACTTGGATTCGTGGACTGATACATACATAACCTTCATATTTACAAATAATAACTTGCTCTAATAAATTATAATCTAATATTCAAATTGTAAAGCTTAGCTCTGTGGCCAAGGCCCAGCCAGAAGTTCAACTGAAGTTCAGCCATGACAGATTTTTAAAAACATATACAGCACATCCCACTAAAAGTCTGGTAATTTGAAATGTATTTATTTATAAAGGAAGAATAGGAGAAAAGACTTCATGCTGCTGCCACGTGAACAGTAGTAAAACACATTATAGCATGACAACTCTAACCCACCCTAGCATTTAAAGCAGTTAAACCTCTTAAACACCAAGTTATTCAGATTGTCTGATCTAGAACATGCAACAATTCTGAAATATTCTATTCTTGACCCTCTCTCCCAGCTACCACACGTGCTAATCATGCAGTCACCTTGAAGAATAGTTTTTGCCTGGGTAAATCTGCACACAATTCATATTAAATACAGATACAGTGGCTAAGACGTTAAAAACGCATGCAAAAATGCCTTTGAATCTGCTCATCATGGTAACGTGCAGGAAATGATTGAAAAGTAACTGTTAGGCATTGCCTAGTAAAAGTAATTCCAAGAAGTCTCTTAAGGAAACCAGCTGGCAACTGTTCTGGCGATCCGTAACCGAGAACAGGTGAAAGCATCTTTTTAATTGTCAATAATGCAAGTGGGGGAAAGATCTGGCGTTAAAACTGGGAAGCAGGAATTATTTTTCTATTTTGTGGGTATGTTTTATCCTTTTATAAGAATGGAAGGGAGCTTTTGTGTGCAACAACAGAAGAGAGCTGTCAGCAGAGATCCCCCTCAGCAAACTTTCCCACACTGCTGTAACAACGCTGCACTAGTCCTCTGCCTCTGGAAGGCACAGGGTAGTGGCAGAAGTTTTACAACAGCAAGCTAAAGTACAGCTAGTCTAATACAATGATACAGGTGAAAGCTTGGTTCTGGACATATTTTTGCTGAAACAGTCTAAGCAGGAAAAAAAAAAAATATGACAAGCCACAGTTTCCCAGCAAAAATGGACTGATTGTGTTCAAAAATAGCTGTTATTTTCAGTCTTTGCCAAGGTAGAACTGCTACCAGCTCACTGGAACCTTCAACAGCAGAAGGCAGTGCTCTGAATAACTGACAAAGTTCCTTGCTGTCACCAGCTGCTCCAGTGGGGCTAATTTATTATTGCAAGGCAGCTCGCTTCTGACAGTAAAGGTACCTGATATGAGACGGATCACATTTGGTTCATTTTAAGCTCCGAAGAACTGAAAAGACATGTGTGGCAGCCTAGAAAGATTTTTAAATAATGGTCCCTGCCAGTACAACCGGTTTCACTCCAGGCTGTAGGATCAGTCAAAGTCTTCATTAGACTCAGGCAGCTGCTGCCTCTGTGTAATCCAACGAGACAAAGCTTCCCTGACAAAGGCAATGGGGCAGCGCTGCCTGACAGGCTGCAACACATGCTGTTTAACATCACAGAATCGGTGACATGATTCCAGCCTTTCCCTCTCTTCAACACTTGCACATCTTGTCCTGTTGCAGGTATTTAAGCTAAAGAAATTGCACTCTTTCTGCAAACAGGGCTCATGTTAATTTGGAACACCATGCACACGCCCTGAATTTCTCCAGTTGCGGAGTTAGACTGCCACACTTCACGGTCACATTCAAAGATGATTTGTCATTAATCTCTGGACCACTCCAACCTGGACAGCACAGAACCAAGTGAAGCAGGAAGGTGGCTGTGATTTCTGGAGTGTTACAGGATGAAACCAGAATGCCATTCAGCGTTGGGTTGGTTTTTGTCTGTTTCCCCCAACAGATGCCTGTACCTGCATCTGCTCTGCCTTCTATACATGTTGTATACATATGGTAGCAAAATTATACTTTCATAATCACACACTGGAAGCTTGCTAAGATAATTAACCCAAATCTCCTTCACAGCTGAGGTGAGTAAACACTTAGATGCTTATGTTAAATTCCAGCACATGGCAACCAGATCCATTTATTCCGTATCATAGTCAAAGCTGACAGAAAGAATGAAAGGCATGATGTAATATAGCATTTAAATAGTTCTAAAATGAGGCAGATGATGCTCATAGCCACAGCTGATAAATGAGGATAACAATGAATTAGAACAAAAGTACAGATTTGTTATCGGTGCTTAATCAAAGCAGCTAAATAATTCACAACATTAAAATTAGGTTTCTGCGAATCTAACCCTGCAAACATGTGCGAGTCATTAGTAGTAAATAATCCCCATGTGTTAGGAACTGTACAAAGGAAAATACTATTTCTGCTCCAAGAAGCTGATACTTAACTTGAAAAGCTATGCTGAAACACAGGAAAAGCCATTTCAGCACTCAGAACTGAGCTGTGGTAGCTGTGCTGGATGTACCACAGCTTGCTTTGAACTGTCCTGTTGGTTTCCATGGGTTCGCTGAATACTGAGGTACTACTTACCTTGAGTGACAGTACGTGAGAAATCAAAGGTCTACATTTTGATAGGGTCAATGTGTAAACAGGGGAATTTAAGCATGAAAGTGCTTGTTTGTGCAGAAGGAAGAGGTCAGTTTTCTAAATGAAAAAAGCGGGTGACCATGTTGCTATGCCCCCTATCACACGGAGATCTCAAAACATTTAGCAGTTTTGCTTAGAGCCACCTAGTTCACACTTCTAAATCACAGACCATAAACCTAACCTTTTTCACAATCCTGATTTAAACAGGAACAGAAAGGTTTCCCAACAAACAACCAGGGCATATTGACCCCACTGCAGCTCCACAGAAATCCACATGGATAACTTTTAAGTATGAAGAGAAGAGAGAATGAACAATGACTTCACGCTGGGGAGGTAAGCACAGCATCCACAGCTTCTCCAGGAGGAAAACAACATAATACATGGTCTTTTTGATATCACTAGCATATATCTAACATATATCCCATTTTTCCTTTTCTTCTCTTTCAGATTGTTTTATTTCTTTTCCATTCTGACAGCGCTGAGCAAGCGAAACAGTAAGTGAATACCCATGATTTAGTGACAGGCAAACAGTTGATGCAACAGTCCATGAATGGAATCAATAAGGAAGGAATGAGCCACTTCCATTCATCTTGGTGACCACTGGTCATTTATATTTCTATTCATTCACTGAATTTCAGCTCATTCAAACTGGGATTTTTCTTTAAATAAGTGGGCTGGAAGCAACCTTGAGAATTCATCTAGTAGTCTGTCTTTCTCCCAAAGACATGACTGATTACCCTTAAAGGACATCTTGGATCAATTGCTTCATGGCAATGATGAACCACTGTAACATGGTCTGAAACTCTGGTTTGACACTAGTTTATATACAAATGCTCAATCTGAATCTCTTTTCTCCACTGCACATACAAAGCAGAAAAATTAAAGCCTGTATAACTTGACAGGTAATTGACGGGGGCCTAGAAATTTGATGCTAAATCTTTAACAAAGGTTGCAATGGTTTTGCTACTTTCATTCAGATATGCTGTGAAAATAACTAGGAAGCTACTGATAACTGCAAACATCCCCAGTGCTTTGAATGAAATGTGTCCTTTTATCACGTGTCTTAGGAACCAGTGGTCTGAACTGAGTGTGCAAAGAGGGGACTGTCTCCCTCAATCCCACATTTCACAGCAACACAAAAACTGCTCTCAGCATTCAGGCAGCAAGTGGAGCCTCCCTAACACACCCTCAAGTAGCTTGAGGCACAAAAGAAACAAATCAAGGAATAGGATCTTGCTGGGTGGATTTTTGCTGCCAAACTGCTGCAAATCCCTTTCAGTATGGATTGTATAATAGATTCATCTTGCAGCAGAGAGCAAGAAAATTAAAGAGACGTTAGAAGGAGCATGAAGTTGCACCTCCAGGCTTTCTTCTTTCACCTTTAGTTCTCTTATTTCTCTCCCAACAATCTTTAAATAGGAAAAAGACTGGAGGGAAGAGAAAATTGGAGAGGGGTACGGGGGAAGCAGCTTCAGAAAAAGATCCTAGACACCATGCCAAGTACAAAAGGGAACCTTTGGCTCAATTCTTCCCCTGTATTTTCCTTACAAATAACGTTTATAGGAAAAATTGGCTTTTTCATTCTTTTTTCTTTGCATATTGTGGTGTTTGGGGGATTTTTTATTGGTCTTCTCTCATCGTGCACTGTAGCTATTAAGGAAACAGGGCAAAATAATTTTATTGAGATGAGGCCATTTCAATTAACATTGTAACCTGACTAATTATTACCATTCACACAACTTTCAAGGGCTTTCAACGGTTGACTTTTTTTGTGGAATCAGGGCCAAATCAAAGGAAGGGATCCTATGCCCACACCAATAGGTACTTAAGTACTTATGCACCCACTTTGGTGCATACTTTAGGGGTCAGTAAAGTAAAATATGTCAGTAGAAACTTTACATGGCTAATACTTCAGATCCTCTGCTTGTCATTTATGGTCTCAGACTGTGAAGAGAAATCACCATCTGGAGATACTCCAGACAGTGATCAAACACACCCACCTTAGGCATCTGTCTTTGCAAGAAATCAACTGTTTTCTGCAAATGCCTCTCCCTCTCTCTCCTCCCACCCTCAGTGGCAACACAGAGAACCTAAAAGACCAAGCAGAATGCCACACCTAAATTTCAGATGGGCGAAAGACTGTTGAGGGGAACCCTGCTTCACATTCCATTCCCAAATGTAGGAAACAAACTGGAGTCAGATGCACAGATACCGATGCCTCATGGATCCATTGTTCTCATGGTACAAGGAAGACATCAAGCAACAATCCGGCAAAACATCCACAGATACCTTAATTCTGTGGCCTTAGACTTACCTGATGATTTTATGGAAGAACTATAGGCAATCCCATTGTGCTGCTGATTATCACTACTTTCCAGAGCTGTAGTTATTACAGGCTTTGGCTTAAATTCACGTTTAGGCCGACTAGATGCTACATTTATTCTGGAACACACAGAAAAGCAGCAAAAAGTTTACCTTGAAGGAAGAAATACTTATGGAGTTTACACTCAAGTTCAGTGCTTTCGTGTTTGAAAGGTGGAGGGAAAAAATCCCCACCTTCTGCTGGTTTTGGTTTTAGGCTTTTTTGGGGAGGCAGGGAGGGCAGGTTTATTCACTAAATGCTGCTCAATTCCTATGCAGTACTTGAATTTCAGCAAGTCCCTGTTTTATTTAATGCTTTCGTCCTGCTGACAGAGGCATAAAGCTTAACAGCCTGAGTTTGAGAAGTGCTGAGCATCCACAGCTGCCACAGAGTTCAGCAGAAGTTCCAGGAATGAGCTCTCTGGAAAGCTCAACTGCAAATGACATATGCAGAAACCCAGCCAGGACAGAGGTCCAGGGACTGCATCTCACACATTGCCTTTTTTCTAGAGAAAATGGGAAACAACCGTTCGGTCAGCACAACTGCCTCAGTACCTCTTCCTGTATGTGCATGTGGCCCAGCTCAGACCTCCTTGTCTCACTGGTCCCTCCAGCTGGGACGGCGCAGGGTGCCTACACACACAGCTACCCCTGTGCTCATACTCACAGCCACCATGTCCACCCTGACCTCAGGAAAGCCCCAAACAGTTCTCTTGACTCCGCGACTGTCATGTTAGCCTACGCTACGGTGACACTCAAGTCATTTAGGTCTCCTGTTCTCTGCTGGTTCTCTGAGTGACATATAACAAATTAATCATAGCAGCATTTTTTTCTTCTATTAGGATAGCACAAAGCACCTGGGCCTTTTGTAAGTGCATTACACCACAGCTGTGTCCCTAACCAGCTAGCCATTTCCCTGCTCTGCTGCAGAATTTTGTTATACCCCTTAATCTCAAAAAAAATAGCCCACCTTCTCAGCAAAGCCTCCAAACACAACTCATAGTATGCACGTTTAAATAAACCTGCAAACAAATGGAGACTATCCTGCTGAACCTCCACAGATGTGGATGAGAGACTCTACACACACTCACAAGCTTTCTGGGCATGTCCTGCATGACATTAAAAGGCTCAAAGTGCAGCAAGAAGTTGCCAGGTGGCAACCGTTTAAAACTATGAAGTCCAGCAAGGCACGGAGCACAGCAAACGTGCGTCCTTGAGATGGTGCTACAAGATCTGTTGCTTCCATGACTTTTCACATCCATGAACCTCAGCTGCACAAGAGGTTCAAAATTTTCTGACAGGTTCAGTCTTACCGGTTTTGCAGCTTGCTCTGCAGATCCTCCAAGATTTCTGTGGATTGTTTATGGTAATCTAGTGCTGCTTCTACAAACACAGCCAACTGGCTAACTTGTTCTACCTGAAATACAGAGAGGAAAATAGCTGTAAGGAACCTGCAGTACATTCATCTGAAGGATGAAAAAACAGATCATTCAAATCATGGTATCTCAAAAGACCATGATACCTCATGGAGGCTACTGAAAATGAGCATTACGTGATCTTATTGAAGAAATTGCCAGTTGGAAACTGAACAAAACTGAGGTGTAACTTCTAGTTCACTAACTCAGGGCTGGGTCCTTGAGTCACTTCCTCTCACACCGTGCAAATCCCTTCTGCTTTCAACTTCCAAGCCAGCTGTCTGTCAACACCCCAGCCCAAAGTATTTAAAAGGACATGACCCCTTAGCAGGTGAAAGTGGGGCTTTTCTGATCAGCAATGTTAGAAGAAATTACACTGTGACAGCTCTTATGACTCAGACCCATTAGTGTTTATTAGCCATGTTTGCAAACTACAGTTCTGAAATTATCTGGACTTACCTCAGTAGATGGCAGCATTTATAAACCAAGAAATGAAACATGATTTATCTGCTTGAATTTAAAAAGTATCAGCCAATCATTCAAAAACACGAATGCTGAGGAAAGGGAGAATGTGAAGGAGAAAGGAAAATAAAAATATTTTTATTCATGAGGTAACAAATAATCTCATTCCCCAAACACAAACTGAAAAGTTCAAGCTGTACTGGGGATGGAGCAGTAACAGATACTTATTTGTCCTCGTCCTTTAAGACAATGTTAAGACAGACCGCAAGAAGTCTGACATGTTTCCATTCCATCACAATGTCTTCAGGCATTGGGTCACAAGAAGATATCTGAGTGAACTTTCTGCAAATGTTTTACGGACCCATGGTAATGTTGTGCCATACTTTGTCTGCTTTTACTCGGTTGAAAAGATTATTGGAAATTCTGCTGGGACTCCAAGAGAGCCCAGCATTGTCACATAGCATTCAGAAATTAAATGCACAGAACCAAATCAACAGCTGATACAATTCCATCACAGAAGAGAGTAATGTAAACCAGCTGAGGGCAACACACAAAATGCCTGGGGTTTGGATGGGTTGGGCAGAGAAAGTGGGTAGACAAGGACTAACCAAACAAGATGACTGAAAGCCAGGACAGATATGGAGTTTTGGATTTGGAGAAGAGAGACAGAGACTGGGAAACCTGAGGGACTAAAAGCCACCGAGCAAGAGGAGCCTGAGCCTGGCTGAGTGGGAAAGGCAGGAAGATGGATCTGATAAGTAGGGCATGCAACCGTGTCTATGTGGGAGGTCTGGAACTAGCTATGCAAAAACCTGAGAAAGAGATGTGGATCAGGACTGAGCCTGGGAAAGGCACCTGGCAAGACGGCTCAGAGAACAGAGACTGAAGGGCAAGGAGAACAAGAAAGGGAGCTGTACAGGAAACTGGAAAGGATCGGAAGGAAGCGATTGCAGTTAAGATCTCTGCAAAGCCCAGTGACACAGCCTGGGGTCAGACAACAAGGCTGTAATGAGAAGGTTGAGGAGGACAGACTAGGTCAGCATGGAAAATGGGAGGGAAGAAGCACACAGTTTTCTTTAAACAGGAACAACAGAAGGTGGGTAGGGAAAAAGCCTCAAAGGGACATCCAGTTCACCCTCTTCCCAAAGAGGAATTAGTTACATTAGAAAGTGTAACTCATCAGTTCCCTAGTGGCTCAGCTAAACCATTTTAATCCATGAACTGTTTTATCCTCAGTTTGGTGCTTTGACTAACAATAAACACCATTTGAAACATTTCTCAGCTGCTTAGGCAAGGCCACATTATAAACCGCACACTACAACCAGGCAACTGGCAGAGCCTACAGTGGAACAGTGTGCTGAAATTGTTGATGGAGTATTTTACATTTTTGGTTGCCCTCAAATAACTTGCACTGGTAAAACAGCAAGAGGCTTACTGACTTACACACTGCTGTAACAAATGTGTTCCACTCACAAACAGTTTAGGGGCTACAGGCTAGTTTATAACTGGCCATTGTGTGGGTGTGCATAGAGGAAGAAGTTGCTTGCAATTAAATATTCCCACTTAACAGCTTCTCTTTGTTGCAGTTTGCTCACAGAAAACATAACACTTCTTATTTTCTGAGTGTTTTCTGTGATGCTGCTTCTACATAAGAAAAGGCTTTGGAATAGGCCAAACAGGTCCAGATCTCTTGTCTACAGCTCCATGTTTACATGGCAGAAAGCACACCCTGCTATTCCTCGGTGTGGAGACAGAAGAGACGATTATCCTGAAAGACCACAGCTGCTCCTTATTTAAATGTAATTTCACAATGGACTTGGACTCTGAGCCAAAGTCCACGTACCTGAGACCAAGCCACAAAGAAACTCTCCGGAATAATTTTCAGAGCCAAATAGTAATACTAATGATTTTCAGAGGTAAAATCATTCAGAGACTTCAAATCAGCAGCAAAGTTTTGGCGATAAGTGAACTACAATTCAGAAAGCACAGAGTACATACTCATAGTTTCAGCAGCAGGTCTATGACTATGTCAATCTCCCAACCTTCACCTCCCACCGATCAGACTATCCTACTCTCAGATAGTTCATTGCTCACAGATCGCAAAACTACTTAAGACCTCTGTGACAATCTCGTCTGAGCCATTGTATCTCCAGAAGAAATTCTTGGATTCTTGAGTTCTCCCACTTATTGCTGTGCATTACATTCTTCTCTGACAGGAGATGAAAAGAGGGAAGAGGCACACTTTGGGCTTTCAGACCTTACCTCCTCTGAAGGATGGGACAGGCTTTATCCAATCCCACAAACATTGCCCTCCTGGGTGTACCACAGCAAACAAAAATGCAGGACAAACTTACATCATTTTCTAAGAAATTGAACATGCTTCTTTCAGCCAGTTCCTTCGATTCTTCAAATTTTTCTACTGCTTGTTTAACTTCTTCATCTGGTATCTTTCCAAAACGCTTCTTTTTATAATCATAATCCAAACGGCGTCCTTCTAGTTTCTTCAGATGATGCTAAATAAGACAGAACATGTATGAGAAGGTGGTCCAAATGGGACATGCCCAAACGCACACAATGTGATTTAAGGAAATTTCAGTTATGGATGCAAATATATGCAGCATCAAAGAAATACAAGACTGAGAAATTATACAGTCCACCCCTTTGATCTAGGTCAGCATTAGGTCAGGCTAGAACTGTATACGTGAATGAAATTTTAAATAAGCAGCCATTTGCTAACACTTGGGCAACTGGCTATCTTGATTTGCTAAACTTGGGCATCTCACTAATGGACTTCACTAAATGTATGATACCTCTGATTTCCTATATGAGGAGAAAGGTCCAATCTAAGTATATGTGAGTATCCATATTCTATGTTTAATTCAGATTTACCTCTTGAATTATTCGCAGTATGACAGCTAAAAGTCAGAGTTATTTTCCCCTCTGATTACATAAGCAGTGGTCTTACAAATCTTGTATTCTTGCTTGCTTTCTTAGTTGTCAACTTGACACTTCTATCTGATAGATCTACACAAGCTTTTCTGTTGCCAAAAATCACAGGGCTGGCAGACTTAAAGAATGGACTCAAAGTGACAGTACAAAATGCTCACTAAAGCTAACATCAAACAGTTTCTTTTCATCGGTTCAGAAGAACTACAACAAAACCCAGTTATCTATAACAGGAGACAGCTACAGACATCAAGACATTATTACTATCTTTTTCTATGTTTTCCACATCCATTTATGTGTAAACAAATAAAATAACTTTCATTTCTGCATTTCACAGGGGTTTTTAACTTGCTTATTATCCATGTCTATTGGAATTAACAGACTCAGACAAAGACTGCCTGGCTTTCTTTGAGCTGTCACATTGTAAACAAAAGCACTGAAAAACTCAATTCTAAAGGTTAAAAACGTGTTCCTCCGTTTCCTATATTTTTCCTACAGCGGTATATAGCACTTCAACATTTTATGGCACTTTTCAGATCATTCCGTGATTGCCTTGAATAGCCTTTTTCAACAGTTATATTCATCCTCCAGTACACACAACTTAAGGCTGACAGAGAGGGCAAGATAGGATAATCAGTTGCGGTAACTCACAGCCCACTCACATGTTCAAAAGAATTAATAAAAATGTCAGTTAAAATATAATAGCAGAAAAAAAAGAATATTTTTTTTTCACTATCCTTCTTGTACTGAATGTACAAGCAATACAGCAAGCTTAGTAATTTGTACAAGTGAGAAATAGCCAGATAATTGAGTTTGAGCAGATTTCATCACTATTTTGCTAGAGAGACAAACTTAAATGCAGTGGAATGTATTTACTTTATTATTTTCAAGAAAAATATCTCAGGGAAGTAGAGTCTGACTGACTCAGATTATTGATAAGTGAAGCTTTACCCTGGAAAACTTACCCCAATCTCTTTTAAATCTTTGTCCTGCAATAACTGTAGAGGATCAATAAAATTTTGTTTGACATTAATATCAAGCGAGTCCTTCACCTCTGCCATTTGCTTCATGCTCTCACCAGCATCCAGTAGTGCAAGGCCTATGGTAAAGAACAGGCTACTTATATCTCAATACATGTAAAACCAGAAAAATTGTCCTATGAAACAGCTATTTCAAATAGGTATCTTTTTATCTGTTGCAGGCCCTCAAAGAGTAAAAAAAAATGATGCAACCTATGTATTTTCTGTCACTACAGAAAATCAGAACTGGAAAATTCTTGTTCCAAAGTATATTTTTTTTCCTGAAGGGCATCAGAGGAAAAAAATAATACTATTTTCCCTACTGTATTTGCCTAGGTTACAAACCTCCTCCATTTTGAGAACTGCAAACCAAGCTGATTAATTTGTACAATGTTAGTGAATTAGGAAATACACAAAAAGTGGGTAACTTTTTAATCACAAAATTGTGGTTTACAGCTTTCTCACATACTGCGTGCTTTTTTCCCCAAACCTCATTTTGGTGAGAATTTTTGCTACCTTTTTAAAACTTTTGTAAAACCACCTATTTAACATAGGAGTGTATTTTATTAAGCATGTAAGTATCTGCAGGCAGCACAGTGTTTGAAATGTTCTTTCCCCTTTCCTAGTTTTATTTAGCATCTCTGTTGCTTTTGCAAAAACACAAATACATGCAGCTCACAGACAAGTTGTGCCACTTCACCTTTTGTGAGGAAAATACAGGAGTCTTTGGTTATCAGCAGCATCTTTCCTATGCAGCACCTACATGGACTTGAGTGTGAAGTCCCTACACCTACACAGCTGTTACTATTTCAAGAAAACCACTGTGCAAAAATGCAGATACTACAAACAGTACATAACAAAGCCAGCCAAGTCTGTATTGGCTTCTGCACACAGTCCCAGCCCACACGACTCTCTCCTAGCCTTATGTGCCTCTCTTTCCCCAGTCCAGGATTCTCCTTTTCTCATGTATTCGTCTCTGGTTCTCTCTTAATCCCAGCCATCTCAAAAAGCACCCACTGAGTAGGTCTGTGACAACACTTCAGATTCATTCCAGTCAAGCCCACAGACTATGCATCCTTAGAAAGCAAGGACTCTATCAAGATTTTGGCTGTGAAGTACCAGCATATATTGAGAGGAAATAGGTAAGATTTTATTTACCAAAGAATTGTAGCATGGCCAAACTAAAGTTAATTTTCATGAAAATAAGAAAATGTGTATTTAAGATGCACTGCTCCAAAGCACAGAAATACCAGATCATTATTTAAAAAAAAAAAAAAATCACCCAAGGCTACTGTTTATTTTTTTCTATGAGAAAATTTTCCCTTGGTTTACTTCTCAAATATAGGGTAAACATTTTTAAAATGTAAAGGTTAAAAGAAATACATTGCATCTAAGAATCACACTAAATTATTTAGGTTTGGCAACTTAGAAACTAAATATGAATCATCAGACAGCATCAGTAACTGTGTTATCAAATCCACCTGCAATAGAGGTGGACAAATATGCAGAAATATCACATTTCAATTAATTATCTCAATCACGCCATATCACTGTACCTAACTTCCCATCTTACCTGCATTAGCTATTTACATCAGTTACCTCACTGAGTAATATTCTGCAAAGAACTGTATGCTGAAATATTCACAGAAGAGATACACAAACTCACCAAACATAGAATCATCGCCAAGCTCTCTGCCATACCGTATCATGCAGTCTCCTAGAAGTCCCTCTGTCTGGGGATAGCCTGTGGTTTTAACTTGTCCTCTGATCTTTGACATAGTGTTCAGCATTCCCAGTCTGGCTCTGTATGCTAAGGAGGACATAAAAAAAAGAAGAAAAAAAAAGTTGTAAAAACACTTTTAAAACTAATATATTTAAAGCAATTAATCATTTAACAAGGAATGTCACAAAGTAAGTCACTAAGCTGGTCTGTAGATCCGTAAGTTTTTTGTCAGTACTTCCTAGTCAGAAGCTGAAATAAGATTCCATTCAACAATATGGGTCATATGAAACTGTTTTTTATTCCCAACTGAATAAGCATCACTTCTCCAGACAGATACATAGCAGCCACAGGAGTGCTTGTCATCTTCTGTGTATATTCACTGGCACTCACATTCCTTTTCGTATTCCTGCATGTGAACTCCTTGATTAGAAGTACTGCAGAAAGCAAACATGGAATAGATACAAGCACAGCCAAAGCCAGTTTCATGCTCTCCCTCCCTCCCATGCTTTTGAGAACTTTGCATAACCTATCCTTGCTCCCCTCTTTTTCATTTCATTCCAGTATCAAGAGAGTAGACATGTATTCTGCAGAACGGCCTGGTACATACAAATTAACCTACTGTTATTTTGCATGTATCATGACAAAAACATGCATTTATCCACAGAGTTTTTTCCAATCTACGCCTTACTATTATCACTCAACAGCTTCTTCAACACAGTAGTGGCTGTGGGCAGGGCATTCCTGAGGAATGTGGATCATGGTTACTAGATTCATATTGAACATGCTGTCTGGGCCTTGGTAAAGCACTGAATCCTACTATCCTTACGTAGACATAACCCATTAAACTTCTTCAGGGATGTGCATCTCATATGGTACTCACATGAGACGGCTAACTGAAGTCACTGGTGTAGCTGACTAAACAGGAATTCAGTCAGACAGTTCTCAAAAAATGAAGATTCTTCCAACAGCTGGTGAAGCAAGGTTGTAACAGATAAATTTTGTCACTGGCTACAAATGTAAATATGTCTCCTTTCCTGTTTCTTAAAACAACATTTGAGAAACCTCTATTAACTGATGATCCAAAAATCCACTGAGACCTAGCACTGTCCATAAAATACAAAACTTCATTCAAATACTGAGTAAGCAAGTAACAGCCCTCTTCCCCATGGGTACACAACCATCAGTGCCTCTGACGGCAGCAGCCTGCGAGTTAAATTCAGTGGCTTTTTATATCTCTGCTAAAAAAAATAAATAAATGTTGGCATTCTCTTCATTTCAGGGATCCACATCCCATTTCAGGAAATCCAGCACAAATATGAACACACATGTTGTACCACAGGCCCAAGCTGTCCAAGACATGTTACGCATGCACAACCTACTCACGCCCAGGTGCACTCTGCTGCAAGTTGAATGCATCCCAGATCACAGTGCACATAAACTTCACAGTTGTTCTGTTTATGTTGCACATAAAGTTCTCTAGAACACCCAGAAGCCTCACAATGATGACATAATTAGCTTTTCTTTACCTAAGACAAATTTCCAAGTAAAAAAACGATGTTCAGCAAAATCCAACACCTATTGCTCCTATCCTACCTGGATTTGGCTGAAGATACTCTGTGGATTTGGACAGAAGCTCTGTTACAGCTTTATTAGTAACATCAATTTTCTGAAAAAGAAAGGCAACACAGTTACCAAAAAGCAAACCTATTACTAGAAAGTTTAGAATTTAATTAGACATAACATACTATTCTAGCTGATTATGAAATTTTATTTAAAATAAAGAAATTATTGTTGCTTAAAATAAATACCCGTGTCATCGTCATGACAGGATTTTACCAAAAGCATATTAATTGGCAGGTAGTACTGGGAAGGGGTGAAGGTTTATATCAAAACATGGGCTTGCCTTTCCAGCCTATCACTCTCTGACTACTTCTAATACACTCTAGACTACAATTTTCTTGCCAGCCCAACTGCTTTTCTCCACAGGTGAAAAAGACTGAACATATGCCGCACAATCCTGGGGTCAGGGCCATTTAAAGCAGCAGTTTGCACTGTCTTCCCATTTAAAAGTTTCCAAAATGCTATGAAAATCACATTTCTGATTTGTTTCCCCACTCCTCCCTTAGGGCCTGCACATTATTTTCCCCCTTATAATGCAGAGAAAGGAAATAATTATCTGTAGCCAAAGAAACTGAAACATAGAAAACTGTTTAGAGCATAAATTCAGAAGTACATGTTGGAAAAAACAACTCACACAAGAATTTTTTCCTCCTTCTGCCAACAATAAAAGCTGTGACCTAGGTCTACTGTGAATATTAAAAAATACACAGAAAGACAAGGGCAATAAAAAAAAGCACATAAAAGCTGAAAAAGCAGAAACTGACAGTAACGTTGCTTAATTTGCAACACAACTAACAAATGGATGGCAAACATCTCAATTTCCCCAACAATTCATGTAAATTTCTGAACATGGATTTAAACCAAGAAATATAATCCTCTATCAAGAGAAAATCTGACCATAGTAATTGGATTTTTATCATTAATAGTATCGGATGGGAAGGCTTCATGATAGTTACAAAGACTCACTAAACACTGGAGACCTCCCTCTTTAATCTCCCACACAGACAGAGGAGAAAGGTCCCTCCTGATGCTCTGCACCATTCTTGGAGGAGATTCTCTTCACTCTCAAAAGGTGTCAGTCGAACCTGCTTCCTCTGCTCACACAGCCTCTGCAGATGTCCCTTCCCCCTTGGCTTAGCTGACAAGGCTCAAGGACAAATTTGCACTTAGATATTTCTGTTTGAAGCACATGGTGGGGATTCCCCCCCAGGTAAATCTACAATACCATCCTAACACTTGGAATATAAAACATTTTTGATTCTGCAAATCAAAAAACATATTAACTTTCCTTACCCTTTCCATCTCTTGAAATTCTTCATCTAACTTTGTTCCTTCTGCTCCACTTATTTTTTCACTGAACAACTGTAAAAAGATGCATTTAACAAAAAAAAATAAAATTATTAAATTACAAAATATATATCTCTGAGTTACACAAATTCACTCCAGATTAGAAAATATGCAGCGATCGTTTGAGGCAACTGTGCAAGAGAAGAGTGACCTTAGTCTTGGAAATGAAACACTGATTTCAAGAGAGACAAAGATACCTGATACGAATTTACAACAGGCAAACAAAAAATCACCTACGCTGCAGACTTCAGGCATAGGGACGAGATCTGACTGCAGGTAAGCCTAGAGTAACGTTTTCAAGTATCTCTCTCCAGCTCTGCACTTCTGCGTACATTCTGGTCGTGTGTACCACTAGGTTCAGGGACAGAGCTCCCATTCCTGCTGCTGGGAGTTGTGTGCAGTTCTATGGAAGGAACAACTCATGAAAAATGCTGCACTGTGACCCACCTGTGTGACTGAGCATCTTTATGATGCTGAAAACAAAAAATGCCATGCATTCTTCAAAAACTCAAAGCACCAGTTTTAAATAGAGAATTTCAGTGAACCTTTTTTAAGATGGCTGAAATGTTATCCAACTCCTGTGTGAAAACTCTGGGATGTCAGACAGGAGTTTGGTCCTCACTTAGTAAACTTGACTAGGGGTAAGCACTCCAGCAGAACTCAGCTTTCTGCTTCTTGCAGTACCTGAAAAGCAAGCCAGATCCTCACCTGGTGTGAACAGCCTTGAAAGCATCACTCCACCATGACAGAAGTGGTTTAACACATACTCAACGAACATTAATTCCAGGACAATTCCTGCAAAAATAACTATGCATTTCTCTGTTTTAATTGACTCTTACCACTGAATCTGTAACAGCGTAATGTACAATCCAGGCCTAGCTCACTGACTGCTGGCGTTCCCCAAACCTGCCCCCAATAAAGCGTGTTGTTCGTCCTCAGTGCCTTCAAAAGGGAATTAATCTCACTGAATTAAAAGGGCCTTGGGGACTTGCATAATCTGAAAACGGGTCACGTCTCTTTGTAGTGCAATGGTTCCCTCTTCCCATTCACAGCCTGCCCTGCACAGGTGTGGAGGGGGCATGCAGCCTTGCCAAAAACCAGCGATAAGCTGATGAAGCAGAGCTGGGAGCTCAGTGGCAGCTGACCTTGCATCAATATCACTACTACCACACAGCCAAAAGACCAGACCTGCTTAAGGGAAAACGTGAGTTCAAAGAGAGCTGTACTGCTTATTATTTCTATTGGCTGTACAGTAGGATTTACATTCTTTATGCTTAATATATGCCAAGCAGACCACAAACTTGTCAAGTTCTCTCTCTTCCAAAGCACTGGCAGAACAAGCACAAAAGCAGATAAAACAGATGAAGAAGCTCAAGTACCAGTGAGTTCCTGCAGGTCATCATCTTGCTGCTGTAAGACATCACAGCAGAGAAGCAACCTGAGGCCACGCACGAAGCGGGACAGTGCCCAGGTCTCTGCAGGTACATCTGAGGAATCCTTGAGCACAGATGGAGAAAGGTGCATGAAAAGGCTACATGAAAAGCAGCCTGTCAGAAATTGCACAGCTTCTTTGTGCTGGCAGTTTCTGTCTCCTTTCTGTGCAGTGTTAATTCCTAAAATAATCAATGCCATTTTCCAGTGCCTCACACATGTTTTCTTTCTCCAGCAGGCAATGAACAGATCTGTGGTTTCCTGAAACCTCTCATGGTGATCCCTTTTCAAAGGCTGAGTGCAGTGGGGGAATTATCCTTCCCAGGCTGAAGCTGCAAAAACCACATTCAGTAGCAATCCATAGCTGTCTCATTACAAATAATCCATTTGTATGTTGGCAAAGAATAAATGCACTGAAATAACATGACTGCTCAACTGTGAAAGCATAATTAATAATTACTGCACCAAATGACTAAAATAATGAAACGTCCCACACTTGGAGAGAACAGATCTGAACATTATAACAAGAAGCAAAAGTGGATGAGCTGAAACTACGGACACTAACAGCAATGCCAGACAGAAAGAAACCCCAAACAAACAACTCCACTGGCTCACTGGAAAGCCAACAAAGATAGTCTGAAAAAATGCAATTTCTCATCAGCTGCACTGGAAGCTGGTATGTTTTCAGTAAATGTATTTGGGTGTATGCTATTTATCCCTGGCTTACTGATGACCGTACATGGTCACACACACTTGCCTCAAGTAATAGTCTGAAATTTAGGCTTCCTGTGTTGTGGCTGCGCTTGCCAGGATTGCAGCTGCCGATCCAAGGGTTTGCGCTTGGCTGGTGAGTCTGTGCTCCCAGTGCAGACAGGCACGCGCCACAGTGCCGGGCTGCAGCCTGCTCGCCCTCTTTGCACATCTGCTCAAATACTGCCACCCATGTTTAGTTTTGGTTTCTCTTCTGAAACGTTGCAAAACTTGTCACTGTGTTTTGAATGGATAAAATCTGATGCCGCTCACAGAGGGAGAAAATATCTGTGGCAACACCGAGCCACTCCTTGCATGGGGATCACTGGACTTGCTGAAGTAGATGCTTTCCTTACTCCCTGCTAAGTTAGATCCCAAAAGTCACAGAACAACTGAGACTGCACCAGCTTTCAGAAAGAGAGAGAGATATTCTGCATCTACAATTTGCAGAGGATAATGGAGTAATTTAATTAACGACTTGGATGATGGGACAGAATACACTCTCTGAGAGTCTAGAAGAGACCAGCGTGGGGGGGAACAATTGATAGATGGAATGGTGGGGCTGCTCTCTTAAGAGCCTTCACAGGCTGGAAAAAATGGGCTGACCAGAACTTCATGAAGCTCAAATGCAACTGCAAAGCCCTACGCTTGCAATGGAACATCCCCATGCAACAGTACAGGCTGGAGGCCAACTGGCTGTGAAACAGCTCTGCAGAGTAGCACCTGTTGTAAGGTGGTTGGAAAAAAACCCCAACTTATGTGGAACTTAAGTCAGAAGCATGCCCTTGAGGTAGGGAAAGCCAACCCCACACTGGGCTTTATTAGCAACATCACACACAGCAGGTCCAGGGAAGTGGTAATTTCCCTCTATTTAGAACCTCTGAGACCAGATCTGCAGTATGTGTCCAGTTTGGCCTCCCCAGTACAAGACACTGACGCCCTGGGTGAGTCTGGTGGAGGGCCACTGATATGATCAGGGGACTGGAGCACATGGCATACAGAGCACTGAGTTTGTTTGTTCAGCATTTTGAAGAGGTTAAGTGGGTATCTACATAGCAGGAGTATGAAAACTTGGAGCCTGAATCATGCAGAAGGACAGTAAGCAACGGTCACAAGTTGGAAAACAAGAAATTCAGACCTGTTAAAAAGGAAAGAAAAAAAGAAAAAACACCAAGAGGATGGTTAAACACTAGAGTTGTCCAGAGAAGTTGTGGACCTCCCACACTCGATGACATTCAAGCCTTGCCTAGACAAGGCCCTGCTTCAATGGGGAGGCTGGAGTAGATGCTCACTGGGGGGCCCTTCTGACCTACGGAATTAGAATGGGAGTCAGGTATTTACAGCAACATGTGAATGCAACTTCACAGATCCAGCCACAGGATCTGCTGACACTGTTTCATGCAGACACTAAGAATAACCTAACACACACCTACATCTTGGAGCAAAAGCGATGACCGTATGAAAAAGAACACTTTCCCAGTTCTACACAAACATTAATAATACTTCTATGTTTAACACAAGAAAACACTTCTTCAATGATATTTACTCTGAGCTTTAATTTCCTTTAAAAAAGAAGACTACCTCAGCGCTCAGAGAGATGCCATAAAGAATGATTCCTTACAAGTCTATAATCTGTCTGCACACCTGACAGTAAAAATTGGTATAAAGTTCGGATGGTTATCATTAAATTTTACACCACTACAGCTTATTTCATTCATCTTTATATAATCAGGATTGGCTTTACTGTTCTTGCATTTAGGAACACAAAAGCTTTTGTTCTGATTATACTGAATTTAGGAACTGTAAAACTAGCATCACAACTCTTCCAATTAAAAGTCACAGGATATCCAATTAATTATTGAAAATGGATGCACAAAGGAGACAGCTGCTGAGTTTTAGTTCTCCAACTATTTGCTGAGCATCATTTACATGCATTATATCAAGCTGCAAAATGCTTTGAACTTAAATAGAAGCATGCCCAACTATGGGGCTGTGTAATTATGTGGCAGTATCTATCAGGTCAGCTAATCAAAGGCAAAACTGCTACCATCACACAAGGCATGTACTCTGAGGGAGCTTGGAATTACTTGCACAGGAAGAAACTTTCATCTCCAAATTTGGAAGCTGGGTGCCATGGATTCAGCACCTTTTCACTAGACAGGGCCAGAGCTAGAATTTGGAGCTCTGAAAAAAAACAGTTCCCACCATGGGGGCCACCACTACCTTACTATTCCACTGCCAGGTCAGACACTAATGCCATTCACTAGTCATATTCCTGGTGGAGCTGATTAGGTTTCATCTGGATCAAAATTTACACCCAGAAAACCTGTGAAATGAGAACAATTTCTTCCTCCCGTGTGTCTGTGCAACCCCCTCCACTAGAGTTAGTGGAGAGAAAAAAATCCCAAACCTTAATACAAACATGAAAACAGTTTCAACTCAGCCACTGTGTTACCACCTCTCATTCATAGTTACATGCTATAGCAAACTACCTTTTACTGTAAAACTTGCGTGCTTTATATAACAGGAGATGACATTTTTGCCTAAAGAAGTACTGCAGTTTGTAGACAAACTTACTTGTAACTTCCTTCTAGATGCTACTGTTCTATTTAATATTGAAAAATTAAGTATCATGTTGTCTTATAGACAATGTAAAAGTCTCTGGTGGGCTTATATGGAATCTTCTAGGAAGACAAATCTGGAAAAAAACAGACAGGTTTTGAAAGAAACCCCTCAGATATCATGATTTCCATTTAAGTTCTGTATATCCAGCTATTGTTCAAAATGAAAACTGCAATTTTGCTACACAGTCTTTTAAGACTAAGTATTTATCTGCTAAGGAATTTATATTCCGAGAAATTCTCTTAGAAAATGTTTTTTTTCTATAAACCTCATATTGAGATTTTGTTCTCACACTAGTTCTTCGTTACTCTAATTTCTTTGAGATAATGTAATTTTATTTTGATTTGTTCTGTTGTAATGAAGCATGAAGACAGCACACAAACTGTCTACAGTTTACACTGGAATCTACGGCCCACCAAAACTCTAAACTAAAGAAAGCCTTAAGCTTTCAAGTAATTTCTAGTACTTTTATTTTAACTATGTCAAGATTTATCCTTCTTATTGCACAGGAACAGTTCATTTCTCCATTCTCATATGGATTATAAAAATGAGCTTCAGAAAAACACTGTCTTTTACTAATGTTTTGTACATCATATCCACTAAATTGCAGTACTTTTTCATATTTCACTAAGGAAGGTTACTGAACACGAGAAACTGCCAAAAATATCCCAGATCAACAGAGAGCTGATAAAACTCTCAAAACAATTACCCTATTTTTTTTATATATCCACTGGGTATTCTGTAATACAAGTCTATAGGATTCTTGCCAGCCAATACTTGCACACATGCTCTGACCTTCCGTTTCACTTGTTTTGCCTTTCTTTTGCAACAGTCGTTAACTGGGAATGAACCACCACAGTTTTCTGTGGTTATTCAGCTACTGTTGAAACAAGTGGAGCTGCAGAAGCCCTTAACTGGCCAGCAACACTCTCTAGTATGTAATGGGCCAAGAAATCATCAGACACTGTCTAATGACTGAATGAAAGGAAGGAAAAGGCTGAGAGTCTTAACGCTTCTGTGACTCAGTCTTTAAGAGCAAAGACCAGTTACCCTCAGGATACACAGCCCCGTGAGCTGGAAGACAGGGATGAAGAGCAGAATGAAGTCGGCCATAGCCGAGGAGGAAACAGCCAGTGACTGCTGCTCCACTCAGGCACTCGTAAGTCTATGGAGCCAGACGGGATCCAACTGAGGGTGCTTGAGGGATCTAGGTGAAGTGCTCACCACTCTCCATCACTGATCAGCAGCCCTGGCTGCCTGGGGAGGTCCCAGCAGACCGGAGGTTACCAGATGTGACACCCATCCACAAGGAGGGACAGGAGGATCCAGGGAACTGCCAGGTTGACCTGGTGCCGGGGGAGGCCGTGGAGCGGATCACCCCG